>OY728136.1:1634543963-1635743963 GCA_963277665.1 Viscum album
CCTAGCTAGCAGCCTTAGTGTTTGGAAGGGCATAGTTTTTTTAGAACTCTGTAATGAAAACATATCTCTCCTTTCTTCCTTAAAGAATCAAAATGAATCATAAAACTCAATGAGTAGATCTGGATACACCAGGTCTTGAGCTCCAGGATTCGATATGTAGACCCTTTCCCATCCATTCAACTTTATTTTTTGGATATAATGGAATCTTACTTATTGAAGAAATTATGATTCACCAGCCTTTCTCTTTATACATTACACTCTATAATCATCTTGATAGAATACATATATTGAGAATTAACATGACCAGACATTCAAAATTAAGAAACCTTTGAAAGGTTCGAAATGGGCTTTTGAAAGATGGGAAGAGCTTCAGCACATAAGGGTTTCAAAACCGATGTGGGATCACTCTTTGGTGGTCATTTCTATAGGAATTGATGCGACAGTTGAACTTAAAGAGATAATATAATGGTGAGAAATCTTTGGATCAGATTTGAAAGTTGAAATGATGGCCACAAGGAAAATTTGATAGGATCCAGTCTTTTGAGGTTTTTAAGAAAAAAATTCAGATTGAAGGAAACTACAATCTGAAAAATTTAAAACAAAAAAAATCCATTAAGGAAATGATGACTATGAAAACTCAAGAAAGAAATCATACCTTTCACATTACCAGAAATATTGTTTGTAATATATAAAATTCCTGTTGTAGAACTTTTGAAAAAAAAACTATGAAAACATCCATTACCCAAATTTCTATTATTAAACTCTTAAGTACGAAAATCCTCATTACGAAAAACAAGAAAAACTTCATTACGAATAACATGAAAAACTTTATTATGAGAAACATGAAAAACATCATTACTAAAAACATGAAAAACTTCATTATGAAATATATGAAAAACCTCATAATGAAAAATATGAAAAAAATCATTAAGAAAAATATGAATACTTCATTACGAAAAATATGAAAAACAACATTACGAAAAATATGAAAAAAATCATTAAGAAAAACATGAAAAACATTATTACAAAAATCATGATAAAATTATTAAAAATGTAACCCCCAATGAAAAGGGGTTTATTTCTATAAAGAGATTGATTCAACAGATGGTTGAAAAAGAACATTAACTTAGGGTTATAATTCCTAAATTCTGTTTAATGTTTTCAAATCTATTGGAGGGTTAAGATTTTGTAAAAATATCAACAAGTTGATTTTATATTCCGATAAATTGAAGAATGATATCTCTTTTTTGTGTGTGATCCCTAAGAATGTGATTCCTAATATATATGTATTTTTCACGTGAGTGATGTGTAGGGTTTTTACTAAAGGAAATGTCATTGTATAATCACACAAAATTTTTGTTTTCGTAAAACTCATACAATACTATATGAGTGTGTGTTGCATCAACAACACTTGTGCACAACAACATCCAGCTGGTACATTATCAACTTCAGTAGTGGAATGTTCTACTGAGTGCTGCTTCTTGCAAGACCAAAAAACTAATTAATCTCCAAAGAAATGACATGTTCCAGATGTACTTTTTCTATCCATTCTCCATCCACCAAAGTTAGCATCAGAAAAACTTTTTAGAATAAAATAATTTCCAGAAGTGTGAATGACTCCTAAATCCATGGTTCCCTTTAAATAGTGAAAAATTCATTTCACTTGCCATTAAATAAAATTATATATGTTTTGATTGATATTTTTCACATAAGCATACTGAAAACATTATGTCTGGTCAAATAGATATCTAATAAAATAAAATTCTTATCATACCTCTAAAATATGTCTAATATACTGGTTTCCCAACTTCATCAAGGTAAAGAGTGTTTGAGGTACCAATAAGAGTACTTATACTTTTAGTGTTGTCATATACATAAATTTTCAGAGGATATTTAATATACTAATGTTGGGATATATAGATTCCTTACGATTTTGAGAGATTTGAAATCCAAGGAAAATGTTAACTCACCCATCATACTCATTTTAGAACCTAATTTCGTTAGATCCATAATGGAATCTGTTAATTATTAATTTGTTGAACCAAATATAATTTCATCAATATATATTTGAACAATAAAAACATTTTTCTTATCTTTCTTTATAAAAATAGTTTGATCTGCATTTCCCATGACATTATTATTTTGAAGCAGAAATCATGTAATTAAATCATACCAGGCTCAAGAGGCTTGCATAATTCCATAAAAATCATTGGTAAGTCTAAAAATATGGTCAGGAGGTTTTGAATCTTCAAAATCAGGAGGTTTTTCAACAAAAACATCTTCTTGAACATAATCGTTAAGGAAATCACATTTCAAATCTATTTGGAAAAGTTTAAAATTGAAGAATGCTGTAATGTCAAGTAAAATATGAATAGATTCCAGTCTAGCTGTTGGATCATGGGTTTTTTCATATTCTATTCTCTGTTCTTGATTATATCCTTTAGTAACTAATCTAGCATTATTTCTAACAATGATTCCATTTTCATCATACTTATTTCTTGAAGACCCATTTTACTCCAATTACAGAAGATTCCTTAGGTAATTCAACTATGGTCTAGAATTTATTCCTTTTGAATTCATATAGTTCATCTTGAATAGCTATAATCCAATCATCGTCACTTAAAGATTCATTAATGCTTTTTGGTTCTAATGGGAAAGAAATGATAGATGTTCTATTTCATTTCATAAGGAACTTATAGTCATTACAGTTTGATTAACATCACCAATGATATTATAACTAGGATGATTCTTAAGAAACAATTGATTTGGGTTTTGTAAAACATGTTCATCACTATAGGGTAGGGAATATTCTGGGGGTAAAAGACTATGAATTATCTTCATGGACATTTTCCTTATCAGAAGAATATTCTAACAAATGTTGAAAATCAATTTTTGAAAACACATCAGAAGATATAGGTTGGGGATATTTAAAAACAAAGGGATCAGTTTCATCAAATTTCACATGTACTATTTCTTCAATAGTACAAGTGGTTTTTATTTAAAACTCTATAATCCTTAGAAGTTTTGGAGTATCCTAAGAAAATTCCTTCATCAAGTTTTTATGTTCATTTATGTCAATTATCTTTAGTATTCAGGATGAATACTTTTCAACCAAAAATCATTAATTAGTAATGTCTATATTTACTTCCTTTCTATAAATCATAATGAGTTTTATTAAGAAAAGGTCCAATTAGAACTCGATTTATAGTATAAAAATTATTACATAAACCTTTATCCCAAAAATGTTTGTCTATATAATTCCCACTCAACATGGTTCTATTTATCTCTTGAAGAATACCATTTCTTCTTTCAACAACACCATTTTGTTGAGGTGTTATAGGTGATGAGGAGTTATGAGAAATCCATTTTCTACTACAAAATGTTTCAAAATCAAAATTTTGAAATTCTCCCCCATGATCACTATGAAGAGTTTTGAATGGAAGGTTTTTATCATTTTTAACATGGGCCCTAAAACATTTGAAATAAAAAAGCTTTAGATTTCTTTTCTAGAAAATAGTCCCACATAAATCTAGTGTAGTCATCAACTAATGAAAATTCATAATACTTGCCTCCAATGCTTCCTGTTTATATAGGACCAAAAAAGATCCATATGCACTAACTTTAATGCATTAGTAGTTGATACATCACCGATTTATTTAAAACTAGATTTAGGTTTCTTTCCATATTGACAAGGATCAAAAACTTTTGAATAATCAGATCTATGATCTGGTAGATCCTTAACTAATCTTTTCTTAGAGATATTGCATAGGTTCTTAAGGATATAGTGACCTAACCATCTATGACAGAACCATGAATGATATTTCATTGCACTAAGGAAATGTATGTCTTGGATCATAAGGTCTTCTATGTTTAGGGTGTAAACATTCTCTAGCCTAATTTCAGAAAGAATAAACTCTTCCTTATAATTTGGTATTGAGCACCTGTCATTCCTAAAATTCACAAGATACCCTTCATCACATAATTGACTTATGCTAATGAGGTTGTCCTTAAGACCCTTAAAAACAAAACATTTGAATTCAACATTTTTCCAAAAAAAACATTGTAACCTATACCAATAATTTCTCCCTAAGAATTATCTCTTAAAGTTACTTTTCCTCATTTCGTCTTGATAATCTTTTCAAAGAAGTTTTTTATACCAGAAATATTCCAGGAACATCTAAAATCCATGTACCATGTATTAATGTTGGTACCTTCTTTATATTCCCGAAAATAAGAATGTTAGACTTTAGGAATCCAAACATCCATGGATCCAGAATTTTTAGAAAAAAAAAATTCTGTATCCACATTTTTTAGAGAAATAAACTTTATAAAACCCAAGATATTGTACATTATTCAAAGATCAATTTTTCTTCCAATATCCACCACTTTGACATTTATTACAAAAAGGGGCTCTGGAATGAATGAAATAGTTTTTTTATACAGTTTTTCAATGAGTATAACCAACTCCTATAGTATTTCATTAAGGTATGATTTGAGTATACATCTTGTCAAAATTTTCCAAACCAAAAGTAAAGTTTGTAAGAAGTATCTTAAGGGAATATATTTCAGATTTTAGTCTGATGGATAAAATCCTATCCTCATGAATTATTTCCTTAGAGTTATATTTCTCCTCAAAAACACTTAAATTTGAAATATCATTCATAAGATCTTTAGATGGGTTTTTTCTTTTCATCAATTACTTCTTTAATGTCTTTAAATTTTTTTTTCAAAAGATCATCCTTATCTGTAAGATCTCTAAAAAGATCTGAAATCTCTTTTATAAGAAATTGTTCTCTAGTATTTTCCTTATCCAATTTCTTATAAATTTTACTATTTCTTGCTTCTAAAAACATGGAAAATCTAGATACTCCTTCATACAAAGGTTTTTATTCAATATCTAAAGATGAATTATCTTCATTAGAAGTAATACATTCAGAAAAGTAATTATTATCAAGAGCTGAATTTTATAAAGCATCAGTAGAGGTTAACATGTCCATAAGACATGTATTTGGGAAAGAAGTAGTTTCCATTAATCTGATATTTTTCAGTGATGATGATTCATATTCAGAAGATTAAATTTTTGAAGAGTCTCCACAGCGAGAGCTCTAAATATCATTTTATTTAAGTATTTTCTTTTGATTTGAGTTGTATAACTTCTTCATGTTACTTTCTGAATTCCATTCATTCTTTTACTTATTTTTTCAAAGAGGGAAATCATGTCTTATATGACCTATTATTCTACACTCATAACAAGTAACTTCTCTTTATTTATTCTCTTTGTATTCTCTCTTCTTGAATTTATTCTGATAGTTTTTCTGAGCTACAATCTTGTTCATTCTTCAAGAAAGATTACCTAATTCATTCTTAGAGTTCTATGTATCAAAAATTCTGACTGAATAATAACTTTCATAGACATAGATCTAGTAACTCTTTCTGGAGTCTTGGCTCTCATGAGTTTAGAATTGGTTGTAAAAGCAACTACTCTATTCCCATTTGTCTTTTTTACCTTATCAGAATCTCTCTTCATTCTAGCCTCATGTTGAAGAAGAATTCAAAAAAAAATTCATCTAATGAAATCTGGGTAACTTTTCTATTCTCACCAATTGTTGTCCTCATGGACTCCCACTCATTTTTCATGATGTCTATGATCTTATCGATAAGAGCATAATCATCCAAACCTTTTTCTCCCATAGACTGTAAGCTATTCATGATAGTCACAATCCTTTGATGAACTTTTCTTATTGGTTCTCCATAAAGAAAGTTGAATCCATTGTATTATACTCTCAAGATAGATCTTCTTGTCACTATAACATTAGATGTACCAAAATGTGTAACTTCAAATTTATTCTAGATACTTTTTTCAGCTTCACAAGAAGATATTTGACTATAGATATTCCTAGCCATAGAACATAACAATGTATTCCTATCTTTAAAACTTTCTTGATATTCTTATTTCTCCTTATCAGTAAAAGTTCTCAATTATTTATCATAAATCTTATAGTCTCCTATCAGCATTTGATATTAATCAACTCCAGTGTTAAAAAAATGTCTTCATCCTATCTCTCGAGTACTCATAATCATTTCCATCAAAAATAGGGGGTCTTGTATGATTTAGATTATCGATAGAACCAGCACTTAAACCTTCCATCTTAATGAAAATTGTGGCACACAAACATGTTAGTAATATAAGTTTATAAACAATTAAATATATATCCTAAGTATGAAAAAAATATAGAACTAGTGTATCTCTAATAAAAAGTGAATCTGAACTTGTGAATATGAAAAACTAATTATGAGGAAAAAAATAAGAAAATTTTTCTCCTGAATCTAAACATGAGATTAACCCAAAAAATCATTGGAAAGGAAAACATATATGTGAATATAAGTATTTTAGAGACCTCCTCTGATACCGATTGTTGGATCGATAGATGCGATAGATATGATACTGATTGTAGTATCAAAATATGATATAGATACTCAAAATACCAGTGGGGGTGAATTTCATATTTTAAAAATTCCTTTGCAACTTTTAAAGATGATTATTCTTAACAAGGTTAAACAAGGTAGTTCACAAAACCTCTATATTCTAATAACTTTCTTGATTTCAGAATAGTGATTCTGGAAATGTAAATTAACAAAAGTTTACAACAACTATGATTTTATCTTAAAGTGTATAGAATCCTATACAATCAGAGTACGAGTTAAGGAAAATATAAGTATGTTATACTTTCCTTAACAATCATAATTACAGTGGAAAAAAAATAAAACACTACAAGTAACAAGTAGTAACTCTTTTAACCGAAAGAGATGGGTATTCAACAACCATGGATAAAGGTCCCTTGATTTATACTTTCAAGAAATTATATCTTACCCAATCCCAGGTAAGCCCTCAATCCGAAGATTGGTATCTGTCTTGCTATCCCCACAATCCCTAAATTTGTATGGAAACCGAATCCCATGACTTCACAACATGAAGCCTCTGATTTTAAGGAAAACACACCTCTGCACAAAGAAAATCGGCACGAAGTAATGTTTGAACAAGCTGTTCAAACTTTCTGCATGAATCTTGAAATTTTATAAGATCCTCTGTCTCCTGAAATCACATCAACAACATGTAATCACAGTTTTCAAAAATTAAATTTGTGAGCTTGTTCAAATGAGCTCTTATTTATAGGTACAACTCCAATGGTCGGCTCCCTCCTCCTACAGTCATATTTTTCCTCGAATTTATGAGGTACCTGTACACATGTCACTCAAACAATGGTTAGTTAGTAATTAATTGCCCGACATCATTTTATAACCAAACAAGTGTAAGAAAAAATATGGTTACATAATTAAAATCCAATATTCATAATGTAAGCAAATAAAAAGTTCAGAGTCTAACCAAAAATGAATTTGGAGTCTGTAATACAAGGATATTGAGATTAAGTTTTTTCTATGGAATTTAGAACCTGAACACTATAGACTTCTAGTGTCTGAATTTCAAGGAAATTTGAAATTTGGATTTATAACGTTCGGAGTAAGAGTTCATGAGAATTCGGAGTCAGAACATAGAATGTTCGGATTCTAAATCTAGAGAACTCAGAGTCAGAACTTGTAGGAATTCATAACCTGAATTCGGTGTCTGAACTTAGAGGAATTCGTAATGAAAATTTAGAGTTAGTATTTATAAGAGTTCATAAATAGAATTATAAGAATTCATATTCTAAAACAGAATGCATCATATCTACGTGATTATAGGATTCTAAGGGTTTGGTTACAAATCGAATTTTACACCTAGGAAAAATTATTATATGAATAAAGAAAACAAAGTAAAGATAAATATCCTTGGGGAAGTAAATTTCCCCTTATATAAGTAAAACACAGTATAAAAAGAGATTTTCCTTGAGATAAGGTGTTAGTGAATTTTAAAACAAGAAGGAATGGTAAATTCATAAGGAAACCTTATTGACTTAACAATCTTCCCCATGTATGAAGAAATGGAAAAGTCATAAGGAAATCCTTATTGACTCAACATTTCATGTTATGGGCATGTGAAATCGTTAGTGAATGATGAACCAGTAGTGGTTATTCTTGTAATGTGATTGATTATAGAAGGACCCAATATCCATAGTAATAACGATATTACTAATATGATATTTATTTTCATGATCAAGTTTGACTTATAATAGGATATATCCCAATTTTTCATTTATTTATACCAGATTATATTGATTCTTTTTTATCTCTCATGTGTATATATTATGGTCTTTCCATGGTTTTTCAAATTATTTCTTTTCTGATTTATTTTATGTACATTTTATATTCGTGGATTATTTTATAATGAAATTATTTATATGAAACTAAAGGCGGTTTCACAAAATAATTTTCATTTAAAATTTCATTCTAAATTTTTATATTTTAAATCATTATAGAATTGTTTATAGTTGTTAATGTTTTTATAGATTATTTTGTAAAATCATACTAATATTTAGTTATCACAACCAAACATTATATTTGGGAGTATTTAGTAATGTTTTTATGGGATATTGATTAATAGAAGGATATTATGCGGCTTGGTGACTTCTCCATGTTAATAATTCATTTTTAGTTGATTAGAAAGGTGGAAATGAATAGTTATATGAAGACATGGTGTTGTCATTGGTTATTTATTCATTCAGGATCAGACTTTTTTCAGGGTTGTGTATATATTAGAAGTTTTTTGTTGTTTCTTCACATTTTACAAATATCCATTATATTATATTATTATGAATGAGACATGTTTTTTTATCTTTTATGCGGGCATCATGCCATTTATTTATCTTGATACATAGATTCTTTCCACCAGTCAATAGAGATCATTAAATATCATTGTACAACATAGTGAGATTTCAATAGAACACTATGTTCAATAGCATATGTTTCAACTAACATAAAGCATAAACAATGTCCAAAATATTATAATGTTGGTATGGAATTTAAAAAATAGCAGTTAGATTGGTGGGTGTGAATCATATTTTCTATATTAAAAAATAAATATAAAGTTCAAATTAAATAAAAAAATGAATTATACATATGAAATGACCACATTACATTACTAAATTCATTTTATACTATAAATATATTTTCTCCTAAAAATGTAATAATTATTTATTTCAAGGAGAAAAATTAATTTAACTAATTTTTTATAATTTTAAATAATATATTTGATAAAAAAGAATCATTTTCATAGCTCATTGGAATAATATTATAATAATGTAATTTTTTGGGAATACTCTGAAGAAGCTGATTTTGGGATAAAAAGTTAAAATAATTTTTTTAAAAAATACAAAAATTGTTATTAACTAATTATTAAATGATAATGATTTAATATTTATTAATAGTTATTCCTGATCATAATTTATTTATGTAATACCTTTAGAAAGACATACTAATCAATTTTGAAAACTATGATTTTATCATTAAAAATAGATTTTATAAGTTATACATGAATCGTTTTTATAATTGAATTTTACCACATTTATAATTTTCTTTTGTAAAATAGATTCCATATTTAAAATAATGTGTTAGAAATTAGGTTATAAGGTTATTTTATATTTTAGAAATAAAATATGAAAGTGGTAAAACAAATATTTCCCATTGTAATGGTATAATAACGTTGTGGGTTGAAGATAAAATGTAATAGCTTAAAATATATAAAAATAAAACATTAAATGGTAATTCTATGTTTTTTATTGACTATAAATATACAACCAAACATTAATTATCAAGTAAATTCGTTTTAATTGATTCAAACCTTATTTTATTGTCTCTATATATAAACTAATCATCATTTAATCACATTAAACCACCCAAATGAAGTATAAATACAACCTCACCAACTCCTTTATACTAAAAATTCGGTTCCTCTTTAAATATCTACCAAAATATCTCATCCATATTATCCCCATTTCCATGTGATTATGGTATCATCAAAATAAGGACTGTATGTTTTTTTTAGGTTTCCTTCAAGGATGAGATGTTCTATAGAATACATTCTCACACAACCTATCTTAATTTTTTATTTTTCTAAAATATATTTAACCCCTTAATCTTCTAATAATAATCACTATAAAATCATTTATATACTATAATTTTAAATTATAAATTGAATATTTTATATCCACCACTTTTTTGACTTCATTTTTTTCAATGAAATGAAACCACTATCCATATTATAGTGGTTAACTGTATCCAAAGATAATGATGATTCTTTTTCCATTATCACCATCAAGGCTGGTTATTAAATTATTATTCTAGATAAATATAACGTTATTAGTTATATTATAAAAATTTAATTCTATATAAAATATATATATATATATATAACACTATATAAAAGAAAATTAGTTCATGATGGTTTAAAAATTTCTGAAATAATGATAACATTGATCATTAACTTTTATCAAATGAATCATCCTCATGTAAGAAATAAATATTATATATGGTAAAAAATAAAGTTTTTTTTAAAATTAATATCACTTAATTTTACTTCTAGGCCAGAATATCCATGTGATCAGAAAATACATAATTATAAAAAATTAAACCAATCATGATACCATGATACAAACATACACAAAAAAAATTAAAATAATAAAATATTATCAATTTATGCATGGTAAGATGTTAAAAAAGTATTATATAAGGTATTATAAATATAAATATATTTTTGGAATGATTTAATAACATTAATTAATCTTTTATACATGGGTTAATCTTTGAAAATCAAAAGGGATGTTTGAGGTAAGGGTTTCACATATTACTTTTACTTCTCTGAGATATATCACTTATTCTCCACTTATTTATTTTGTGTGGTTTATAAACTACAATTTGATATATAATATTAGGAATCTAATTATATTTCTGGTGTTAAATGCATCAATTGATAATTAATATTTTTATTTGGAATATGATTTGACTAATTACCTCTAGTGAGAGATTTCTTAAGTCAATATCCATTCAAGTGAAAAAACATATACTTTATTGATTATTCCATTCTATTATTATGTGTGAAATGAAATTTTATAATCTTATATTTTTCTCCACTTGTTTAATGTCGATTTATAGTTCACAAACATAATTCAATAATTTTATTAATGCGAAGTTCATTGAAATAGTATTCCGAAGAGACATTATTTTCAAAAAATATCTTCTTACAATTTTCAATAAAATTATTTTTCTATACAAAGAAAATGTTTTCTAAAAATTTTCCCAAATTAATATTAATATTATCATATTATTGATTATATTTATTTTTTACTCTTGTTAGACTTTTTAAAAAACCTTTTGAAAGTTTCTTTTTTTCTTTTTTTAACGAGGTTATTTTATACTTTTTTGAAAAGAAAATACATAATTATTTTTTTAAACATATAAGGTTTTAGAATACTTTCTCATCATAATGATGCATTAATTCATAAAATATTATTTTTTGTGTTTTTAATTTTTTCCTCAATGAAAATTTTTTATTTTAATATTTCATGGAATTTTAAAACTAAAATATTTTCAAAGTAGAAAAGTCTATTTCAACTTATAATTTTTAAATAAACTTAATAATGTATTTTAAAATATGTTAAACATCAATTGATTAATATTATATTTCATTATGTTTAATATATAATTATATCATCCACAATATTTTATTTAATGGTTTAGGATAATCTTGTTAGGGAATGTAGTATTTATATATAATTCACCATATTACTCTAGATGGTTTTTTATTATGATTACATATTGGGGATAGTTATTTAAATTTAATATAATAGATTAAACACAAATGTGTATCTTAATTATGTTTTATAGTTTTCATATAAAGAGTGAATTGGACATATATTGTGATAATTGCGCACGCTATACCCCATCGATGCATCGGTATATCTCATGAGGAAGTCTAGTTTTGGTGTTGTATTGTATCTTACATGTTTCTTTATTTGTTCATGCCTCAATTCCTTAATAGAAATTTTATGATGTTTGAAATTATTCATTTACTAATTATGAGATTAGTTGTATATTTTGTGTTATTATTCTATTATTATAATATATATGGTTATGTTTTCTTGATTATGTGGAAATTTATATGGAATTATTTTATTATATAATATTCCACCCATATTATGACATAAATTTTGTGTAAATAGATTGTGTTTTAGTTATTTACCTTTCTATAAAAGTTTATTATTATTTAAGAAAGATTTTGATGTACTTAACAAATACAGAGAATCTGATCTCATTGATTTTTTTGTTTTATTTTCCCCTTGCATGATAATATGATTATTATGATTGATGTGAAGAGTTAAGCTAGGAGATTAATGGTTTCTAAAACAGATTCAATATGTTTTATTTTTAATTTTCAATTGACATGAATCATTCTTGTCTGTGTCTATTTTTTCAAATCTACTAAACGTTTTAGTCTATTGGGTTGTGTTTTTTTATTTTGTAAAAATGCAATAAAGTAACTAATTACTCTAGGATATCAGGGTTTGGGTCATTATATTTTGTATCAGTGTATGTTTAGTGGAAAACATTGTAACTAAGATTAAGTAAAAATTTATTATAGAACTAAAACATATAAAAAATTTGGAAATACACACATAGAATCCAATGTTGTGATTTTTATATTACTTATATATAAATTTTTTATTAACATTAATTAGTTTTAACATGATACTTTATGTTACGAAATGTTATGATGTAATCTAAAATATGATATTGTTTAGAATTTATGTTTTGAATAAAGAAAAGGGAAGAGAGTAAGTGCATGTAACCCCTATTTTTATATTATTTTTATCTTGGATAATTAGGATGGATATATAGCTAGAGATGGAGCTACACCTAGATCTGAACAACTTTTAACTATTCTGGGACAAAAGAATCAGTTTACGTGTAATAACCTTAACCACAAAGAGTTACATTTTTATACAAAAATTAGTGTGAAAATGTTATATTTCCTAATACATAATCATCCTCCATCATTTATTTCTACTAAATATATTTTTATTGGAGAAGTGGATAAGTTCCATAGAGAATATGTTTTTAGCTTTCAGATATAATGAATGGGAGAAGGATATCATGGAGTTTTATCATCTATAAAGATATTTGGATCAATATTCATCATTGAATCTTAATAATATGTTGGATTAGGAAATATAAAACATGTAATGTAATAATATAAAGGAATTTTTCGTGGAAAAGTATTTCCACATAGTCATTAAGAATATATAGAGAGAAAATTATTGAGTCTAACAAAAATGGTGATAAGAAAATTTATATGTATGAATCCAACATTACAGGGTTATAAAATAATATCATGAACAATATACATAATAAAATGATTATGATTGATTTTTTATTGATGGGATTTTTCCAGTTCTCCAAAAGAAGCTACTATGAAAAATTTCCTCATCATATGATGATTCATTATAATTTTTCATCATGAATGTGAATGAATTTTCCATGTATTATATGTTTTAAGGAATGAAGGGTAATAAAATGATGGAAGGGAAATCAATGTTTAAGGGGGAGAAAATAATGAACTATTTTACCACCTATTATAATCATGTATAGAATTACCTTTGTACTTATTCAATGAAATGGAAGTTTGTTACATGTTTGGAATGAAATGAAACAAAACTAATGATTTCAACAAAAAAATGAAGATGTCATATGTTTCAAATGTAACGATATGGAATTCAATCAAAATTAATGCCCATTGGGTCTAGTGAATATACCTCAAAATAAGTTTGGGGAAAATATCAATCTTTTTTGACATAGATGAAATAGAATGATCATTGTTCATGTTTTTTTAGATCAATGAAATATATTTTGTTATATTATAATTATAATAATATTAAAACATATTAGTATTTTACTACAATAATTTTTTTATTATGTATTTTAAATAAATTTTCGAATAGTACCACAAAAGAATGATTTGTTATAAATTTGTTATTTTTTTGAACACATTTTTTAGGTAAGATGATGCTTTAAATGATCTTGATTGCGAGACAATAATAAATAGAAGATTATGGGATAACATTTGTGACCATAAAATAAGTTATTAATTTAGTGGTTTCTGTTATCATTGCAATAGTTTTCTGCATGTTTGGATTTAAGAAAAAAATCCAATAATATGTGTTTTACTTACGTAATATTGAATCTTTCATGTTTTCATTAATTTTTTTTCTAGTAATTTAAGTAATTTTAATGATAAAGGAGAATAAATAAATAAGGTATTCACTTTTTTGGTCTATTATTATTTATATTCCCTTCATATTTTTTGAAAAATTATTGTTATGTTCAATTTGGAATATTAGTTACCTCATATCTAATATTTTAGATCACTATGTTTTGGAAGATCATATAGTTAACCATTCATGAATATTTTTACATTGAAATTGGAATTTTATTTTAGACAATGAATTATTACATAACCATATGACTATTTACACATATTTGATAACATTTTCTATCCATTTTGTTATGATTACAAATATAAATTGAAGGAATGAATTATCGTCCCATTATAGATGTAATGACCCACTAGTTCTTTAGGCATTATAATTTCAAATTGATTTCACATATTAATAAATTAAGTTTAAATTTATCAAATCAAAAACAATGATTTATTTCCTAATTATGAAATTAAATCATCTAATATTATATTCTTAAATTTTATTGAAATAAAATGATATCTTAGTATCATTATTTTTGATGATATCTATAACATCTTTTAGACTAATTTGGTCAAATTTTTTGTCATTAACCTTATATTGACTATTAAATCTATAACTCTCCATCAAATATTCAAAGTTATATTTTCATTCCATGTCCATTTTTTCTCTTCCCACTAAGGTTCTCTTATAGGGAAACATAGTTTTTTGAGACCTTCACAAATTTCTTTCTATATTATCAAGATGATGTTTTTAACCCTTTTTCTTATGTGGGTTTTTCCTAAGGGTGTATTAATATTTTACCTCCATGATTACAAATGATATTTTTAAATTGTGAGGATTAGATTTATTACAGGAAATTAGAATTTTTCACCTTGATATTTCCTATTAATACATTGTTTGATTTCTTTTTTTGTGAAGAACACCGAGCATAAGTTAACTGAAAAATTGTTATTATTTAAACATGACCATTATAAAAAGACATTAAATGGATGTGTGTGAATATGATAAACTATATTATAAAATAAATATGAATTTTATATACAATAATATTTTATTTACTATTATGGAAATAATAATATAATTTTTATTAAAGTTGTTCTATTCATCAAGTATATGTTTTCTTCAAGAAGTGACATTTATTAATTTATATAAGAAAATTGATATAAGTAATATATGTAACATTTAAATAATTTATTTGAAAAATAAACATAAATTTCAAAAATGACACATAAAATTTATCTTAATGTAATATTTTTGGTAATTTTATAAATAATATATTTTCCTGTTAAAAACGTAAAATATTGTTTTTACAAAATATAATAATTATTTTGAAATAATTATAAAACTATCATTATTTAAAATTTAATAACACTTATTCTTGATAAAAAAGTATTTATGGAATGAGGTAATACATAACATCTTATATTTAGAAACACATTGTTATCTATTTTGAAAACCACAATTATAACCATAAAAACTATAATTATGAGTTATATGCGTTACATATTTTGATTTCATTTTTTTAAAACATTTATAAATTTAAATAATTAAAATAGATTCCTTATTTTAAATTATTATTTACATATTATGATATAATGTTATTTTCATTTCTGTAAAAATTAATTACCATTTTAAAAAAATATGTTCCATGCTATAGTTGAGATAATATAGAGAGTTAATGTTAAAAAGTAATAGCATAAAATACATAAAACTAAAACATTAAATGTTTGTTTGTGTGTTTATATAAACATGATATCCTTTATGAAATTAAATATCAAATGATTTCATGGGAATTCATTCCACCCAAATGAGGTAGGATTTTAATAAAAAATGTCATTATTTATTCACTTAAACCCATCCCTCCTAAATTATAAATATAAACCCTGACCACACCTTTTCTCTTAAATAGCATTTAATCTCATAAAATATAAAAAAAACTCACTCCTACATACTCTTTCCATGTCTATTTACATACGATCTTATAAAAAATATAATTTTATTTTTACACTAGGGGACCTTTAGGGCTGTGATATTCTAGATGGAAATTTCTCAAACCATCATTCTTAATTTATTCTCATGTTCTAATTTCTATTCACATACATTATTTATCAACACATAATAAATCTAGTGTCATGTATATAGTGTAATTTTATATTTATAATGTAACATTTTCTATCCAACCATTTTCCCATCTCATTTTAATTAATGAAACAAAATGGTTTTTCAAATTATAGCATTTAACCAACTACATGGATAATAATTTTTATTTTCCATTATTGAATTTAAGTAGGTTCATTAGAGGATTAATTTGGTTATGTAAATTTTTAATAGGTATATTATAAATTACTTCATGTTATGTAACTAATTTACAAACAATACTAAATAGCACAAAAATAATTAATGATGGTCAGAAAAAACCACCCAAATAAAAAAACATTTATTAATAACATTTATCCAATGAATTGTCCTAAATATTTAAATTAAAAATTACAAATGGGGACATAAAAATTTTTGATGTGAATTATTACCATTTCATTTCAATCTAGTTTTTTATATCCATTTTTCATGAAAATAAATAAATATACACAAATGAACCGATCAGGTAACCATAAAACGTACTCACATAAAAAAATTAAAACAATTAAATATTATTTATGAATTAGTGGTACAATTTTATAAAATTATCCCATAATGTATTATAAATATGATTATAGTTTTTAAATTCATTAATAGAATTATTTAAACTTTTATACACCTCCAAAAAATATTAAAAACTAAAGGGAATCATGAGATAAGGGTTTCTTATCTCACTTTTACTTATATGATATGTTTTTCATATTAAAAAATTAGTTCATTTTTTTTGGTTTATATAATAATCTTTGATATAGTATCATTAATTAAATTATATTATTGGTATTAAATGTTTTAGTCTATAATTATTAATTTTTTCGGGCACATGATTCGACTGATTACCAATGGTAAGGGGTATCTTACATAGATTTTCATTCATTATGTTAAACATATACATTATTGATTATGAAATGTATTGATTATGATTGAAATTAATTTTTATTATCATATGTACCATTGTGACTTTTTTGTGTGGATTTGTTGCTGATAAACATAATATAATCATTTAACAAATGCCCAATTGAATTAAATTTTAATTTTATGTGTATTTTAAAAAAAAATATTTTTCAAATATTACTTAAAACAATCAATTTCATCCATTAAAATTTTGTATAAATTTTTTACAATCTTCATTTTGGACCCAAATAATAAAATTGAAGGTTTTGAACATTTTCAATTACTTAACAGGTCATTTTTTAAACCAAGATTTATAAATTTATTCTATGATTTGGAACCTTTTGAACTGATGTTATTAGACATGGGTGAATAATCATTATGTTCCCTAGAATCATTGAAGAGTCTCGAGTGCACTGATCCCAAGAAATCCATGTTTTAAAAGGCTTTAGTGGGTGAAATGTTTTTCAAAAATTGTTAGTCCACTATAGGTAAACGTGTGGCCTTATTAAATGGGATGAATTGACGTTTAAGGGTTGCACAAGGCATCCCAAACCATGCACCTAGCCCATAGAAAGGGAATATATTAAGTAGTGGGGTGCTCCAAAGTGGGTATTTAGTTTTCTTATTCCTGCAGCCCAAAACATGTAGAGTCTTGATTTTAATGATATAAATTAAATTAAAATGAATTAATATAAATCTCTAAATCTATCCTTCCATCACACCGATATTTCACGACCCGCATCACGCAACAGTCCAAGGGTTTCCCTTATTGACTCATGTGACCCCCTCCATGAACCTCCTCTAATCCTTGATTTGTTGTCATATTTCATCATATTTCTTTTCTAGTCCTCAAAGGTAAGGTACTCACTCCCTTACCCACCCTTTTCCCAGATGATTTAGGTCTTTAAATTGAGCCTTGAGGTTCGGTTGAACACTAGGTAGTGGGTAACTCATTTTTGGTCTTTCCCTTCGATGTTATGTCCTGTGAATGGCCTCTCAGGTCAAGTTTAAGAGAGCTTCAGTAACCATCAATATACTCAAGGCAGTTCCAGTTATATCAGTTTTCCAACACTATTTGAGGTAATAGTTTTTTTTTGGTTTTTAGACCTTCTATTTTAGTTTCATTAATTTACTTAATGTTTGTAGTATGTTTTGTGTAGTTCATTGAAATTTTTTTGTGTGGTTTTGAGTCACTGAGTCTAAGGTAAATCTTCTGCATGTGCGTAGTTTTGTATATATATATATATTGGTTCCCCTATTACGTATATATTAATCCATGGAAGTAAGTATAAATTTATATAGATCAGTGTGCTTATGTGTGTATATATATATATATATATATGAAAGTGAATGTGTAGGTGAGTGGAGATGAGTATATGAATATAAGCATATATGTTAGGATCAGATTGCATATATTAATTGCCATGCAGGCTTGTACATAGGGGATATATTTCATTTTGTATCTTTGATAATGCATATACCCAGTGCGGGGGCAACATCATTTAGTTAGAAAGTGTCAAGAACTGTAATTGTTGGCCTAGTTCCACTTTGTGGTAGGGTCCCTTTCCAATCCCTTTTATATTGAGTAAGGCATTAATTAATTTACTATTTCACTGACATTAGTATTAAATTAATAAGTAATGAATAGAATAAATTCTTTCTTTGATAAACCTAATGAAAAACTCTAATTAGATAATTAATTGATTAATATGAAAATTCATGGATTAATAATAAACCCCCTCTAAAATATGTTTGCTTCCCTCAAGATAAAAACATAGAATGTAGACTTATATTATTTCTTGGGATGATGTATTTGTATTTCATAAGAATTAAAGATATATATGAAAATTTAAATGTTTAGGACCTCATCCTTTTTTAAAAACTAATTGGATTTCCTATCAATTTTATGTTTCCCTTGCCCCTTGTTCAATACAGTTAACACAAAAAAACACAATGGGTGTTTGGAATCATTAGGCTTGTAATTTCCTTAGTAAGGTTTTGAGAAGTTACCATGACTTAATTAATAACATAAATTGGTTATGTCCAATAGAATATAATGTTTAGGATTAACTGACACAGTTTCATCCATTGGATGGATTGACATTGACTCATGAATCGTTAATCCCAATTCTCATTCTTAGGAAAATTGGGTGGGGTGACGTCGAGTAGGATGACTCATTCCAAATGGTGTATCTTGAATGAATGGATTAGTATTATGGAATAACTTTACATATGATAACGTTCATAAATTTAATAGATCATTTGAGATGGAATTCAATGTGGATAGTGACATATATTATAATTCCTTGCCCTTATGTATGTTTTTAATGTTACAAAGAACATGTTAATTTTTTAATTAATGTTCTTAAGATGTTTCCTCTTATGTAAAATTGAAATGAATTTATTTATGAAATTTATATGGATATGGTCTATATGTATATTGATGGAGGTGGATTAACCCATGACATTATATGTTATTGATTGTGGATGGGAGACAGTTTACCCAATGCCATTAATATAAATGATCATGGAAGGGAAGAATTTTGTCCCCATTCCAATATATACTACTATAGATTGTAGGCATGGTTACCCCATGCTAGATATCTTCTATTTACATATTGTAGGCATGCTTACCCCATTCCAATTTTATATATATACCTATGGATGGGAGGATTTTTAACATGATGACCTTATATTATCCATTTATGAATGTGAGGCTGTTATACCCTATTCCATTATATACATCTATATGTGGGAGGCATTCTTACCCCATTCAAGTTATCTTCTATTATTAATTGGAGGCATTCTTACCTCGTTCCTACATTTTATAAAAGTATGGTTGGGATGAAAATTTACCACATTTCAATTACAACCTATGTATACATATATAGGTGGTAGGCATTCATACCCCAATATATATATATATATATAAACATATTTAATGTCATGGTCATACTATTATCCCAAAAGTTATATGAAGCTGGTATAACTATCAATTGATCATTTAGGATCTTGTATGAGTGTTAATTATTCATTCAGTTTTTCAATTATCATTTTATACATTTATACATCTTAATTAATATTACACTTTTAGGATTGGTCTGGACACTAGTGGTGACGACCTATTGATATTAATTTCACACACCTTACTCAGGAATCCATTTCACTGAGGTACTGGAATGGACCTTTTCTGTTCGTAGGGATTTGGAAATTGCATGTTGTTGTGTTCTTGAACATGGAGATAGTTTCATTAGGAAAAGAAGGAACATAGGATGATCATTTATATCAAAGTGTTGTTTTTTATATTTTATTTACTTTTCACTATAATGTAAAGAATTTGGTTTGGTAAATTCATTTATTTATGTAACATCCCTTGGAATCCAAACATGCGTTGTATAAACTAGTATTGACCACTTTTATAAAATGATTATTATATTTTTTTTGAGGCAGTATTTAATATATCTACTGATTCTGCTATTTTTTTTCTTCTTGTCTGATATTTGACGTCTAATATGGGAGTATAGTCTCTCATATATCCCCTCATGAATCCCTCACTACTAGTTGATTACCTCTTGTATATGGGGAGACATTATTGAGGCCATGCGAACCACCAGTACTAGTCCTTGTTTGATTGTAAGATGGGTCAGGATGATAAAAATTAGTATCAGAGGTTGCATTTCATTTTTTATTTCCATTATTGGTTGGTAGACATGATAAGTACAATGTATCAGGTCTTGGTTAATAACTTTATATGGGACTAATCACCCCATGTATTGGAAATGACCAAGTGACCGGGGTAAGGAATTGCTGCATATATTTTTTTATATTACATTTGATAATATTTCTCAATGAGTGACTTTTTTACATTCCCATAAATATAATTTTTGAACATTATGAATATTTAACCTTATTTTGATTTTGCATGGGATATTCATTACATTTATCATCAAAGGCATATAGTAAATGAACATTCCATGCATATGACGTTCCATGTAGTTGCATATGTGGGAAACTTGTTGACTTTGAAATTGGTCCATGAGTATTATTCAATGTTAGGTGTTCTAATGACATGATTATATTTTTTACTTCATATGTAATTTTTATTTTAGATTTTCTATTAGTTTAATATGTATAGTTGATAATTATTGCATGATTTTATATCTCTATCTTTCCATTGTTGTTCACATGCTATGAATTTTATGTTATAGCAAGTTTCTATGTTTACTACATGTGATAGTAATCTTTTCATGTTTTTATATACATAAACATGTTGTGAATATATCAATATCCAATTTTTAGTTTTACGAGGTATGTGTGCCTTATAGGTGGGAAGGGGTAACCAGTGTATTCAAACCATAGTAAATGGTTGTTAAATAATTATTCTAATGTGAATTGAATATGATTAAAAGGATCCTAAATCCAAACTATATAGTGTATTTTTACTATACATGTTGGTATCTATCCAACCATATGTTTGGATTGTTGTTGGAACCGTGTTAAAATTTTAAAATTGAAATTTTTTCTGATAAATAAGAGACAATATTCAGTTTATGTAGTGCATGGAAGATTCATGGATTTGAAATGAAAACCCATATTGAATTCAATGAACATGAAATGTTTTTGTAGTAATGAATATAAGAGTTATTTAGTTTTGATCTGAAATGAATTGAGTATCTACGACTGGGATTCCTTATAGAGAAACCAGGATGAATCAATGGGACCCTTGTATGTTTCCTAAACTATTATAAGGAATTTATTTTGATAAATTTCCTATTTATGATGAGATTTCATTGAATAATTAAAATTTTAAAATTATGTTTGGTAAAAAATCCATGTTTCTCCCTTGGGGGATTGGCTTACTCAAGTAGTTTGAGGTCTATTTTAAAAATTGTACTTATGATTGATATTATATATTTTATATGTTTAAATACATATAGTAGATTAAATACAAAGGTATTCAAAATGAAACATGTAGTGGTGAACAGAGTAAAACCACCATGTAAGGGTAGTTGAGTTTCTCTTGGGATTCCTTGGAATATTGAAAGTAGATTTCTCCATTAGTTTTTTTCTTTTTTTTTCTGTATTGGCTTAGTTATTAGCATTGTGAGCCTATGACTTTTTTTAATGTGAGCCGATGTTAGGGTCGATTTTTTCTCTTCATGAGAGCCTATAATTTTCTAGGTAGTACTTGTAGAACATGAATTCCTTTCTAAATTCTATTAGATATCCGTCGTTTGGTTCCATTCTGACACATTTCCCATTGAAGGACTTTTGGATTACAATGAAAAAAAAATTTGGATGTCGGTTCATGCATTCTATTTCCCTTGATATAGGCCTCACAATCGGGCAATGCTCAGTTTCAGTTGCTTAGACATGTCTCAGTCACGATCGACTATTTTGATAGTCATTTGACCCCTTATCTTTTCCTTGGGTAGTATGTGTTAATATACATGGTACTGTCGAGTTCCAAATAAAATAATTAATATGTATAGTTTTGTTAAAAATATGAGTTTTGTTCTTATGAATTTTGTCATGGGTCATCTCTAGATATTGTGACATGAGCATTAAATAATTAGTTTCATCCAAATTCTCAGGGTGGCATTTGGAAGATACATGTGTTTATACATGCCGAATGGTTTATTTATCTATATGGTATTTGAAAAATCTAACTATGAATTTGGATAATGTCACATGTTTGTTTATGGGGTTTTTTACTAGTGATCTTTTGATCATGTAGTTAACCATATGTTCCTTTTCCATGAGACTAGGGTACTTCTAATGGATGGATCATCATGTTGGACCTGGTAATTGTTTCCTTCCATGTAAAAGGAATACATCCAAAGGGGACCAATAGAAAATTCTTTGTTTATGATTGATTTTATTAGAGGCATGAAGGTGTCATTTCATGATGGTTCTTTCTTGTAAACATGAATCTACTGTGGTTTCCCATTTTTTTACATTTCTGAAAGCACTGTTGATCTCATACAAACATTAGTGGTTAAATTATGAGAAATCAAGAAAATCCTTGAGAGTTAAAGGATTTTTTCGATTAATGTAATTTCATTAGAAGAGAAATTTGATTTCTTTAATATTAGTAAACTAGTGGTGGTTCGTCCATTCTTCCCTCCAATGGTTGTGTGTGATTTACTAGAAACCTTATGAATATTCTTAGTGTACTCTACTATGTGATGAGGATATCCCACATCTTTTCATCATCCCGGATGAACTAAGAAAGTGTTATTATTATGTAGTGTGAATTATTTAATGTCATTAGGCTTTAAGGGGGGTTATCATAAAAATTATCACATGGGACGCAAGGTTTCCCTTGTGGTTTGATCTTTGAAATTTAATTGGGATTCTGGGGTAGACTTTAGTGAGTGTTATTTTGTAAATGATAGATTCCATGAGAGAAGGCATCACATTTCATCTTAAAAAAATGGCCATCATAGATAGACATCTTCGTAATTGGTATGTTTTGGTTCTTTGATTCATTCCTTATTTTTTAGTGGTTTTGAATGGTTAATAACCATTTTAAGGCATTCCATTAGGTGGAGACGAGTCTGGTTTTGTGTTATTTTTTTCTTCTTCAAGAATTGCAATGGGAGAATCATTGGAATTATAAGAGCATGCATAGAAAGAAAAATTAAATGGTGGAGGTTTTGTAGATTGAATTTGGTCTTTTAATTTTTAATCCTATTGTGGGAATTAAATTTGTGTAGTTTCATGATTAGATAAAGATGTGATTGTGTCTCTTATTGGATAGGATTATGTAATTTTTGTCTCAGTGTTTAGGTTAGTAAACGAGTGTTGGCTCGAGTCTGGGTGGTGAATGTGCCATGTGTTTGGATGAGTGTTTTATGGGGAACTGGATGTTTAGAAATGGAACACGACCATCTGAATGAATCATCATGACCCATATAGTTTAGGCGATATGTTACATTTTTTCACTAAGGCTAACCATGGACAATAAGTTCTATGGTGGGAAGGTTGTAATGATCTTCATTTTGGACTAGATGAAAAAGTTAATGTTTTTTAACATTTCCAATTATTGAATAATTAATTTTAAAAACAATTATTAAGAACTCAATTTTTCAAGCTTTAACCATTGAAAGTGATGCTTTTAGACTCAGGTTAAGGATGATATAGTTTCTTGGGATCCTCTAAGAGTAAAAGGATAGTCAGACCCATAAAATACAGGTTTTGAAAGGCTGAATAGGACACATATTTTGTCTAAAACCAAGAGTCCTACTAGTGGTAAACATGTAGATTTATTTATTAGGCTAGAGGAATATTTCACGGGCTACACAAAATTTCCCAAAGAGTGCTCATATCCCATGGGAAGTGAGTCTCTTATACAACGGGGTGTTACACGGTCAGTAAGTGTTTTCATAATTGTGTGGTGTTTTAATTTTTATGTAATCAAATAAAATAAAATAAAATAACCTAATAACCTCATATTAACACTCCCTTACACCCTCCCATTCTAAACCAATAGATAGAAACCCCCAGGGGTTCCCCCTCTCAATGCACACGATCTCCCTCAATGAACCTCCTTCAATCCTTAATTTTATGTTGTATTTCTTCACTTTTTGTATCCTATACTCCAAGGTAATTTCATATCTCCTTTATCGTACCATTTTCTGTTGAGTTTTTTTCTTTTTGTCATGACATGAGGTAGCGATGAACCTAGGTGGAGGATAACCCATTTTTAGTTATTCTATTAAATGCTAGAGTGTTCAAATGGCCTGCTCGAGTCATGTTTGGGATAGTTCCAGCAATTTCCATTGTATGTGAGGTGGTTTTAGTTGTTTTGGTTCACTACCTCCATCCAAGTTAAGGTTTTATGCACATTTTTGGTTTCTAACCTTTTATTAAAGAGTGTTAATTTTTTTAATGGTTTGTACTATGTTTTGTGTTTTGTGTTAAACTGTTTCGTGTGGTTTCAAGTCATCAACTCTAAGGTGAATTGACTGTGTGTAAATATGTAGGAATATATATATATATATATATATATATATATATATATATATGTTCCCCAATGGAAGTGAAGATACATGTATGGGTATAGGATTCCATATTTATATATATGAATGTGTTTGTTTAGGTGAGTGGATACAGATATATGCATATAATAATATATGTAAGGATCTCCAAAAACATGTTCATGAATATGATGTTGTGTGAATATGGGCTAGTTATGCTTTCAGGTATATGAAGGTTCATATACCCAGTGGGTGGGTAGATGGTTTTATTAATAAAGTGTTAACATCCAAAATGGAAGGCTTGGTTTTACATTGAAGTAGGATCTGTTTCCATGCCCTTTTATTTTGAGTAAAACAGTAATAATTTTTTTTATTTCACAAACTTTTGAAATTAGTTCAGGATGTATGATTTGAATAAATTATTTCATAAATAAACCAAATTAATTGATTTAATTATATAATTGATTACTACTACTGAATTTAATTTTTATTAAGAGAGAGAGATGAAGACCAAGAAACAGACCCCTCAGGGGGGGTGAAAGTGGTGGTGACCAAGGGAGTCTCTATGGATGAAATCTATAAAATCGTAAGGAATAGAACAAAAATTATCATAAATGACCACAACATTATCTGTAATTCCCTTATGGGTAAGAGAGTTGACCACAAATTTCATCTATCTCCAAATATCATAAAGAATATTCCCTTTCTTTGTCATGATGGTGCATCTTTGGATTGTGTAGATCCACTCCCAAAGAACCATATGACATTCTTGAACTACATTCACCAATATTTGGAAATTTGATTCCACCTCATCCATGTGATTGTCGTGTCTCCAACAAAGTGTGAGCCCTCTCAAAAACACCCAATCCTCCGCACCTAGAGATCATCCAGGACCAAAGAATGCATTGAAACCCAACAGAACCAATCCCCAGGAGTTCTAAAAGACCCCACCTCCCTTATCATCTTCCCTGCAAAAGAGCCTACCACATTTTTCTACAAACCACAAAGTGAGGTCTCTCATTGGATCCACACTCCACTCACTCCGAGGAACAAGCATGGTATTTTGAGAATATTACGAACCATAACAGATCACTTACCCCCTTTCAACAGTGAAGCAAGATTAGAGGCAAGTGAATGAACTCTCATTTGAAAAAAAGGAAGAGAGTGACAAAACCCAAGTCGGGTCTGGTTGCGAGTATCCTATATGGTTCAAAAAATGGTTATGAGGATAACAGATCTCACATTTCATTCCATACCCCTTGAATAAGAATTCCAATCCATGTGGAAAGGAAGTCAGGATTCGATATTTGATCATAATACATACAGGGTAATGGTGTGAAGAAGGACCAATGATAAGCTTCCCAACAACTCCGGAAGAACAAATGAACTGTTGTCTTAGTTAGCTGGTTCACACAATATTAGCAGTGGGAAGAAATAGGGATACCTTTCCTTCAGATTTTACTATTGGTAGGCAGGTCCTTATTCAATAAGCTCCACAAAAGGAAAGTCATTTTCATGGGAATATTTTTGCACCAGAATGGAGTAGTCCCCTCAGCCGTATTAGAATCAACATGATGTATAATTATGTAGACTTTTTAAGTAATAATTCTTGAATAATAGTAGATAAAGTACCATATTTTAGGATCATTATTCATAAAAATACCTTGGAAAACCAACATTGGATCAGGCATGAGTTCCGAGTGAAAAAAATCATATTTCTCGGATGCCTCGGTGAATGAAAGGTATGTAAAGGGACAGTCTGGATAAGCTAGTCTTCCTATTTCCCAAATCATAATCTTAAAATTGATGTCTCAAAATCTAATATTCCACCAGTTAGACTCACATATAACCTTCATATGTTGGAACATACATCACCCATTCCCCATAGGATTGAAACTGTGAGAAACAGGCACCTCCCAAGGGTCGTCGTACTGTGACCTAAAGAAATCCACCCATATAAACTCCCAAAAAAGAATGTCCCATGCTAAATAATCTTGCATCCCTTTAATGGAATCTTTGAGATCCTAGAGGCCACCCCCCCCCCACCATATGTCTGAATGATGAAACTAGGAAGCCCAGTGGGATCGGCTAGTATGATTGTTATCTCAAAAAAAAGGTGGGAATTGTTTCGATCCTACCCACTGACCATGGGGGTGGGTTAATGATTGAGAAGACATGATTCAGTATGGATGATAAGTCATTGGTGATTAAAGTAATAGAACCACCAAATGAAATGAAATCTTTCATTGAGTTGAGTACCCTTCTCATCAGGTGATTTCTAATATCTTAAAAAATATCATTTTAATGCAGATATAGGAAATCAGAACACCAATATATAAGATTGGTAGAAACTTATGGAGACACCAAATGATATTTTTAATTTCTATACTACTTCTTCCACAGCACCTATTGAAGATAAAATCATGGATTTTAGTATAACTGATGTGCTGGCCACTCAAATGTCCATAGTTCTTCATAACATCCATGAGTTTGGACAAGGTCATAAGAATTACATTAGTAAAAAACAACATATCATCTAGAAATATTATATGTGAGAAACCCATATTACCACGCCGACAATAATAAGGTGAAAGGCTTCCATGATCAATTCCTTGAAGATGCTTCATGGATAAGTTTTTTTATGCGAGAATAAAGAAGTTTCGGGTAGAGAGGATCACCTTGATCAACATTACGAATAAAATTAAATAAACAATATTATTTTTTCATAATGTATATCGAGAGCTGAGGAGAGGAATTTCACCTGAAGAAGAGGTCACAAAACAACTCCTGGAGCGCAAAACATTCTCATCACCTGAAAAATGAAACTTCATTCCATTTTATCATATTCCTTGTCCATATAAACATGATGTATAACATTGAAGTCCATATATTTTTTATGTAAATAAATCACCAATTCATTATCTTTGAGAAATATACCTTGCATGACTCTCCTATGAACGAACCCATGTTGCTCTCTCAAAACCATCCTTGGGATTACCTCTTTCAACATCCGTGTAAGAATAGTGGCCAGGATATTGTAAGTGATATTTCAAAATAGTATGGGCCGATAGTGATTGATCATCGATAGGTCCTTCACCTCAGGGATAAGCACCACCCAAGAGGAGTAATAACCTTAATTCAGTGCTCCACTGCAAAAGAAATCATTGAAAACTTACGCAAGCTACGGGCCAACCACCTTCCATGATGTAATGTAGAAGGATGGTGGAAAACCGTCTAGGTTAGGTGCACAATCATGTGACATCCTTGTATATGATTCCATTATCACTAACATTAAAGGAACTAACAACATGTACATATTATCAGAAATAATCACCAAATGTAGCAAGAAACCTAAGAACCCATTGCTAGATGAGGAGATATAAAAATTCAAAACTCTATGGTCCAACAACCTAGCTATGTTTCTCATGAAATGATCAAGGTCCACCCTCACTACTGAATTCACATTCTAGGTGAACTACACATTTCTAAACTTCATGGTGATCCTTGATTTTCTCTTCTCCTACATAAGTTCCTAAAAAAGGCATTATTGTGATCACCCTCCATAAGCAATCTCACTTAGGACCTCTACCTGGAATTTTTCTCGATCTCCAAAAGTTTCTCTGAAAGGTCCACCTTTTTATGTTATATAGCAAAAAATGTATGCTCATCCCAATAGTTCAAGAAATATTTATCCAATATATCTATATAATCTTTCAAATGGTCCACCCTAGTTCTTCCATTCGTTCAAGTAGATAACCAACTATGACATCCTCCTTGACCGGCTTGATTCGATCAGTTAATTCGTGATTGGATCCCACCCACTTTCTCCCTTGAGTTTCTCACTATTGGTATGAAGGATTCATCATCATGCCATGTGGTGGAATAAAATATAATGTGGTTGTGATAGACGCCACATTTAAGGTCCACCAAAAGGGGAGAATGGTCTACATGGGTGTGTGGAAAGTGTGAAACTGATTCCCTAGAGAAGGATTCCAGCCCCTGAATATTTGAGAGACACCTATCCAGGTGGTGAAAAACATGGTTGGAACATCACTGATTATTGCACCACGTATATTTGGATCCCATGAACCCTAGGTCCAGTAACTAAATGATATTCCAATACTATTATGTGTCTCGTGTCCTATGATTCAATCAGTTATCCCATAACACACCATGGGTGTTTGGACTCAATTTGTCTAAAATTTTCTTAGTAGGCCTTTGAGAAGTTATAATGAATTAATGAATAATATAAATTAGTGAATTCCAATTGAATAGAATGGGTGGGATTATATGAGATAGTGCCATATGTTGGATAGTTTAACCATGAAACTTGATCCCTTATGACCAATTTCCATGGTTAAGAAAATTTTCTATGATGACCTCAAGTATGATGACTCGTACACAAAGGAATATCTTGAATGAATGGAATATTCATATTGAATATCATCCCTTGTGATAAAGTGAATAAATGTAACAGCTCATTTGAGATGGAATTGAATGTGGCTAATGACAAAAATGAGATTTCCATGACTCATGGTTTGTTTTTAATGTTACCAAGTCCAAGATGATGTTTTAATTGAAGTTATCATGTTGTTATACATTTATTAAGATTGTGATGAATGTGTTTCTTCTACTTATATACATATGGGAAATATGTACTTGATTATGTATGGGAGTTGTTTTATGCCATGCCAATATATGTATTTTTTTATGTAGGGGAATTATTTTACCCCATTACATTAATATGAGTGATTATGGATGGGAGGCAGTTTTTTCCAATGCCAGTATGTGCTTCTATGGATGGGAAACAAGCTTACCAGAAGCCTGTTATCATCTATATATGGATGGTAGACCTGATTACCACATGATGGTTATATATATATATATATATATATTGACGGGAGAAAGATTTTCCCAATGACATTATTTTATATGTTTAGGGTTGGGATGTAGTTATACCCCAAGACAGTTTATACTTATATGGGAGGGAGGCATGCGTACCCCATGGAAGTTATCTTCTATTATGGATATAAAGAATTAATATCTCATTCCCTCTTTGTATACATCTATGGGTGAGAAATCTGCTTACCCCATCTAACTAACAATCCATATATACATGTATGGACAAGAGGCATTTATAACCCATGACATATATGTATATATATATATATATGCTTATGTAATGATGTGATTAGACAATTATCCAAGCAATGTGCTGAAGCTGGTATAGTTGTCAGGTTTTCGTTTAGGAACATGGACCCGTGTTAATTATTCATTTAGTTATATCATTATCTCTTTATACTTCCACACATATTAATTAATATTAAACTTTTGGAATTGGGAAAGATAGGAATGGTTTGAGCCTACACTGTTTCATATCACACACTGCACTAGGGTACCCAAGTATGCCACTTTTGTTCGTGGATATTAGTACCATGCCTGTTAAAGTGTGATTAATTCTGGAGTTAGGATCAACATACTGAGCTAGAACTCATGATTATCATGTATATCATAATTGGGATTTGATATATTTTCATTAAATTTCACTAAAATGTAAATCATTTTATTTGTTTAATTATTTTTTTATGAAACATCACTTTGACATCCACTCATACATTGCAAAAACTTGTGTTGGCCACTTTTATAAAATGATTACTACATGCCATTTACTACTGTATTTAATTTAATTATTTATTCTACTATTCTTAATATTATCAACTATTTGAACTCTAATATTATGTTATAGTCTCTCTAATATCACCTCGTGAGACCCTCACTTCTATTCAGATGCCTCTGGAATATGGGTAGATGTGCTTGAAGACATGTGACCCACTAGGATGGCTACCAGTTCGATGGTAAGGTCGGATTTTTAGAAAAAATATTTCAGAAATTTTTTATACAATTATCCTATAATATTTAAATTTCATTTTTTAATAATTTATTTTATTTTTTTCAAAATGTTTTGAATGTTATTTTAGTCATTTTCAAAAATAGGGTTCTAATAGACTTTTATTAATAAAATATAGAATGAATGTTTTCTTATCTTATACGGTGTGAGTAGATTTTACATCCATTATAAAACCATAATTATTTATTAATTACATTAAAATTTTACTATTCTAGATTCAAATAATATTTTCTCATTTATAATTTCATTGAAGTGTCTAGAAATGTTATTTTTAGAGTGAAAAGTGTATTTTCCCCAATAAATGAGTAATGATATTAATAATATATACTCACATATTTAAATATATTTTTTTAATATTATTTATAATTGACGATAAACTATTATGATATCATGTGTTGTAGTATAATGAATTCTATGATATATGTTATACTAGGAAAAAATAGTTTGATATCACTGACCATATTGATATAGATGTTTTGTGATTATGATTATTGGTTCAGTAAAATTATTTATATGTCATCTGCCAGTTCAATACAAAATTATATTTGAAATTTGATTAATCCCTTTTATATTAGGCGTGAATTGGATTTAGTATGTTGTGGGAAGTTACCATTATAGCACCTCAATGAATCAGTAGGTCTCATGATACAAAAAGAAATTAGGTATTTTCTTATGTCTTACTTGTTTATGTATATTGTCATTGTCAAATCCTTTATGAATGTTTATGATTTTGGGAATTATTATCTCTACAATTGTGATATATTTTATGGATTTCATGTGATTATTCGATTATGATAATATCTGTGGTAAATTTTTCTACCCCATGTGATTATTTATGTGTACTTTTTTGATATCATATTCTCCTCCTATATAATTCACAAATATTTGTGTAAATGAAATTGGATTTAGTTTTTTACCATTCCATAAATGTTTTTCCTTATATATGATAGCTTAATTTGTATTTAACCCTTTAGAAGAATTAAATATCTAACCTTCTTTATGTTTTATTTTCTTCTAGGATGCCACTAATTTTATTATCATTGATATCCTGGGTTAAGCATTGAGAATAATGGTATCTTAAGTTGATTTGTTGTGTTTTAATTTATAATTTTAAATTTTATTTATGAATCGATTATGTATCTATTTTTAAAAAACTGATAATTTTTTTGGCTAATTGGGATGTTATTCTATGAACATTATAAAAAATTTATAAAGTAGCCACAAACATTGGGATAATTCAGTTGTGATCCTTACACTTTAGATATTGGGCCCAGAAATCATGGATGAGTTTATAGGTTTAACAATGATTAGTAATTATATCCCACATAATGTAATTTATTTTTTTATGATAAAACCCTTTTTTTTCATCTACATATCTATCTAATGGAATAATAAAACATCTTTCTCACGTAGATGTAGACTACCTCCTCACAAACTGACTTATTTTATTTTTCCTAACCATGATACAATGAACATATATACATACTCTTATATAGTGAAATAATATTAAGTTTATTATATGATTATTACAATTTAATTATTAAATAATATATACATTTTTATATTAATTTTCATTGAATAATATAAACATTACCCAAGTGTATGTACGAAATTCCATCCCCACATTTAAAAATATCTACTTTTTCATAACCATTAGTCATAATTGATTCCAGAAGTATTATTAATGTATAAAAAATATTTTTAAACATTATCATAATTGTAAAAATAATATATTTATGATCCATTTGATGATAGTCTACCTACCTAAGACATTTTTTACTTATGAAAATAATACTCAAAATGTATCATATAAACATGATCAATTATATGATTAAGTATAGTAATGAAATAAGTGAAATTAAAATTAATAATCTAAAATATAATGAACATGAAAATGAATCTTATGTAATCCAAAAATTCACATATAATTTTTATTTAGGATGAAAAATAACATACATAAAAAGTTATATCTGAGGTAAAAAATTTATTTTCCCAATTCCATTTTATTGAGTGTTAAGAAAAAAATTTAAATGTTTTATTTTTTTATATTTATAGAAAAATATTTTGATTTATTTTTTATTTATAAAATAAAAATAATTTTTTTTATAAATATTATCAAATTTATTTTTCATCATTTCAACAGTTGAAAATTTTTATAATCATTTTTTAGTATTCACTAAAACATATTTGTAGTCAATTTAATGTTTTATGCTAATGTTAAATAATATCCCTGGTATATAAAATTTATAGATTTTCATATTTATAAAACTAAATATATTTTAAATGTAATCTGAAAAAAATTATATTTTTGTTGATAGGTTTGAAATAACACATTTAAATATTTTCCAAACGTATTATTGTTGAAATTTTCTCTATAGTGTGAAAGGAATCATTATTTTTATATATTTGTAATTAGATGAATTTATGACCATCATTAATTTTATTCATTTATAATAATATTACCTTAGATTATTGGATTTTTAAATCACATACCATTACCCATTTTTCGGGGAATATTTATGGTAAATGATTTCAATGGAAAATTATTTTTTTCCTTACTTGTAAATCAACAAAGAAAAAGTTTCTTCATATTTGATAACAATAGTAGGTTATGATATATCAGTATGTAAATAAATGGTTATATGTCCTTCAATTTTTTATTTTACTTATATATTTTTTATGATGATGGGTGAGACTAGTATAGGTCTCTAATGATTTTTAATGATATTATTTCTAAAAAAATTCGAATTAGCCTTGTATATGTTTTCATCCGTAATGGATCATGTAAATACACCAACCCCAGTTGCTTAGATTCAAATAATTATATTGTTACATTATTGTATTAATATGTATGATGCATATCAAAGGATAGATTATTTTAGTGGTTTTGGAAAACAAGATACATATATATGTTCCACAATAAAACTTGAAATAAATTAAAACAGATAAATTCCCTTGGAATCATCCACAAAAATTAGATTATCACAACATGTCATTAATAATATATGTAACGCCCCGACCCCAGCTACCCAGAGTCGGTGCATTACTTCGTAACATTAGCATGATCACAAAAGATCAAGTCTCGAAAGACCGATTAGTTTAGTAGCCTTGGAAACACTAGATACATTCATAAATGTTACATTACATCACAAAGTGAAAAACTATAATAACATAGTCTCCATAGTCCACACTTCTATCCTCTTCGGACTATCCCTGCAGTTCATTCATAAAATACTTCTTTCACATCCTGGAAAATATTAAAACATTGAAAGGGTTGAGCTCAGATGCTCAGTAAGGATAACAATATTGCGGAAGCTTTCATAAATAAACATAAAAATTTAAGGCAATGTATAACTAAAACAAAAGCCTTTTAAACTTGAACTTCAACATAATATGGCAAAAGTAAAATGATATAATGTCATTTACTTCTTCACATGAATATTCTACTGGTCGAATAATCACATGCAATATCAATAACCACTTTCATAATGATGGAATGCATAATGCCAGACTATCATAACCACGTAGTCAAGGCCTCGTGCCAAGACCACAAATAAGATTTTGTCAAGGCCTCATGCCAAGACACTAGTTTGTCTCATGAGACCTGCCGATGCATCAAGGATCTATAGCGGGCTCCACCCGTCACTTATTAAGTCCAATGCATTCCTCATATGAATAGGTTTAAACAAATCATAAACCATAACATAATCGTATCACATAAAACATGCATAAAGGAAACATAACATTTCCACATTTCAATCACAAGATATCAATACAACACATTGATATAATAAAAATGCTTTCAAAACCATTTTCAATACCAAAATAAAAGAAAGATAAAACTTTGTATTTATTTTTCATTAAAAAAATGATGGCTTGTAGAGGAAGCCGAAACTCAAATAATGGTCACGACGGTAGAGAAGTCGTTGTCGCTGCATATGTACGGAAATAAAAACATTCCCTTTTTGTCGTTTAGTAAAACGCTTTGTATAAAAAAGATTCCTTTTGATTAAATGTAAAAGTCAAAGGGGTTTATACACCGTAAAAAAGAAAGTTGTGTATAAAACCAAATATGCCTCAATGAAAGGAGATTGAGACGAAGTCCTTAAAAAGTTCTTTTTTTTAAAATAAAGTACATCTATAAAGTGTATTCACTATAAGTACACATAAATAATGTACAAATACAATATAGGACATAATAATATCATGACATAATTTGAAAGTAGGAGATTAACCCAATGAATGGAAGTTGGGTTAAGAAATTCCCTTACCTTGCGTCTTGTCCTGACTCGACCGTTCTTTAACCTCCGTAATAATAAACTAGAGTTAATTTATATTTACTTCAGAACCTTTTTCATGTTCATTATTCCATTTATATCACTTATTACCATGTTATGAACATTATGTAATTATTCAAGTTAATAACGATCGTTTTGTCGATCTTTGGTAACTTGAGTCAACAATAAACTTCTTATAAATACAAGTTGTTCATGTGGTAGAATATCCATTATATCCAGAATTATATTCATGATTTAGATGTAATATATATCTTATATATCCAGTATATACATTCATTTATAATATTACGTAACATTTAGAGGTAAGAAATGAAATGCACCGTTCATGGAGACGGTAAGCCGTACGTACGCATGAACGCTACTTTCATTTCAATTTCATATTTAATGGAACTAAATCATAATGATATAAATGTATAATATAATTTTAGTATAATATAGTGTATAATACCATTTACTCCATCCTTTATACATCCGACATATGGCATTAACGATTCAAATCACTTTGAGGGGGCGGTAGTCCGCACTTCCTAAAATGAAATTATCGCGTTTTACCCATAATGGAAATCATAAAGTATGCCATAAATTAGAAATACAGAAGCATAAGTAAAACATAAACATATTATATATCATATATAAAAATAGTGACATCTTAATGGCCACCTTTGAAGGTGTTATATGAGTGTTGAACAGTCATCGTTTCGTGAGGCAGAAATTCGCCATCCACAGAAACCGTATGTTCTTTAACCATTAGATGTAGGTGTGTGTAAGTGTAGCTAGAATAATTCTTATAACAACATCCTAGTATATTGAGGATACTGGTGTTGTTACAAAAGAAATGAATAAAAAGAGTTTAGGGGGTTGGAGAAGAAAAATAAAACAAAACAACATTAGTGAAGACATTACCTCAAAATCGGGTAACTCTTTTTGATTTGAGCTAAAGGCTTCCTTGAGAAGAGTTCTAACTAAAGTGAGGCTTCTAGGAGTAACAGGGGGATGTAGGGAGAGTATTTGGGCAGAGGTTGGCCGAGCCAAATGGCTTTATGGTTTGAAAAAGGTAGGAGAGGTGGGGGCCTTTTATAAGTGGAGAGGAGGGGCACTCTTGGAAAGTAAAGAAAAGTCACTTTATTATAAAATGAGTTTCGGATTTTAGAGGTCCCACACTTATATAGTTCTAGGATAAGATGATAAGGGTTCGAAATATACTCATCCAATAGGTTTTTGACAAGTGTACGCTTTAGATTTTATATTATCTTTCCATTTTATTTAAATCGTTAAATAATGAGGTCATCGCTGCATCATCATGATGTCATAATTAATTTAACTTATTTAATGTCTAAAAATTATAAAAAAAATACTATTATGTAGGAAATCTTTTTAGATTTCTAATTAATATTTATAATCAAAATTTGGACTTGTTTAACCCCAATTAAAAACTGTTTTAGTAAAACAACTCATGTTTGTGTCAATTTAATTTTAACATTAAATATATATATATTAATGTCATTTTCCAACCAAAGTGGCTCCATGGGGTCCCCAAGTTGACCTATGGGTTTTCTTGGTCGGCCATGTCTCATCCAATAGGGGTAGGACAAGTTTCAAGCTCATCTCATATTATTAAAACATTATTTTTACCTTAAACTACACTAATTACCTCTAATCGCGATTAAGAACTTAAAAGTTACTATTCACCAAAAAATTATTTTGATCTCATCGAACCACATTTTACTTCTTAATGACAACTATGTATGTCTGATTTTTGAAAATAAAATCACAGAAGTGGTAATATTTCATTTAAACGAAAAATCAGCTATTTAACTACCACTTAGTGGTTTCACTATTCATCAAAAATTGACGTTTTTCAGAACAATGCCAAAATTTCACCCTAAGAAATAATTGATATTCCGAATTCAAAAATGATGTCTATTTTACAAAATTATAAACATATAAGTTGCATTAATTTATTTTATAATTAATTCCCGCTGTTACAACAAATAGCGTGTTTTTAAGAAACAATTTATATCAAAAGATTGGCAATTGTTTATGTCCAATTTCAATGTTAAATTAATTCTAATGACCACCATTGGATAAAATGGTAAAAATATGTTCTAATTATACCTTAAAACCACTAAATAGTATAACTTATCACTATAAATTATTTTGATTAAAAAGGTTGTTTTTAAGTAATTTTCACTATTCATAAAAAATTAGAAGTTCTCAGAAAAATACCAAAAATTCAACATAGGATAATTTGGATATTACGAATACAAAAATGAAGTCCATTTTGAAATATAAAATTTCTATAATTTTAAAAGGTGGTTATTACTATTCATAACGGCTACTTTGATTAGTCGCGGTGTTTTAGAACTCGAACTTGCGTACAATGCAAGCTATTGCATTATTGAAAGAGAGGCATATCGTGGAAGCTCGGGGTGTTACATTCTCCCCTCCTTCAATAAATTGCGTCCTCGCAATTTGATATTTTTCTTTGAAAATAAAAGGTTGAAAATAGAAAATACCTTTGTGGAAAACCCACATCGGAAATAAGGTTAATAAAATTTAGTCTTAATAAGAGGGAAATGGAAATAAGAAAGTCACCACCAAATTATGATCTCGATAAGGAGAACATTGGTGGAAATTAGAGACATATAATTGGAGGAAAAATGTAAATATGTGTAGGGAGTTATTGAGGTCATCAATCACAATCAACAGTCAAATTGAGGGCCTCAAAGCCTTCAATCTATGTTGATTTAAAATATCATCAGTTCAACAAGACATAAGGTATTAGGATAACACATTTTTTTGTTTTAATATCCCTTTACTAAAGTTTAAGAATTAATTTATTCATTGAATAAGAGATAGGTATATATATATTTATGCTTGACAATTAGAGTTTCAACCTTCAACTCATCTTTCACTCAAAAAGATAATAGAACTCAAAAATATTATACTTATCGTAATTGTATAAGGTTCCAAATGTTAACACATACCATTTAGATTAGTAAAATTATTTTGTAATAACCAGGGACTTCCTGTAGGCTAGTGGTAGGAAATAAAGGCATGTCGCACTATGGTTGTGGGTTCGATTCTTGCAGCTTTGTCCGACGCGATGGGTTATGCCCCACCCTGCAGGTTATCCTTTTCCTAAAACTATAGTATTATAATATTCCAAAAATAATCTTCAGAAATGCTTTAACCTTAAACAATACTATCCAAAGATCAACTTAATCCACTCCAACCTTTATAGTTATCCAAAATACTTCTGTCCAACTCACAGTCCAAATTTTACAAGGAAGGTAAACATAATGAAGATCCTTTTTCCCATGTAATAACATGTGAACACCTTCATCATGTATTCTTTTTAAACATACTGACTTAACATGATCCCTTATTCATTATAGAATACTAGATATACTCCTTCTATCCGAAAATGTATACAAAACATCAATTAGTTTCGAGGAAGTTAAGTATATCCAATATAATTTATCCAAATCAATCACGTCTTATTCCAAAATTACATTCTCAGTATCAAAACCATATTATGGTCTATCTTTCTCTCAACCATATATTTTCCAAAAATTTAACCTACTGTGGAGTCACTTTTCTTGGTTCCACACAATCTCAAGTCCTTGATGAAATAGTACTGCAGTACAATCCTTATATACTCTGTAATTATTATAACCAGTACATCATTGATACAACACTCAAATTACAAAATTATTTAATAACAACATAAGAACTCTAATCATTAGTCCTCATCTGTGGTAGTATCATAACTTGATTATTATCCAATAACATCATTTGGGGCATACTCTGATTATTTGGACATTGGTTTGCGTAGTGTACCCAATCCTTGCAGAAGAAGCATTGTACATTTGAAACCATTTTCTTACCCTTGCAGTAACGCACTTTGTGTCCTTTTTCTCTACACTTATAACAAACTCCCATTCCCTTTAGGCAAGTTCCATGATGTTTCTTCCCACAATTACCGCATATTGGAAAATTCTTCTTTCCCCTCATCCCTTTATCCATCATTCTCTCTTCCATCCCTTTCGTCTCTTGCTTCGCTTCAAAGCCATAGGACTCAAAGAATTATTTACTTATCTTATTAACACATGATACTATTTCTTCATATGTTGAGAACACATGGGAGACTATTTCCCTTCGAAATGATGGCTTAATACCGTGAAAGATATGATCCTTCTTACTCTTTGGATCATACGTACTGCGGGAGTTCACATTCCTTCTACTGGGTGCCATTTCTATACAATGGCATAAACTAGATTAGTTTATGAATCAAAATAAATAATTGCATACTTATAAAATACTTAACATAAATTGAACTATTTATGGATATAATCCATAATCATAAAAAGGTTTTCTTTGAGGATGTATATACTCATAACTGTTCATAGTGGTTTGTAAAGAAAACGAGAATTATCCTAAGCATATCCCCCGGGTGTGTCGTAACCAAGAGTGCAGCAAGGCCCATTGTCGTGCACCAGTTCCCGTTCGAGTCTAGCTCAAAGCGGTGTTTTCGGGTTTTACCCCTAGGTACATCTGTGCCAGAGCCGCCTCTACCTGCTCGTATCCAGACAGTGATGTATTTCTCGGAAAACTCACAACATCTATACAATACCAAAATTCTAGGAAGTTCTTCTATACTAATCCTCAAAGTTTATCTTTGGGCTATGTGCTCTAATTAGAGTTTATCTAAATCTAGCTTCCAAGGTTAGTACTAAACTGCCTCTGATACCAACTGTAACGCCCCGACCCCAGCTACCCAGAGTCGGTGCATTACTTCGTAACATTGGCATGATCACAAAAGATCAAGTCTCGAAAGACCGATTAGTTTAGTAGCCTTGGAAACACTAGATACATTCATAAATGTTACATTACATCACAAAGTGAAAAACTATAATAACATAGTCTCCATAGTCCACACTTCTATCCTCTTCGGACTATCCCTGCAGGTCATTCATAAAATACTTCTTTCACATCCTGGAAAATATTAAAACTTTGAAAGGGGTGAGCTCAGATGCTCAGTAAGGATAACAATATTGCGGAAGCTTTCATAAATAAACATAAAAATTTAAGGCAATGCATAACTAAAACAAAAGCCTTTTAAACTTGAACTTCAACATAATATGGCAAAAGAAAAATGAGATAATGCCATTTACTTCTTCAAATGAATATTCTACTGGTCGAATAATCACATGCAATATCAATAAACACTTTCATAATGATGGAATACATAATGCCAGACTATCATAACCACGTAGTCAAGGCCTCGTGCCAAGACCAAAAATAAGATTTTGTCAAGGCCTCGTGCCAAGACACTAGTTTGTCTCATGAGACCTGCCGATGCATCGAGGAGCTATAGCGGGCTCCACCCGTCACTTATTAAGTCTAATGCATTCCTCATATGAATAGGTTTAAACAAATCATAAACCATAACATAATCGTATCACATAAAACATGCATAAAGGAAACATAACATTTCCACATTTCAATCACAAGATATCAATACAACACATTGATATAATAAAAATGCTTTCAAAACCATTTTCAATACCAAAATAAAAGAAAGTTAAAACTTTGTATTTATTTTTCATTAAAAAATGATGGCTTGTAGAGGAAGCCGAAACTCAAATAATGGTCACGGCGGTGGAGAAGTTGTTGTCGCCGCATATGTACGGAAATAAAAACATTCCCTTTTTGTCGTTTAGTAAAACGCTTTGTATAAAAAAGATTCCTTTTGATTAAACGTAAAAGTCAAAGGGTTTTATACACCGTAAAAAAGAAATTTGTGTATAAAACCAAATATGCCTCAATGAAAGGAGACTGAGACGAAGTCCTTAAAAAGATCTTTTATTTAAATAAAGTACATCTATAATGCGTATTCACTATAATTACACATAAATAATGTACAAATACAATATAGGACACAATAATATCATGACATAATTTGAAAGTAGGAGATTAACCCAAAGAATGGATGTTGGGTTATGAAATTCCCTTACCTTGCGTCTTGTCCTGACTCGACCGTTCTTTAACCTCTTGAATAATAAACTAGAGTTAATTTATATTTACTTAAGAACCTTTTTCATGTTCATTATTCCATTTATATCACTTATTACCATGTTATGAACATTATGTAATTATTCATGTTAATAACGATCGTTTTGTCGATCTTTGGTAACTTGAGTCAACAATAAACTTCTTATAATTACATGTTGTTCATGTGGTAGAATATCCATTATATCCAGAATTATATTCATGATTTAGATGTCATATATATCTTATATATCCAGTATATACATTCATTTATAATATTACGTAACATTTATAGGTAAGAAATGAAATGCACCGTTCATGGAGACGGTAAGCCGTACGTACGCATGAACGCTACTTTCATTTCAATTTCATATTTAATGGAACTAAATCATAATAATATAAATGTATAATATAATTCCAGTATAATATATTGTATAATACCATGTACTCCATCCTTTATACATCCCACATATGGCATTAACGATTCAAATCACTTTGAGGGGGCGGTAGTCCGCACTTCCTAAAATGAAATTATCGCGTTTTACCCATAATGGAAATCATAAAGTATGCCATAAATGATAAATACAGAAGCATAAGTAAAACATAAACATATTATATATCATATATAAAAATAGTGACATCTTAATGGCCACCTTTGAAGGTGTTATATGAGTGTTGAACATTCATCGTTTCGTGAGGCAGAAATTCGCCATCCACAGAAACCGTATGTTCCTTAACCATTAGATGTAGGTGTGTGTACGTGTAGCTTGAATACTTCTTATAACAACATCCTAGTATATTGAGGATACTGGTGTTGTTACAAAAGAAATGAATAAAAAGATTTTATGGGGTTGGAGAAGAAAAATAAAACAAAACAACATTAGTGAAGACATTACCTCAAAATCAAGTAACTTTTTTTGATTTGAGCCAAAGGCTTCCTTGATAAGAGTTCTAACCAAAGTGAGGCTTCTAGGAGTAAGAGGGGGAAGTTGGGAGAGTATTTGGGCAGAGGTTGGCCGAGCCAAATGGCATAATGGTTTGAATAAGGTAGGAGAGGTGGGGGCCTTTTATAAGTGGAGAGGAGGGGCACTCTTGGAAAGTAACGAAAAGTCACTTTATTATAAAATGAGTTTCGGATTTTAGAGGTCCCACACTTATATAATTCGAGGATAAGATGATAAGGGTTCGAAATCTACTCATCCAATAGGTTTTTGACAAGTGTACACTTTGGATTTTACATTATCTTTCTATTTTATTTAAATCGTTAAATAATGAGGTCATCGCTGCATCATCATGATGTCATAATTAATTTAATTTATATAATGTCTAAAAATTATAAAAAAAATACTATTATGTAGGAAATCTTTTTATCTTTCTAATGAATATTTATAATCAAAATTTGGACTTGTGTAACCCCACTTAAAAACTGTTTTAGTAAAACAACTCATGTTTGTGTCAATTTAATTTTAACATTAAATATATATATATATTAATGTCATTTTCCAAACAAAGTGGCTCCATGGGGTCCCCAAGTTGACCTATGAGTTGCCTTGGTCGGCCATGTCTCATCCAATAGGGGTAGGACAAGTGTCAAACTCATCTCATATTATTAAAACATTATTTTTACCTTAAACTACACTAATTATCTCTAATCGTGATTAAGAACTTAAAAGTTACTATTCACCAAAAAATTATTTTGATCTCATCAAACCACATTTTACTTCTTAATGACAACCATGTATGTCAGATTTTTTAAAATCAAATCACAGAAGTGGTAATATTTCATCTAAACAAAAAATTAGCTATTTAACTACCACTTAGTGGTTTCACTATTCATCAAAAATTGATGTTTTTCAGAACAATGCCAAAATTTCACCCTAAGCTATAATTGATATTCCAAATTCAGAAATGATGTCTATTTTACAAAATTCCAAACATATAAGTTGCATTAATTTATTTTATAATTAATTCCCGCTGTTACAACAAATAGCGTGTTTTTAAGACACAATTTATATCAAAAGATTGGCAATTGTTTATGTCCAATTTCAATGTTAAATTAATTCTAATGACCACCATTGGATAAAATGGTAAAAATATATTCTAATTATACCTTAAAACCACTAAATAGTATAACCTATCACTATAAATTCTTTTGATTAAAAAAGTTGTTTTTAAGTAATTTTCACTATTCATAAAAAATTAGAAGTTCTCAGAAAAATACCAAAAATTCAACATAGGCTAATTTGGATATTACGAATACAAAAATGAAGTCCATTTTGATATATAAAATTTCTATAATTTTAAAAGGTGGTTTTTACTATTCATAACGGCTACTTTGATTAGTCGCGGTGTTTTAGAACTCGAACTTGCGTACAATGCAAGCTATTGCATTATTGAAACAGAGGCATATCGTGGAAGCTCGGGGTGTTACAATATACATATTAAACTACTAGGAAAAATTATACTTTATAAATGGATGATCTCATATTCTTAGTTAGGGTAATGTAATACCAATGAATTAATCATATACAACAATAGGCATTTTTTGAAACTAAATACACATTCTATTAAACATTTTCTTGATCATAATATAGATGGAATAAAATTAAAGGAATAATGAAATAATAAAAAATAACCATGTATATTGTACTAGTAAAATAATTACACAGACTGTAATTTAAATTTTCATAATTAGGAACTACATAATGCGTGATATCATAAACATTATATCAAGGCCTTGTACCAATACCATACATAAACTGGTAAAAACCAAAACTTGTTTGTCTCATGAGACCTACCGATGCACCAAGGGGCTATAGATGGACCATCCTGACTCTTAAAAAGTTCCATTAATTCACTAAATGAATAGGTTTTACTATAATAAACAAAAACATTAATATTTATGCTATCATATGAAATGAAAATAACTTTCCATACTCAATAAACAAAAACCCTATCCATTCAGAGTAATATGGTGACTAATATCAAGATATGACATCTAATGTCAAACTAATAGAAAAATATTATATAAAATATGGTAAATGATATTATAAATCATTTATCCTGATTAATAAGATTAATCAATAACAGTGTAGAAATAGATGATAATAATATTATAAAATCGTAGTGTACTTCTTGATAGAAATACACATATACTTGGAAAATAATAATATTTTTTGAAAAATTGTTGAATCTAATAAAAGTAAATTAAGTTATTTTTCATAATAAAATAAATAATGTTATAAATATTAACATGTATTTAATAATTTTTTATAGATAATTTAAAAATATGTATAAATTTGAGATGTTCCTTTGGAAAAGACTTGTTCTTCGGGTATAATTTTTGAAAGACCCTTTTACAACAAGTAAATTCCCATAAAATAAAGAGTGATTTTTATTGGTAAACATATGTAGAATAGTAAAATATAATTTATAAGTATTACACAAGATTAAAAAATAATTATATATATATATGAGTAGATAATTAGTGTATCTCGAATGAAAATGCAGTTTCAGGTAGAAAACCCATACATAATGCTTTATGAGTTCTGAACATGACAATATGGTCCGAGAATATGACCTTACACCAATTAATAATTTAATTTCAAACCTATTATAAATTTAAATAATTTATTATAATTTTATTAAGTTCATTGAGGGCCTTATGATGTGTTTTAAGATCGAATTTCATTGTTCCAATGTGTTCATTTCTTGATATTCAAGATCACTTTTCTTGATTATACGAATGGAAGTTCATGTGGATTGGTAACAATTATCCAGGATTGAATTTATATATTATTAATTATCATTTATATGGGTAAATCTTTATATTTATAATTTGGCTACATGATATATTGATGAATAAATTGATAAGTCATTTACTGATAATCGTTTAGATTTTTATGGTGGTTTTTTTATCTCAAAAAACTAGTTTTGCTCAATTATTTAGTACAACATAAAAACGATGTTTCTAAAAACATTACATAATATATAATACATATTTTAGAATCTTTTTCCGTAGTAAATATTCTTTCATGACCATATTTGAATGATAAATTGAATAACGAAGGTTCAACATCCACGAAGGTTGTAAATTGGCAATTGTCGAATGATGGTTTTTTAAATAAAAGAGAGAGATATTAAGAAAATGGATGATGTGTCTTCCATTAACATGATATAAATATACTAAATATATGATACTATATTTATAAAGTTTATTTATATAGAGGATTTGAGAAAATAATAACAAATAATGAATGAACATGAAAACAAATAAAAAGAATAGGAATTGGATACTCCTCCATGAGAATCTCTTTTAAGAAATTAACATTGGTGTTTTGGAAATTCCATGAAATCTTGTTCATGGAGTGTTTAAAGAGAAGAGTATTTGGGTAGAAAATTTACATGATTCATTGATTGTAGAAGTGTGAACAAGATGGGGTATGGGGTGGTTTTTATAGTAGAGGAGAGGAGTGATTTTTGAGTATTTTATTCATTATTTTATTATTTTTCTCAATGAAATAAATAGTATTGATTCATGTGACCCAAAAAGGTAATATTTTAATGTTATTTATATCAAATTTTTATTACATTATTTGTGATTCTAGGAATAGTGTATTTGTCTTATAATTTATGTTTAATGTGAATTACCATAAATTACTATTCACAAAACACCTGTATTTCAGAAAAATCCCAAATATTAAGCATAACCAATTTTAAAAAATATTAATTCAATATTTAAATCAATTTTATGAAAAAAACATTAATATATTACAAATTTAATGATTAACTAAAATAAATATTTATAAGAAAAATATAGATTTAAAATTTTAATTTGTTTTCTTTTATATTTTGAAAAGTTAACTAATGCATCATAAAATTATCCTAAAATAAATGAAAAAATTATTTTATTTAATAATAAATATTAATAAAATTAATTTTATTTTAATAAAATTTACTAATTTAAATTTTTAAATAAATATTTATTACCAATAAATATATCAAAACATACTTATTAATTTTTAAAGTATTCAATTTTATTTAAAAGTTGCCTAACTTTTTTTTACATACAAGGGAGAGTTATCTATTAATAATGGTAAAATTAAAATTCATAATAGTATATTAATATTCATATAGTTCATGTCACTATTCACCACAAAATTTTAGTTGATCCTATCAGACCCTAAATATCTGACTGATCGCAATCTTGTATGTACATTTTTTAAAATTTAATACATAGAAGCCTCAAAATTATATCTAACATATATGTTTCAACTATATCCTATAAAAATATATTTTCTTGTAAAGACTCAGTATTTTAGGAATTATATGTTAAAGGTTTTTGTAAATCATTTGGGTGTTACATTCTTCTCTCTTTACAAAAAAATTGTCCCCAAAATTACCTGAGTGTTACCACATAAAAATATTTTGGTAGTTATTTATCATAAGATCTTCATACCCAGATGGTTCTTCTTAAATATTATTATTTTTCCAATGTACCTTGACTAGTAGATTCATCCAATTTTTCAACAGATGTTCTTTAGTGTCCAAAATCATGATAATCTATTCATAGTATGAGAAGTCAGGTTCTAATTCTATATCTTCATAAGTGAGGACATATATTGGGTATAACATGTACATTCTCAAAAATGGGACATGGAACACATTGTGTACTATAGAATGGTTAGGTGGAATCATCAAATGATAAGCCATATCTCCCAATATCTCTATAATTTCAATAAAAGCAATGTATATGCGGCCTTGTTTTCATCTCTTCTAAATTATTACAATACCATTGGAGATATATTCCTGAAAACAAGATATCCCACATAAAATTTGAAATAATTCCTTCAAATATCGACAAATATATTTTTCTGTCATTGAAATTATTTGATATGGGTTTGAATATTTCTTAAATTATCCATCATTTCCTCCATATGATCTAGCCCCACAGCTTCCATTCTCCAACTTCATCCAACAGGTTTGTGAACGACATCTCTTTCGTAAAATGATTCATATGGTGCCATATGAATACAATAATAGAAACACATGTTTTATTAAAACTCCACCAAAGGTAATTAATGGTCCCACCTACAATGAATGTCAAGTGAACTTGATCTAAACATGTTTTCAATAGTTTTGATCTTTCTTTCAGATTTGATGTCATTTTGAGGGTGATAAGAAGTAGTTAATAGAAGTTCAATATCCTAATCTTTTTTAATAATTTTACATAATTTTGTTGTAAATCAGGGATCGTGATAAAACAAAATCTAAATTGGATCTCCACGAAGTGATAAAAATTCATTGATATTTATTCATTCACGGTAGTCCCATTGAAAATATTCTCCTATAGAAAAGAAATGTGATGACTAAATAAGTTGATCCACAACTACCCGTGATGCATCATTATTTTGAGGATTTTTCTGTGTAATCCAGGGACAAAATCCATGGTGATATAATCTCATTTCCATATAGGAATAATTATAGGTTTCATGAATCGTCTAGGATTACTTTATTCATCCTTCACTTGTTGATAGACTAAAAATCTCAATATATAATCAATAATTTACATCTTCATTTTACCCCACCAGATAAGTTCAATAAAATCTATATACATTGAAGTGAAACCTGGATGTATACAGAAATTCAAAAAATCTTCATCATCCAATAACTCAATTTTTAGCTTGGTTATAGTGGAAACACTAAACCTCTTACAAAATTTCAGAATTCCACCATACACATGATATCTTCCAACATCCCATAATTCAATAGAATGATTTCTTGTTGAAGATTTTCCATATTAGATTGAAATTATTTAATCAATTATATTAATGATATATTTTAAAACAATTGAAAAATCAATTATAACTCACCTTTTTTTTGATAATTTCCATAAATATCATTACTAGATCCCAGTACACAATATCAATTTCAACCCTCTTTTTTTATAACTCCATGATTCTTCCTTCTCAAAGCATCTTCCAACTTATTTTCCATCCCATGGACGTAGTGTATAGAAAACTCCAAATCCTAAAGAAACATGATCCATCGCATTTTCCACATGTTTAGTTCATTTTTTGAGAACATATATTTCATACACTTTTAAATTTTATATATCTCACATTTTTCACCATAGAGATAATTTCTACATTTATTCTGGTAAAATATTACAACTACCAACTCAAGATCTTGATTTGGATAGTTATATTGATTTTTTTACTACCGTGATACATAAAAAATAACTCTTTCAATTTTCATAAGGACACATCAATGTCATTTCATTTAAGCATCACTATAAATAAAAAATCCACCACATCTCGATTGTAGAGTAATGATAGTGGAATTCACTAATCTCCTGTTAAATTCATTAAAACATTATTCACGTTATTTCTTACAAATACAATTAACCACATTTTGATTAAGCATGGTTAACAGGTAGGCTAATCAGCTAAAGTTTAGAATGAAAACCAATAATAACCTTATAAACCAATAAAATTACAAACATCATCTATGTTCATTAGAGTAGGTAATTCCTAAACTTCCTCTATCAATACAATTTCAACTATGATTCTATCCATAGAGAAAATACATTCATAAAAAGAAATTGTTTGATGCTAGAAATCACCTTTTCTAAACATCCAATATAACTCATTTATTTTAGGAGTATTAAAAATAACACGTAATTGATTCTCATTATTATCAATGATTTTGTAGTATACCAAGATATCATCCTTAAATACCAAAAAAAATTCATCATTATAATCCTTGAAAACACTATTCACTATATCCATTAAAATAATGTGTGATTTATTCATTCCAAAAGGAATTATTGTAAACATAGGACGTCAAAACATAACAATAAAAAAATAAGGAACTTGATAACAAATGAAAGGAATATAATTGGATTTTACCTCTTTGATACTCCTCTATGAGAATCTCTTTTATCATATTAACATTTGTGTTTTTGAAATACCATGATCACTATTCATGGGGAGTGTAATGTGAAGAGTATTTGGGTTGAACATTTACATTATTCGTGGATTATATAATTGTGGACAAGATGGAGAGTGGGGTGGTTTTTATAGTGTAAGAGAGAAGTAATTTTCGAATATTTTTTCACTATTTTATTATTTTTCTCAATGAAATAAATAGTGTTGATTCATGTGACCAAAAATAGTTATTTGTTCATGTTATTTGTATCCAATTCTTATTACATTAGTTGAGATTCCAGGAAGAGTGTATTTGTCTTATAATTTAAGTTTACTATAAATTACCATATATTATAATTCAAAAAAAATCATTTATTTCAGAAAAATATCAAAAAATTACCATAACCAGTATCTATAATCTATAAATAAAAATTGAATTCCATTTAATGAAAATATTTTTAAAAATATTAGAAATTTATTGTTTAATTAAAATTCATTATATACAAGAATAATACATATTTTAAAATTAAAAATGTTTTTTTAATTCATTGAAAAATTAATTGATTTCTAATATAAGTATCCTAAAATCATAAGAAAAAAACTTTTTAAATATAAAAAAAAATTATTGAAAAATTATTATTTTAATTTAATTTATTAATTTAAATATATAATTAAATATTTCCTATGTAGAAAAAATATCAACACCTAATTATTAATTTTTAAATTATTCACTTTCATTTATAAGGTGCCTAATTTTTTTTAAATGTACATGGGTGAGTAATCTGTTAATAAGGATCATATTACTATTCATAAGAGTATATTAATATTCATAAGTATCCGGTTAATTTTAAACAGAAAATTTTTGTTGATCTTATCAGACAATTAATATCTTTCTAATCCCAATCTTGTATATCAGTTTTTAAAAATTAAAAACATATAAGTGTCAAAATTATATCTAATGACTAGGTTAAAACAATATCCTATAAAAATTTATTTGTTTCACAGAGACTCGGTCTTTCATGAATTATATATTAAACATATTTGAAAATTGTTGGGTTGTTACATTTTTTCCTTGTTAAAATATTTTTTCCACGAAATAACCATAATGTTACAACATAAAAATAGTTTTGTATGTACTTATCATATAATCCTCATACCCACATGTTTCCTCTTAAATTTATTTATTTTTCCAATGTACCGTTACTAGTCGATTCATCCAATTTCTCAACAAATGTTCTTTAAAGTCCAAAATCCCGATAATCTATTCATAGTAATATAGTCACGTTCCAATTTTATACCTTCATAAGTGAGAACATGCATTTTGTATGACATTTACTATCTCAATAATGGGACATGGAACTCCTAGTTTACCATAGAATAGTTATGTGTCAACATCAAAAAATAAGCCATATCTACCAATATTTCTATAATTTCAATTACACCAATGTACATGGGGCCTAGTTTCCATCTATTCCAAATTCATATAATAGAATTGGAGGTACATTCCTGAAATAAAGATCCCTAATATTAAATTTTAAATCCTTACTTCAATAATCATCATATATCTTTTCCATTCATTGAGATTATTTATTATGTGTTTGAATATTCCTTACCTTATCCATCATTTCCTCCTCATGATATATCCCTGCAAGCTTCCTTTCCCAACTTCATCCCAACAGGATGGTGTACGACATATCATTTCATATAGTGTTTCATAAGGTTCCATTTTAATACTATAATGGAAACTTATATTGTATTCATGCTTACACAAAGATAATTATTGTTCCCACTTACCTTGAATGTCATGTGAACTTGATCTAAACATGTTTTCTGTAGTTTGTTTATTCCTTTTTGATTTCGTGTCAGGTCGAGGGTGATAAGTAGTAGTTAATAGAAGTTCATTATTCAAAAATTTCATAAGACGTTTCCATAATTTTGATGTCAATCATGGTTCACGATCATACACAATATATATAGGTTATCCATAATCTCTTAAAAAATAAATAATATTGAGTCATTCATGGAACTCCAATGGAAAATATTCCCTTATTGTGAGGAAATGTAATGATTTCATAAGTTGATACACAATTTCCAATGATGCATCATTATTTCATGTATTTTTTAGGTAATCTAGTGAAAAAATCCATAGTGATGTCATCTCATTTCTATATAGGAATAAGTATAGGATTGATGATTCCTCTAGGATGATTTGTTTCAACCATCACTTGTTGATAGAGAAAACATATCGATATATAATCAACAATTTACCTCTTCATTTTATACCACCAGAAATGTTCTTTCAAATCTATAAACATGAGAGTGAAACCAATATGTATAGAGAAATTCAAAATCAATTCATCATCCAATAAATAAATTTTTAGCACTGTTATAGTGGAAACACTAATCCACTTAAAAAATTTCAGAATTCCAAAAATCGCAGGATGTCTTCCAATATCCCATCATTCACTACACTAATTTGTTTTTATGATTTCCATCATTATATTAAGAGCATTTAATCATTTCTATTAATGATGGATGGTAAAACTATTTTAAAAGCAATGATAATCACTTTTTTTGATAATTTCCATATGTATTATTACTATATTCATGAACACAAGATCATTTTCATCCCTTGTTTTGTTTAAAACACCATGATCCTTTCTTTTCAATGCTTCAACCACCTTATCTTCATTCCCTTGGACATAATGTATGGAAAATTCATAAACATTATGCAACTTGAGCCATAACCTTGTTTACATGTTGTGTCATTTTTGTGAGAAGATATATTTAAAACTTTTTTTATATGTATATATCTCACATAATTCACCATATATATAATTTCTTCATTTATTCAAGAAAAATATTACATCTTCCAACTCAAGATATTGTTTTGGATTGTTCTGTTCTGGAATTTTTAACTGCCTTGATACATAGGAAATAACTCTATCATTTTTCAAAAGGTCACATCAATGTACTTTCATTTCAGCATAACTATAAATCCAATATTCCACACATCTTGATGGAAGAGTCATGATCAAGGAATTCAATAATCTCATATTCAATTATTCAATACATCATTCACATTATTTTCCCTTATCAAATTAACCCCTTTATGAGCAATCATGGTTGATAGGTTGGATAATCAGGTGATTTTCAGAACAAAAATAATAATAATAACCTTATAAAACAATAAAATTTCAAACTTCAGTTATAGTCAATGGATTAGTCCATTATTAAACATCCATCATCTTTACTGGATCAACTATGATTCCATCTTTATAGAAAATATGTCCATGAAAAGAAATTGTTTGATGTTTGAATTCACATTTTCTAAATATCTTATATAACAAATTTATTCTATGAGTCTTCATAATAACGCGTATGTGATTCCCATTATCTTAAAATATTTTGGAGTATAGCAAGATATCATCATTAAATAACAAAAAAATACATATTGATATTATTTGAAAACTCTATTCATTATATCCAATAAATTTAATGGATAATTAGTCATTCCAAATGGCATTATTGTAAACTCATAATTTCTATACTAGGTTTGATATGTTGTCATTAAAATACATTATTTCCTCATACACAACTGGTGATGTCCGGATAGAAGGTAAATCATCAAAAAAATATTGGGATCCACGAAGTTGATCAAATAAATTATCAATTTGAGGAAGTGGATATTTATTCTTTATCATAATAGAAATTATCTCACTCTAGTTAATGAGAAAACCTCATAGATCTATATTTCTTCTTAATAAAGAGAACATGGGATCTCCATAGAGAAACACTGGGGTGTATAAATCCAGTATCACAAAATTCCTCTATATTTTTCTTCATCACTGATAATTTCAATGTGGACATCCTATAAAGAGTCTTTGATATAGGTTTCACAGTAGGAGTTAAATCAATAGAGAAATCATCTACCCACTCTCGAGGATTTTTAGGTAAATCATCTATAAAGACATCAACATATTCATTCACAATAAGTACATTCTTGATTTGAACATTTATTTCATCACCCAAGGATATTTCATTATCTTCCACCCCCATGAATTGATGTCTACAAGGCCATTAGTGGTGGATCTAGATAAGAATAATATGGAAAAGTTTATACTCTAAAGATAAGGGACCCCACATTATTCTCATAAAATTTAAATTCATTTTTCTTAAAATATATGTTTTCATCATAATTTGAAATCCAATACTTATTAAGAATTATATAAAATTCAATCAGCGGTATGATGATAATATTAGAAACTAAATCAACTTTATCTATCATAATGGAGACTGATCGATGAATCTTTATTGCAATGATACTACACTTAATAGTTTATACTAAGACATCCATTACAAAATTAAATTAGAAATAACTAATTTTTCTCACAAATGAGGATGATATGAATGATTGTGATGATCAAAAATAAAATAATAAATAGGATGTGTTGATGAAACAATTAATGTACCATCCATCACATTGTTCAGAACATCAACATTAATAGTTGTTACCGAATATGCTTATTCTTTCTCCATTGGAATTATATGGGGTATGATTCCTTCGACTCTAAGGACATTAATTTTCATAATGTACCATATTATTAAAATTATAGCATTGGTCATTGAATGATTATTTATTTCCCTTGAAATCCACTGAATGATTTCATTTTTCTCCATAATTTTATGAAATACCCATTCCCTTAAAACAAGTATCATGGTGTTTTTCCCCAAAATTACTATAGGGAGTAATGTAAACTATTCCCTTCATCTGCATTTCTCTATTTTCCTTACTGAAGTGTTAATAACTCATCTTCTCCACATTCACTACTTTTATGTCATTTGACAAAGATAATTACATTCCAGTCATTATTTCACATTAGTATACATGTTTATATTATGAGAAATTATGATAGACCAGTTCCCGTAGAATGAATGGTTTTAAACAATCAAAGAATCAATTAATCTTTCTTCATGTATTACGCATATCGCCTGCAAAATGACTTGATAGTGTTGTAATGTTTTCTTCAAGAATAGAAATATTCTCATCCTTCTTCTGCCTAATCATCAATAATTAAAATTCATTATACTGTTATTTTTTATAGGGAATATATTTTTATATGTAAATTTCATTGGATTCCCTCCATTCCATATTTTCTATCTCTTCCTCCTATTTTTTTATTCAAATACCATTACTAATCATAATATCATAATAGATGATACACTGTCATGAAAACCTTATCCATTTTTTATTCCTAAAGAGGAAAATATATTCATTATGGAACATTTCCACTTCCATGATACAAATGGGTTTGGAGTCCCATTAAATGATGGAGGATGTCATTTCAAAAATTATTCCATAATTTCTTCTCCATATAGTCGATCATGATTCTTTATAAATTTAAAGTTATTGTTCATAACCTGAGTCATCTATCCCAGTATTGTTATAAGTTTCTCAGAATGTGTTTCATATCCAGAACCAACATCATTACCTTGCATATGAGGGAATTCCCTAACTGGGGTACGTATATTCAAGTGGTTTCCATTTTTTCGACAATGACCTATTTTCTAAATAATTTTATATGCTAAATTAATTTATGAAACAAAATATATACAATATATAACAAGAAAAATACATTATATAAATTTAAATATCATTCATGTCTATTATCGTAATCATAAGTGTGGTTACTTTGATGAAAAATTCACATTAAAATCCTTCATAGTGGTTTATAAAGAAAATTTAAATTATCCTAAGAAAATCCCCTGACTGTGTTAAACTAGGGGCACAGTAAGGCCTTATTTCATGTACTAGGTTACCCGGAGTCAATTCTGGAACCACTTTTCTAGGTTGTTACTCATAAGTACATTTATTCCAAAACCATTTCCCCATGTAGTATACATAACGTGTTGTATTTTATAGAATGAACCAAATAATATATACCACAACAACATTCATTGTTTTTTTATATACATACCCTTAAATTACATATTAGGTGTTTTTATCACTATATATGTTTTCTAAATCTAGTTTCTATTTTTTCTAGTGAACATTGTCTAATACCAAATATAAAGACCCTGAACCCTATTGTCAAGAGGATTAAACATTTTTTATTACATTAAAATATTAAAAATGAGGATTCATCTCAATTGACTGATTAGTTAAGTAGTTTTGTAATGAAGGATACTTATTTAAGTTTATCATTACAACTAGTAATGAAATACAACATATAAATTCAATAGGAATCTTCCAAAAATCCTATAATATCCTCGTTAGTCAATCATAATTTACATATTTACATCATGGGGAAAAATAAAACAAAGAAAGGGGTGAGATAAGATGTTCAGTAAGGGTATGAATATAACATATGTAATCATAAACATAATCATTAGGCATGGTGAGAAAATAAAAACACATTCATTTAAATATATACAATAGCATAATATGGAAATAATTAAAGAAAAATTGAATATTTCCAAAATAAAATATATCCATCGATATTCTTCAAGTTGAATAATCACATGTACTATAACATAATTATTTTTTAATTATGGAATGCATAATTTGAGACATCATAGAAATTATTTTATGTCCTCATGCCAATAATATACATAAATGGGTAAAACCCCAAACTAGATTATTTCATAAGACCATTGGATGCATCGTGGGGTTTTAGAGTGCCAAACCTAACACTTTCTAAGTCCAATGCATGCCGTAAATAAATGTGGTGAAACATTATCAGTGTATATTTTCACATTAAAACTAACATTTGAAATTTATACAACATTCCGAAATTAGTAAACATAAATAGTTACAATTCAGAATAATAAAAATAAATTCAATAAAATATGATAGATGATATAAAAAAATATTAATCCGAATCAAAAAATTAGAATAAAAAGAATTTTGAAATAGGTGATAATACTCTTACAAAATCAACGTGTAATCCTTAATTATAATATTTTATTACGTTCAAAAGAATAATTATTTTGAAAAAACATTTATATAAAAATAGAGGGGAAATGAAGATATTTTTCATAATAAAATCAGTGAAATTTAAAAAACACGGTGTCTTAAAATAGAATGTAGAACTCAGTTTAATATAGGTAAGAAATCAAGAAGTTCCATTGAAAATAGCTTCTCTATTGGGAGGAATTTTTTAAAGATCCACTCAAAACACGTTACTCCATATACAATAATGAATGATTTATAATGGTAAAAATATATAGTGAACATTAATATAATTTATGAGTATTAAACAAGAATAAATAATAATTTCATTGAGGGTAGTAGAAAAAAAGATTAATCTGAATAAAAATATAGTTTTAGGGGGAAAACCCTTACCTTATGTATGAATGTGTTCTTCACATTACATTAAGGTCCCAAAATAAAAAAAATAGTCCCATAAATAATTAAATTAATAACCTATTTGTCAGGTAATTAATTCATTATAAATTTATATATGTTCATTTATACACTTTTGATATTTTATGTGTCTGGAATCTATCATTCTAGAGTGTTTATTTTTTGATATTCATGATCAGTTTACTTGATTATAAGTATCAAATTTCATGTGGAATGGATTTAACAATCCAAGATTGAATTAACATATAATTAAATAACATATAAATGTGGAAATGGTTATATATATCATTTGGTTACCTACTATCTGGTGAAATCATTAGGTTTGTCATTTTTTTAGAATCGTTTAGATTTTTATACAGGTTTTCGATTACATAGAACTAGTTTTGTTCTATTAATTAGTATTAGGTAAATATAATGGTTCTAGAATCATTATATAATATATTATACATATTTGATAATATTTTTATACCATAAAAATGGGTTCATGAGCATTCATTAAAGATAAGTAGAAGAACTGAGATTTTTAGTCCATAGTGGTTGTAAATTGGAACCTCTCAGACGATGATTTGATTTTTAAAATAAACGATTGAGATAGAGTAATGAGGTTGCTGACTTATCTTACATTAAAAGGATATAATTATGATATATATATATATGATACTAGAGTTAACATGATCATTTTGATAGATTTTTTAATGAGATAAATATAAATAATGATAGAACTAGAAAAGAAAATAAACGGAAAATTAAATGGATTTTACCTCCTGTATACTCCTACTTGAGAATCTTCATAAGGGGATTGATTTAGGTATTTTGGATAGAAAAAGAGCTCTTGGTTTTGGGATAAAGATTTATAAGATAATTTGTCTATAGTTTTGACAAGATTCAAGGATAATATAACTTAATAGAGGAGGGACTGAGAGGTTATTTTCATAGTAGAGGAGAGGAGTGATTTTAGAATATCTGATTAATTATTTTATTATTCTAATAAAGAGAATAAATAATGAAGATTATTGTGAACGAAAATAGTAATAAGTGAATGTGACATCAAACCATGAGTTCTTACATCATCCACTAATCAAGGAATGGTTTATTTATCTTAAAATGTATTTATAATGTAAATCGTTGTATTTTACTATTCACCAAAAATTCATGTATTTTAAAAAATACAAAAAATACACCTTAACCATTTATAAACATTTAGAATTAACAAATGAACTCTATTTTATCAATGAAATTTTCTAAATATGTGAAATTTAATTTTTAAATAAAATCATTATTTACATTATAAATAATGATTATAAATATAAAACATATGTCATAATACATTCAAGAAGTAATGGAGTTCTCATAAAAATATCCCAAAACCATAGAAAAATTTAAAAAATTATTTATGAATAAATTTTATGAAAATTATTTTTACATTACATAAATTTGTTAATTTCAAATTGCATTTAAATATTTTTTAGCCACAAGAAAATATACACTTAATTTTTAATTTTTAAAATATTAACTATAATTAATAAAGTGACTAAATTTTATTTATACATACAAGGTTTATTTTTCTATTAATAATGGTTATATTACTATACATATGGTTACATTATTATTTATAAGGGTCATGTTTCTATTCACTAAAAAAATGTATGTCGATAATATCTGACTCTATATATCATACTTATCGAAACCGGGTGTGTCCATTATTCATAATTCAAATGAAAAAAGTGGAAAAATTATATATAATTGATAGGTTATAGATACATTAAAAAAATAAAATTTTTTCCTTTTTACAAACTTAGTGTTGGAGGCATTATATATTAAATGTATTTTTAAATCTTTGGGTGTTACAAATCATGTTGTGGTTCCATGAAGATGATTCCCCGAACATTATAAGTAACTTGTACATGACTTCTAATGACTTTTAATGGAAGTATTTTTATTCTATATGGTTGTTTAATGAAACTTTTTTAATTAATGACTATAACCATTAAGGGTAAATGTTATGACCTTATGAAAATTATTTCCATGGATTCTTATATTATTTAGAATACCATTACGATTTTTATTTTTTCTTTATGTTTTCTAATAGTTTGTTTTGAAACAAATATTTTTAGAAATGATGATTTTTTATGAATGTAAATGATTATTTTATATCAAAGATAAATATTTTGATGGAAAATAATTTTATATGATCTCATGATTTCGAAATAGTATAACATGATCTATTTATTTCTTTTTTATGTCTCTCACTATGATTTTTTATCTAATAAAAGGTTTTCAAATGTATTTTTTGTAGGGTTTAAGGATTATTATAAAAAATTATGAAATCATGTCAAAAATATTTAATATTTTTCATTAAAAAAATAATTAATTAGATAGAAATCATATTGTGATGAAGTGGATTTTGATATGGAATTTCAACGTTATTATGTAATGGTTTATTATGGGATAACTATAAAATATTTCTATAAAAATAAAAACTAATATGATTAGAAACTGTAATATTATATAAAAAGTTACATCCATTATGTAATTACATATTAAAAAGTTATTTGGTTCATGTAGTTAGTATCAAAGTAATGAATTTGATATATTCAGGGTCATGAATGTCTATAAATAATTTGGATGAAATTAAGGGTAAATATTCTCGATTGGGATGATATCATTAAATATTTTTATAACATTATATGTTATCTATTTAGATGAATTATTATTGTTTTTGTTTTAGAATATGAAGTATAAGAGAACCAATAATATGGAAATTTTGGTTGCACCTATGCTGAATCAAAAGTATCATAAACTTAAAGATTGATGGCATGGTGTAAGACATTCACAATAATATCTTTTTTTATTTTTCACTCTGAATTATATAATCAAATTATTATTATTTTTCTCCCAGATTTTTATAAATACAGTGTGTCTTCTTATTTATGTTGGATTAGATGAAATCAATCACAAAACACATTTTTTAGGGGATTCAATTTATTCAATAATTATAAAAAACCTAATCATGAGATTTAGAAACCATATAATACATTGAAATTTACAATACTTGATTCTATAATGTATCCAAATAAGCAATTATAATTTGATATATGAATATAAATTGAAATAAATTTGATCATGTTTAGATAATAAAATAATATAATCGTACATTTATTATAAAATAACATATGGAACATGATTATGTTTTTAATAGATGAATTATAAATTGAGTTTCAAATATCTTACTCGTCTACAATAGAGGTTAACCTTGGATAATTTTTTAAATTATCTTTTTATATTATCTTTTTTATTTTCATAATAGATATCCATTAATTGGAAACATCTTACCATTCCATATCCAAATTTATTATATGAATCAATATTGAGATGATGATAGATAGATATATATATATATATATATATATTTCTTTTTAAATCATAATATCATTTAACATCTATTAGAATGGAGATATAATTTTTATACCTTTAAAATTTAAGCATATTAATTGAAAATAATTGTGTCATTCTAGAAATGTACGGAGGTAAATGGTAGATCATGTTGCATCCATAATTTAAAATGGGATTAGATAGATTTTTAATATATATTTATAATGTAAGATTTATTTTTCACTTAATCAAATAAAATGAAAATAGTTATATTCCCTAATCCTAGTACATAATTCATAATTCTGATTGTAAGAAAGAAGTATAACAAAATGATATAGAAATTAGTTATTATATTATTTTTATGAATATTTAATGATTAAATTATATATATATATATATATAATTATAATTTATGTTAATTTTTTTACGGGTTGATGAATTTTTGGATGATCATATGTTCAATAAAATTAGTACGGTTTTGAACTATTTGGTTATGAGAGTTATTTGAAAGAAATTGTTGGTGTTTTAATAAAATTCATGGGTATTTGTAAACATTATTCATAACATATGGTTTAGGTAAAATTATATTTAATGAGTAATTAATTTATATTTTTATTGTGTTAATATTAGGTTACTTATGACCTCTCATAGTATGATTTGATTTTATGTTAGGTTAATTGTGGAAAAATTATGATAACTGGGAAAATATGTCTTGATAAAATATTTTTTTATCATATTTATAATCATTGGATTTAGATATGATTTGGGTAAAATGAAATTAATTTTAATTCTAAATATCTTAACTATATTGACAAAATTCAATAGATAAGTTATTCCAAATTCCATGAATAAATATTGTGTTAATTTAAGAAATAATAGACGATTTCAACAAGAAAAGTTTCAGAATATTATAAGGAATATATGTTGAAAAAAAAATAATATTTTGGTTTATGAAATTAGAAATTATTAATTTAATTTGGAGATAAATGTTAGGTTTATCATTGAAAAATATGTTATCAAATATTTAATTTTTTTTGCTTTTAAACTTGTCATGGAATATTTTAATGATCTTTCAGGATTGTAATTTTTGATATAAATTTTTTTTCACACTGGTATTTACTATAATTGATTAGTATATTAATGAATTATTTACTAAATTTATTTCTATTCAAATTTGAAACAATATTAACATGTGATATTCACTTAGGCTTTGGTTGTTAACTAAATATAGGATGAATAATTTGATATTTGTCCCAATATCCTATAATCATATATGTGTTTATTTTGTGCCTTTAGGAATAAAAAATCCATATTAAATATTCATTTCTGGATATATGATATGATATAAATGTTGAATCAACTCAATACCCAATAATGGATGAAATTGGGCTTATGAAAGTGAAATTAATAAAGGATGAATTTTTTATCATCAAAATAATCCAATAACACTATTAAAAGTATCCTGAAAAAAAATTCCATACTTATAACATTAATTTTGAGGACTTTATTATCTTCATTAATCCATGCATATATATGGTTTTCGGGTTATTACTATTATAATTTCCATGTTCTCTATCACTCTTTATTTTTCCTTGGACATTAAGATTGTTATCTATGTGAACATTATCATTTCCCACTAATGATATCCTTATCTAGGAACCCAATTATGTGTCCATATAGATTACCTTTATATTTACTATTTTCTAGTTTTCAAAATGATTTTAAATTATATCATATTAAAATGACTTTTTTTAACAGAATTATTTTTAAATTTTAGAAATAGTTTTCATTTCATGGTCATGTTTTTTTATCTTCCACACATTATAATTTTTTTCTAAAAATGATTTTAACTATTCAAATTATGATTGAGATAAAATGACTGAGATTCACTTTCTAAACGAATCAACGTATTCAAAAAAATATATAAATTCATACATATATCATTAAATTTTCTTATTTTTATTAATATAATAAAATTTAAATATTTTTACAAAATAAAAATATTAAAAAATTCAATAAATAAATGAAATAATGTTTTTCATAATAAATTCATTTACATGTAATGTAGGAATCTAAATAAATGTTAAATTTTTAAATAAAATAATTTTATTTTAAAAAATGGTACTTCATTTTTTAAATCAATATATTAAAAATTATCTTACTATGAAAAATGAGGAATTTTTCAAACATGTTGTTTTCTTATTAATATTAGAAAATACAACAGTTCAATAAAATATTCTATTATTTCCATTTTTAAAAAATAAAAAACTAATCTAATAATTATATTTATAATTTCATTATATACATTTTATTATACATAAATTAATATAATCTGTTAAGATCAGTATTATACATCATTTTTATACATCAATTTGAATTTTTCATAAGATGGAATTTTTATCATATTATGGAGTTTTTCATAAATTAATATATATTAATTTTATAAATTTAATTTTTTAATGTTGTCTCTATATTTCTAATAATCATTACTATATATTTTTAATTTTTATTTTTAATGTTTTTTCATTATGAATAGAAACATTGGTAAAATGTTGTAGTAACATTGGTAAGATCTAAACGAGTCAAAAGGGTTCCAAATAAAATGATAAGCCTTATAATAACAATAAATTGTGGTTAATAAAGATTTATTTTAAAAATAAAACCTGATAATTTAAATTTTTCTAATATATACCTTTTTGGATATATATTTATTATTAAATATATTAATATATTTTGTTCATTATAAAATTAATAAGTTTTTCATCTTTGTCACTTATAAAATGATACCCAGTAACCTATCTTATCGACACTTCAAGAATCATTTTATATCACCCAAGGATAACAAAAAAAAATTACACCAATACCCAAATAAAATATATATATATATCTATGATTTTTATAACATCATATAATCTCATATGATTAAACGTATGCAGTTTATCCAAAGAAGATGTATCGTTCATAACTAAATTTTTCTTATTTATTTATATATTTACCTTCTTCAATGATAATATTACCATTATGATAAATTAAAATAATAACCCCAAATTTACATTATTTTAATTATTTTTATGGTGTAACCTTTTTTTCCATCGACTTATCCATCTAATGAAAAAAACATCTTTCACAAGTATATGTGGACTACCACCGCATGATCCTAAATAATTTTTTTATCAATGAATCAACTTAATGGTATATATAGAGGCATTTAATGAAATATAATCATATATTTTATATCGTTATAATTATGGAGAGTTAACAAAATATTTATATTCAGTCCACCACGTTCAATGAAAATTGGAATCATTATATAGGTTTATGAACGAACTACAATCTACATGTTGTAACTTTATTTTTTTTCATAATAATTAATTATTTTTGGTTCTCAAAAAAATGTTATTGTAAAAAATTAATAATTATAAAATGATAAATATATATAAATGATATAATCCTGACCCATATGAACATGAAAAACTATCAATGTAATTTTGATCTTATAAACCAAATAATCTCAAAAAAATTAATGTTAATATAATCACTCGCGTGATTAATAATGCAATGGTAATAAGTTAAATAAAAAAGTATAATAAAATATAATGAAATTAAAAATTATAGTAAGGTATGAAAATAATTAACAAAACAGTATTATTTGTGAAAATAATGATTATATATGACAAATAGTACTCTAGGTAATTGATTTCTAACCTCAAATCCATATTTTAAGACTAAATATTTTTTTCATATTTAGGTTTTTGGGGTGTTTAAACACCTGTATGAATGAATATTATAATTATTATATAAAAATTAATTTTTTTTACAAATCCATGGTAACAATTTTAATTCAATTCTTTATTGGTTTACAATTATGAAGTCATAAAAGGCTTTCCATTAAATCATAATTTAAAAAGTTTTAAAATTATTATTCATTATTTTAAACCATAACCATGTTCAATAAAATGTATCAAATATATTATTTATATATTCAAATGTATGTAAAAAATTATTTTAATCCTTTCCTAAATTTTCGATGGTGACATTAAAATAATACATTTAAATGGATTCCCAACAGGTTATTAATGTCATTTTATAAAATTGTGAGCTGATACATTTTTTAATATTTACAGTGTGAGGAAAATTTAGAATAATAATAACAATTATTAATTACTATGTATTATATTAATCTTTTAATTGGGTTTTAAAAAAAATTCTATTTCATATTTTTCCAGGTATTTATACTTCAATAGATTTTGTAAAAATTGAATACTCTTTATTTGTATATGAATCCTAGAAACATGTCATCATAAATGTTTATATAATTTATTTTATGTTTTTTTTAAATTATATATTTTTTTTAATCAATTTTATAGTTTTTAGAGTATTTTTTTGATAATGGGTGAGCCTGATATAGCTATACAATATATTGGTTTATAATTCGGTTCTGTAGGGAACTAATTTGGAATTATCACTGTTTGATATTCCATTTTTAATGATTATTATAAAAATTCATGTCTTAACATTAAAAATATGAATTATAATGTCACCAACCTAAACTTTCAATTCATATAATGATTTCTCATGGGAAAAATTTTATTTTATATATTAATACAATGATCTTTTTCATAAGGGATTATTATGCCCTCTAGTGGTAAAAGGAAAATTGTTAGTAAAATTATTTTCATGTATAATCATGTATTCTATAAGGACCTCAATATTAAGAATTTTTTTATTATATTTTATAAATTTTTTATGATAATATTTGGGAATTAAATTATTTTTCATGTGAAACTAATTGATAAATTTGGATCAACTATTATTATGGTAATGTAAAATTATGTTATATGATATCATGATTTTTGAATAAAACTAAGATGTATAATTTATTCATAATTGATGTCCCAAAATGAGAATTAGGACATTATCCCATATAGTCAAATTTATTTATGATGGTTTAAATATGAGTAGAAATAATGATGAAGATAAGTTGAATATCAAAATATTTTTAATAAGAGGAAAAATATTCAAATTAAAATTACCATATTATAAAAAATGGATCCTAAGTGGAGGTTTACACTACATAATGCATATCTTTAATATTTAAGATCTAATACATATTCGTTAAAAATATTATTTTAATAGGTCCCCAAATAAAATAATCATCATATCGTGTCTTCAATCATGTCATTATGGGTTTATTTATAATTGAGTAATTATATACTTCACATTCAATATTATGTAACATGATTCCATTATATTTCATTATGTTCAATTTTTTAATATATGTAATTTATATCTTGTTGTTTTAGTATTGAAATAATTAATGTTTTAGTTGTTTTATTAACAAAATGCATGATTTATTTGGTTATATAATTTAAAAAAAGTATAAATTTTATATCCTTTCATTGATCCTATCACACCTTTATTAAAATATATTTCTATTTATAATATATGTACATTACATATCATCATAAATAATTTTTTTGGATAAATTTATTTCATTAAATAAACATAAAGCATTGGTATGAATAACTACTAATCTAACAAATGGATCATTTTAATATAGGTCAATGTTTTTCCCTTAATATTTTTATTTTTAGTAAAATAAAAATATATATATTCTGTATTACTCATATGAAACCATTATTATTATTTTAATTGAATTTATATTAATTATTCTCTTATTTGGGTTTGTAACCAACATATCTCAAATTGTTATCATATATTTTACATCCTATAAAAAATTATTTTAACTTCCACTATACATTTCCACCATAACTATTATACAATTCAAGGAAAAATTTGTGGATGTTATTTTAATTTTATTGTTTTTAATAGTTTTCTCATGACATTTTTTGAAAATAACATTCCATAAAAATGTTTTCAAAAAACACTTTTATGGTTTCTGTTGTACATATGAATTTTGATTTATTAATATTCACATCCATGATCCTAAATCATTTCAAAAAATATTTTATCACTTTATGCCTTTTAAAATAATCGAAAATTTGTTTATATGTTTTTATTGTAAAATTTTTATCATTAAATTGAGTTTTTGTTTTTGCAAGTGTTTATAAATGTTGTATATTAAGAATTAATTTTTTTATTATTTTATATATTCTCAAAGAATTTTGTTTGAATAAATATATTCCTTATAAAAATTATTTATGGAAGAACTCTCTAGGTTTTAATATTTTCATTATTATGCTTTTATCTATCTCATTTATTTCATTTTGTTGAAACCATTAGCAATGAGTTTTTAATACTTTTAAAAAAGGATTATTCCTTATTATTTATCTATTTGATTTATCCAATTATCTTTAAATTGTATTTGTATGCTAAAAAATATTACTATTGGTCATTATATTTTATTATATATATATATTAAACCCAACAAAAATATTATATATGTAGACTTCTTATTGATTTTTTTAGGAATTTGTTTTATATAACCATGTTATTTTACCTAGTTTAATTAGGTGATGTTTGAATAAAATATATATTTTTTATAATGGAACTTATATATATGGATTTTCATTATATGATGAATATGGTTCTATAAAACAACCAACTTATTGGTTACGAATTTATATCCAATGAGATTAGCTTATTAAGAGTATAGATATTAGTTATTTTTAACATGATGATTAAATATATTTCTTGTTCCAAATTTGAAATGAAATCTTTTTTTTCACAACATGAATCATGTGCATTGTGGTTTTTTAAAAGACAAAACATGGACATTATTTTGTTCATAACTTTAATTGAGGGAAGGTTTTTCCAAACATGTTATCTAAACATTTTATGTGTTCAAAACTACATGTGTTGGTCGGATTAGAATAATCAAGAGGTGTGATTTGAGTTCCTATACAATAATCTATTAAGGATTTGCTATTTGAAAATTTTCCCCATTTTAAAGTATAATTTGAGTTAGTTTTAATGAATTTATAAAAGTGATGAAGGTTCAATTAATTTATCAAGAGATTTATTAGTTCCTAGCTGTACTAACTTAATTATTAATATAAATTTTGGAACTATCTTACTAGTTCAAAACATTTTTAAAAACATTCTAAACTAACTATCAGAGTTTGAAATTTTTTAAATTTTTTTATAAAAAATTGTAAAATAAAATAAAAATAGGCACATTGGAATTTAAAAAAAGGGTTTAGTATCATGCTGTGAAATATCCCTCTCATCATGGTGATCTCCTTCCACTAAGCATTTTACATTAATAAAAAAAAGTTATACATACACTAGATTAGTGTTCCCAACATCACACAAGGTTGTATAGGTCAAAAATGACTTCCACCACAGTTCTTTATGGGAAACATTATATAGGTTACACATAACCTCTTGCATGGTTCAATGTGGGATAAAAAAAGTATAATTAAAGTTTGAGATTTAGGATATTATGTATCCTCCAGTTATGCACTAGAGGCAGTGTATGTGTAATAGACAGACACACACACTACTTAGAAATGTAAATAAATGATTATAATAGAGATATAAGTGTAGAGTAATGTCTATAAGGCATTGTTTGTTATTTGGTATAGCTCTGGACCCGTTTGATGTTGTGGAATTGATGTTTGTGTCCTATTATATAATTTGACTCCAAAAGAGAGTGTTGTATCCTATGTGTTTTGAATCCAGGGTATGAGATGTTCAGCTTCTTGTTTGAAATATTTTCAGGTCATCTCTGCATGTTTAGCTTGATTTTTTGATCTCCCATTATGTTCAACATTTTGAGATATTGGATTTTTGGAATTGAGATCGAGAGTATCAGGATTTCATATGTTTTTTTTCTAGCTACCATTCTATGTGTGTATTGAATGATCCAACTTGTTATGCTTCTAGCCTTCGTGGTCCTATAGACATAATGATCTCCCCATGTGAATGTACCTTATATTTTCCTATCAATATCCTAAAAATCATATTAATTAGTTTTATAATAATTAATTTGTATCAATATATTCATTATTTATAATGTTGAATTATTAAAATAAAAAAACTAATTATGACTATCAGTGGGTCATATTTATTAGTGAGTCATTAGCATCGCTCTATCGACATTGGTGACACTCTGTATCGACGAATCATTTACATTGTTATCATTGAATCTGGGAATAGGTGAGTTTTTTCCATTAGTGTTAATGAATCTAGGGATTAGTGAGTCATTTGTATAATCGATCTATCTGGGAATCAATGAGTCGTCATCTATGACTCATTCTGAACTATTGGTGTATCTCCCATTAGTGACTCGTCCATCGGTATGTCCTTTCAACTATCGTTGTCTTGCCCATCGACGACTGATCCATTAGTGAGTCCTTTGAACTATAAGTGTCTCAGCTATCGGGGATCCTTCCATCAATGATTTTTTAAACTATCAGTGTGTCTCACATTTGTGAGTCATCCATTAGTGAGTCCTCTAAACTATCGTTATTTCACCCATCAGTGAGTCACCTATCGGTAAGTTTCTTGAACTATCAGTGTGATCGATCATTGGTGACATGTCCATCTGTGGGAAGTTTCTTATATCGATGAGTTCTACATCAATGTCATCATTGATCAGTGAGTCTTCATCTATGAGTAATCCATCAGTGACTCCTTTGAATCAATTGGTGTGAGAGACTTTGAGAAAATTACAATGTGTTTGTCTTATACAAAACAATACTAGAATATGTGAAATTCAAAATTGCATGTAAATATACACTTGTTATTATATTAAAACACAAATATCCATAATTTATTGACCTATTAAAATGTATTATACCATGTGACATAATATATTCATTTATAATTATTCACTGATAACTTTATCATTACATAATACAAAATATGTGAATTATCATGATTTGTAAATTTTCAGGATTTGTTATTATAAAAACAACTATCTCACAATGGTTCCAACAATATCCCACTTTATGATAATAAAAAATCATGGAATGAATGATTTATACACGATGTTAAGGAATAAAAATGACTAGGATTAGAATACCAACAATTAGTGTTAATTTACAATATAATTATAATTTCGTTCCATTTATGATCCCCCTCAATAATTATAGCAGAACATATATTGAATATTTTTACAAGAGAGTTATATCAGCGAAATTTTCTACCCTAATAATAAGTTTTATTATAGATGTCTTAGTGATTAATATCATATCTAGGATATATTTTTTTTGATTATTACATGTTGTTCCATAGTTATTCTCCCCCTTAGGTTAAGAGTCTATTCCATCCATATATCTCTAACCTTTTTGGGATTAGAAAAACTGAGAAAAGAAACATAAAGGATAAATATAAATAATACAAGGAATCTTGAAACACAGTTATGGAAAACATATATTAATATACATACAAAAGATAATAAACATTCAAATACAATCCTATAAAATAAAAGCATTGAACCCTATCAAAGAATGATCTATATCCGAGGCTTGAGATTTTGAAGAGTTTTCCCATTTTCTGAAGGGGAAAAAGTAGGGCCAAGAGGTGGTTCTAAGGATGTAGGAAGGGATGGTTGAAAGGTGATACCCAGTAATACCATGGCTATATGAATATTAGATGCATGTCTTAGTCTCTTATCTGACAGAATACGAATGGGAGGCAACTCTTGGATCCCTATCTATATATGAGATAAAAATTGGGACACTTACATCAGAGTAGGAGGCAGTGAACCAGGTCTAATGGAAGTAGCTGTTGGGACTAATATAGCATTATATTGTACATGCAGGTAGGGATTCAAAATCATAATAAAATAATTGATTATTTCACCCCTATATTGCATGGCCTTCTTGAAATCATCCTTGTTTTCTAGGAACTTCTACAATGTCAGAGTAAACACATTCAACTAGATCACTTGCTTCATGAATTCCTCAGTCACTGGTTGTATGTTGAGGTTCTCAGCCATGTATTTAAAGTTGTTATTCAAGTCATACATTGAGTAGATTTTAAAAATACCCTTATCGAATTTGTCCCTGATCTTCTTTTTGAACAACAGTTGGGTCATTTTCACATTGACTCAATATATTATATACATCGTCATTGTTCCATTGGACTTTGTAAAATGACTCTTTATTAGATTAATTTTGAGTGGACTTGAGATCTTCTCTTATCACATTCCTAAAACAACCCATATAAGTAGAAGTCATGGTAATTAATAAATATTTTTTCTAAGATCCTCTTTCACCTTTCCAAATATATATTCTGATGATATGTAACAAGGTTTCTAAGAAGCATCAAAACACCACCATGTGTGGTTATGAATTCATTAGATAGGGATACCATTTCATGAATCATTTTCTTCACTTCTTATCCCATCACTGAATTGTTCTCATAATGGTCTCAGTTGTATTGACAACAGTGGTCTATATTTCTATATGTACTATTCTTTCAATCCAAGAATAATTTGCCTCTAAAATACTCATATATGTATAAGTTTAATTTGTGACAACAATATATGAACTCACATATTGACATAAATTAGATTTGAATTTTCCTAGATCAGACTTGGTGAAAATAGTAACTCGGAACTGAAGGTACAACATGCTCACCACTGTGGGAAAAGTAGGTGATGTTGGAGAAGTCAGTTCCACATCAGCTTGTGAAGCAGGAGGGGTTACCATCTCCCCAACTGAACCATTATCCATCCCAAAAAAGATATATAGTTGTTCTCTATTCCACTCAACAAAACAATTCTAATCAATAGGATTCAAAATATCTATTCATACTCATTTACATTGAATACCCGCCTCATTCTGAGGCACATGAACAATTTGAGATTCATCTTATTCTTCTTGAACTCAATCCAAAATATAATTCGGAGGCAGTGGTACAATATGAACATGAGCTTCATATTCTACTAATCCTTCATCAACATGAGGCTCCCCTATTTTTGAGGCATTAGTACAATTTTATCTTCATCTTCTTCCTCTTGACCTCCAACCATAATATTTGCAGGATCATAAATGATGTCATGAGCATCATCAGGGTGGTCATGTCCATCCTCATTTCCAATATATCTATCACTATGTTCAAAACCATCATCATAAACCTATCCATCAAGATTAACAACACCCTACATACCAGCCTCATCATCATCTCAGTGCATAGACTCCTCACATGAATGGTCTACATCTTTTCTAGATTTTAGTGAGTCACCCACATGCTTACCATCAACATCCTCATCGGCATCATCATCATCGTCCTTGTCATCCTCATCATCATTATTTCTCACATAACCATCAACTATAGAGACTTCAACATCTTTTTTATAATCATTTAATAAAATTTCATTCGAATTTAATTCTAATGGTGGAATTACAGGTTCATATAAAATTTCTCTAGGGATTTAATCAATATCTAAGTCACTCTTTTCATCTATAAGAGACCCATATTCACATTGTAGACCAGTATTAGTTTTTTATTCACTTGAATACCCAACTGTCTCACCATGTTTATGACCTGGATATTCTTGATCACTTGGTCTAGAAGGATGATCAATGGGATTATAATCCTCATATTATTTTTCCTCATCTATTACCCAAAAAATTTTCCATGGGTTCCAATTTATTTTCATCAATTTTATTATTCCATTGTGTAAGAAGAAACGAATACATGTAGTAATGACCTCATATGCATCATTCACATATCATAGATTCTTCAACAATGAAGAACTCATATTCGGATAATATAGACAAGTTTCTTTTTTAGATAGTTTGAAAATATAGCAATGGTCTACCATAAGGTACCTACACAGGTAAACATTCAATTTATTCTTACCAGTTAAATTAGGATTCCATCCGGGTACATTAATGTATAAAAATATTCTTTCACTTAGATGATTTGGTGTTGGATAAATATGAATACCATTCTGGAAATTCAATCAAATTCTGAAGCTATTAGCATACAATACTCCATACATCTAGCCAAAAATTATTAATGAATTTTATAAGAAAATATATCTAAATTTTGTGGAATTATACCCTGGTAGTCATCAAATATGTCCTTCTGCCACATTTTCAAGAATTCATCCCACTCTATTAATGAAATCAATTTCTTCTTTCTCTTAACAACTAACGACATCTGAGCCTCCTCAACTCCTTCCAAAACACTTCCATGTTGATCTAAAATTGTTGTACCATCTTGGGATAGAAAGGTCACTCATTGTCAACAAACCTACTAATTCACCACTGTTATTCCGAAACATTCAACAACAATGACATTTTCAACAACAACCATTTGGAAGAAGATTCTTTCTTAAGAGTCAGTATGATGTTTCCCAACTATGGATTCCCATAACATGTTACAATAAATGATTCTCCATTATGATGCTTGGCCAATGATGATTCAATTGGTCCTTCCATTGTGATCTTTGTCCTATCAATTATGATGGTTCAAGTTCAACAAAGGGAGTTGAGTGGACAATGGTAGAGATGGTAGTGAAAGGTCGAAGGGTATAAGTAGTGTGGATAAATTTAATTATACCATTTTCCGAATATTATACATAAAAATATAAAATATAATAATGTAAAAATAAGAAAAAATAATTTGTGTCATTTTATATAAAATATATAGACAAATAGATTTACTAAATAGTCATTATCTGTATCGGCATCACTATAATGGTATTTCTCTCACTTGATCAGTATTGCATTATTGAACTTACGTTAATGATTTCACATGATCAGTTTCACAATGATCTGTTTCACACTGATTGGTTTCACAATAATCAGTTTCAGACAAACTTGTTTCACACGGATCGGTTTCACACAATTGATTTCAAATGATTGATGTATCATAACAACTTAATTTTAAAAGGGATATGAACAGAGGGGAATTATAAATTTATCATTCATAGTTCATGACTGATGTAGCTAATTCTTTTAGAGTTTATGTGATTGGTACAAATATTATAATGTTGATGTTCAGTGCTCATAAACTCAAATAGTTATATCAACTTTTTTATAATGGTCTTTCAAATTGTGATGTATTACACCAATATGATTTTCTTTGGAATGAGAAATTGGATTTTTAAGAGTATACTAACAGCACTTGTATTTTCAAAATTCAATGTTATATGTATAAATTTAAATCCAATGTCAAATAAATTGTGTTTTATCCACAAAATTTGTTCTCAAAAATGACCAATAGCAATGTACTCTACTTCAGCTGTTGATAGTGCAACAAATTTTTTCTTTTTACAACACCATGAAATTAGTTACATTACCAAAAATAGACTTGTTCATAAGGATCGCTTTCTATCTAATTTATACACACAAAAATAAGCATCATGATAACTAACCATATTAAAAGGTTTTCCTCTTGGGTAGAACAATCATAAATTAGTGGTATATTTGAAGTATTTGAAAACTCTATTAACAACATTTAAATGTGTCACTTTTGGGTTTTCATTAAATCATGCACGCATACACACATTAGACATGTTATTCATACTATTAGCAGTTATGTAGAGTAATCTCCCAATCATTCCTCGATATGTGGTTTGATCAATAGATTTCCCATTTTCATCAATATCCAACTTACACATAGAACTCATAGGTGTTTCAGTACTCTGAATTATATAAATCCATATATTTTTACAATATCCTTGGTATATTTACTTTTATTTTCAATAAATCCATCTTTATTTTGAAATATTTTAAATCCATGAAATTTTTTAATTTCACCCATCAAACTCATTTGGAAGTAACTACACATAATTTTTAAAAATTCATTTCGTAATGAATTTTCAAAATATCCAAAAAGAATATCATCTACATATATTTGAGAAATTAAATCATTTTTAAATATTATAATTAGAAATATATTATGATCTATTGTCATGACACGTCCTCGGGGACCATGCCGTGACTACCACAAGCCCGCCTTCCATAGGCCAGGGGCTGGAGACTAGCACCAAAGGCGTAAATCCCGATAACTGGGAAGACTTTGCCTTTATAAAAGTAAACAAAACACCACAGAGTACAAGAGTAAGTAAAACACTAAGTACAAAGAGAAGTGTTGAAAGGTAAATGGTCCATAATACAAACCCAAAAAAAGTACAACTAAAACTGAACAAAGTACAATAGAAAAAGAAAATAGCTGGAAGGACGGAAGCGGCTCTTGGGTCGTCCTCCTCGGATCCTACCTTAAGCGAAGGTACAGATGGTGCAACACCTGGATCATCCACCACGGATCTTACCTGAAGGGTAGGTATAGATAGCCTCCACAACGCTCTCGCTCCTCAACCTCCTCCGAGGGTCGTCTCGCTGTGAAGTACACCTCTAGATACTGACTCGTCGTGTAGTCCACCTCCGGTTACTGACTCGTTGTGTAGTCCACCTCTGGGTACCGTCCAGTCCTCGAACACTCAGCCTCCGTCAGCACTGCCCGTCGTCTGCAACCAACACAATGAGGTGTGGGCATAGCCCATGCAGGGGTGAGTATAACGATACTCAGTAGGGACCCTGATAACTTCAAGGTCTCAATAAAACAAACAAATAAACCATGAATAAGATCTCAAAAGATAACCTCTACTTAGGTATATTCCCATTCATATACCTAAGTTATCAAGTAACCCATCAAAATCATGAGGAAACACAAGGATTATGAAATCAACTGATAACCACTACCCAGGTATATGCCCATACATATACCTATGTTATCAAGTAACTCATCTCAATCATGAGGAAACACAATGTTCATAGACTCAGCTCAAACCAGGATTTTTATTATCGAAACTGTAACTCCTGAAGAGCTCTGTATCTGGAGTGTACAGTGGTCCTGTCATGGCTCTGAGGTACTTCTCACTAACCTAAGACTGCTGAGGAACTCCTCCTGTTGAGTACCACGGGTCAGCCACCCAAACACAATAGTGCTTCCCACCGGGGTATGCCACCCAAACACAGTAGTGCACACCCCCTAGTAGCCTGCAGAGGTACTCTTCAGACGAGTACCGCAGGTCTGCACTGTCACACAGGTAGTGCTCCATCCGCCATGGGTTTGCACCTCACAAATTAGTGATCCATCCATTGGGCTATTCGACTCACTCCATGTCGAGTCGGTCAAGCAGTCGTCAGGTCTCAGTCGGCTACATGGTCTCCGTACTCCGCACGCTCGTCTCTGGGAGGGTCCGCTCCACGAGCTACAGGTCAATACACCAAGTATCTTAAAGTCCCATGAAGAAGTATCTCAAAGTACCACCTCGTCGTAGGGGTCTCAACACAACAGATGGCGCGGCAATCGGACACCCGGTCTGTGAGTTACTAGCCTTTTTGTCCCCGGGGCCCGGTTGGTTTCGTGTGCGAAGCAACCCAGACGTATCTCAACTGTATCCCGAACTCTCATTGGGTAAACTCAAAGGGACTGTTTCTCAACATGATCACCAACGTTGCTGACGGTTCGTCAAATGAACGTCTGGTCTAAAAGATATCAGCTTTTCCGTTCCAGGGGCCCGGTTGGATTTTGGGTACAATCCAACCCAGCCACTATCCAAAAGCAACCAAAACACGGGAGAAGTATGCCAAAAGTTCCGTCTCATCAAGAGGAAATCAACGAGATAGACGGCGCGTCAATCGGACGCCCGATCTGTGAGTTATTGGCTTTTTCGTTCCAGGGGCCCTGTTGGATTTCGTGAGCAAACCAACCCGACTGCACTCTGACGGCATCCAAACTTCATGCAGAGTAAGCCAAGAGACCTGTCTCACTTAGAGGAATCCATCAAAGTCGACGGAACGACAATCAGACGTCCGGAGCTCAAGTTATGAGTGTTTCCGCTCCGAGGGCCCGGTTGGTTTCGTGTCCGAACCAACCCGGTCGAACCTAAAGTATTCCAAAACCTTGAGTGTAATATACCGAAACGACCGTCTCGATCCAAGGATAACATCACGGCTGACGGTGCGTCGATCGGAGGTCTATAGCTGAAGACATGGGTGAAAGACCGAAAAGGGTCCGAAAACGGGGGGTCTGGGCCCGGAACGACCCGGCCCCACCCCTTGGGTCGGCCCGAACCGTGTCGACCCGACCCAGTCCGGGTCCGACCCGGATGGAGGGACCAGGCCCGGCCTGGGTGCTGCCCCCGCGTGAAGAAATGCGGCCCCACGTGGGGCCGCCCGTGCCCGCGGACGCGGTAGCCGGCCGCGTCCCACCGCCCCCACTCCGGTCCCGCGTGGTGCGCCGGCGGGGGCTTCCGCAGACCACTAGATGCGCTCCGGTGGTCCAATTTGCCATCGGTCTTCACCAGAGATCATCTCAAGACCTGTCCTTCAATGCGAGGATCCCACAATGCCTGTACGGCTTAGTTTTTTATTTTCTAGCGCGGTGCGACGGTGTCGTGGTTTGTTCATCTTCTTCGGCACGGCGCGACGACGCCACGCTTCTTAGCCCTTCCTCATAATTTTCGGGCGGTGCAACAACAGCGCGCTGCCTTTCACGTGCCGCAACAAATTCAAACAACAAGGGGGAGGAGGGTCGGCCGTGTTCGTGCGGTCCGACCTCCTCCCGTTATAATGATAGAAAGCAGTCATCTAATAGAAGTTGACGTACGACAAAGAAATAATTCACAGACAGAAATAATAATTCTCAACATCATTCTTAATGAACGTACGATCCGCGGATCAACCTGGAATTGGTTGGTCCGCGCTCATCGTTCTTTTCTCAAAAGATAAGAGAACACCAAATAAATTCCCCTACCTCGTGCGAGGTAGAACGGAGGTTCGTCGAACAAGGATTCATCGTAGGTAGAGACGTCACAGAAGGAGATGTCTCGGAAGAACCGTCGTGGTACACTGTGTCGCATATTTGGTTTCCAATAACTCGGCATTCTTCATCGGAGACCGATGTGTTCTTTGCATTCTTCATCGAAGATGAAGAAGTTCCTCAAGCCTTAGCCTTTTTCTCCCCAAGATTCCACCACAAGAAACTAACCCAAAATAAATTATGCTCTCACATAATTTATTAACTAGGCATGAGTTTGAATTTCAAACCCACACACACATTAATCTCACCTCATTAATAACATAAGTTATTAATTCTTAAGTTATCAAATTTAAACAAGAGTTGACGGAGTTAAAGAATGTGAAGGGGTGGGGTTCGTGTGGGCCCCACCACCCTCATAACCTCCCTTGGGAAGTTGGGTAGCTACCCAACTTCCACCCAAAGACTTAAACCACTAAAAGAAAATAAAAAATTGTAGTTAATTTATAAATTAAACTTCCACAATTTTTTTTCATCTTCTCTCGTGAAAATGCAACTTCGGAAATGGCGTTCCTAAGCAATTACTGGCGCTACGGTTCCATCGGTGCCCTCGGAATTCAATTCCGAGCACCGGTTCAAAAGATAGGAATTCCCGCTCGTTCGTTCACTGAACGTACCTGAGCCAACCTTCGGAAAATTATTTCGGGCACACCGGGCCTCGGAATCAGGCGCCGTCAGAAACTAAATTCTTGTAAAATCCCAAAGAAAATTTAGAAATAATTTCCCTTGAAATTTACGGGTCTTTACATTACTCCCACCTCAGGGATTTACATCCACATAAAGCGTAAACACAAACTAGGGATACAAAAGCGGTACTGAGCACGCATCTGAGCCTCCCGCTCTCATGTGATCATCTGGAGGTTCTTGTACTTCCAGTGAAATCGCACCAGAGGAATAGACCGTTCTTGTAGGATCCACCACTGTCGATCCTCGATCCCCACTGGAACCTCCATGAAAGACACCCCATCACCATCGTCCAACTCCCCATGGTTGATAATATGTGAAGGGTCGAGCACGCATCTCCTCGGTTGAGATACGTGGAAGTATTCGTGCACCTGGTGCAACTGAGGAGGATGGTTCAAGCGGTAATCCACCCCTCCTACCCAGCTGAGGACCAAAGAAGGTTCGCTGAACCTCAGAGATAACTTGCCGCCTTCGCCACATCTTCGTAAACCTCGTCGACGTGAGACCCATATATGGTCGTGATCGTCATCCTCGAACTCTAGAGCTCTCTAATTCATGTTAGAACTTAAATTCAAAAATACTGCTGCCACGAGGGTAAGGTTGACCGACTCAAGAGTGGTAGGTCTCACCCTCCTGTGCATGAGTTTATCTTGTGCTTCCTGGGGTTTCCTTCTCACCGACCAAGGAAAACCCATCCGGACGTCACAGTTAAACCACAACCTTATTGCCTAATACCATCAATTTGTGTATGAACTGTGATTTCCCAGTCCATAATCAAACCAACATCATAAGGCCTTGACGCTGCCACCAAAAAATTCCAACGAAAACACTTGCCTCGAGTGTCTGACCACACTGTCGGCGTAATTGTGATTATCGAGTCTCCTCCCAAGGTATCTCCAGACATGTGGGTCAAGTCCACGGCATACCAGAAACTCTAGGTCTGGAACAAAATTTGTGAAAGCAAGGAATGATTCATATCAACCTCTGTTACTACAGTAGTTAGTAGTGGACACAGACTATCCCATGAATCATTTTTAGAGCCATTGGGTCACACTCCTTGACAGCATGCAGCCGCACTCTTCCTCTTCCCTCCATCTCCCGGAGCCTGGTGGGGATAACTAAGGCGGGTGGTTGTAGAATGTTAAAATGTACACAACCTCATGCTGCTCTCCTAGCTCTTCCTCCACTTATTCTGCTTCGCAGACTCATCTCTCCTTAAAGCTTCCTCTTCGTGAAACATTGAACACGCTCGACTCTCTAAGACTGGCGCCAGTTTCCTGTTTCTTTCTACACTGTGCAGTCTTCATCCGCTCCTGGATGATTTGCACCTTCTTTGCCTACGATCTAAAAGAGCAGCTAAAACTTCTCCTTTGTCGAAAAGAGAAACTCGGTCTCATCCCCTGGATGAACCACGCCCATTTCCTAATACAATCAATCCCAACATGAATGATGCATTAATGCCATGAATGACATCGTAAGGCCTCGACGTAACTACCAAGAGATCCAACTGTCACTCTCACCTCTAAGGGTCGAGTCACACTCTCAGCATCAGTGTGAGGTCACTGGGTCTCCTCTAGTATAAATCTCGAAAGTGAGGGTCAAGTCAATAGTCTTAACCAGGACCACTCAGTATCAACCAAACAAAAAGGACAATAAAACAAACATTACAAAGATAAGTGTATTTTTATTATTGTAACACATAGTACAAAGACACGAATACAATAGCAACATGGAACTAGAAGTACAAGGGACGTTTCTACAAGTTCCTCTCATGTCCACCTGCTCTCGGAGCTCTACTTCCTTGTCCACTGCTCGGTTGTTTCTCAAGAACCAGTCGTTGATTCTGTCTCGGTTGCTCCTCCAACACCCGTTGATCAAATGTGCGGGGGGTCGTACAGTCACGTGCCAGGTGACCCTTCCTGCCGCAGGAGAAACACTGTCTGTTTCTGGAACGCCTGGCTCTGACCCCACCCCAGGTGCCCTGCACCACCGAGCCTAAAACCCGAGATCACCAAACTGCTGTCCTGGTCCTCCTGGACCTCTGCATCATCTGTCTACTGGCCACAGATGACTCGGCTTTTGATCGAAAACCCTGCGGCAAAGGCAGAATCTCCTGTGCACGCTCGGGGTGTAGAGCTACTGGCACAAACTCCACCCTGAAGAAGGTCTCGAAGTCTTCCCATGTGAAGGCCATCCTATCGCAAAACTGGAACAAGTGGCTCCACCACCTTCCTGCTACTGCCTGAAGAAGGCTGGCAGCAAAGATCACCGTGAAGTCTGCAGGCATCTCCACTAGCCTGAAGACTCTCACTAGAGCCTCCAGCCAATCCTCAGCCGCCTGCAGGTCCGTCTCTCCCCGGATCCTGGGTGGCCTCTAGCGCTGGAACTCGTGCAACACGCTCAAGTGGCGTGCATTTCCTACTGTTGGGGCTGGTGGCATCGGTGGCCCAACGTATGGTAGTACCGCTGGTGCCTCCGCTAGTGCCTCAACTACAAGAGGGCCCTGTACTGAAGTCGTGTCGCACGACATACTGTTAGTACTCACATCCCTCTGGGCTCTAGCTGGTCGTCCGTGAAAAGGCATCCTGAAAGATACATCGTGACATGGTCAAACGATTATACCTGGTGAGATGACCTGATTTGAGTTGATATTTAAATAAAACGTCTGGAAACACACACACGCAATATGTGTTTTCGTCCACAAAGTCAGAATTCAGTTGTCAAGGTCCTGGTGTATGGATACATAGGTCGCCCGCACCAACACTGGGCTCCCTGAACTAAAAACCACACTCAGTACTCTTAACACTATTGCTTCATAGAAAGAAAATATCAGAGTTATAAGTTCTGCGGTAGAGCCGACTCCAGTCCGGGTCCGACCCGGATGGAGGGACCAGGCCCGGCCTGGGTGCTGCCCCCGCGTGAAGAAATGCGGCCCCACGTGGGGCCGCCCGTGCCCGCGGACGCGGTAGCCGGCCGCGTCCCACCGCCCCCACTCCGGTCCCGCGTGGTGCGCCGGCGGGGGCTTCCGCAGACCACTAGATGCGCTCCGGTGGTCCAATTTGCCATCGGTCTTCACCAGAGATCATCTCAAGACCCGTCCTTCAATGCGAGGATCCCACAATGCCTGTACGGCTTAGTTTTTTATTTTCTAGCGCGGTGCGACGGTGTCGTGGTTTGTTCATCTTCTTCGGCACGGCGCGACGACGCCACGCTTCTTAGCCCTTCCTCATAATTTTCGGGCGGTGCAACAACAGCGCGCTGCCTTTCACGTGCCGCAACAAATTCAAACAACAAGGGGGAGGAGGGTCGGCCGTGTTCGTGCGGTCCGACCTCCTCCCGTTATAATGATAGAAAGCAGTCATCTAATAGAAGTTGACGTACGACAAAGAAATAATTCACAGACAGAAATAATAATTCTCAACATCATTCTTAATGAACGTACGATCCGCGGATCAACCTGGAATTGGTTGGTCCGCGCTCATCGTTCTTTTCTCAAAAGATAAGAGAACACCAAATAAATTCCCCTACCTCGTGCGAGGTAGAACGGAGGTTCGTCGAACAAGGATTCATCGTAGGTAGAGACGTCACAGAAGGAGATGTCTCGGAAGAACCGTCGTGGTACACTGTGTCGCATATTTGGTTTCCAATAACTCGGCATTCTTCATCGGAGACCGATGTGTTCTTTGCATTCTTCATCGAAGATGAAGAAGTTCCTCAAGCCTTAGCCTTTTTCTCCCCAAGATTCCACCACAAGAAACTAACCCAAAATAAATTATGCTCTCACATAATTTATTAACTAGGCATGAGTTTGAATTTCAAACCCACACACACATTAATCTCACCTCATTAATAACATAAGTTATTAATTCTTAAGTTACCAAATTTAAACAAGAGTTGACGGAGTTAAAGAATGTGAAGGGGTGGGGTTCGTGTGGGCCCCACCACCCTCATAACCTCCCTTGGGAAGTTGGGTAGCTACCCAACTTCCACCCAAAGACTTAAACCACTAAAAGAAAATAAAAAATTGTAGTTAATTTATAAATTAAACTTCCACAATTTTTTTTCATCTTCTCTCGTGAAAATGCAACTTCGGAAATGGCGTTCCTAAGCAATTACTGGCGCTACGGTTCCATCGGTGCCCTCGGAATTCAATTCCGAGCACCGGTTCAAAAGATAGGAATTCCCGCTCGTTCGTTCACTGAACGTACCTGAGCCAACCTTCGGAAAATTATTTCGGGCACACCGGGCCTCGGAATCAGGCGCCGTCAGAAACTAAATTCTTGTAAAATCCCAAAGAAAATTTAGAAATAATTTCCCTTGAAATTTACGGGTCTTTACATTACTCCCACCTCAGGGATTTACATCCACATAAAGCGTAAACACAAACTAGGGATACAAAAGCGGTACTGAGCACGCATCTGAGCCTCCCGCTCTCATGTGATCATCTGGAGGTTCTTGTACTTCCAGTGAAATCGCACCAGAGGAATAGACCGTTCTTGTAGGATCCACCACTGTCGATCCTCGATCCCCACTGGAACCTCCATGAAAGACACCCCATCACCATCGTCCAACTCCCCATGGTTGATAATATGTGAAGGGTCGAGCACGCATCTCCTCGGTTGAGATACGTGGAAGTATTCGTGCACCTGGTGCAACTGAGGAGGATGGTTCAAGCGGTAATCCACCCCTCCTACCCAGCTGAGGACCAAAGAAGGTTCGCTGAACCTCAGAGATAACTTGCCGCCTTCGCCACATCTTCGTAAACCTCGTCGACGTGAGACCCATATATGGTCGTGATCGTCATCCTCGAACTCTAGAGCTCTCTAATTCATGTTAGAACTTAAATTCAAAAATACTGCTGCCACGAGGGTAAGGTTGACCGACTCAAGAGTGGTAGGTCTCACCCTCCTGTGCATGAGTTTATCTTGTGCTTCCTGGGGTTTCCTTCTCACCGACCAAGGAAAACCCATCCGGACGTCACAGTTAAACCACAACCTTATTGCCTAATACCATCAATTTGTGTATGAACTGTGATTTCCCAGTCCATAATCAAACCAACATCATAAGGCCTTGACGCTGCCACCAAAAAATTCCAACGAAAACACTTGCCTCGAGTGTCTGACCACACTGTCGGCGTAATTGTGATTATCGAGTCTCCTCCCAAGGTATCTCCAGACATGTGGGTCAAGTCCACGGCATACCAGAAACTCTAGGTCTGGAACAAAATTTGTGAAAGCAAGGAATGATTCATATCAACCTCTGTTACTACAGTAGTTAGTAGTGGACACAGACTATCCCATGAATCATTTTTAGAGCCATTGGGTCACACTCCTTGACAGCATGCAGCCGCACTCTTCCTCTTCCCTCCATCTCCCGGAGCCTGGTGGGGATAACTAAGGCGGGTGGTTGTAGAATGTTAAAATGTACACAACCTCATGCTGCTCTCCTAGCTCTTCCTCCACTTATTCTGCTTCGCAGACTCATCTCTCCTTAAAGCTTCCTCTTCGTGAAACATTGAACACGCTCGACTCTCTAAGACTGGCGCCAGTTTCCTGTTTCTTTCTACACTGTGCAGTCTTCATCCGCTCCTGGATGATTTGCACCTTCTTTGCCTACGATCTAAAAGAGCAGCTAAAACTTCTCCTTTGTCGAAAAGAGAAACTCGGTCTCATCCCCTGGATGAACCACGCCCATTTCCTAATACAATCAATCCCAACATGAATGATGCATTAATGCCATGAATGACATCGTAAGGCCTCGACGTAACTACCAAGAGATCCAACTGTCACTCTCACCTCTAAGGGTCGAGTCACACTCTCAGCATCAGTGTGAGGTCACTGGGTCTCCTCTAGTATAAATCTCGAAAGTGAGGGTCAAGTCAATAGTCTTAACCAGGACCACTCAGTATCAACCAAACAAAAAGGACAATAAAACAAACATTACAAAGATAAGTGTATTTTTATTATTGTAACACATAGTACAAAGACACGAATACAATAGCAACATGGAACTAGAAGTACAAGGGACGTTTCTACAAGTTCCTCTCATGTCCACCTGCTCTCGGAGCTCTACTTCCTTGTCCACTGCTCGGTTGTTTCTCAAGAACCAGTCGTTGATTCTGTCTCGGTTGCTCCTCCAACACCCGTTGATCAAATGTGCGGGGGGTCGTACAGTCACGTGCCAGGTGACCCTTCCTGCCGCAGGAGAAACACTGTCTGTTTCTGGAACGCCTGGCTCTGACCCCACCCCAGGTGCCCTGCACCACCGAGCCTAAAACCCGAGATCACCAAACTGCTGTCCTGGTCCTCCTGGACCTCTGCATCATCTGTCTACTGGCCACAGATGACTCGGCTTTTGATCGAAAACCCTGCGGCAAAGGCAGAATATCCTGTGCACGCTCGGGGTGTAGAGCTACTGGCACAAACTCCACCCTGAAGAAGGTCTCGAAGTCTTCCCATGTGAAGGCCATCCTATCGCAAAACTGGAACAAGTGGCTCCACCACCTTCCTGCTACTGCCTGAAGAAGGCTGGCAGCAAAGATCACCGTGAAGTCTGCAGGCATCTCCACTAGCCTGAAGACTCTCACTAGAGCCTCCAGCCAATCCTCAGCCGCCTGCAGGTCCGTCTCTCCCCGGAACCTGGGTGGCCTCTAGCGCTGGAACTCGTGCAACACGCTCAAGTGGCGTGCATTTCCTACTGTTGGGGCTGGTGGCATCGGTGGCCCAACGTATGGTAGTACCGCTGGTGCCTCCGCTAGTGCCTCAACTACAAGAGGGCCCTGTACTGAAGTCGTGTCGCACGACATACTGTTAGTACTCACATCCCTCTGGGCTCTAGCTGGTCGTCCGTGAAAAGGCATCCTGAAAGATACATCGTGACATGGTCAAACGATTATACCTGGTGAGATGACCTGATTTGAGTTGATATTTAAATAAAACGTCTGGAAACACACACACGCAATATGTGTTTTCGTCCACAAAGTCAGAATTCAGTTGTCAAGGTCCTGGTGTATGGATACATAGGTCGCCCGCACCAACACTGGGCTCCCTGAACTAAAAACCACACTCAGTACTCTTAACACTATTGCTTCATAGAAAGAAAATATCAGAGTTATAAGTTCTGCGGTAGAGCCGACTCCTATGATACCAATTTTTCACGACCCGTCCTCGAGGCCCGTGTCGTGACTACTCCAAGCCCGCCTTCCATAGGCCAGGGGCTGGAGACTAGCACCAAAGGTGTCAATAACGATAACTAGGAAGGCATTGCCTTTATAAAAGTAAACAAAACACAACAGAGTACAAGCGTAAGTAAAACACTAAGTACAAAGAGAAGTGCTGAAAGGTAAATGGGAAATAATAAAAACCCAAAATAAAGTACAACTACAACTGAACAAAGTACAACAGGAAAAGACAACAGCTAGAAGGATGGAAGTGGCTCCTTGGTCGTCCTCCTCGGATCCTACCTGAAGGGTAAGTACAGATGGCGCAGGTCCAAGATCGTCCACTACGGATCCTACCTGATGGGTAGGTACAGATAGCCTCCACAACGCTCTCGCCCGTCAACCTCTTTCTAATGTCATCTCGCCGTGAAGTCCACCTCCGGATACTGACTCGTCGTGTAGTCCACCTCCGGGTACGGACTCGTCGTGTAGTCCACCTCAAGGTACCATCCAGTCCTCGAACACTCGTCCTCCGTCAGCATTGCCCGTCGTCTGCAACCATCACAACGTGGTGCGGGCATAGCCCGTGAAGGGGTGAGTATAAGGATACTCAGTAGGGACCCCGAGACCCTCAAGGTCTCACTAAAACCAACAAGGATAACCACAATGAATATCTCAACAGATAACATCTACTTATGTATATTCCCATACATATACCTATGTTATCAAGTAACCCATCTCAATCATGAGGAAACACAAGGATTCTGAAATCAACGGATAACCACAACCCAGGTATATTCCCATACATATACCTAAGTTATCAAGTAACCCATCTCAATCATGAGGAAACACAAAGGTCATAGAATCAGGTCAAACCAGTATTTTTATTATCGAAACCGTAAATGCTGAAAAGCTCCGTCTCTGGAGTGTATAGTGGTCCTGTCACAACTCTGAGGTACTGCTCACTAACCTAAGACTGTTGAGGTACTCCTCCTATCGAGTATCGCGGGTCAGCCACCCAAGCACATTAGTGCTTCTCGCCGGGGTATGCCACCCAAACACAGTAGTGCACACCCCCTAGTATCCTACATAGGTACTTTTCGGACGAGTACCACGGGTCTGCACTGTCACACAGTTAGTGCTCCATCCACCATGGGCCTGCACCTCACAAAGTTGTGCTCCGTCCACTGGGCTAGTCGACTCACTCCAAGTCGAGTCAGTCAAGCAGTCATCAGGTCTCAGTCAGTTACACGATCTTCGTACTCTGTACGCTTGTCTCTGGGAGGTTCTGCTCCACGAGCTACAGGTCTATACTCCAAGTTTCTCAATGTCCCAAGAAGAAGTATCTCAATGGACCGCCTCATCATAGGGGTCTCAACGCAAAAGACGGTGCGTCAATCGGACGCCCGGTCTGTGAGTTACTAGCCTTTTTTTCCCCGAGACCAGGTTGGTTTCGTGTGCGAACAAACCCGGCTGTATTTCAACAGTACCCCGAACTCTCATAGGGTAAACTCAAAGGGATTGTTTCTCAACGTGATCACCAACGCCGCTGACGGTTCGTCAAATGGACGTCCGGTGTGAAAGATATCAACTTTTCCGTTCCAGGGGCCCGGTTGGATTTTGGGTACAATCCAACATGGACACTATCCAACAGCAACCAAAACTCGGGCGAAGTATTCCAAAAGTTCTGTCTCATCACGAAAAAATCAACGATACAGACGGGGCGTCAATCGGACGCCTGATCTGTGAATTATTGGCTTTTTCGTTCCAGGGGCCCGGTTGGATTTCGTGAGCAAACCAACCCGACCGCACTCCGATGACATCCAAACCTCAAGCAGAGTAAGCCAAAGGATTCGTCTTACATAGAGGAATACATCAAAGTTGACGGCACGTCAATCGGACGTCCGGAGCTCAAGATATGATCGTTTCTGCTCCGAGGGCCCGGTTGGTTTCGTGTCCGAACCAACCCGGCCGAACCGAAAGTATTCCGAAACCTTCAGTGTAATATACCGAAATGACCATCTTGATTCAAGGATCGCATCGCTGCTGACAGTGCATCGATCAGAGGTCTATAGCTCAAGATATGGGAGAACGATCGGAAAGGGTCCAAAAACGGGGGGTCTGGGCCCGGACCGACCTGGCCCAACCCCCTGGGTCGGCCCGAACTGGGTCTGGGTCCAACCCGGATGGCGCGACCCGGCCCGGCCTGGGCACGACCCGGCCCAGCCTTGGCATGACCCGGCCCCGCCAGTGGGTCGGCTCGGCCGATTACGGCCGAGCGGAGCAGACCGGGGCGCTGCCCCCTCGTGATGAACCGCGGCCCCACGTGGGGCCGCCCGTGCCAGCGGACGCGGTAGCCGGCTGCGTCCCTCCGCCCCCCATCCGGTCCCACGTGGTCACGGGACCACGCTCTGCCGCTGCGGCTTCAGCCAGCGGCAGATTTTTCTGGCGGCGCTCCGAGCGCCGCCGCCCCCGACCGCCAGCACCGCAGCACCGGCGGGGGCTTCCGCAGACCACCAGACGCGCTCCGGTGGTCCGATTCACCTACGGTCTTCACCAGAGATCATCTCGGGACCCGTCCTTCAATTCGGGGATCCCAAAACGCCCCGTGCGGCTTCATTTTTCGTTTTCCGGCGTGGTGCGACGGTGCCGTGGTTTGTTCAACTTCATCGGCGCGGCGTGACGACGCCGCGCTTCTTAGCCCTTCCTCATTATTTCCACGCAGTGCAACGACACCGCGCCACCTTTCATGTGCTGCAACAAATTCAAACAACAAGGGTGGATGAGGGTCGGCCGTGTTCGTGCGGTCCGACCTCAACCCGTTATAATGATAGCAAGCGGCCATCTAATAGAAGTCGACGTACGAAAAAGAAATAATTCACGGACAAAACAATAATTCTCAACATCATTCCGCATGAATGTACGATCTGCGGATCAACCTGGAATTGGTTGGTCTGCGCTCGTCATTCTTTTCTCAAAAGATAATAGAACACCAAATAAATTCCCCTACCTCGTGCGAGATTGAACGGAGTTTCGTCCAACGAGGATTCATCGTGGGTAGAGATGTCGCGGAAGGAGATGTCGCGGACGAACCGTTGCAGAACACAGCATCAGATATTCGGTTTCTGAGAACTCAACATTCTTCATTGGAGACCGTTGTTTTCTTCGCGTTCTTTGTCAAAGATGAAGAAGCTCCTCAATCCTTAGCCTTTTTCTCCCAAAGACTCCACCACAAGAAACTAACCCAAAATAAATTAATCTCTCACATAATTTATTAAATAGACATGAGTTTTAATTTCTAACCCACACACACATTAAACTCACCTCATTAATAAGATAAGTTATTAATTCTTAAGTTATCAAATTTAAACAAGAGTTGAGGGAGTTAAGGAATGTGAAGGGGTGGGGTTCGTGTGGGCCCCACCACCCTCATAACCTCCCTTAGTAAGTTGGGTAGTTACGCAACTTCAACCCAAAGCCTTAAATAACTAAATGAAAATAAGAAATTGTAGTTAATTTATAAATTAAACTTCCAAAAAAATTTATCATCTTCTCTCGTGAAAACGCAACTCCGGAAATGGTGTTCCTAAGCAATTACCAGCGCTACGGTTCCATCGGTGCCCTCGGAATTCAATTCCGAGTACCAGTTCAAACGATAGGAATTCACACTCGTTCGTTCACTGAACGTACCCGAGCCAAACTTTGGAAAATGATTCCGGGCACACCAATCCTCGGAATTAGGCGCCGTCAGAAACTGCGTTCTTGTAAAATCACAAATAAAATTTTGAAAAAAATTTCCCTTGAATTTTACGGGTCTTTACATCTATAACCCCTTTTTAAAAATCATTATAAATAATAATGTTAATTAACCTATCATACCAATCTCTTGGAGGTTCTTTCAACCCATATATGGATTTTGATAATTTGAAAACTATATTTTGGAAAATTGGATTTCTAAAACATGGGGGTTGTTTAAAAAACATCCTTAATTATATAACCATTTAAAAATCCACATTTTAAATCCATTTTTATAGTTTTATATATATGTGTACTGGGTAGGAATGTAATATTCTAAAAGATTCATTCCTAGATACTGTTGAAAGGGTATCCTCATAATTATTTCCCTCTTCATGATTATAGAATTGTGTAACCAATGTAGCCTTTTTTTTAACTATATTTCTAGATTCATCTACATTATTCTTAATCACTTATTTAATTCCTATGTTCAATGTATATTTTTGTCTATCATAAATCTTCAAGACATTATTTATCTCCAATTGATTAAGCACTTATAATATATCCATCACCAAAAATTCTACATTGATTGAATTATTGATATTTTTTGTTCAAATTGTGACAATAATGCTTGATGTTCAACCTAATTTCTCATGAAAATTATGTTTTTCTTCCTATGTATAAATCCCCAAAAAAGAATCTAAGGTATGGCTTGGGGGGGTTCTAGTTAATCAAGTAGAAGTATGGCTAGTGTATTTTGTTTAATCACTTGGTTATAGTTCATTATATTCAGAATATATAGAATTTACAGAACTAGATGTTTTAAAATATTACATTATAGAATGGTCAGAGTGTTTAGCATTAATGAAAAAATTGTACATATCCTTTTCATGATTCTCTGGTTAGTTCTCAGGTTCATGTGGATCTATTTCATGAATCATTAAATTTATAGATTCCTCCACATATTTGGTTATTTTGTTAAAGACGTTATATGAATTTCTTGATTACGAATATCCATGGAATATTCCTTTATCACTTTGGGAGGATAATTTATCTTGATTATATTTAGTGTTAAAGGAAAAAACATAACATCCAAATACATTAAAATTATTTACCTTGAGATTCCTTTTATTCCACAACATAGAAGTAGTTTTATTAACGATATATCTTATTAGGACTCTATTTATAATATAACATGATTTATTATTAGATTCATCCCAAAAAATATTCGGTTTCTCATTTTCTTCAAGAATAGTTTGAGAAATTTCTTTTATGGTTATATTTTTTCTTTCTACTACACCATTTATTTGATGTGTCCTATAAACAAACAAGATTTGGCAATATCCATTTAGTGAGAAAAAATATTTAATGTCTTGATTTTCAAACTCTTGGCCATGGTCACTTATTATGGATTTAATTTTATGTCCACAATTATTATCTATATCCCTAGCATAATATGTAAAATGTGATAAATCATCACTTTTGTGAGATAAGAAAAAGGTCCATGTGTACCTAGAGAAGACATCTACAAGAACATAAGCACACTTCATCTGGTTGAGACTCGAAACCCAAGATGGACCAAACAATTCCATGTGAACCAACTTGAAAGGTTGAGAAGGTGTAACGTCTTTCTTTGGTTTGAATGGAATATTGTGTTTTATTCCATTTTAACATTGATGAAACACTCTATTTTATGAAAACTCTAGGTTGGGTAGGTCCATAACTAAATATTTTTTAGGTAATTTATTAAGAGAGTGTAGATTACAATTTCTTATACTTCTGTGCTAGATTCGTGGATCTTTTTCAAAGAAGCATATTGATAAAATAATATATGTTTCTATTGTGTTTAGATTTACAGCATATACATTATCATTTATAAAAGGAGTAAATACTTTGTTATTTTTTCCATCAAAAAAATGGAATGAATAAATTTCCAACAAGACATTAAATACATCATCACATAATTGTGATATGTTAAGAAATTTATATTTTAATTCATCAAAATAATGTACATTTGAAATGGAAATAGAGTTAGTTTTTCCAATATAGCCTAAGATTATGTTTTTTCTATTACCATTTTCAACAATTGTGACATGTACTCCATCAATCATGATGAAATTGATTAAGATTTTTTAATATTCTATCATGTGTCTTGAACAACCATAGTTCATGTCCCAAATATTTATATAGGAACTCATTAAAAAGTATACCTACAAAATAATTCATCGAAGAAAATATTTTGGTACTTACATTTGTCTGGGTCCAGAAACATTATTAATAAATGATTAAAATTCCACAATCTTCATTTGAGTTTCCTACATATAGATTTTATGAATTTGAAAAATAAACATTATTTGGATAAGAAAAACATGATACAGATATATTTTTTTCCAAAACTGGAAGTTGGGGAAAATTCATTATTTTTTGACAGAGATTCATATTTTCTAGATATAGTTATAAATTTTTTTTAGAAAAATATCGTTGTCTATACTGATATCTCGTTCTAGTGGTATACTAAGAAGCTATATGTTTACCATGTAACAGTGTAAGTGTTATTTTCCCACTGGTAAAAATTTCCTTATTTGTTTTTAATTTATCATTACATAACATTATGTCATTGTTTTCCTTTAGATGTTATGCATTGTTTCATTTAACGATAGTGTTTTTAGATTTAATATATTTAGAGAGTTCCTGATGTTTCTTTGAGGGTTTATACTAATCCATCAGTTCATTACAAGTTTCTTCTAGCATATAAAAATACTCAAACAGTTCAAAAAAATTTATATTTTCATATTCATATTTATCTCTAGAATAATCATCATTTGGTATATGAGAGTTTAAGAGTACCTCTATAGTATTTTTAATAATTCCTGGGATTTCCATATCATCATTCTCATTCTATGAAGAATAAGATTCACTGGAGTTTTTTGAAGATGCAGTACATGTGGACTTCATTGATTTCTTATATTTCCAATCATTAAACTCATACATTTTATACCTCAATTTTGAACTGTCTGATTTGGAATTCCCTCTCATTTTCCTTCATATAAAACTATTTATTTTGAGTTTTCAGTCTTCATCCAATAATTTTTACAATTTTCTTTTGTTTTCATATTTTCATATAGAGTTTGGTTTTATGAATAACTCTTTCTTTTGGTAGAATTTTCTAAATCTCTTGGATAACTATGCTATTTACTCATTAGTGTCTAAAGATGATTCTTCACTACTTGTTCTTTAAATAGCATCTTGATCTTTCCCTTTGTCTTTTTTTGTGGATGTGGTTATATTGAAGAATACCACTTGTTTCTTTGGATATTACTCCTCTCGGTTAAACTTTAGTTCCGCTTCATACATCATTAATTTATCAATTCGTTCCCTTAGTGGTATTTTATCAATGTCACATGATTCTATTTTGGATACTGATGTCCCCCTTATATATCTCTCGTAATAATCTCAGAGTCCACATGATATGCTCATTTTGTATTACATCTATTCCTGATAAAATCATGTTGTTCAGAATTTAATTGAACCTAAGATACAATTTAGAAATGAAATCATCAGGCATTATTCTCAAAATATAATATTTCATAGTATAATTATTTAATATCATATCTTTCACATTAGCTGTTCCCACATGTGAAATTTATAAAGCATCCCAAATACAATGAGATGTTTCACAAGTAGAAATTAAATTAATTTTTTTCACCTAGTTAACAATATATATTTTTATTAATTTATAATTATTTTTATTGTAAATAATGGTATATTCATCCAATGTCTTTCTAAAAGTATCAGAGAGTTCATATTTACTTTCAATTACAGTCCAAATTTCAAATCCCATGATTTCTAAATGTATTTTCATTTAATCTTCCACTGAGAATTATTTCTTCCATTAAAAAAATTTGGCCTATTCATAACCGATTTTTATATATTGTTCATAATATAGATTTATAAATGATTTAAAAGAGATAATAATAATTTTTCAACATAAATATTAATATCCTTTAAATACAACTACAATAATAGTTGAAATATCATTGAAAACTATAAGAAATCCTAAATTTTTTGATATCAAATGTCAGTCGGAGTAGAAAACTCAAGAGGGGGTGAATTGATTTCCTATAAAAATTTCCCTTAAAGATTGTATCGTTGAAAATTTCCCCTAATTAAAAATATAAATCATGTCTGTTTGTAGTAAATTTATAAGAGTCCTAAAGGTATAATTAATTTCTTAATTGATTTATTAGTCATCAGCTATACTAACCTAAATATTAATGTATCTTCTGAAACACACATAATTGTTCAAATGTATTGAAAATAATTTATAAAATAACTATCATATATTGACTTTTTGGAATGAAATTTGTTTTAAAAGCAGTAAAAGAAAATAACTATATACATATAAGAATATTAAAAAAAGGTTCATTCTCAAAATGAGACATAGTCTTCTCTAAATTGTGATCTCTTTCCACCATGTTGTTTAAAATATTAATCATGTTTTATACAAACCCAGGATCGGGGTTCACAATAGCACACAAAGTATTCTAGGTCACATTTGACCTCTACCATAGTTCTTCATTGGAAAAATAATTAATATACCACAATTGACATCTTCCATGTTTCAACATGGAATATAAAAAGGCAAAATAGAGTGTGAGATAGTGGATATCATGTATCATCCTGTTATGCATAGGAGTCAGTGTTTGTGTGTGTAACATACAAATACACACACTTCATAGATAGGTATATAAAAGAACCTAACAGAGTTAATAATGTAGTGTAAGGTTTAAATTTATATGTGTGTTATGTGGTGTAGATCTGGACTTGTTTAATGTAATGAAATTGAAGTTTGAGTCCTCTACTAGATGTTAAATCCAAAATAGAGTGTTATAGCCTCAATTATCTAGCATCCAGGGTATAATATAGTCAACTTCATATTTGAAATATGTTAAGGTTATCTCAGATTGATTCGCTGGATTTCTTGATCTTGCTCTATGTTATTCTTTTTGAGTTATTGAGTTTTTTTAAGTATTATCATGATTTGTAGGATTTCTAAGGTTTTATTTTATTTTTACAATTTTGCATGTGTATTGAATTCTTTAGCTTGGTATACTTTTATCCTTTGAGGTCTATCAGGCTCAATGATCTCCCCATGTGCATGTACCTTATTTTTTCCTTAGAATATCCTTCAAACAACATTAATTAATGTTTGTAGTATTAATTTTCCAAAATATGACCATTAGATATAAATTTGAATTAAAAAAATAAAAAACTATATTTAGGAATATTAGTAGTCATTTTCATTTCTATTTTGGCTTTATAGACTCTCTATATCGGTGAGTCCATTTAATCATTGTCAGTGACTCTAGGAATCGGTGAATCCTTTCCATGAGTATCGATGACACTGGGCTAATTACTATCAGTCTATTTGGGCATCAGTGAGTCTTCATTAGTGACTCATTTTGTACTATTGATGCATCTCCCATCAGTTCCTCATCCATCAGTATGTTCACGGAATTATCAATGGGTCATCCATCTGCGAGTCGTCTATTAGTGAGTCCTTTTAACTATCATTGAATCCCCTATCGGTGAGTCATCCATCGATGAGCCCATTGAACTATCAGTGTGTCACCCATCAGTGACTATTTCATTGATTATTCCATTGAACTATTAGCACATCACCCATCGGTGAGTTGTCTATCAGTGAGTCTCTTGAACTATCGATGTTACCTATCATCAGTGACTTTTCCATTGGTGTGTATTTTGTTCATTCAGTGAGTTCGGCATCGATGTCTTCTTCTATTAGTGAGTAATCAATGATGAGTCAGCCATCAGCGACTTGTTTGAGTCAATCGGTGACATAGACATTAAAAAAATACAATATGTATGTCTTATAGAGAACTATACCATGTTATGTGAAATTTATAATTTCATGTAAATATATACATCAAATTATATTGAAACACAAATATCCATAGTAATTGACTTATTGAAATGTGTTATCTTATGTGTCATAATCAAATCATTTATAAATATTCACTGACCTGATTATCCTTACATAAAACATAAGATGTGAATTATCATGATTTTTTATTACTAAAACAACTATATCATAAATCGCCCAACAACATGAATTCTGATTTTTTGTTTAACATCGAAAATTGACATGTTTTTTTCATAGGATAAAATTACACAATGCATATTTTTGAAAAACATTATTAGGCTAGGTTTAAAAGAAATATAACATCCCAATTTTATATTTATTTTATTATTATCTATGAAACATATTAATTATCTCATGATTCCACACTATTTTACCATGTGATAAATATTTTTATTTTAGATTTCATTTCATTATATCATGAATTGTGGAAAAAAATTATATGTTATTTTTTTGATGATATTACTCACAATACCCTCTTCTTTCATAAAAATTTGATATTACACATGATAATATTGTAAGAACCCTGTTTTTGCTGAAATGGTCTTTGGAATATTCTTGATGATATTCTGGAGCAGTGCCTTCAGACGGCATGCGATTCCGAGCCCCGGAGTGGCCGGAATTAAATTTTCAGTGCGTTCACAATGGAAATGATAAATAAATGAGATAACTCCTAAACGGTGATCCGGATCAGGGATCCGAGTGTACGGATGGGTTCAGAATGGTGTGTTTACCCTAGGACAGACATAAAACTTGTTGACGCGGGATGTTTGGACCCCTCGCCCGCTCCCAGAAAGTTAAACGGATAAATAAATAAATAAATTTATTCTTTTAATGGAGAAACACTAGAAATTTTTAAACGGTTTCTCGGATTGGGAAACCAAGGGCACTGTTGTGTTCGGAATGTACCGTTTACCCTAGGAGGGGTATAAGTTTCGCGGGCGCGGGCCGTTTGTGAAAAATGGCCCCAGGGGCGTTTTCGTAATTTAGCGGCTTCGGACGTTAAATTTTATAACATTTGAATGGGATCTCGTATTAAAATTCCGAGACCTCCGTTGTGCTCAGGAGGTTGTTTTTACCCTAGGGGAGGCTTAACCTAGACCCTGCTGAGAGTTCGGGTCCGGGCCGACGGGCGGGTGGTTAAGCGTTTTCTATTTAAACACTTAACACATCCTCCTCCCTCCTCTCCTTCCCCTTTCCCCTGGCAGCCCCTCTTCTCCCTCATCCTCCTACATCTCCGGTGATAATCCGGCGAGACATCTCTGGTGAGGCTTGGTGGCCGGCGGATCGCCGCGAAGCTTCGGGCGAAGCCCCGCGAGGTAGGATTTGTCGTTTGAGTTTTCATTCACCGCACCTAGTTTGAACTCGATTAATTTTATTGAAACTCTGTCATATTTCCGAACGTAGCCCATGAATGTGTAGTAGAGTAAATTCCCTATCCAAATCATCTTTCGGATTCAAATTCCGAGATTCATGGCATCCGCAATCATCCGCCGAACTTTGCGGGTTTTCGGGTTCCGGTGAGTTCGAGCGGCGGCGCGGCTCGGCTGAGGAGGCGGCACGTAGGGCGGCGCGGTGCGGAGCATGGCGGAGGCGGTCGGCCGGGGCTTCGGAGGCGGAGGCAGCGCTTCTAGGAGGCGGAGGCGGCTGAGGGCGCCGGCTGCGGGAGCCGGCGAGAGGCGGGCTGGGGTCGCGCTGTGCGACCCCGCGGGTGGGCAGAGACACGCGCGACGTGGGTCTCCGCGTGGAAAGGCCGACCGGCCTGTTGGCCGGTGGGTGGAAGAACCGCCCGCGCGGAGCGGGCGGTGTGACCCACGGGAGCTGGCTGGGCCGCATTCCCGGCGGGCCGGCCAGAGCGGGACGGCTCGAGCAGGGTGGACCGGCCGGACCATTTAAATCTTCGGACGCCCGTATTTCGGGCTACGGGTGTCTGTTTTGCACGCCATCTGCAGCGGTGTGGACCTAGCGCATAGAAGGTCTTGTTGAGATTGTTTCGGGAATTTTTAATTCCCGAAACAAGGGGTCGAGGAGGCGCGACGTGTCCTTATGTGGACGAGCGTAATCCCCGAAATTCTGGTTTTGGACGGCGCGGACGAGTCCAACGTCCGTTTTGAGCGCCGTCAATGGCGTTGGGACCCTGGCGTCGAGGCGGAGATTTCCAGGGCAGTTTCAGGCGTTGAGGCCGAAGATGAGGCACGGGCCCCGTGGCCCGTCTTTCGAGCTGCGTGTAGCTAGTAGCGAATTTTTCCTCGGACGTCCGTTTGGGGCGTGCGAGCAGTCGATGTTGGGTGTTTTTCCGAGAGCAACGTGTTGGCGCACTCTGCACGCTGTAATTCCGCACGATGGTGCGGGCCCCGTGAGGGCCGTTTCGGAAGTTGACGGTGATTTCCAGCTTTATCACCGGGCTACCGTTTTTGACAAGTGGATAATCCATCTTGTGTATTTTTTTTCGAGAGGATCGCAATGGTGCGATCCGTTTGTTGAGTTTCGGGACCGGGTTGCGGGTCCCACGTGGCACCGCTCGTGTGCGGTGCGCCGGGATGCATCTTTTTCTCCGGATATCCATTGCACTCAAGTGAGTAGTGCTTTTGACGTGTTTTCCCGAGGGGATTGCAATGGTGCGATGCGCCCGACTGTTTTCGGGGCTGAGGCTCGGGATCACGGGACGTCGTTCGGGCATGAGACGGTGTTGGTGACTTTTTCATCGGATATCTGTTTGAGGTGAGTAGGTAGTCGATATCGCGTGTTTTTTCATGAGAATTACAATGGTGCAATTAATTTGGTTGTGCGGATCCTCTTGCATGATCTTGTTGAATGTGGAGCATAGAAGGTGCTCTAGTGGTGGTTCGCCCTACCTTGTTGTAGCAGACCCTTGGCGTGTGATCGCGCACTCTTGGGAGAGTGATACAAATGGTTCACGAGATGTGGTTGGCCATGACTGGGCCTTTGAGTGGAGTTGTTACGTCACGCCTTCGCGTTGACGCTGGGTGCCGTGTGCACGATAGACTTTGGGCTGGAATGAGGTATACTCCGGGAGTATAAGGGAGCGCTTGGAGGTACGTGTGGTTGATTGTACCTGAGGATGTTTGTGTGCTCAGTTGGGGTTGACTTGGGGCCACACGTCGTGTGGGTCCCACATGCGTTCCCTGATCTGCTTTGCGTACATAGACCTCTCGTGACGTAGAGGGTCCCTCTGCACTCGTTTGTTTGACCAGCACGGTTGAGTGTTCCCCATGCTTTGTGCTCGTTTGTTTGACCAGCAGGGTGGAGTGTTCCCCTGGCTTTGTGCTCGTCTGTTTGACCAGCAGGGCGGAGTTTCCCCTGGCCTGGTGCTCTTTTGTATGACGAGTAGTGTTGAGCGGTCTCCCCCTGGTCTTGTGCTCGATGGTTTGGCTGGCAGAGATGGTTTGCTTCCACTGTTTCTTTGGCTGTTAGGGGATTCAGTATTGTGCCCTTTCACTGGACTGCGACACCGACTGCGACTACGAGTGTTCGTATAGCGTGGGTGTTTTTCCCACTTTCGGGGATGAGGTGTCTCGGTCCGCTTGGACAGTGACTCAGCGGATTAGAGCGGGATTGCCTTGCGAGGCCTGGGGAGTTTCTCCCATAGTTCCGTGTTCCCTGGTAGAGCTTGTGGTTTCAGTGTGACCAAAACTTTACGCGGGCACCGATCCTCTACCCAGGATTTTGTTCTAGCAGGGCTGAGGTTGTTCCAGCAGAGCTGAGGTTGTTTCGAGCGGGGCTCACCAGTGGGTTACCATCCAGCAGGGATGGCCTGTATAGTGGTGTTTACCGAGCAGTACCATCCAGCAGGGATGGCCGGAGCAGTTCTGGGCTTACCTCCAGCGGGGTTGGGCAGTGGTGCCCGATGCCGGGCTTACCTCCAACTGGGCTGGGCAGTGGTCCCCGATGTCGGGCTTACCTCCAGATCGGCTGGGCATTGGTCCCCGATGCCGGGCTTACCTCCAGCTGGGCTGGGCAGTGGTCCCCGATGCCGGGTTACCTCCAGCTGGGCTGGGCAGTGGTCCCCGATGCAGGGTTAACTCCAGCTGGGATGGGCAGTGGTCCCGTCGCCGACTTTAGTCGGGTCGCGCTCCAGTGGACTACCCTGTTATGGGACGGGGCAGTGAGGCACCCGTCGACATTCTAGGTCTCCCTGTAGTAGGAATCCTTTGAGTTCTAGGGATCCTCCAGCGGGCTGGGCAGGGGGTCGTCTGTCGACTTTGAGCAGACCTCTCGACTGTGGGGAAATGTCGAGTTGTGGTTGACGTTCCCTGAGAACTCTCATGTACGGGGGGCACTTTCCCCCACTGAGACGCGTCCTTGTGATGCAACCTAAAACCGTGCAGGCGAGTCAGTGCCGCCCAAAGTGGATAGTGTCGAGGTGTGGTGATTGAGCCCCTTGGCATGCAGTTCGGGGCAGATGTGTGGGACGCTGGGCATCGATGGAGTTTACTTCTGGGACTGTTGGCTACTCTTTCTTAGGCTGAGCTATGGGACGGAGATCCCCTTACGAGTTTGTTCGGGCTTCTTGACAGAGCATACATATGTATATACCTTGTTTCCGGTACCCACTTCTTGGGTTTGGCTACTCTCCTTCCAAGAGAGGCGAAGACGAGCGTGGTATGCCACGTGCTTTCCGTGGTTAGCTTATCATGGTTGGATGAGTCTACTATCCTACAATAGGTAGCGAATACTCGATGAGAACTCCATCTTATCACCATTTCCATCTCCTTGTGTCTGGATGAGTCTACCTTCATTCCTCTTGTTGGGTTGATCTTGACTCTTTACTGCACTCCTTATTGTACTTCTTTACTTTCCTGTTCGCTCTACTGCTCACCGTTCGGTACCTCCTTTTGTTGCTCCCTCGAGCCTTCGGGGTATCCTACTGAGTATTTTTATACTCACCCCTACTTGGGCTTTGCCCTCACTTGGTGTGCCCTTACAGACGACGGACAGGTGGAGCGTGACTTCAGTGGAGCAGAGGAGCTTGGGATCTTGGACCACGTGCGGTGGTGGTGGCTGGGTTCCAGGTGGGAGACCCATCAGCAGTTTCTTTTATTTACCTGTTGCCGGGATGTGGCACTTTTTGGTTGGACGTGTGTTTTGCCCCTTTTCTTTTTAGTTTGTACTTGTACTTGTAGAGGTTGATGCACTTTGCGGTATTTATATAGCAATTTCCCTTTCCTTTTCTTTGCTTGTATTTACATTTACTCTGCACTGTTGCATTGAGTTTGCTGCGTGTGTGCGTATAGGTGCTTAGGCAAAGGCCTCCCCGAGTATTTGTGCCTTCGGCGCTGGTCGCCAGCCCCTGGCCTATGGAGGCGGGTTTGGGGTAGTTGCGGCTCGAGCCCGGGTAGGGTCGGGTCGTGACAAAGTGGTATCAGAGGTGGTTCGTTCCTTGGGACGCTGTTCGGACGTCCCTAAAAGAGGAATTGGTTGGGATTTAGGGCAACCGTGTTAATGTGTCTCGAGAGCGGCTCTCAGGCCAAGGAGTCCAGTGATGGTGCGGCGGCCGATGTATCCATTCACCAGGACCATGATAACCCGCTTGTTGACTCAAAATGATGAGACACTTGTTGCAGGGAAAATTTGTTTGTGAATCACATAGGACTGTGTCTTGACTGTACTTCTTGATTCAGCTCCCCATCGTTGTTGTTATCAGTATATACATATATGCTCATTTGACCGCGGCACTCCTTGATAATATTCAGGATGTCTCCGCGATGACAGCCAGCCAGGATACCAGCTTTGGTTCGTGACGATGACCCTGTGTGCTACGAGGCCACAATCCAGGACCCATCATGTGAGCCCATTTCTCCAGGTGGGCCGGTAGCAGCACCCCCACCTGTTGAGCAGCAGGACATTTCAGCATAGCAGGCTGAGCTTGAGCGCAGGTTGAGCGCGCTCCGTGAGATCCAGCGGCAGAGACCGCTGAGGTTCAGTGGTGATCCAGACCCTCAGGCAGCAGAGGTTTGGCTTGAGGCAATAGTTCTCCTTTTAAGGCTTGTGCAGACGCCGACAGATCAGAGAGTGGCTTTGGCAGCCAGCCTTTTTCGTGGAGCAACTTGGCATTGGTGGAGTCTGGTGACTCAGCTTCTTTATGAGTCGTCACTTTCGTGGCACGACTTTCAGTTGTTTCTACGTGAGGAGTTTTTTCCCTTCTGTTTGCACTCCATTAGGATTCAGGATCTCCTGCAGTTTCATCAGGGAGGGATGACGGTGGCCGAGTACGCGGCTAGTTTTGCAGACAATGCACGCTTTTACCCGGACTTGGTCTGTGACGACAACCTCCGAGCGTGGAAGTTTGAGCAGGGTCTCCGCCGAGAGATCTGTGCTGTCATAGTACCCTTGGGCATTTCCACATATGCCGGGGTGCTAGAGCAGGCGCTGGTGAGAGAGGGCTTCCTGTCACGTTCTAGTGTTAGTGGGGGCAGCAGGCACGTTGGAGCCGAGATGTCTGCCGCAGCTAGTGGGCGTCGGTAAGCAGGACCTCGACGCAGGTGGATAACTGACAACAGGACTCAGGGGAGTGGTCGTACACCACAATGGCGCCGGAGGGAACCAGTGCAGCCTAGAGAGAGTTGGGGCTATGCTTGTGACGGGCGAGGTCACTTGGCATGAGACTGCCCGACCCGAGATGCTGGGAGTTTCGGGCAGGCCGCAGGCGCACCACCACGATAGAGGCAGCACCGTGATCGAAGTAGTACCCAGAGAGGTGGTGATAGCAGAGGAGCGGGAGGAGCTGGTAGTGGGGGACGACATTACGAGATATCCCAATCACCATCAGGGGTCCACGTCAGGCCCCGGGAGCTGACAGTTGGGACCGAGGACAGCCGCAAGCTTTGGATGTCTATGGTCCTGAAAAGCGTGGGATGGTGAGAGGTACCCCTTGAAAATCTTCTAATTTTTGCAGTAGAATTGTTAGACTCTGTGTGTGATCTGCTTTCCTCCCTGCTCCTTGTTTGATGTGTTACCAGGGTGACGCAGGGCGTTGGGTGTGACCCTGTGTTGGTAAGGAAAAAAGGCGTGAGACCTTTTCCATTAGTCGATGGTGTTGACTCTTTCGCCTTTTGAGCGTGTAAGAGAGCATCGACTATGGAACCTTGCATGACCAGATATCCTTGGGTGTTCCACCATATGGATATTCTGAAAGAGGGAATCATCGGCCCTTGTTTCAGGTGCGGGCGTTGATTCCAGTCACGGCGTGCGACGTAGAGGTTGGACCGGGGAGGTGAGCTACCCTCGAGGGCCTTCGGGCCGTTTGAAACCGTGCAAAGGGATTGCGAGGTACTCTACCACCTTGCCATAGCCCCAAAGTCTGAAGTGGGTGCACGACATCGACAAGGGTCGACCTAGCGTGAACAGATCGATCCTTTGTTCCGTGTGCAGTGACGCAGAGCTGTGCGTGGGTTCTTCTGGGTATGGGAAAGCCAGGTGTGGGCTTAGTACGCTGTGTTGCTCCCTAGTTTTGATTTTTGAGGATGAAAAGAATGACTGAGGGAACGATGTAAGAACCCTGTTTTTTCTGAAAAATACATTGGAATATTCTTGACGATATTCCGGAGCAGCACCTTCAGACGGCGTGCGATTCCGAGCCCCGGAGTGGCCGGAATTAAATTTTCAGTGCGTTCACACTGGAAACACTAAATAAATGAGATAACTCCTAAACGGTGATCCGGATCAGTAATCCGAGTATAGGGATGGGTCCGGAATGGGGTTTTTACCCTAGGAGCGACATAAAACTTGTTGGCGCGGGATGTTTGGACCCCTCGCCTGCTCCCGGAACGTTAAACGGATAAATAAATAAAATAATTTATTCAATTAATGGAGAAATGATATTATCTTTTAAACGGTGGATCGGATTGGGAAACCGAGGGCACCTTTGTGTTTAGAATGTGCCGTTTACCCTAGGATGGGTATAAGTTCCGCAAGCGCGGGCCATTTGTGAAAAATGGCCGCAGGGGCGTTTCTGTAATTTAGCAGATTCGGACGTTAAATTTTATAACTTTTGAACAAGATCTCGGATTAAAATTCCGAGACCGCTGTTGTGCTAGGGAGGTGATTTTTACCTTAGGAGAGGCTTTACCTCGACCCTGCTGAGAGTTCGGGTCCGGGCCGACGGGCAGGTGGTTAAGCGTTTTCTATTTAAACGCTTAACACATCCTCCTACCTCCTCTCCTTCCCCTTTCCCCTGGCAGCCCCTATTCTCCATCCTCCTCCTCCATATCCGGCGAGACTCCGGCGAGACAGCTCCGGAGAGGCGTGGTGGCCGGCGGATCATCGCGAAGCTTCGGGCGAAGCCCCGTGAGGTAGGATTTGTCCTTTCAATTTTCATTCACCGCACCTACTTCGAACTCGATTAATTTTATTGAAAATATGTCAGATTTTTGAATGAAGCCCATGAATGCACAGTAGAGTAAATTACCTATCTGACACATTTTTCGGATTCAAATTCTGAGCTCTGTGGCATCCGAAATGATCCGACGAACTTAGCGGGTTTTTGGGTTCCGACGAGTTCGAGTGGCGGCGCGGCTCGGCGGAGGAGGCGGCACGCAGGGCGGCGCGATGCAGAGTAGGGCGGAGGAGGTTGGCCGGGGCGTCGGAGGCGGCGGCGACGCTTCCAGGAGGTGGCGGTGGCCTTCGACGGCGGCTGAGGGCACCGTCTACGCGAGCCAGCGAGAGGAGGGCCGGGGTCGCGCTGTGCGACCCCGCAGCTGGGCAGAGACCCGCGCGACGCGGGTATCCGCGTGGAAAGGCCGACTGGCCTCTGGGCCGGTATATTGGAAGAACCGCCCGCACGGTGCGGGCGGTGTGACCCGCGGGAGGTGGCTAGACCGTAGTCCCGGCAGGCAGGCCGGAGCGGGCCGGCTCGAGAGGGGCGGACCGGCCGGACTGGGCCGGTCCGGCCGAAGAGGGTCCCCCTCTTCCTTTTAAATCTTCGGACGCCCGTATTTCGGGCTACGGGTGTCCGTTTTGCGCACAGTCTACGGTAATGCGGACCTGGCGTAGATATGGCCTTTTTGAGATCATTTTGGGAATTTTTAATTCCCGAAACGAGGGGTCGCGGAGGTGCGACATGTCCTTAAGTGGACGAGCGTAATACCCGAGATTCTTGTTTTGGACGGCGCGGACGCGTCCGTCGTCCGTTTTGAGCCCCGTTAGTGGCGTTGGGACCCTGGCATCGAGGCGGAGGTTTCCAGGGTGGTTTCAGGTGTTGAGGCTGAAGATGAGCCGCGGGCCCCACGGCCCGTCTTTTGAGCTGCGTGCAGCTAGTAGCGGCTTTTTCCTCGGACGTCTGTTCGGGGTGTGCGAGCAGTCGATGTTGGGTGTTTTTCTGAGGGAAACGCGTTGGCACAGTCTGCCCATTGTAATTCTGCACGATGGTGTGGGCCCCGCGAGGGCCATTTCGGGAGTTGACGGTGATTTCCAGCTTTATCACCGGGCTACCGTTTTCGACAAGTGGATAGTCCATCTTGTGTATTTTTTTCGAGAGGATCGCAATGGTGCGATCCGTTCGTTGAGTTTCAGGACCGGGTTGCGGGTCCCAGGTGGCACCACTCATGTGCGGTGCGCCAGGATGCATCTTTTTCTCCGGATATCCATTGCACTCAAGTGAGTAGTGCTTTTGACGTGTTTTCTCGAGGGGATCACAATGGTGCGATGCGCCCGACTATTTTTGGGGCTGGGGCTCGGGATCATGGGATGCTGTTCGGGCGTGAGACGGTGTTGGTGAATTTTTCGTCGAATATCCATTTGAGGCGAGTAGGTAGTCGATCTCGTGTGTTTTTTCGCGAGAATTACAACGGTAAAATCCGTTTGGTTGTGCGGAGCCTCTTGCACGATCTTATTGAATGTAGAGCATGGAAGGTGCTCTAGTTGTGGTTTGCCCTACCGTGTTGTAGCGGACCCTTGGCGTGTGATCGCGCACTCTTGGGAGAGTGATACAAATGGGTCGCGAGATGTGGTTGGCCGTGCTTGGGCATTTGAGTGGAGTTGTTACGTCACGACTTCGCGTTGACGCTGGGTGTCGTGGGCACGATAGCCTTTGGGCTGGAATGAGGTATACTCTGGGAGTATACGGGAGCACTTGGAGGTAAGTGTTGTTTATTATACCTGAGGATGTTTGTGCACTCAGTTGGGGTTGACTTGGGGCCACACGTCGTGTGGGCCCCACATGCGTTCCATGATCTTCTTTGCGTACTTAGACCTCTCGCGACATAGAGGGTACCTCTACGCTGGTATGTTTGACCAGTAGGGTGGAGTGTTCCCCTGGCTTTGTGCTCGTCTGTTTGACCAGCTGGGCGGAGTTTCCCCTAGCCTGGTGCTCTTTTGTCTGACCAGCAGGGTTGAGCAGTCTCCCCCTGGTCTTGTGCTCGATGGTTTGGCTGGCAGAGATGGTTTGGTTTCTCTACTTCTTTGGATTTGAGGGGTTTCAGTACTGTGCCCTTTCACCATGCTACGACACCGTCTGCGAATACGAGTGTTCATACAGCATGGGTGTTTTCCCTACTTTCTGGGATGAGGTGTCTCGGTCCGCATCGATAGTGACTCAACGGATTAGAGCGGGATTGCCTTGTGAGGCCTGGGGAGTTTCTCCCATTGTTCTGTGTTCCCTGGTAGAGCATGTGGTTTCGGTGTGACCAACACATTACGCGGACAGCGATCCTCCACCCAGGAGGTTGTTCCAGCAGGGCTGAGGTTGTTCCAGCAGAGGTGAGGTTGTTTCGAATGGGGCTCTCCAGTGGGTTACCATCCAGCAGGGATGGCCAGTATAGTGGTGTTTACTGAGCAGTACCACCCAGCAGGGATGGCCAGAGCAGTTCCGGGCTTACCTCCAGTGGGGTTGGGCAGTGGTCCCCGATGCCGGGCTTACCTCCAGCTGGGCTGGGTAGTGGTCCCCGATGCCGGGCTTACCTCCAGCTGGGCTGGGCAGTGGTCCCCGATGCTGGGTTACCTCCAGCTGGGCTAGGCAGTGGTCCCTGATGCCGGGTTACCTCCAGCAGGGCTGGGAAGTGGTCCCCGATACCGGGTTACCTACAGCTGGGCTGGGCAGTGGTCCCATCACCGACATTAGCCGGGTCGCCCTCCGGTGGACTACCCTGTTACGAGACTAGGCATTGAGGAACCCGTCGACTTTCCAGGTCTCCCTGTAGTGGGAATCTGTTGACTTCCAGGGATCCTCCAGCGGGCTGGGCAGGGGGTCGCATGTCGACTTTGAGCAGATCTCTTGACTGCGGGGTAGTGTCGAGTTATGGTTGACGTTCCCCCAGAACTCTCAAGTATGGGGAGCAATTTCCCCCACTGAGACACGTCCTTGTGACGCAACCTAACACCATGCAGGTGAGTCAGTGCTGCCCACAACGGATAGGTTTTTAGGTCATTCCTATGAAATATCTGAAATAGATAACCATAATTGATGTTATAATTATAAAAAGAGGGAAATATATTTATGGGTATCATGTTTTAAATATTTTCATGAAGAAGTTTAATGATATAAATACAATGAAACTAATTACAAAAAAATTAAATATCTTTAGAGGGAAAAGATAATTATTTTACTCCTCAAAAATGATTCTCTATAAATTTTCACACTCTTTTTTTATTTTGGAAGGGAATAATTGCAACAATGTCTTATATAAGTCATCAAAACTAGAGGGAATGTCATATTTCATAATGAAGTATATGTATAAATTCATATAAATTCCCATAATTCCAAATTTTATAAGGGTTTATAATCTATGTGTAACCTAAATGAAATTCTATTAGTGAGAACCTAATCCTGTTTAGGTCACCCACTAAATTCATCCCTTATATGTGATTATATAAGGAACCCAACATTGATATTTTCTACCCTATTTGATATCAATTTCATTAATATGTTACCCCATAAAATGATTGTTACAGATAGTATTTCAGGTTTTCATTTTATAGATTCACTAATTTAATAAACATAAAATTCATATTATATTCATACTTATTTCATCCCATTTAATAATTAATATATCATGTTTTATTATGTCATTTATTCATAATTCAAATAATTTTTTTTTGGAATTACCAATCCATCTAATAAATTAATATTTAAATATAAAATAAATTGTTAACTATTTACACAATACACAATTTTTTTCATCAACCAGAAAATTGGATCAAAAAGTACATAAAAATTTCCAAAATATTTTTGTAACACCCCAGGTAAAGAAAGAGTATGAAATTTTCACATTTATCCATATTTGTGAATAAAATATTAATATTACTTTAAAGGGAATGCTATTCTCGATGGCGTACCCAATATGCATCAACAAGTTTCTTTGAAATCATATGTTGCACTCTAATAATAGAATAATATTATTTTAAATGGTTGTTAACCCCTAGCCATTGTTTTGACAGGAATGAATATAAATAACTAAAATATGATTATATATGTTTGTTAAATGTTTTTACTTTTTTCCCACAAATTTTAGAGGCTTAAAATACAAATGAATCCAATCTTAATCATTGAATACACTACTATTTTTAAAACATTATTTTACTACCTTTTGATGGAAAACCATTTTTAAATAAAACATTTGACAATTTTATAAGATCTATTTTTCAAAATAAAAATATTATTTATGATTGGGACATTGAAATTTACCTTGGGTTAATTTTTCGTATTTTTCTGACAATGTTCTTTTTCCAATGAATAGTGAAAAATACTGCATTTTACATCAAAACAGCTTTTTCATATAAATTAATTATATGGTTATATTATCTATTTAATTTGTTTAAAAGTTTAATTAGAATATATTTTTACCATGTAATTCAATTATGGTCATTGGGACTAATTTCACTTTGGAATTAGGCATAAACAAGTGCCAAACTTTTCATAAATATTTTTTCTAAAAAACCCGCTCTTTGTTTTGACAACGGGAAGTTTTTTAAATTAATTATTGCAATTTATGTGTTTGTAATTTTGTAAAATGGATTACATATTTGGAATCAGAAGGTCCAAATTATTTAATTAAGACTCTTTTGTTTTTGGAAATTATGAATAGTAACGACGATAATTATCTTTAATTATCTTGATTAATGAGTAATGAGGTAGTTAAAGATAATAAAATAATATCATAATAATAAAAAATGACCGCAAAATGTGTCATAAGGCTAATGGTTGTATCATGGACGAACATGGGATGCTTTGTTCCAAACTTGGGGGCCCCATGGAATCACTTTTGTGAGAATGTGACTTTTTATCTTTTTATTTTTAAAAAATGTTAAATGTAACAAAGAATGTATCACCAAAGTAAAATATTTTTAAATTTGTCTACATAAATTATCTTTTGGACTATAAATATTCATTTGAAATATAAAACTATTTCCTAAATTATAGTATTTTTTTATAATTTTTAGACATTAAATAAATTAAATTATTTATGGCATCATTATGATGCAACGATGACCTTATTATTTAACGATTTAAATAAAATTGAATGATATTGTAAAATCTAAGACCTAAACTTGTAAAAAACCTATTGGATGGGTGTATTTAGAACCCTTATCACCTTATCCTCCAAACACATCAATGTGGGACCATTAAAATCCGAAACTCATTCTAAAATAAAGTAACATTTCTTTACTTTCCAAGAGTGCCCCTCCTCTCCTCTTATAAAAGGCCCCCACCTCTACCTCCTTACCCACACTTCCAAAGCCTTTGTCTCAGCCAAAACCTGCCCATTGTGTCTCTCAACATCCCTATATAACTCCTTGTAGCCTCAATTTGGGCAGAAGCCTTCCCACGGAAGCCTTTGAGCTCAAACAAAAGGGAGTTACCCGATTTTAAGGTAATGTCTTCACTGGTGTCCTTTTGTTTTATTTCGCTTCTTCAACCCCCTAAAATCTTTTTATTAATTTATTTTGTAAAAAATATAGTATCTTAAATATAATAGGATGTTTTTATAATAATTATTCTAGCTATAATTACACACACATACATCTAATGGTTAAAGAACATACTGTTTCTGTGGATGGCGAATTTTTGCCTCACGAAACGATGATTGTTCAACATTATTCTAACACCTTTAAAGATGGCCATTAAGATGACACTATATTTATTTATGATATATAATATTTTTATGTTTTACTTAAGCTTCTGTATTTTTCATTTATGGAATAACTTCATGGTTTCCATTATGGGTAAACGCGATATCATCATTTAAGGAAGTGCGGACTACCGCCCCCTCAAAGTGATTTGATTCGTTAATACCATATGTGGTACGTATAAAGGATATATTTAATGATATTATATACGATAACATACATGAATTAAAATAATATTATGTATAATTATGTTTTAATTCCATTAAATATGAAATAAAAATGGAAGTAGCATTCATGCGTACGTACGGCTTACCGTCCTCAGGAACGGTACATTTCATTTCTTATCTCAAAATGTGATGTAATATTATAAGTACATATATATATATATAATGGATATATATGTAATATATTAAATCTAAATTATGGATATAATTCTGGATTTATAACACACACACATATATATATATATATCTCATTTTGTTTTAATTCCATTAATATGACAAAAAATGAAAGTCGCGTTCATGCATACGTACGGCCTACCGTCTCCATGAAAGGTGCTTTTAATTTTTTATCTCCAAATGCTATGGAATAGTATAAAATGAATATATACTGGATATATATGATATTTAAAACATAAATACTATTCTTTATATGATGTACCTATAACTACATGGAAAATTATTTTCCAACAAGTACAATTTTTGACTCATGTACCAAACATCGACAAAAACGTCTGATATGAACTCATATTATTAACCAATTATTATAACATTAAAATATGTGATATGAACTGAATAATAATCTTTATAAGAGGTCCTTAAGAAATTATAAATTGAACAAAGGTTATTATACATGAATATAAAGAAATGAACAAGAAAAGATGGACTTGAGGTAAGGGATCCTACTCCACTCTTTCTTTTTAAGTACACTCTTTTATGTCATTCCTTTTAAAGCTCATATTTATTGTTATTGGGATGTTATTTTATATTAATATTACTGTAATTTTTATGTTCATGTGATTAGAGATCCTATTCTCTCTCATCAATCCATTTTGGATGTTTTGAGTGGCGCCGTTAGGCTGCCGAATTTTCGTAAGAGATCTAACCTCTCTATTTCTTTTTAAGTACTCTCCTTTATGTCACTTCTTTTAAGCTCCTATTTGTTATGTTGGGGGATGTTATTTTATATTAATCTTTCTATAAACTTTATGTTAATATGATTTGATACCCTATTTTATATCATCAATCCTTTTTTATAAGTATTATGTGGTGTCGTCAGGCTGCCGGGTTTTCGTAAGGGATTTTTCATCTCACTTTTATTCTCGTGAGATTTATGCTACATTTTCCACAATTTCCTTTGAGTGGTGTATGTAAAGCCCATTATTTTACTCATTGTGTAATATAATTTCTTTTATGAGTATTTATAACAATGTTGTATTGTCCTTCTTTCATGAGGCGTATGTTTCGAAAGATACCCAAGTCGGTAAGGGAACCTTTCACCCTAATCTTTTTAAAAGACTTCTTTTGTGGGGTCTTTGAATTTACATATTGTTATTTTGGGATATGTTCTCATATATCCTTATTGATGTAAATTTTATGTCCAAGTGATGAGATACCCTTTTTTTATCTCTCATCAACTCTTTTTTATGTGACACTGTTAGGCTGTCAAGGGAACTTCTTAACCCAATTTCGATTTCTTTGGGTTCAACAAGTAGTAATTTAATATATCATCCTTTGAATATGTGTGAATGACCATTGATTATTTTACACTTAATATCCACTTATATTTGCTGTATTCGTTGGTCACACATAATTATGTAATTGATTTATCCTTAAACCAAGGATACCATCTTTGTAAGGGACTTCATCTCAATCTCCATTCGTTGAGGCATATTCTGGTTTATACACAACATTCTTTTATATGATGTATAAACCTCTTTAACATTTACGTTTATTCAAAATGAATCTTTTTTATACGAAGTGTTTACTAAATGACAAAAGGGAATGTTTTTTTCATACGTATGCGGCGACAACGACTTCTCCGCCGTCGTGACCATTATTTGAGTTTTGGCTTCCTCTACAAGCAATACCTTCTTTTTAAAAGAAAAATAAATACCATGTTTTACTTTTCTTTTATTTGGGTATTGAAAATGGTTATAATAATGTTTTTATTATATCGATGTGTTGTATTGATATCTTATCACTAAAATGTGGAAACGTTATGTTTCCTTTATGCATGTTTTATGTGATACGATTATGTTATGGTTCTTGGGAATTATTATAAAGACGGGTGGTTCCGTGATAAACTAAGGGCGGGTGAGCCCGATATAGCTCTCCAATGCATTGGGTAATGCGATGGAGTGAAACGTTAAGGTTTCTATGAAGAGATTTATGGAATATACGGTGATGGGTATTCCAAACGTAACCAAGAGGGTTACTCCCCACGTAAGAATGTTATGAATGCCTCAAGTTACCTTTAATGTCTTGTGATTTATATTATTTATTCATGATTTGATGAGGTATGTTAAAGTGCCTATGTTTTATGGGTAAAGTATGATTTCATTCTTATGTATATATGAACTCATGTTTCCATTCCATATTTTTATAACACTTACTGAGCTTTTTATGATCATCCCAAGTTTTTTTGACATTCTTTTCATAGGTCAAGGGAAAGGTACATGATATGATGATAGTGATAAGGAATTGTCAAGAAAGAATCCATGTTTTATTTTAAATATGTTTCCGTTGATGGGATAAATGAATACTATATTTTATGTAACCACTTTGTTTAAATGTGGAATGTAATGCAAGTTTTATTTTCTAATTCTCTAAAACTCTAAACCTGAAAAGATCCTCAATGTGTAATCTTGTAATAACTCAAGATTAAGTAAGGTTTAAGGCTAGGGCATTATAGTTGGTAACAGAGGTCGGTTTAGATAACTTTAGAGGTTAGGGTATTTTTTAAGCATAAGTGACATTACCATATTGGCTAGGATTTTAGAAAGTGTCATAGTTTTTAGATAAAGTGAATGAGTAAGTATATCTTAGTGTTTATCTTTCTCATTAGTACATGATGGTTATGTTGATATACTCACACTGACCTTTTTGGTTTTAGTAAATGGCTGGATCTAGCAGGTACCAAAGTGATAATTGGATTGAAGGAAACTGTGGTGGTTCTCTGATTAAGAGACTGGATGAAATGGGGTATTCAATGAGGAAACTCGTGGTTGTTCTAAACCAACTATCAAGGAGTCATGATCAACCACTTGAACCTTGGTATGTTCTATAATGCATCATGTACAAGATGACCAATCGATGTGGATGTTCAGGTTATAATTATAAAGGTAACCATTAGGGTTTATATGATCCTTACTTTTGAGGTAATTATGTGTTATTTTATCTTATGATGGAAGTGAAAGGCATGAGATAAACTTGAGGTTAAAATATGTAATGTTTATTTTTGATGATTTTATCTCGTTTTGGGAAATGTTTTGAGAATTATATAGTTTTGGAAAAAAGACAACACGCAGAACGTGGGACAACCCATCGTGTCGGACAATGATGCGGGAATCGAAACCACAACCAAAGTGCGACTGGTATTTATCGCCTACCACTGGACTACGTGAAGTCCATGGTTAGTTTGACTGATTATTTTTTAGTTAGATGATTTTATTAATTAAGAGTAAGTTGATTTTGGGTTATCTATGGAAATTTATTAACCTATCATGGAGGATATGTGATTTGGTTAATTACATTTCAATATGAGACATTAAGAGAAACTGATGTTGTTTGGAGATAAATGATATGATTTAACTTGGAAGACTATGTGACTAAATCCTTCAAATATTTGGGTTTCAATCTTAGTTGGGTTTACTTTGAAGAATTTTATGGACAAATATTTTATCGAATGGACCTCGTTGAACTTTGGGTTTTGTTGGACAAATTTTGGAGATTAAGAATAGATTTCCTTTTAATAATGAGTTATCCTTTTCTGGAGTGTCTGATCTTGTACTATCCTTTTTGGTTTCGGTTTTGGTTAAGGTCTAAAGACCTGGGAAGTATATAGTTCTCTTTTGTGGATTAGGTGATTCTCTATAAGTTGATTGTAGTAATCTTAATGTGAATAAGTCTTCCTAAATACTCGTCTTTTGGAGAAAATACGAGTTTGTGTATGGAATATAATAAAAGTTGAAAGTAAACATGATAAGTGATTATGTTTCCTTATGATAAATTCCTCAATAAAAAGAACCTTAAAAAAATGTTGTCTATTAACTTTTTCTACTTGGAAATCGAATACCGTTTAACCCATCACAAGTTTGTGATTTTCTTGTGGTTTCCTTTCTTCTAAAAATGTTTTCTATCACTCTCCATCAGAACATGACCCTATGTTTTCTCCTCTATGTCCATGTTTTCCTACATGGAATCTTAGTATGGGTTAACTCGGGTGAACTTTTTTACTTATCTTTCTTTATTTTAATGCGATTGTTTTACTGACTCTTGTTCCGATGTGGGACGTTCAAGGATGTTTTCAAGCTCAATTTTAAAATTGCGAGGACGCAATTTCCAAAAGGGGGGAAGGATGTAACACCCCAGGTAAATAAAGAGTATGAAAATTTCACATTTATCCATATTTGTGAATAAAATATTAATATTACTTTAAATGGAATGCTATGCTCGATGGCGTACCCAATATGCAACAACAAGTTTCACTGAAATCTTATGTTTCACTCTAATAATAAAATAATATTATTTTAAATAGTAGTTAACGCCTAGCCTTTGTATTGACAGGAATTAATAGAAATAACTAAAATATTATTATATATGTTTGTTAAATGTTTTTTCTTTTATCCAATAAATTTTAGAGGCTTAAAATACAAATGAATCCAATCTTAAGCAATGAATACACTAGTATTTTTAAAAGATTATTTTACTACCTTTTGATGGCAAATCATTTTTAAATCATACTTTTGACAATTTTATAAGCTATATTTTTCAAAATAAACATATTATTTATGATTGGGACATTGAAATTTACCTTGGGTTAATTTTTGGTATTTTTTGATAATGTTCATTTTTCAATGAATAGTGAAAAATACTGCATTTTACATCAAAACTGCTTTTTCATATAATTTAATAATATGGTTATATTATATTTTTAATTTGTTTTAAAGTGTAATTAGAATATATTTTTACCATGTAATTCAATGATGGTAATTGGGACTAATTTCACTTTGGAATTAGGCATAAACAAGTGCCAAACTTTTCATAAATATTGTTTCTAAAAAACCAGCTATTTGTTTTGACAACGGGACGTTTTTTAAATTAATTATTGCAATTTATATGTCTGGAATTTGGTAAAATGGATTAAATATTTGGAATCATAAGGTACAAATTATGTAATTAAGACTCTTTTGTTTTCGGACATTATGAATAGTAATGACGATAATTATCTTTAATTATTTTGATTAATGAGTAATCAGGTAGTTAAAGATAATAAAATAATTTCATAATAATAAAAAATGACCACAACATGTCTCCTAAGGATAATGGTTGTCTCATGTAAGACCATGGGATGCCTTGTGACAAACTTGGGGGCCCCATGGAATCACTTTTGTGAGAAAGTGACTTTTTATCTTTTTATTTTTAAAGAATGTTAAATGTAACAAAGAATGTATCACCTAACTAAAATATTTTTAATTTTGTCTAAATAAATGATATTTTGGACTATAAATATTCATTACAAATATAAAATTATTTCCTACATCATAGTATTTGTTTTATAATTTTTAGACATTAAATAAATTAAATTATTTATGGCACCATGATGATGCAGCGATGACCTCATTATTTAACGATTTATATAAAATTGAATGATAATGTAAAATCTAAGATATAAACATGTCCAAAACCTATTGGATGGGAGGATTTATAAACCTTATCACCTTATACTTGAAACACATCAATGTGGGAGCATTAAAATCCGAAATTCATTCTAAAATAAAGTAACATTTCTTTACATTCCCAGAGTGCCTCTCCTCTCCCCTTATAAAAGGCCCCCACATCTACCTCCTTACCCACACATCCAAAGCCTTTGTCTCCGCCAACCCCTCCCCATTTTTTCTCTCAACATCCCTCTATAACTCCTTAAAGCATCAATTTGGGCAGATGCCTTCCCATTGAAGCATTTGATCTCAAACCAAAGGGAGTTACCTGATTTTAAGGTAATGTCTTCACTTGCGTCCTTTTGTTTTATTTTGCTTCTCCAACCCCCTAAAATCTTTTTATTCATATATTTTGTATCAAATCCAGTATATTAAATACACTAGGATGTTGTTATAAGAAGGATTCTATCTACAGTTACACACACCTACCTCTAATGGTTAAAGAAGATACTGTTTCTGTGGATGGTGAATTTCTGTCTCACGAAATGATGATTGTTCAACATTATTCTAACACCGTCAAAGGTGGCCATTAAGATGACACTATATTTATATATGATATATAATATTTTTATGTTTTACTTAATCTTTTGTATTTATCATTTATGTCATACCTTTATGGTTTCCATTATGGGTAAATGCGATATCTTCATTTAAGGAAGTACGGACTACCGCCCCCTCTAAGTGATTTGATTCGTTAATACCATATGTGGTACATATAAAGGATATATTTAATGATATTATATATGATACCATACTGGAATTAAAATAATATTATGTATCATTATGTTTTAATTCCATTAAATATGAAATAGAAATGGAAGTAGCGTTCATGCGTACGTACGGCTTACCGTCTCCATGAACGGTACATTTCATTTCTTATCTCAAAATGTTATGTAATATTATAAGTACATATATATATATTGGATATATATGTAATATATTACATATAAATTATGGATATCATTCTGTAATTATAACACATATATATATTTCACATTTTGTTTTAATTCCATTAATATGACAAAAAATGAAAGTAGCGTTCATGCGTACGTACGGTCTACCGTCTCCATGAACGGTGCTTTTAATTATTATCTCCAAATGCTATGGAATAGTATAAAATGAATATATACTGGATATATATGATATTTAAAACTGAAATACTTTTCTTTATATAATTTAACTATAACTACATGGAAAATTATTTTCCAACAAGTTCAATTTTTGACTCATGTACCAAACTTCGACAAAAACGTCTGATATGAACTCATATTATTAACCAATTATTATAAAATTATAATATGTGATATGAACTGAATAATAAAATTTATAGGAGGTACTTAAGAAATTATAAATTGGCCAAAGTTTATTATTCAGGAATATAAAGAAATGAACAAGACAAGTTGGACTTGAGGTAAGGGATCCTACTCCACTCTTTCTTTTTAAGTACACTCTTTTATGTCATTCCGTTCAAAGATCATATTTCTTGTTATTGGGATGTTCTTTTATGTTAATATTACTGTAATTTTTATGTTCATGTAATGAGAGACCATATTCTCTCTCATCAATCCATTTTGGAAGTTTTGAGTGGCGCCGTTATGCTACCGAATTTTCGTAATAGATCTAACCTCTCTCTTTCTTTTTAAGTACTCTCCTTTATGTCACTTCTTTTAATCTCCTCTTTGTTATGTTGGGGGATGTTCTATTATATTCCTATTTCTATAAACTTTATGTTAATATGATGTGATATCCTATTTTATCTCATCAATCCATTTTTGTAAGTTTTATGTGGCGTCGTTAGGCTGCTGAGTTTTCGTAAGGGATTTTTCATCTCACTTTTATTCCCGTGAGATTTATGCTACATTTTCCACAATTTCCTTTGAGTGGGGTATGTATAGCCCATTATTTTACTCATTGTGTAATATAATTTCTTTTATGAGTATTTACAACAATTTTGTATTGTCCTTCATTCACGAGGCGTATGTTTCGAAAGATACCCAAGTCGGTAAGAGAACCTTTCACCCTAATCTTTTTAAAAGACTTCTTTTGTTGGGTCTTTGAATTTAGATATTGTTATTTTGGGATATGTTATCATATATCCTTATTGATATAAATTTTATGTCCAATTGATGAGATACCCTTTTTTTATCTCTCATCAACTCATTTTTATGTGACATCGTTAGGATTTCAAGGGAACTTCTTAACCCAATTTCGATTTCTTTGGGTTCAACATGTAGTAATTGAATATATCATCCTTTGAATATGTGTGAATGACCTTTGATTATTTTACACTTAATATCCACTTATATTTGGTGTATTCGTTGGTCACACATAATTATGTAATTGATTTATCTTTAAACCAAGGATACCATCTTTGTAAGGGACTTCATCTCAATCTCCTTTCGTTGAGGCATATTATGTTTTATACACAACCTTCTTTTATACGTTGTATAAACCTCTTTAACATTTACGTTTATTCAAAAGGAATCTTTTTTATACGAAGTGTTTACTAAACGACAAAAGGGAATTTTTTTTTCATACATATGCGGCGACAACGACTTCTCCGCCGTCGTGACCATTATTTGAGTTTCGGCTTCCTCTACAAGCAATACCTTCCCTTTAAAAGAAAAATAAATACCAAGTTTTACTTTTCTTTTATTTGGGTATTGAAAATGGTTTTCATAATGTTTTTATTATATCGATGTGTTGTATTGATATCTTATGACTGAAATGTGTAAATTTTATGTTTCCTTTATGCATGTTTTATGTGATACGATTATGTTATGGTTCTTGGGAATTACTATAAAGACGGGTGGTTCCGTGATAAACTAAGGGTGGGTGAGCCCGATATAGCTCTCCAATGCATTGGGTAACGCGAAGGAGTGAAACATTATGGTTTCTCTGAAGAGATTTAGGGAATATACTATGATAGGTATTCCAAATGTAACCAGGAGGGTTACTCCCTACGTAAGAATGTTATGAATGCCTCAAGTTACCTTTTATGTCTTATGATTTTTATGATTTATTCATGATTTGATGAGGTAAGTTAATGTGCCTATGTTTTATGGGTAATTTATGATTTCATTCTTATGTATATATGAACTCATGTTTCCTTTCCATATTTTTATAACCCTTATTGAGCTTTTTATGCTCATCCCATGTTTTTTTTGAAATGTTTTTCACAGGTCAAGGGAAAGGTACATGATATGATGATAGTGATAAGGAAGTGTCAAGAAAGAATCCATGTTTTATTTTAAATATGTTTCCGTTGATGGGACAAATGAATACTATCTTTTATGTAACCACTTTGTTTAAATGTGGAATGTAATGCATGTTTTATGTTCTAATTCTCTAAAACTCTACACCTGAAAAGATCCTCAATGTGTAATCTTGTAATAACTCAAGATTAAGTAAGGTTTATGGCTGGGTCCTTATAATTTTACTATAAAAAAACAAAAAAATTCATGTAATTACAAATGATTATATGAAATTTTATATCCAAATATGTGTAATAATAATGTAATATAATGTATTCCACTAAATTTTGTGAATATGGAAAACCCCACAAAGAAAAATCCATATATAGTCAATAGTACCTCATCCAAGGTATACACTACTAAATAAATTTCTTAGAATCCATTATTCATATAACACCATATATTTATGAAATATATTCAATAAATAATTTTAAGATAATATAATTAATTCAAAAAATTAATTAATTAGAAATATTAATTAATTATTATGTTGTAATACACAGAATGTATTTAGTAGAATAATATTTTAAATGTAATTCATATGTAAAATGTTTTTATTAAAAAAATTCAACACAAATGGTCATTTTATATACATATATATTTAATTGGAAAAAGTAATAAATAAAAAAATTTAATATTAATTTATTTATTTTTATTATGTATTTAATTATTTAAATTACAATAATTACAACATATAAAATTTAAAAAAAATTAAACTGCTCAAAAAGTATACATAATATTTTATTTTATTCAAATTTTTATCATATAATAACTTAGTATTGATAGAATATTTATCAGTAAATAGCCAATTGTTTTGTAGGCTATGATTGACATATTACATTGTTTCCCACTCACCTTATATGAGAAAAATATATCTCTAAAATAAGTTTTATTATTATTTATTTATGTGTTTTATATCATTTTTAAATTTTGACGGTCCAATTTTGAAAAGGATCCCACATTACAGTTTTGAATAATTTATTGATATGAAATGTATCACACATTACATTATCCTATAATGTAATTTTAGGATTAGCATTTTGAATTAAGGTACCTTATAACATAATTTTTTTCACTGTATTATATATTATAATTATCTATAAAACAATCTATGTCATACACCATATATTATATTATCTTATAACATAATTTTTTAATATAAGTACACCTTACATTATTCCACATTGTAATGTAAAAAAGTAATAAAAATTATGTTATCTCATAAAATAATTGTTTAAAATGGTTTTTGACAACATGAATGTTGAACTTTGATATCATTTGTAGTATATCTATTATAGAACCATACAATACAAATTATTTTCATAGTAATGGTAGAGAAACATTTTTATTACAATATGATCGTGGCATGGTTATATTGATGTGTTTTTTCAAATTTTGTCATTCTTGGTGTAGTGGATGAAAAAAATTATATTTCATGACCTATTAACACTATCTAATCACACAATGAAGAAAATAAATGTAAATATTTCCACCTCATATAATAACCACTGCATATCGATTGATCTATTGTAGACCACATTCTATAGAGACCAATAATCTTCAATTGAATGATCAATTCCACCAGAAGTGGTATATCATCCACTATAATAACTGTAAACTATAAGAGGACCCAAAAAATCCAAAATTGTTCTAGAATATACTTCGATAAAGAGAGTATGAGAGAAGGACATCAGATAGAATTGGATATTTTTTATCCTTATTATACAAAATTATTTCTCAACCAATATGTATTTAATATCACTTATATAGAATATCATTATATAATGAATATTTTTAATCATATAATACAAATTCTTGTATATAGTAATATATTATGATATTTAATTCCAATTTAGGTGTCATTATAATCATTGAAAACATTAGTGATTATATATGTACCTAATTCTATAATTTAATTAATATAATTATTTACAACTAGAATAAACTATATTGTAGATATGGTAAAATGCATGCATATAATATCTCATGTTGTGAGACTACCATAAAATATAAAAATCAAGGATATTATACTAAAATATATAAACATTCATTCCATATATTTTTCTATGACTCGTGGGGTATTGTATATTATGATATATTGAATTTAGTGAAACAATACAACAATTTCATTGTTTTGTTGACCAGTTGTTTTGAGTAAATAAATATCATTGATATTGATCACTTTCCACTTTATTTCTCTAAGGTAGTATGAATTATTAACCATTCACATCATATTTAACAATCATCATAGGGAATTATAACAAAAATACTATATTCATTCCTCGTATTAATGAAATAAAAGGGGTTTTTACCGATATAATAATATCTTCCTCATTTAAATATTTCTAGTAGTATTTATAAAATTATATTATTATTCATAGATCTATATTTTGTATCATTTTTATCATCATGATACTTTTTAAGAACTTGATATTTAAAAAAAAATTATTCTATGAACATTATATAAATTTATTGTTTTTATTTTATCCTTAAGGTTGAACATATCCTCATATCATTGTCTATCATGGAATTATTGAGGTTTAAAAGGTTCCAATGATCTATGTTTTGATCATTTAAAAAAAATAACAAAATATTTTATTATAATATTAATTTTATTCTAAAACCCTATATAATCTTAATTAACTTATCTATAATATTAAATTTTGAATGAAATTTTATACAAATTAATGAAGAAGTCTTATATAATCAAACATCCTCTAATTAAAAAAAACATAAAAATAAAACTATAATTGGTTAACCATGTGTTTTTTCATCAGTTATTGCATCAATGATGTCTTTATTTTTCTTCCAAATTCTATTCATTGTTTATTTATAAAAAATATATATCAAAACCATATTTTATTGGGGTGAGGGTAATTAATTTCACACTATCTCATATAAATCAATATTCCCATTTTACGTCATTATATAGAAAATCCCATGTTTGGTAAGACATACCAAATTATTTTTGATTCCAATAATATCATTGATAAGAGAAGAAAAATATATTTGTATCCCCTTAAATCCCAAAATGATTTGGTATCCAAAAAACATGTGAAATCTAAAGTTTATGGTGATGATTATATACATAAATATAATGGATATTATAGATGATTAAAATAATGAATTAATTCATATCCACATTTAAATATGTAAAAATAGAACATGAACAATATTATTCCTTGTATTACTCCCATATTAGGGTAAAAACTACATTGAGTGGGGCTTGAATTAGTCATTACCGAAATAATAACTCCAAAAATTCCATTCCAGTCATTAAATAATGTGATGTGTATTAAATTAAATATCATAATTATGATAGATTGAGAGTGGGACATTGTAAGTCTCATGTGTTTTTATGAGGTTTTCGCACACTTATTTCTATGTATTTAATCATTGGTTTCCAATATTAGTGATACAACTCTACCTTCCATTATTCTATTATCAATAAAAATAGCGTTTTAAAATAAAAAATATAGAGTTGAAATCATGTGAGATGAATGACTTAGAAGATGGAAAACATGATGATAAATATCAAATAGCATACACAAGTTTCTATTGTCATTACCTCAAGAGTTTAAACCATTTATTCTTCTTAACCCCAGATAATACCTACTATGAATATCCATTTATTTTTTTCATGACAAAATGTTGTTTGTTTTTATCTTGAGTTAAAAATTACCATATATAATGAGATTTCATATATAATATTGTGGTAATTGCAATTATTACAAGTTGGTTATTTTTAAATATATAGATTTTATATCATTCAAAATTCCAAAGTAAATATAAAATAAATCATTATTGAATGACTATATTGATTGTAATGAGTCATTATTATATTCTCAATATGGTGAATAATATAATTATAATGCTATATCATACAATGCATTAAACCATAAATATATTGTAATTGTTCACTAATATATCGATTGATGACATATAGTTTCTCATATAGCCATTATTTGATGCCTTGGATCCTTTTATCACAACACAGGTTGAACCCTACATTTTATATCCAACACATTCATAAAGTAATGACCGTTGTTTATGGATTTTTTTTCAAATATTAAATTTTTTTTTCATAAAATCCAATAAATCAATATAAAATTTAATCCATGGAATAAGTATATCTTTAAAAATATTAAATAATATTTACTTTATATTCTAATCATATCTATATAGGATTTAGCTCTTCTATGAGTATGTGGTAAATAAATATTACTTTCAAACACCATCGATACTAATGAGATAGTTGTTTAAGAAAATAATTCAAAACATTATATAAATTTCTATGTTCTATGGAATCAAAAACATGGAGTAATATATTTTTATTGAGATTAATAGAATGAATTTAGTAAATATAATGGCCACATATTTCTTGTATTGATTGATATTCACTAACATCTCCCTCATTCTCAATTCATATCATGTGGCATATTCAATCTCACCAAATTATCACCTCTAAAATAATCATGCACTTTATAATAACTACCTTTGTGGATTTATTTTAATTATAATCATTAATAACATATTTTCTTCATTAAATATGATAAAAAATTCTTATGAACATTATATGTTTTCATATAATTTATATCGTAAATTTATTATTTCATTGTAATTTAAATTTTTTTTTTGCAGTTATATAATATCATTAATTTAGGGGGCTAGATTGGACTAATTTTTCATGTAAATATATTTGTTCTTATAATTTTTATAGAGTAGTAAATTTAGTATATTAATGTTTCTGGTGGTGGATTGAGAACCATTATTTTATAAAAATCAATTAATCTTTCTTTTCTAGTTTACATTATTTAAATCCTTTTGGAATAATTATAACATATTATATAGAATTATTATAATATGATGATTTATTTATAGTGGTGATTATAATTATGATAACTATTTATGAATAATATCATATAATAGTTATAATTGGATTTAATAGGTTTACATATATTACATATGTATTCTATCAAAATAGTGTTACCTGAGTTAATTTTTAAATATTATTTTCCATATATTTACTTCAATTATTATATTATAGATTTGAAAATAATTTTTTATTCCCTTATCCAATCATTATTTAGGGATGTTTCCTCTACTCATTAAAATCATATAGGTTTTCATAATTAAAATTGGAATTTTGATGCTAATAAAGGATAATAAATTTATATATAAGACAAAAATAAATAATAATGAATATATTTGTTATTTATTTATCAATGAAATTCAGTTATACAATAATGATTAATAAATGTATCTATTATTTTATATTGAACATATTAGAATTATATTATAATTTAACATCATAAGATAACAAGTCATGATATTTCAAAATCTTTTTATATTTCATTTTTTGAGAAACATTGTTAAAACATTAGTTGAGATTCATTACATATATTTTTATATCCAACGAATTAATATTAAATAATAATAAAAAGTCAATATCATGATAGAGTGTTGGGGAAAAATTGTTTTATATGTATGTAATTAAATATAAGAGATATATAATATATTTTATTGTTTTTTGGTGGGTGGTCTGTAATGTTGAATGTAAAAATTTAAAAAATCTTTAAGCAATTTTTTATAGATTATCACATTTTTTGAGAAAAATTATCATGTATTTATATGATTAAATAATGTATTATAGAAATTAATATATTAAATTATCCAAGAATAAACATTTAAATTCTAGTTTTTATTAATTCTTCATAAGAATAAATTTATCTACCAAATGAATTGTGTTATAGTGATGTTTTTTATGAATATTTATCCAATGATACAAACATGATTTTTTATTATAGACCTTATAATGAAAAGGTTAAAAAACTGTATTTCTTTTGGTATTCAATCATAGATATAACAATAGTATTTTATATGGACATTTATTAGAGATTTAAACCATGTTAATTGGATGTATTATTAGCATTGTTTAAATATTTCACACCATAGGAAAAAATAATAGATTCAATATTAATGTGATGAGTTTACCTTTATTTCTAGTGGCTTTGTATCTTATTTTGTTATATTTGTTGAGAAAGTAATTTATTATTCATTTATGTAACTTTATACTTCATCATGTAGGATATATAAGATAAAAGCAATGTAATATGACAAAATAAATAAAAAGGGACCATTTTGTATATTTATAACAAATCAAGATAGATAATTACATTCAAAATAAATCATAGATACTTTTAATAAAGTCTTATTATAATAAACAATGCTATAAGATCATTAATATATGATAAAATCATGAATTAATGGAAATATTCATTATAAAAATAATAATTAATCATGGCTAATATATCATTCACATTGTAAATGGATAAATAAAAAACAAATAAAAACATTACAATTTGGTTAATTTTATAAAATTTATTACATAACGAGTCCATGGTATCAAGGAATTCATTAACCATAGAGATATAATGTCATAAATTATAATGATGGAAAATGATTATAAGGTATTTGAACATAATGAATAAAACTGTGATATTAAATTCATATTTATATTTTATTATTTAAATATATAAATGAATGAATGATTCATTTTATATCAATGTGATGATGAAACCTAATTGTATTATTTAACTATAGACGTATAATACACTCTTTATATAAATAAAATAATTTTATTATTAATGGATAATGGATATAATATTTTTATTAATTTTAAATACTTACTTATAGAATTTTTTTTATTATTTATCAATATGAAAAAACAAAGTTTATTTATAGGAATACATAAACTATTTCTATAATTTTGTTCTATAATTAGAATTTTAGAATATAATTCTAAATAAATATTTTTGACATACTTTATAGGACTCAAAACCTTTAATAATATTAAAAATTATCCAAAAAATTTAACATATACAAACATATGAGATTTTATAACTAAAAAATGTTAATCAGAATACATAAGGAATTGTGAAAGCTAATAGATTATAAATCCATGAATTATACCCTTCCATAATAATATATATAATTTCATAGCCTAATTTTAATTCACATACAACTAATATATTGTAATATGTGTACTTTTTCCTGTCTTACATTAATAAGATCTATTCATAAACAACTTTTTCAAATCAATTTACCAAAAAAATCTCATAATACATCCCATCAATCTTGTTTGTCAAAAATACAAATCAAAAATTCGGCTACACATGATCATGATACAAATATAATTTTTCTTTGATTTTTTTTGTGAGTGAGGATTTCATGAAATCAAATATATGGGACACTAATTTTATATACGTTGTACAATTTTAAAGAATCCTTTATTGAATGATTAATAGGACTCTCCATATGGTATTTTCTATTATGTGTTTTCATGAATAGGAACTGGATATTTAGGAAATATATATGATCATATGTATATGAGGAAAAAATATTGATCGTTTCCTAGAGATAAAAATAATGGTAATAAGATATTTTCTCAGAAGGATGGTTGATACATATAGAAAATGAAATAAAACATATTATAATATAGATTTAAGTAATTACCAATGTATTGGTTGATTGATTACTTTATTTTGTCAAAATGAAAATTTTAAGTGAATATTTTTTTAAAATATAGTTATTTTTATAGTTCAAAGGTGTTTTTTATGACACCATAATTATTTAATTTTCTATATTGATCTCAATGAAATGATAAAAAAATTTCATCATTCATGATAAATTAAGGTCATTCATATCATGGAATTACATCATAATGAAGACCTTTACAAAAAAATGCCACTAATATAATCATGGGTAAAATAAGGAAATATATTTTTTAAAAACTAAATTAATATAATTATTACAAAAATTTTTAATTAAATTTTGATGCCACCTACGAAAATTTACACATAAAAACAGTTCATATTGATTTAGTAGTAATTAATTTATTTTTTCCAATCCTGATTCATAAATGATATTTATTCTTTTTGTTGGTAGACGTATAATAAAAATATCTCAAATTAAGAACAGTTATATTTATAGCGATGTTTCATTGTTTTTTTTATATAAATTAGATGTCTATGATGATTTTTTTAACACAAAAAACTATTAAAAATAGCATCTTATTAGGTAACATGTTTTAAAAAAAACTATTATTATGAAACTATGAACACCTTGATAATTTATGATATAATTATTTTTATATTAATATGGTCTCATCAATAGTTTCTAAGGAATGAAACACATGTTTTTAATGAAATACGACACTCTATAAAAATATTATTATTTTTAAATGTGACCATTGTTACATAGCTATTAATATTGAGGTTATGAAAATGACTAAATTTTTTTTAAAATATATCATTTACACCTTTTGATTATTATTATATTAATTATGAATAAAAATCAATTTAAATCTAATGATATTGTTTTTGAAAATTTTATTAATTTCTAAAAGGTTATTTAGTGTTTCTTTAAACAAATAAATTTTTAATAAATTTTAGAATATTTATTTAATTAATAGAATTTTTATTTTTAATTAAGAATAAAAAAATATCTCAGGGTGATTTTTTCGAACTGTTATGAAAATTTTAATTTTTTGATAAATAATGAAACATACTCGTGTAAATTGAAAAATTAATATTATTTTAAATTAATTATGAGTGGAAGTTATATTTTAAATTGGAATTGAGTTAATATTATATCAATTAAATTAATTTTTAACTAATTTAAATCATTATAAATATTTTCAAAATTAATTTTTATGTGATGACCATATATGGTAATGACACTTTTTTCTTTTGAAATCCACTTTTTCGTTAGTTCTATGGTTATTATTTTAAATTGGATAATTTTAATTATATGAACAAAATTGGGAAAAATAGATTCAATATTTGGAATCAATATAATTTATATTATCTAATATGTTAGACTTAATTTTTATCCATATTGAATCGTATATTTAGTTGAAATTAATTACAACTTTTAATGTAAAAATTGATTTAAATATAGTTAATCTAAAATGTTATGTTGTAAAACTACATAAATACATTCAAAAACCTATTACATGGAAAAATTTACAACTTATAACACATGAGGGTCAATATTGAAAAAAATTGTATTATTTTATGAAAAATATGTTTCTGTAATTAATTCTTTTTCTAAATTCAGTGTGTGTGTCATCTCACCTAATTATAAAAACCAGCCACATCTCCTCCAATCTTTACAAATAAAAATCCATTTTCTCAGAAAATACATACCAAAATCTCTAAATTACACCCCTCACAAATTCCAATATCCACTTTTTTGATCAATAATTAAACATAGGATGGATTTTGGTCTAACCGTATTGATGTTATCCAATTAAGTGCTAATGATTTTAAAGAGGGTTTTAATTTTGATTATTATAAGACAATAATTAGATACTATTAAAAGATTAAAATTTGATAACCTAAGATATTAAATATACTAATAAAATATTATTTTATGTTCATGACCTATATATATCTTCTCATCCATTGAAAAGAAAATGAAATGTTTGATTTTCTGTACGTAGAATATCAGGCTCACAAACAAATATAATTTCTTTTATGTAACCACATTTTAAGCATGTATATAATGATGGATTTAAAACATCTATATGATATTTTAAATTTAAATATAATTATATATTTTTAATATCACATCTACCTTATTACATTCACATGTGATTAAAATATGATAAATCACCTCTATGTACTGTTGACTATCACGACACGAAGTAATGAGGTTCAGTTTCCTATACGATTTACATGAAATTATATAAGGATATATTTAGTTAATATATTATATATATTGAATTATAAATATTTAATAAAATTAATATATCAGACACTTGTTTACTCGTTCACCCATAATTGAAATGACAATGTCACTCTTGTGTATATAAAACGGATCGTCTCCACAAACTAGTGTAATGCATTATCAATGTTAACACTTCAATCATGATTATAAAAATGTAAAAAATGAAAGCAATGAAATTTATTACATAATTATCATTAATCATATGAAAAAAATATAATATGTTGTTAAACCTAAACATTCATTTCATCAACACAAGAGAAAACAGGAATATAAATGAATGTAAAATAAAATTATTAAAATTATTTTAAAAAAAGTTTCAAAATTTCATAAGGGAGTCATATATGATATTAAAAATATCAATATGATTATATATTAAATTTATAACATGTTGAAAACAATTATAACGGATGAAAAGTCACATTCCACCAAATGTATGTGTGAGATAAAGGATTTCATATCAATTTCCCTTCATGGAGGAATATTAAAATGTTATGAACCTAATTTCATATATATATGGTTTCTATAATTACTATTTTACATGTAATAACATTATAATATAATAATTTAGGATAATTTACATTTCATTTATAATTATTTCATATCTGGGGATTGGAATTATAAGATACAATGTGGTAAATAATTTTATAACTAAATTTTTTTTTGATTGTAATATATTATTTAATCATTGTCTTCAATATTACAAGATTATGTGTGTAATTGATTTTGATTAAATTATTTCTTATATTTTAAACTATTCAATTTTTATTTACATTTTACACACATATTCTATTCGTTGATTAATTATCACCTTATCACTGTGGTCCTATTCACAAGTTATTTCCCAAAATCATCTTAATATGAAATTTTTATGCTTGTACTTATACTAATGAAAATTATTTTCTCATTATAAAATAAAAAAAGTAATTTTATTCCACACTGTTATTTCATTATATTTTCATGTAATATATTTATTTTTAAACTCATTGGTAATAAAAAAAAAGTGTGATACGTTTTAAAAAAAATTACATCATTTTTCTCCTCGTTTGAAATATGATTTCTTTGTCCAAATCATAGTCTTTTATAATGGTTTTAATTTTTCTATATTCTCAAAATGACTTATTTAATGATATTTATAAATTTTCTTGAATATTTTAATAATTTTTTCAAAGGATTATTCATCTCATTTTTTAAACTATGTCTGTTTGGATTTTACCAAAAATATAAAATGAATCATTATTCTAAAATTCACCACATGTATGAAATTTACATAAATAATGACCCAAAAATGTTTTAAAAATAATTTATATCATTCAAAGGATATTTTAAAAGAAATTTATTTTTTAAATAATTTTCCATATTTTATGTTTTTAAAATTAATTTTTTAAATTGAAATGGATATAGTCATTAAATATGTTTTTAGATAACTTTTTACAGTGTAACAATCCATAAACGATAATAATACTATATCTAACTTATATTCTAAGTGGTATGTTTTGTATTTATACCTTAAATTTTAATTCTACGGATGATTAATGATCATTTTGAAATGTAAATAATATAAGTTCGCTTTATTATTTCATTAGTGTTGTTGTTAACTCATCATGGAATCATTCACATTATTATGATAATTAGAAATTTAATTTCTCTATATTATAAATATTATTTATCATGGATATGTTTATTTAAAAAACCATAAATAATTTATAATAATTGAATTATATGTGAACTATTATCTTATATCTTGGAAAATATTGATAAATCCATATTCATTACTAAATATGGATGGTAACATCTTGTTACCATCATTCATGTATTTCCCTTCTCCTTATTCATTTTCTTATTTATTGGGTACATCATCAGAATTTTGTATATTAAGAAAACCTTCATGGTTAAATATCTTAAATGTTAGTGATGTATGATTTTATGAATTAATATATTTCGGGTATAAATATGAAATATATTAACAATGTTCTCCCTGAGATCATAGAATGCATGAGGTGTCTTTGATTTATTGATTGGAATCGTGACCTTTTCATTAACTAAATGTTGATTAGAGACCATGTAACTTTATTACACACCATTTATTATTTGATGATATTAATATATAATCTGATTATACAATATGAATTATTACCCACCATTTAATTATAAAAATATCATTTTAATTAAAAAACATGATGGGGGTTTTTTACATATGTGGGCTTCATGGATTAAACAATTATTAAAGGGGACACATGTATTGGAAGTTATATGTATTGTACTTTTTGGGTTACTTATACTTTTTTTATTTATTCGTTAAATGCATAGCCTCTTTCTCCCAACCAAATGATCTTGCCCTATAATTTGCAGAACCTTATCTCCATCAAAATCATATCCTTCGGTGATTGATCTATATTGTGGTTGGGTTTCACTTATCTAGGTGTGTCAAACATTCTATTTATTCATATTTTTCATAGTAACACCTCTTTTTAGGATATTTTATTTTTCTCATTGATATTGATTTTATTTATTTATTCTTATATCTAGTGTACGAACATTTTATGCTGGTTGTTAATTTAATGTTTTTGGTGTGCTGGCTGTGAATTTTTTAGATATGTCATGATAATAACACGTATCTAAACCTTATTATTAAATTTATCAAATTAAGATATTTTTGGATTTTTTTCAAGGGCCTGTGTTATAATTTTTTTGTTCTTCCTTATCAGTAGATCCCATTGATGGCATGTTTGAGACTAGTTTTGAGTAATGTGGTTATGTCTCTATAATGTGTTGGAGAAATTCACTTCTCTAGTTTTTTAAGAGAAGTTATAAGGAAATGGAATTATAAAATGAATAGAACTGTTCGTTTGTAAATGGGGTTTCCATAAAAATTGCATTTACCTTAGTTTTTGTAAATGAAAAGGTTTTTCCAATCAAATTTGAAATGGGTTTTTGATTTTTTTTCCAATTAAGGATTTCATGAAATTTTTTGGAAAATAAGTCACATGGGAATCCTTGTTTTATTAGGACTAATGGTATAATAAAACGCTAGATCTAGTATTATAGGGCTCAATCATGGGGTATTCTTATACTCTATTGATTTGATGTTCTAGAAACATGGTTGATCTATTTGGAGGCTCACATTCTAGGGTGTTTAAGTGATCTAAAGATTTTATGCATCTATCTAGAGACATGATGAGTTAAATTAAATATTATTTGTATAGTTTTCTTATAAAAATTTACTTAGTGTCATCCTTGGTGTGATGATACTTATGCTTTGGCCTATACAATTTTTGTCCTACATCCATGGATTGGATATGTTAAATGATACTTACAATGTTTTCATGTAGATTCATTGATATATGTATATAAAATTCATTTAAACTGTTTTAACATATTTATTTTAATTTTTAGAAAATCATTAAATCAATAATATTTCCTTTTATTTTTATGTAATAGTATAATAATATATAATATTAATTACATTCATAGGTTATTTTACAAATAATATTTATGGAGGAGCTTGTTGGGATCCTCCTGATCATGTTAGATCCCACAGTATGCACACCTTCTTTGGTGTAAAGACCTTTTTATATCTTTTGAAGATGGAAAATTAAAGTCACCATAGTGAGGAATTAAGGTTTTGTATCAGTTGGGTTTGGGTAGTTTCTGGTGGGATAATAGTATTTTTCACCTGTAATCACATAAAGGTTGTTTGGGTAGCTCTTTCATTTTTTCTACCCTTTCTAGTTGGGCTTTCCTGTTGGCGATTTTTTACCATTAAATTTTTGTTGATTCTAATTTTCTCTACCTATTATGACATATTTATCACTACATTATTCCAGTATTTATTTCATTATGTGTACATTTTTCCCTTCCTCAATATAATGTTGGGAGATATGGTGTCGTTTGTTTGTTGTTCATTCAAATTTTTTTGTCATCACCATGTGTGGATCATGAATTCCATTTAGTTATATGTAAATTTTTGTTGGGTACCGTATTGAGAGGGTATCAGGGTTCATCTCAACATATTGGTATCAAAGGTGGTATTTCATCAATATTCCTTATATTGGTATATTTAATTGAATGGATATATTATATTTGGAACATGAGATGTAGGTTGTAGTGAGTGCATAGAATGATCTTACAATGAGGATACTCAAGTTACCAAGGGATTTTGGTATGTTTGTCTCCTTTTTGTTTTGATTTTTTATCATGATCTTAATTTTTTTTATTTTTTTTCTTGTTGTAAAAATGATTATGCTATTTTGACCATTTATTATATTTCTATGTGTAGTAGTGTTCCTCTAATTCATCCTTCATGGGATCAACATCTGGGGGTAACTAATTCTATTTATGGTAATCCAACCCTTGGTCTTAATTTTACTGAATCTATTTCCTATGAAATTTATTTTTTCAACTATATTATACCAAAAGTCTAGAATGTAGATTTTTATTTACACCCATAAGCTTTAATAGACAAAGATTGATCATGGATGTTTCTTCAGTATAATTCATCAACCTTTACAGTTATGAAGTAACCTTAATAGTTGGGAAATAAAGTTTGATTATTGATGATATTATCATCTTCCATGATACTCTTATGGGTATAGAGTTGAAGCGTGTGGTGTTCTGACTCAAGGTTTATAGTAATAGATGGTGGGATTACATGGTAAATATAGATAATCATGTATTCTATGACTGTAAGGGTTTCAATTCTCTCTTATTCAATCCTTTTTATCCATGTTAATACATAATTAAAAGTTATATGGAGTTAATCTCGTTATATTAGATAGAACATTCATAATTTTCATACACCGATCAATTTGATAAGCTGGTTTGTTTTTCACTGGATATAGTAAAGGATGTCTAGGTGAAAGCTCTAAAGTACCTGCATGGTTTGTGACTAGAAATTATATCACATGTATATATTCTAAATTGTTTTACCTTTTTATAGATTTTTGATAGATCTATAGTTGATGAGATGAATGTGTAATGCTCGTTTGGTTATTTTTCCCATTCTCATCCACCAAGTGGCATCTTCAACGGCACACCAAGAATGATGAATATGTGGTATTATTGTCGCATGAGTGGTAGATATGGTTCTTAATATAAATCAAAATATACATATTTAATCAAAATTATAAGTTCACCTATGAGTATTTATTATCATTGTGGAATGGTTTGAGATAGTTAATGTTTGTTTCCTTCACCATGAATGATTTGAAAATTTTCTCTATGTTATGGTCATTTGCATTGTTCTTATAAATTTGTATATACACCTCGATATGGTCGAAAGTGTTCAACTCCAAAGGCTATTGTGGAATACATAGATTATTTAATGACTATAGGTATTCATCAATATGTATTAGGATTAATGAACCTTCATGTAGTAGATGATATTTTAGTAGAGGTAAATGTACATCCAATAATTGTGAAATATACCATCTTTATTGCATCATCAGTATCAATATATCATTTTGATTTTGGTGATTCCAAATAATTTATATATTATTACATTAATGATTTTATTAAATGTCTAATGGAAATCATTTCATTTATTATATAGATAGTGATACATCTTAGGATGAGGAAAGGGAGGGTGTCTCAATTTCCCTCTAATAATCAATCAATAGGTGATGTGGATTTTGTTTGGGATTTTATTAATATTTATTGGGATCTATTTGATGTTATTATCCACATATATTTTCATTTTTGACATTGATCTATGGTTTAATTCTGTCATTTCAATGTCTCATTCATAATTTCTAATGGGAGTATATAAGTAATTCAGGGTTAGTGTGATCCATGTTTTTGTTGTTCATGACATTCATACAAAAATATATGGGGTTTATTTCCTATAGATGTGTTTTTCAAAAACGATCTTTCATAAAATTTTAACCCTCCCACATTTTTTGGATTTCTATAATGATTTCTGAGAGGTTTTATCCACATTTCTTCTAGAGAGGGATCTATAGTTTACAATTGATCAATTTAAAATAATTGAAATAATTTATATAACTTGTTATCATATAAAACTAGCATAAAAAAGGATATCAATATTTTTTGGATGGTATCTTGTTGAAGAGATTTTTCACCCTAGGGATTCTCATTGCAAATCCCCAATTCTTTTTTTCAACGAAGGAATAAAGATCGCTCTTGTTGTCTGTGGATGATCAGAAGTTAAACAGAGTAATAGTTAACAAAAATCACTCTTTTCTTCATATATATATATATATTTTATCATTTAAATGGTTAAATATGGTTTGGGAATCATTAATATTGCATTAGGATATCATTAAATTATTGTTCAAGGGTCTGAAATACTATATATGGCTTTTAGAATTAGGTATGTAAATTTTTAATTAAGTGTAATTTTGTTTTATATGATTACTATTATATTTATTATGACGGAATTGATGAATCATGTATTTCATCATTATATTAAAACATTTTTGGATGTGTTCTGGGATGATATTTTGGTTTCTTCAAGATATAATCAAATTTAGGGGTATAATTTAAGTTGGGTTTTGAAAATCTGATGGAGTCACTATTATAAAGGAACTCATCAAAATTTAATTTATGAATATATGATTTGATGTTCATAAGGAAAAGGGTTTTGGAACATTGATTCTCATATGATCATGATAAGGTAATGGTTATTTTTTAATATTAAGAACCTTGTAATTTCATTGAGATTATGAGATTCATTAGTATTTCTATATTCCTTCAATGGTTCATTAAGGATTTTTAAAAGTAAGAATCTCATGTTAATGATGTTTTCAAGAATGTGTGGAAATTATATTATGATGAAAAGTGTTAGTCTCCTTTTTATGAGTTGACAATAATTCATACATTGGATCATATTCTTGTCACACATGAGGCCTGTAAGTGGTATTCAGTATTATATGAGGCTTCTGGTTCCGGTTTAGTTTGTGTGAATATGCAAGATTTCCATGTGGTGACAAATGGATCTCTTCATCTTCATCCACATGAGAATAATTACACTACACATGATTTTACTATTTATATAGTTGTGTGTGTTGTTAAATTTAGTATACCCTATATTTTTTTGGATAGTTTCATAATCTTTTTTTACCATTTGATTCAGATATATATATTTTTTAGGAAAGAATTGAATCCTAGATAATGTTGCGGGTTTAATTTCATTAGAAGTATGAATTTGAAATCTCATACCACTCATGTATGGGGAATGATGTCACAGATTCTCTTAGCATGAATATTCCAACACATGATGCAATAAAATTAATGGAAGAGAAAAAATTATAGGGATTTGTTCACAGTTGCATCTAGAAGCCATATATAATGTTTGGGGTATGGTTCTGACCAGTGTTCACCCATCATAATCCTTCCATAAGTTTTTTCTATTGGTTCATTATATTTATTAAGAGTTTAGTGGAATTCGTGAAACCATGTCCAGTGGAGAGACCTTTTATGGTTTGACTCTCTCTTTAGATGGAAGTATCCTTTCTATGGATTGGTTTATCATCATAAAATTAGTGATGAGATCAATTATGTTTGACTGTTACAGTTCTTCATGTGTTGTTAATCTTTTCCCTATACATTATTATTCTGATATGAGAAGGAAATTCTATTGGTTGTGTATCAAGGCTAACATTGATTTTTATTCATCATATTGTTACACCTAACAATAGATAGAGTAAAATTATATAATACCATCTAGTATTCTCCAACCTCTCTTGCTGCTAGTTTTTAAATGGGATGATATATTCTTGTATATTATTGTTTGGATTACCATTGACTCCCTGAGGGAGAAATTATATCTATGTGGTTATTGACAGGTTCAATAATTGAACTCATTTCATTCAGATTAGTCACACCACTAATGTTGATGTTCTGGGTACGATGTATGTGGAAATGATAGTGAGGATACATTGTGATCTGTATTCCATTATTTCATATAAGAATAAAAACATTACAAGGTTATTTGGGATGATATTATATTATGTGATGGTGACTGATGTTAGGATGAGTATAATATATCAATTAAAGATGTATGGTTAGACATATCATTCTATTTAGATCATGGGGGATATGCTCTGTTAAAATGCCTAAGATTTTGGTTAATCTTGTGATATCCATCGACTACTAGTTGGGTTTTTTTTTATAAAAACTCTCATTATTCATCCTTCAGAATGTCTCTTTTTGTGACATTGTATAGTCACCAATGATGATCAATACATTATTGGTAATATGCGGGAGAGGCCTCTTTGGTGGGACAAAGCTTATTTTTGGATATATATGTGATGATTCAGGTTATAAATCAGTATCTTTTTATATCTCGGAGTCAATTGATATATTATGTGGATCAAAAGCTTCATCATTTGGAGTTTTTTGTAGGTGGTAGATTTTTCTTGAATGTTTATCCCAGTTTGGTTCCCGGAAATTTTGGAAAATAAGGAGTATTGGTTCCATGATATGTTATATTATTTGAGATCACTATGTAACTTGATAGGTTTTCTAATCGGTTGGAATTGTTTATTTTGTTTATAATAATTTATGATGTTTTCCACATATCAATTATAAGGAAATACTACCCTAGCCCCTATTAGATTTTGATTATAGAAGATATTGAGTTAGAGAATGATTTTTCTTTTGTGGAGAAACTAGTATAGACTATTTAACCACATGTGAGTATATCTCCTAGAAATATTATTCTATTTCTCAGAGTGTTATTGTAGTACAAATCATATTATTAAGTGTTTTCGAAGAAGTAGTCATTGATGGGATTGAAATTTTGTCACCTCTTTACAATAATTTATTCGTACACATGACTTCCTGAGGAAATAATGTATTATAGTTTAGAGATTTAACATGTTATTACATTCATTCAGGTATTTCCCTGAAATATATGTGTTTAATTTTTTAGGGATTGTAGATTTTGACTCCCAATGATGGAGAAGATCTGCTTAGGATAATGGACTAATGATTTGGGATGTATGATTTTTTGAAATGATATAATTTTGATATAAATGTTTAATGTTTTAACAATGTCATCCCTTTATTTTTATAACTCATTATGTGGTTTGGAATTTTATTTTATAATATGGAACTTTCTATATCTATTGGATTACTAGATTCCATGTAATTGATTGAATTTTTTGTATTTCTCCCCTGATATTTTCGTCGATCAAGGTACACAGTATGAAATATAACACTCTACATTAAGATTACGTGTCGTATAATAATATAAATATTGTATTTTAAAAACAAGGTATATTTTCAGGGGGTTTTATGCTTTAAGGATTACACAAAATTTATATGGGTTTCATGTCAGTTAAGTAACATAGATTACAATATTAGGGCCTCATATGATTGATTTGTTTTTTATTAAATGTCTAACAACTCTTTTGTTGACCTAGAGAACTTTTATGTAGATTTATGGAAATCTCATTCTATCTAATTTAATTCATTCAAAGAATGATCCCCATTTTGGTTGGGTATCCTCTATCTGGGTTATTAAATCTCTATGATTCTTTATTGCCTGTGTTCGTGGTATTATCATTGTATTTCACATTTCAATTTGATGAACATTGGCATCAATTCATCATTATTATTTATACTTATACTGTAATATATTCCACCACAGGCCATTACATTGTTAGACTCAATGTAGAGGGTCACATTAAGGAGGTATTTTATGATATTTTCACATTAATATCCACTTTTTGAAGAATTGAATCAATTATGAAATTTGTTGAATTGTTCTTGGGCCAAATTGGTTGTTGTTGAGTTATTACATATTGGTGGAACCTGTTGATAAATTTATTGAAATGACCATTTGTTTTTCTTTTATTGATTAATTATATGAAGGTTCGTATGTTGAAATTCTGTAATTGGTGGTTTCTATAGATGGGTACTTCATCTAGTACTAGGATGGACATATGTGATATATCACATAATGACAATCACTATTGTTTAAATTTTTTGGTTTCTTGAAAAATATTTTTTTAAAAGAGAAATTTCAATATTTTGAAAAGTTAGTGAGTAATTGTTTAGTGTTCTCTTCTCTTTTTTATAATTGTCTTTCATCTGATTAGGGTTTTAAATGTGGAGAATGTGGTCGAAAAGGTGATTAGAGTTATGGTTTCGAATTGTGATTGCTGCGTGGAATTTTTATTTATGATTTTTTTTATTAGGATTCCTAATTTTTTCAGTATGTCCACCAGAAAATTTCTAGATGTCTCAAGTGAGTCTCTTCATGTGGTTAGTTTTACCTAGAGACCTAGAAGAGTTGCTTAATATAGTTATTCTTATTTGTTTCCATTCATTTATAGTGATCATGATCCATTGAAGGAATTTCACTAACATAATTAAGCCATTTGAGTTTTTCAGGATATTGGTAGCTCCCCAAGCTATGATAGTTTGGGATTATTCAGAATCATTTGATTGTCCAATTTAAGATTGATTGAATTTGGTAATCCTAGTGCTATAGCTATATGAGATGTATTTTATGGTTCTTAATACCAATTATCTATGATGGTATATAACTAAGGATGTGAAGGTGAGGAAAACGCAATAAATCATGATTCGTTGTCAAGGATAAAGAATAGTAATGTCCAAAATTAAAATTTCATGGAGTAGGTTATTTTTATACAAAGGAGTGGTTATAGAATCCGCTGCCAGTTTCTCTTCTATAGTATCCCCATTCATGGTTCAATGAACAATTCCTTTTTGTTCTCGGGATGGTTCCCAATTCGGTGAGGAGAGAAAACTAGATGGATCTATTTCAGAAAAGTTTTCTTATTTGTTCCATATTTTATTAGTTGTTCCACTCTTTTGATTTCTTATGTTGAGTTCAGGTTATGTACATTAAGTCTTTTTATAATCATATTCTAATGGATTTACATAGGTGTGTCTCTTTGGGTATCTTTAGGAAGATCACCAAGTAGTTTCATCATAAATAGTCTCAACTTGAGGTTGTCACCTTCTACCTTTGAGGAAATGGATCATTTAGATATCAGGGATCCAGCCATAGGCAATGAAGTGAGTCATGTGTGTAGTAAGTATTTCATTGGTTTGGGAGGTACATTTGGGAGGGATTATATTGAATTCTCTTTTATGGTCAATTAGATTTTTTGGCTAATCCTTATTGTGAAAATGCAGTGGAGTTCTTCTCTTGATGTTTTGATGATTTTTATTTTTTTTAAATTATTTATTTATTTTCTATTCATTTTGGAATGTTCCTAGTTTAGATTGTTTGGTTTTTGTTCCCAATTTTGTGTTGTGACTATATTGGATATGCTCATTTATTGAGGAAATGATAGCCATGATTCATTTTGATGTTTGTTTTGATCTTTTCCTGTTGGTCTCCCATTTTATTATATGGTTTTGGCATGGGTTGGAATATAATTTGTCGATCAATACTGGGTTACCTATTCTGCTCAATTCTTAATGTTTGGGGAGACCCATTATGGATCATATTTTGGAATCCTCTAGAGTTATTTTGTCTGGTAGTTTATTTTCTATATTGGAAGTTTCTGCATTGGTTCATGTTAGTAGTTCTAGAGTAAAATTGTTATTAGTGTCTCAATAATGACTATCATGGCTAGGTTCAATTCATGGGAAACCCCTCCTCATTTCGTTTTCGGTCTTTTCATTGTTTTTTATCATTGAGTCGGTCGGTTGTGGCTGGAATAGTTAAAATGAACATAGTGGTTTGTGGTCTATTTAAATTAAGATCATGCATGAAAATATATTTTTCCATATTTTGTCTAGATTCCATTTTGATGGAAGATTTTTTTTTTGTGTTTGGAAAAATTATTAAACTCCAACCATGGAAATTATTTTATTTTATCATTTTCCAGTACTTGGGTATTCCTTTCATGACTTTGTTTGAGTTCAACTTCAATTTATTTTTAGTTTTTATTATGAAATGGATGTTTTGGGCTTCACAACATCTGGTGAAAGAGTAGTGGATTGTAAATCGTGCTACTGCACCTTAGTAATTTTTTATATTATGTTGGTTATATCGTGACGAGCCACATGAAATATAGATGGTTTCATAAACAGTGTCACAACTATGGGGTTTGGTTCTAGAAACTAATATTGGGGTGCATCATGATTGGTGCATGGATTGGTAACCCTGCGGTTAGCCAGGGTGTGTTCACTTTCTCTCTGATAGGGTATGCACAGTTGGAACAATGGTTTGAAATACCGTGTGGCCAATCTGTTAGGCATTTCTCTATTCAAAAATAAAAAAAATTAATTAAAAAAAATAAAAATAAAAATTATATTAAAATACTCTAAGATTAATATTAAAAATATTATCATTATTATAAATAATAAAAATATTAATGATATTCATATAATTATTATTATGTTTTAAATTATTATTATTTTTTTATTTTGGTTTATTTTATTTTTTCTATTTATTTTTGTTCTTTTCATTCTGTTTTCTTTGCCTCTCTCTTTTCCCCTCCTCTCCCCCTTGTGTCATGCCTCCTCCCCACTACTCCATGCATGTATTAAACCCACCTTCCATCAAAACACTCTATCACACCACCTATGATCTAGCAGTGGTACCTCCTCCATCACCTCACATAGAGATATCACCCCTTATCCTATCATGAATCGATGACCTCCAAAATTTCATTCTAACTACCTGATTCAGCTGATTGGGAGAGCTCTAAGCACTGATCCCTTCCTCCGATGACTCCTCTTATTTTCAATTTTGGGTGAGAATACCTCTAATAAGACTCATATCCCATATTATCCTACTATTTTTTGACTTTAAACTCTTTCATGGGGTACCTAGTGTTGTTTCCAAACACTAATGTGTGTGGGGGGTTGATTATTGTTATTTAGGGTAAATTGTCCCAATTGATGATCATTATGGTTGTGGTTGGAAATTTTAGTGGGTTATCAATGGTTTTTAGGTAAGGGAGTCTGATTTCGTCATTTTATATTATTTTTTATTTAGGTGTTTTGTGATTTTTGAGTTGTCAGTATATTTATAGTGTTTTGTTGACCTTGTTGAGGTGGTTTTCAGGTTTGGATGTCTAGACTACCTATATATTAATGCATAGGTTATGGTATATATATAATTACCTCTTTCTACACATTACCTCACCTATATGAAAATATGGGAAATGATGATACAGTTATGTACATATGTGTGTGTGTGTGTCTAAATACATGTGCATATAGGTGAAAATTGTCGGTTCGAGTGGTCTTCTTCAAAAAGCGGCGTGTTTGATTTAGGTCTCCAATTGTATGATCATTTAATTGAAAACTATAATTGAATGTGGGTTTTACTGGTTTTTTATTTATATTATAATTTTTCTATATTGTAGAAAAATATAATTCTAAACAGAATTAGTATAATTCATTTTTATCGGCACATTCCTTATGTTGCACTGTGTATCATTCTTATGGAAAATATGTTCTTTATATTGGTTTTGTAGCACTATGTTTCTTAAATTCTTGAATGGTTTTCTGAAATAATTATATTAGGTGAATTGGATTCTTTGAAAAGTGATTATCCTTTATGATAATTTTTCTATTAAAATTATAATGACATGATTGAGCATATAAATGGTTTTTGGAATTTAATGGTGTTTGGATATGGTGTTTTCTAAGGTGAATGTATCCATAAAAAATAGTAATTCACTTTTGGAACATTAATAATATAATTTTATAATGAAAAACCTTTTTCAAGACACAAACCCTTGTTTATATAGATACTTTATGTATACTAAATGTGTTATTTATGATATTGTTCTAGTGAATATGGTTATTCATTGTTATCTTGCTTAAAAACAGGGATTCACATAGGGAAAAGGTTGGAGGGTAGACGTTGAATGAGTTTTTGGATAAAGAATGTTAAATTTTCATATAATTTTTCTTAATAATATCTCACCACCATTTAGAATATAACACATGGGTAACCCTGGGTTCCTTGGTTAGAATGATAAACTATTATGTTAGATGATTCATAAGTCTTTCATCTAGCTTTAGACTATCATGATTGATGCTACAACGGTAAAAAAATTATGATTTCATACCACTAAAACTTAGGATTATTATCTTTTCTAGTGTATAATGAATGAGAACAGTATTTTTTATGGTCATTATGTCACATTTCATAGGGTTATGAGGATCCAAGTTACCCATCTAACATTGGATGATTAGGAATTTCCCCTAGTTCATGTGATGTGATTTTCATTTCAGTTGTTTCATTCTTTTTCCCACATGTGTGAAAACCATAATTTAATCTAAATTAATATCCTTTTATTGTCAAATTTTTCTGCGTGGATAAAATATATTTCTGAAAATATATATGATGGGAAATTATTTTTATGAAAATGAAAACATGATACTTAAACATGAAGTGAATAAATAATTCTATTTTATTATGTCTTGTTTTGAAACTAGTCTGATTTGGTATTCTTTTTAATGGTATGGGAATATAGGCATTTTATTCATTGGATTTCCTACTGGGAATCTTAGTTCTCATGCATAAAATATTTTTTCATTTCTGGATCCTCTAATTTTGGGACTCTCTTGGATTGAGTTTGGTTTTGTGTTTGGTTGTGACTAACGAGGTTACATAGAGGTATGTTTTGTTATGGAATAGTGTTTTTTGCTAATATTAATTATTTATTTTTTTACATTAAATTTATTAATTTATCATTCATTGTGGTCTAAAAATATTACCAACTTCCTTATTCTAATTCCCTCTACTTGTTTCCAACCAATGAGGATTGAGAATGCAATGTATTTCTTGTTTGGGATTGGATTTGGTTACTATTTCAATGTCAACCTAGGTTGGATTGTATTGGTACATCATTTATATATTCATTGTTATACATTTTGAGTTATTTTTAAAAAATTTAAATATTTATAAATCCAAAATCTTTAGTCAATACAAATATTTATTGACAAGGTTCATTATTCATGAATTAAATCGATTATTTGATATATGATAAATGTTTTGGAAATGCAGTTACTGGTGGGTCCCGAAAATATATATAACCCCATTATGACTTATTAGTATCAACTGGTGAATCATAATCTATAATTAAATGGTTTTTCACATATAGTTTTAAACAATCCCGTAAAAGGTCCCCCTAGTAGAGGTGTCTTGATTAGAAAGATCAAGATATCTAATAATTAATCATTTTATTCTTGATGAATTAAGTTATTATTATCAATGAGGGATTGGGAATTATATTATAAATGGATACTTTTTATTAACAATTATTAATTATAATGAATGTATTTAATCTTATATAACATGTCATAATGATTATTTCTTATATATTCATCATAGTCATGTTATTTATATCGATTTAATGTTTATATAAATACCATGCCTTAATGGTTTTTCTATATATATCTTTAAGATATTTATATGATTTAGATATAATGTCAATAAATTTATTTACATAAATAATTTGATTATTCTTTATCTAATCATGATATTCATGTTTCATATTAAATGGAATATTTGGTTAGTTGTTTACAGTTCGATATTCATATGACATATAGATAATTCTTCATTTTACAATGTCATCTTCTTTATTACATAACTGATACTGATCATTTTAGGACTCCATTATTTTCTTCATTTACAAAGAATCCATGTTTTTCAAATGAATGATATGAAAGGATATGATAATGTTAATAATGATATTGTAAAAAAAATATATTTTTAGATTTGAATAATATAATTTTATTTGGGATTCATTTATTCATCTAGATTACAAATATTACTAAACTCTTTAGAATTTTCGGATATGAGTTATTGTCTATATTGTCATTGCAACAATGTAAACCCTGGAATTGGGTTACTAAAGTTAGTGGCTTTAAAATCAGATTATATCATATTGATTTAGCCACTATGTATGTGGAAAATGTATGATAATTATTAATATTCCATAAAATTTTATGATGTCATATATTTTTTGGATATTGTTCAATCGAAAAATTAACATCGTTGGGTCAAATTTCATGTTATAGGTTACTAATATTGGATTCATGTACAATAGATAGTGTAGGTTGAATCATCATTATATATGGTATTAACATGATTATAAAAAATGATATTCCATTTAAAATTAAATTTAAAAAATTCACTAACAAAAAAGAGATGATTTGGATACCAATTTTTTCATAATAAATACAAAAACTACCTCCATAATTTCAAGTGATTATGATATAAAAAATATAATTATACAAGTCATGAATAAAAGATATAAAATAAATACCTTAATGATTCAATAAATTATTTTTTGACCATTTTAGAAATTTGAAATCATAATAATGATTTATTGATTTAAAATCATTACTAATCAACATGAACTTATTATAAATCATGTTCTTGAAGTGATAAAATGTTCTTATAAAAATATTTTATTGAAAAATTATTCAATGGGAATAAATTCATATATTTTTCATGATAAGCTATAACATTATTTTATTATATGTTGGTTGAGATTAAAAATAATGAATTTTAAAATAATGAATTTATTAATTTAGTAAATATTAGGAGTGAAAATAGTTACCAATATTTTTAGTACATTGGAGAAAAAAGTATTAAAATATTGAGGTAAAACTATATTATACAGAACCTCTTTTATTAAAATGTAATAATGGTATTAAATTTTTTTTAAAGTTAAATTATTATGATTTTCATAAACTAAATATAAAAATTCCATGGAATAAATACCCAAAAACCATTCCAACCAATGAACATTATTTCAATGAAATTTACTAAGAAAATAATATCCTAAAATTTTTACATTATATCCCGTAATTAATAATTTTATTAAATTTTCTCAAAAATTATAACTTTTTTTACATGGAATTCCAATTTCACTATTCTTATCATGACTAAAAAATTTAATTTCATAAAATAAAATTAATATAATGTATTATCTTATTTCTATACATTGTTCTTATTTTTAATGTGTAAATGAGTTAAATTTGATAGTGGTGTATTTATATAATCTTTATTTTAATGAATGTTATCATGAAGGGATTTTGGTTTATTCTCAATAACTTTTAATTTTTTTTATTTCAATATTATGTTTTATATTATATATAAAAGATATATTTAATGATATATTAATTTTTTTGAGATAAATTATAATTATAATTATGGATGTTATTATCTTGAATAAATTAGAACATATATTACATGTTAAATGAAATAGATTATAATTTTTCATTGAATCTAAAATATATTATGAAAAATATAATTAACCAATAGAAATAAATAAATCTAGAGGTGGTAAAAACAGTTGATGTTTGATGATTCAAATGATTTTTTATTGGTATTAAATATAATTATTCATTAATTTCCACTCAAGATAAAAATTAATTTTTTTTAATTAAAAATCAAACAAAGTTAATATTTGAAAAAACATTTTGTTAATTTCAAATATTGAATGACTATACGCTATCAAACTGAAACTATTAGACAAATATAATGGATGAAATTTGTTTAATTATTTTGGGAATTATGATCTAAAACATAAGAATTACTTATATTTATTGATTATGAGTTTTTAGTGAGAAACAATTATTTTGAAGGAGATAATGGTTATACAATAAATTTATTAAGATAAAAAATGAAATTTTTTATGTTGAATAAACCTTATTTATATGAAATAAAGGCTATAATATTAAATTATTTAAGGAAAAATTATTATATAATGGTTTTTTAGAAAACTGTCATCCAAATAACTCCAAAAAATATACTATGAGTGTTATTTTAAAATGATTTTTTTATTTCTCTCTCTAATAATAATTTTTATTTTTAAATTCGATGTTAAGACATATTTGTATGCAAGTATAAATCAATGACCAAATTACAGAAAATTTATTTTTATCAAATAAAAAACTATATCCCTACCAAATATTTTGGTTCAAAAAAACATCTTATCAAAAAAATTAAGCCACATATATGAAAGACAGTTTGGTCACTATGCGGATCATTCATTACTATATGAGCATCCAACAATTGATTTAAATGATTAATATTTCACAATCAATATCTACAAAAAACTATGTAATAGAGAATATAAACCCAAATGTATATAAATATTGGAGACCATCTAATGTCTTTCATTAATATCCCATTACATCACCTATGGAACCAATATTATGAACTTTTATCCTTCCAAATAATCACTATTAGAACTAAAATATAGTATAAAAATCCACCATCAGATAAAATTCATCCACCATAAAACCACTGAAACATAAAGCCAACTTCCTAAATATAAACCATAATTCCAATAGTGTATGATTCAATTGAAAGAGAATCAACTGTAAAAAAACATTACATATCCATATTTTTTTCAACAATATCGAATGATTCAATATTCTATGAGAATTCTAAAAAGAATATTGAACAAAAATTCACATACATTTCTAGAAAAATATAAAATAACTATATTAAATACACAACATTTTATCCAACCACTTAAATAAAAATGACAAATTAGGGAAAAGCTAGATTCAATATGGAAAAAGAACATTAAAAGGGAAATTACAAACTAACTATCAAGGATTTTAGTCCAAATAAAAAAATTAAACTAAATACCATGAAAATAAGAAATATAATATTAAAATTACGCTTATATGAATTCATCATCATGAAAAATGTGAAATATCATTCAAAAATTAGGTAATAACTAGTTAACGTTGAATATATAATTTTTTCATAATGAATTGAGATATTCAGCAATTAATTGATATTCTTATCAGGATTGACTCTTGAAACTACCTAGAGCAATGGACTTAAAATTCCCATGAAAACTTATCTAGATGTAAAAAATAAAAATATTATATATATTTAATGCATAAACTGACCATATTCATTGAGGAGAATTGAGACCAAAATTTATAGACTCACACGAATATAGAAGAGGTGATAATGGGATAGTGGTAGATGGGAAAGACATACTATAAACATAGAATCATAATAACACTAAATAAAAGGAGTATCTACCAAATAAAGAATAAAATATGATACACCACTGAAAAATAGAAATGAACCCACAATAACAATTCTAAAAGATAAATTTCATGTCTATAGTGATCAAATAAATTACTTTTTATTAGACGATAATATATTCTAAAAATTAATTTAAATGACATTAATTTACATCTAATTTTGCGTAATATTGTTAATAGCACATTAATAAAGGATTATTCCTCTTCGCTTTCACAAAAATATTGAAAATAATAATTATATCACTATTTAAACTATAATTTCATGTAGAATATTTATATATAAATAGAGTCCATGTAATTTTACATTAAAAAATAAATTAAAATATTTTCATGGGGTAGTGATATTTTTAATGGAATCCTTGGAAAATTAAAAAGTAACTAAATTCATTGAAAACATTATTGCGCAATTACAAATTTCTATTGGGATGTTGTAATTTCATTCAGATATATGTTCATAATCCAAGACCTATTTACTATATCTAGGAATCCAATTTGGAATTTTTTTTTCTAATTTTTATTCTATATAGGTACGATATTTTAAAAAAAAAGAATCCAAAAAATTATGTATCCACTAAAATATTTATTATATACTTTTCTCAATTGATTTTATATTTTTCAATTTATTTCACAAAGTTTAGGTCAAATAAAATAACATTTAATGATGTGAATTATATTAAAATGTCATTGTTTTAACATTTCAATTTTTTTCCCATTATTTCATTATTTTCCATGTTTTTTAGTGTTTTAACTATTTATCTTCTTGTAATAGATCGTTTTTAAAACAATAATAATTTATTAGTTATTTAAGGATATTTTATTTAAATTTATTTTATTATTATTTTTTTCATTTTATTTAATATAACAGCATTATTTTAGTTAACCTCTTAAATAAAAAAAATATGATTATTATTTATTATTATAAGATAAATTTATTTATTTTATTTATATCAATTATTTAAAATTTCATTTATCATTCTATGTTATTTACATTAACATTGTTTACATAAGTGACTAAATCATATAAAAGAAAAACAATATAATGTAGTTAAAATAGATTATACATTTCAGATATTTCAAGATGTGAATATGACTGTATGGAATACATTATTTCACAAATCAATATATCATTAAATAATTCAACACCAATGAGATGGCAACGTGTCTCTATCCTTTGATCTCGTAGACTTTATTTTCATAGTACAATGTGTAGGTGTATGCTATAATGACATTAATATATTTGTGTTCTTTGCTGAATCCATTTCTGATTCTAATAACTTACGGGAAAAAATGGAATGTATTTTCTTTATTTCACTATAAAACTCATCCTTTTAGAAAATTATCTTATAAATAGTTACATAGACAATTTGATAAGATCCATATTAAACTTAAATTGATTATTTTCATAATATTAATGACTCTTTTTTATGATACATATGATAATATGATGATTGTTGCAAAATATTTTCTATAGATGTATAAATCTTATGGAAAATGTTCACATAATGATATATACCATCCTTGCCCCATGACATTATTGATATTAAATTATCGGACGACAATAGTGTTTTTGACCTCCCATGATATCAATTCTTAATTAAATGGGGGTATCTATTTGATAAACAATACCAAGACTATTTATGTATATTTGGATTTTGTATAACTAAATGAGCATGAATCTACAGTTTTATAGCTTTAAAATATTCATTTATTATGTTTTTAGCATTGAGTCTGACCTAAAGCCACAACTTTTAGGTTTCCCATTTAATGTGATGGAAAAATATATTCAATGGAACTAAATAATATAGAAAATTAATCATTTAAATATATGATGACATGGATTTTCACATGTATAATATTCCATATTATGATGATAATCATTTGTTATAGGGTTCAACATAGTTACTCTTGTATTCCCTAGTATAACTCCACAACTCACCTATCCATTTTAGCTTGTGGATTAATGAATATCATCCCGAACCTGAACTATGACTTATATTAATTAATTGGATGATGTTGAAAATGATGATTGGGATTTATAATTATATATAAGGACTTACATAGAATTTTATTCAAATTTATTAATGTTTACTCAGAATCAATGACATCATGATTGATTTAACATCATTTTTCAATATGTTGGTGATGAATATTTGGTATTAATTATGGACAAATACTTAAATAATCAATAATATCTATATAATATTTATGAAAATAATGAAATAAATTGTGGTTAAATTGATGGATGTCCTATATTATATCTTGATTTCATAAAAAATTGTTTCATTTTATTTAATCTTTGGAAATAAATATATATTCATCAATTATAATAAAATAAACCAACAAATATTTTTTAAATAATTTCATTGTTTTAGAACATTAACATTTTATATCATATATGGTGTTATCTTGAACTATTTACGTTGTTATAAATTTTTCATCATTTATAACCATGGTCAAATAATTTATGATAATAATACAATACATTAGAAATATTTCTATAAATTTTATTTCGATTAGAATCAATTATTAGCTATCATGAAAATCTGTATTATCTAACCTTGTTATTGTAAACATTGATAAAATCATTCTCATTCAGAATTATATTTAATTCACATCATAAATGGTTTTATATTTGGAAATATAATTTCCTAATATATAATAATTTTCAATTAAAAATATTGAATCTTCATGAATGTTATTATAATTATAGATGCATTTTGATAATAATTGATATAACAAGAATAAATATATATTACCATCAATAAAATCATTAAGACAAAAATCGGTCCTTATTATTTTCTTTCATATTTTAATATTACACATAACTCTAATAATTTGAGTGTATAATTGAATTTTATGTCATTTAAATTGAAAAAGATAAATTTTTGGTATTAATAATTTTTATGGTTTAATATTTATATTTTATAAAAAGTGAAAACATAAATTTCATTGTAAGATTTGATATATATATTCTTAAAATTATAAATTTTTTAAATTTTATTATTGTGGTAACCAATTTTTTCTGAATCAGATAAAATTAATATTTCATTATACAATAAAAAAAATATATGTCTTATTTAAATTTAAAATTTATTTATAAACCCCATTGTTAGATATTTTTTCACTTTAAAATGATTTACATATTTTAGTCTGTAATAATAAAAAATTATTTTTTTTTCAAATATAGTTATTAATGAGTCTTGTAAAAAAATCATACTTTTAGATATCTAATTGATTCTCATTTTAACTATGTTTTTTTTCTTGTTTACCCATTATTATATAGAAGTAATAGTTCTAAACTGACAGTAATATTATTTAGGATTAATATTATCATTTAAAATAAAATAATAGAGATATAAAACTTATTAAATCCATATTATACGATAATATGTACTAATGAATAATGAATAATGTGGAAAATATTGTTGATTTAAATGAATGTGGTAGTGTTACAGATTATAATGGTTCCTTGAAGTGATTAATTTTTTTCAAGGAAAATGAAAATGATTGTTGATTTATTATTAATATTAAATTTTTTTATCAAACCATAATATAAGTTTAACTAAATGGATAAATAAATTTTCAAAATGATATTTTGTAATTAGTGTTTTTATTTTATCTACATAAGGGGTCAAAGGGAAATTTATGCATCTAAAAATACCTGGATGTTTTAATTATTATTTGATTAATAATTTTATATTAATTTTTTGTGGAATAAATAATTTTGATTATTGGTTATGTTTGTTTGATTTTTAGGATCGTGACATTAGTGGAAGAAAAAAATGAAATAAAATCAATTATAATTATAATACTACAATATTTCGTTGGAAATGTATCTTTGTAAGATAATTATTTGTTTATAAAATTAATGTGACTTTAATTATTTAAAAACATTTCAAATATATTAAATAAAAATTAAATATAGAAGAATATGGTTGAAAGTAATAGAATTTTTCGTTTTAAATAATGTTATAGAATATGGAATGAGTTCATACCACAATGATCGTTCATCATATAAATATAATATACAGATTTTTATGTAATTATTATGCTAAAAATTAAAATATCTGATTGTAAAATGTTATTCATGAGGTAATTATAAAATTTATACTATAGAATGTCTTTGAGATGTAGAAAACACAATGAATGAGGTCCAAAACATTATTATTGTGATTAATTGTTTCCATTATTCATGAATTTACATTTATTAATATTATTATTTATTGGCTAGGATTTGTAATGATTGGAATCAAATAATGGAATAGTGAGTAATTTCATGATGATATATGAATATATAATTTTCTTTATCTTAAATTGTAATTTCCATGATAGATATTTCATTATATATATATTTATTAATGAAGATTAATTTGATAATGTAAGACCCAAGCTTCTACGGTATGCTTATCTTTGAATAATGTGATAGCATGTGTTATACGCAACATCGCGTTCTAACACACCACAACTAATAAAACTAGCCGTTATGAATAGTAGTACCTACATTTTGAAATTATATATATTATATATTTCAAAATGGACTTCATTTTTGGTTTCGAAATATCTAAATTATCCTAAGATGAATTTTTGGTATTTTTCTGAGAACTTCCAATTCTTATGAATAGTAAAAAATACTTAAAAACAACCTTTTTAATCAAAATAAATTATAGTGATAAATTATATTATTTAGTGGTTTCAATGTATAATTAGAATGTATTTTTACCATTTTATCCAATGGTGTTCATTATAATTAATTTCACTTTGAAATTGGACCTAAACAATTGTCAATCTTTTGATATATATTGTTTCTTAAAAACATGCTATTTGTTGTGACCGCGGGAATTAATTATAAAATTAATTAATGAAACTTATATGTTTGGAATTTTGTAAAATAGACATCATTTTTGAATTCGGAATATCAATTATAGCTTAGGGTAAAATTTTGGCATTGTTCTGAAAAACTTCAATTTTTGATGAATAGTGAAACTACAAAGTGGTAGTTAAAAGAACTGCATTTTTCATAATACTTAATTTTACCAATTCTGTTAATGGAATTTCAAAAATCTGAGAGACACGGTTAATATCAAGAAGTAAAATGTGGTCCAATGAGATGAAAATAATTTTTGGTGAATAGTAACTTTTTTCTTTTATTTTCCACGGTTAAAAGTAAATAGGGTAATTAATGGTAAAAATGATATTAATATTACCCTAACACGTGTCCTAATTCTATTGGACAAGTGTATATCGACCAAAAACAACCTTAGGAATAATTTATTATCATTTAGGTCCAGTTGGATTAGATTTGGACATTTATTATTATTTAATTCAATGAAGAGTTAAAAGAGTTAAAATCAGAGTTTATATAGTAAAACATTTTTAATATAGGGTTATACATAAGATAAATTCGATTTTAAATATTAATTAGAAATATAATAAAATTTCATACATAATAATATTTTATTTTTAATTTTTCGAAATTATATAATTTAATCTATTTATTACACAATGATGATGCAGTAATTACCATAATAGTGAAAAATTACAATAATTGATATTATAAATACCCAAATAAATATAATTTAAGACTTTTAATGAATTAAAATAATTTTCAAAGATAATATGACATATTATGATTGATTTAATTGACTTTGTTCGAAGTAATAATTATGTTATGAGTTTCACAAAAATCAACTATTGAATAGTGTCAAAATTGACATAAAAGTGTTTTTTAAACTAATATTATATTATTAATTGATATTAAATTCCCAAAAAACTAAGGATCGTCCAAGAGACTTATATCATGATAGGTGTATCATTAATGGACCACCTGGGGGTCACTTGGATGAATATGGTATGTTTATTAACCATATAATATAAAAATACAATGAGATATTGTAAAAGTGAATCTAATTAACTAAGAGTTAATACTTGAAGATAAGGTTTATATAATGACCCAAACCTATATAAATTCTATTGGTTGAGTCGGTTTCAACCCATCCACTCCTTAAACTTTAAATAATCAACTTTGGATCTATTAGAAACCGAATATGAATTTATTATAAATTAATATTTCTAGCTTTTCCAAAGGTACCCCTCACCCTCTTATAAAAGGGCACTCCTCCTTCTCATTTATTCACACCTTCAAAGCCTTTTGGTTCGGCCAACCCCTGCCAAAATACTCTATCAACTTCCCTCACTACATCCTAGAAGAATTAGTTTTATCAGAAAGCCATCCTAAGGAGCCCTTTTGATCAAATCAAATGGAAGAACCCAAAGAAGAGGTAATGTTTTCACCACCCCTTTTCAAGTTCCTTTCTTCTTCCACTTATTCGTTCATTGTTATTACCATTCTAGAATAATAAATCAAGTATCTTTTATATACTGTGATGTGATAATAAATATGGTACAACCATATTCCGTATTCTATCCACCCTTTGAATAACATGTCACCATACGTGCGTACGTACGACTTACCGTCTCCACGTCGTGGTGTAATTGTTATTCAATATATTATTATTTTGATGGGAATAATAATGATTTATAATTCATGTAAACAATAAATATAACATGATAATGATTCTGTATATATAATATACCATCCAAGTATATATTATTTTAATATCAAAAGAATGATATTGTCGCTCGTGCGTACATACGGACAACCGTCTCCACGAATGCGATGAGATTCATTCTCCATCATATCCATTCAAATATAATTATCATTTGATGATTTAAAAATAATTTTTAAGAACCTTATATAATTCTGGATATGAATAAAATGCATCCTAACCATGACAAACATGGCTTACATTACAAAACATATAAAAGAAAACGAGTAAGTTAACACCCGAAACGACGATGATTCTAAGATATTATTAACAAAGATATGTTAAAAGATCATATATGATATCATATTAATGTATATGATTCATGAATAATTTAATAACAATTATTTCAACATTATACAGGAGGTTAACCTACACCCAACCAAGGAAATGTACGTGGTAAGGGGTTTCTTAACTCACTCTTAATTTCATGAGAATTCCATTGTTCACCACTAAATTATTGCATGTGGCGTATGTGTACTACCCATGATTGTATTCATTGTGTAATATACTTTAATTTATGGGTATTTACATCATCATCGTATGATCCTTCTTTCATGGGTGTATGTTTCGTATGATACCTAATTGATAATGGAATTCTAAATTTCAATTTCCATTTATTCGGCTTTACGCAAACTTCATTGATTATTTTACTCCGAGATTATGTCTGGAATACCTATTCATTTTCTTATGTCATAATTTCCACTCCCCTTTTCTGTGTATATTATTTTTATACACATAATCACTCCATTGATAATTTCTCAAGTCATCGATTTGAATTTGATAAGAGAAATTTTAACTCATTCTCCATTTGTTGAGTTAAACATCCAATTCATTGGTGTTGTTTTTACAAGATTATGTATGAATATCCTTCGATTTTTTTACACTGAATATCCAATAATATTTAGTTTATTTATATTTTTCACACATAACTTTGTCATTTATTTATCCTTAACCTAAGGATACGGCCTTTATGAGATATTTTATCTCAACTTAAATTCCATTGAGACTTATTTATTGTTATATACCAAATCACTTTTATGTGGTGTATATAATGTACTTTTACATAGTATATCATGAATACCTATATTCTCATGATATTACAAAGTATTTATTACCTCAATTATTTTTATTCAAGTGTCTCTCTTTTGGTTAGAATTTATAACTAAAATACCATTTTTAAATGTTTTAAAGACTTATTCATCTAAATATTTCTCATTAGTGTCCATGTTTTAAAATGGTTTTAAGGATTTAGTTATATAGACATTGATGTTTTAAAATTAAAACTCCTTTTAAAAATCTTCAAAGTGGTATGAGAAACTGTGATTCAAAAATCTATTTTTAAATGGCTTCTGGACAAATATTGTGACTTTTAAATGATTTCAAGAAAAAGGGGAATATTTCTCTCAAATAGTTTTGATTATTATTTTCAACTACGTCAACATCCTTCATTATTCTTGATTGAGGTTAATGTGATACAATACAATCTTCCATATTGTATCGAATGAGTTATGTTTGACTGTGGATGTGGTATTTTTATACCATTCATGGTTTGTGGTTAAAGTATTGACATTTCGTATGCTAGTTTTAATACGAATGTTTATGTTATGTTAAAACCTGTTCATATGAGGAATGAATTGGACTTAATAATTTACGGGTGGAGCCCGCTATATCTCCTCTATGTATCGGTAGGTCTAATGAGATAAACTAGTGTCTTGTCACAAGGCCTTGGCAAAATCTTATTTGTAGTCTTGGAACGAGGCCTTGGCTATGTGGTTATGATAGTCTGTCATTATGTGTTCCATCATTATGAAAGTGGTTATTGATATTGCATTACATCATTCGACTAGTAGAATATCCATGTGAGTAAGTAAATGGAATTATTTTATTTTATCTTTTCCATTTATGTCGAAGTTCAAGTTTAAAAAGGCTTTTGTTTTAGTTATAAACTGCCTTAAGTGCTTATGCTTATCTATGAAAGCTTCTGCTATAATGTTATCCTTACTGAGCATCTGAGCTCACCCCTTTCAATGTTTTAATTTTTATCCCAAGATTATGATGAAATAATTTATGAATGACCTGCAGGGATAGTATGAGGGGATATGAAGACAAGATGTTTTTTTCTATGATATGATGTAAAACTTTATGATTGTATCTAGTGTTTCTAAGGCTACTAAACTAATCCGTCTTTCGAGACTTGATCTTTCTTGTGATCATTCCAATGTTATGTAATAATGCACCGACTCTGGGTAACTGGGGTCGGGGTGTTATAGTTGGTATCAGAGGAAGTTTAGTACAAACCTTGGAAGCTAGATTTAGATAAACTCTGATTAGAGAACCTAGACCTAAGATGAAATTTGAGGATTAATATAGAAGAACATCCTAAAATTTTGGTATTGTAGAGATTTTTTGAGTTTTCCGAGCAATACAGCCCTATCTGGATACAAGCAGGTAGAGGCGGCTCTGGCACAGATGTACTTAGGGGTAAAACCTGAAAATATGGCTTTAAGATAGACTCGAACGGGAACTGGTGCACGACAACTGGCCTTGCTACACTCTTGGTTTCAACACTCCTGGGGGATATTCATAGGATAATTTACATTTTCTTTATAAACCGATTTGAAGTATTATATATATATAAGATGAGAGTAAATGTCCTTGGTTAAACCTAATGTGTTTCAAAATGAGAATATGGTGACATGTTAATCTCTAAATGATTTTATGAATACTGTTACTCACACAATGATTTCTGGTTTTAGTCAATGGCTGGATTCCAAGGAAGTCATAGTGACTTTGAGAATGATGTACAAGGTGGGAATGGTGGTGGCAATAAGCAAGAAAATGGAATGTTGATAGGCGTAAAATATATCGTCTTTATGCCAAATCAATTATCAAAAAATATGATCAATAATATATATATTAAACAATTCCCGAAATCAAAAAAGAAGAAAATGGTGATGAATGATAGGAGCTCCAGCAGTGGAGACCATGGATAAAGGAATCCAAAATTTCCATCATGTAGGAAATGTGGAAGGAGACACCCAGGAAAGTGTCTCAATGGGACAAAGAAATGCTTTACATGCGGGAAGGAAGGATATAAAGTGAATAATTGCCGTAGAAAAATGAAAAGTACTATGGAAGAAGATAAAAAATGGTCCCAAGTGTCCATTTACAGTCATTTGACGTAATGGTAGGGGACCTGGCCATTACCCGAGGGAATACCCTATTCTTTAGGATATTTTTTTGGTCGAAGAAGAAGCTGTGTAGAAATAAATGCCTGGAGAAATGTTTAAAAAGTATTAGTTCCCCTTGTTGAAGGGTTTACTTTGGAATAATTTTCTCTTGTATTTTTAACCCCGCAGTTTTCCATGTGAGAATGATATTTGAGGAAGAATTATCTCTTATCTTGTGGATATAGTTATAAATAATCATTTGGTTTTATATGATCGTCGGGTTTGAGGAAATTATAAGTTATCATAATTTGGGATGGAAATGCAAGGTATGAGATAAGATTTGTGGTTAAATTATGTTATGGTTATTTTGAGGAATTTATTTCATTTTGGTAATATTATAAAATATAGTTTTTCAAAAAGGACAACACGCAGACCATGTGACAACGCGTCACGTCGGACAAAGCTGTGGGAATCGAACCCCCAACCAAAGTGCGATTGGGATTTATCTCCTACCACTGCACTACGTGAAGTCCCTAAATAGTGTGACTATTATTTTTAGTTAAATGATTTTATTGATCAATAATAAGTTGATTTGGGTTCTTATGTCTTATCAAATGAATACCCTTAGTATAAGAAAATTATTTGGTGATTAAGTGATAAAAGTTATTTTGGAATATGTTCACTTTGTTGGGAACACTATATGTCCAAGGAAAATAGAATACTATGGGATTTCATTAGAAGAGTAATGTGGGATTTTTATCTACGTTTTTATTGTGGATTTATAGTGATTTGTCTTATTTATGGAAATGATTGACCTATAATAAATAATATGTGATTAGGTTAATTACTTTTAAGTATGTGACTTTAAGAGTAGATGATGTCATTTGGAGATACAATTTAACGTGGAAGACTACATTCTTGTAAGTTTTGGGTTTCAATATTAGCATGGATTATATTGAAGGATTTTAAGGACAATTGATTATTGAATGGTATTTATTTAACTTTGGGGTATTGTTTGTTTAATTTTGGAAATTATCATTAGTGGTTATTTCTCTCAAGGAATATCCTTTTAGGGGATAATTAGATCCTGTACTATCCATTTTGGTTTTCATTAATCTCTAAAGACAATGTAAATATATAGTTCACCCTGCATGGATCATGTGATTCTATAGAACTTTATTCTAGCTCTTCCAGTGTGACCAAGTCTTCATGAATACTCATCATTTAAAAAAAGGAGTTAGTGGTGTAAATTTATTAAAGAATGAAACTCTACTTAAAATGTAAGTATATATCTTTATATTCTTAGTCAATATCGTAAATGAATTCCTCATCCTTATGTAATGTAACTTAAAACAAAAAAATGTTTTCTGTTTACTTTCCTACTAGGAGACTAATGGTCGTTTGTCCAAACACAAGCTTGTGATTTTCTTATTGTTAACTTTCTCTTGATCATGATTTCTATCCCACTCCATCAGAACTTGACACTTAGTTTATCATCCATATCCTTGTTTTCCTACATGGAATCCGAGTATGTGATAACTTGGTTGACCTTTATAACTCTATTTATTTTAAAGTGATAGTTTTATTGACTCTTTTTCCGATGTGGGACTTTCCATTATATTCCCAAGCATAATTTTAGAAATTGCGAGGACGCAATTTTTTGAAATAGGAGAGAATGTAACACCCCAAACTTCTACGGTACGCTTCTCTTTGAATAATGTGATATCATGTGTTGTACGCAACATCGAGTTCTAACACACCAAAACCAATCAAACTAGCCATTATGAATAGTAATACCTACTTTTTGAAATTATATATATTTAATATTTCAAAATGGACTTCATTTTTGGTTTCGGAATATTGAAATTATCCTAAGATGAATTTTTGGTATTTTTCTGAGAACTTCCAATTTTTATGAATAGTGAAAAATACTTAAAAACAACTTTTTTAATCAGAATAATATATAGTGATAAATTATTCTATTGATTGGTTTCAAAGTATAATTTGAATATATTTTTACCATTTTATCCAATGATGTTCATTAGAATTAATTTTACTTTGAAATTGGACCTAAACAATTGTTAATGTTTTGATATATATTGTTTCTTAAAAACACGCTATTTGTTATGACAGTGGGAATTAATTATAGAATTAATTAATGGAACTTATATGTATGGAATTTTGTAAAATAGACATAATTTTTGAATTCAGAATATAAATTATAGCTTAGGGTAATATTTTGGCATTGTTCTGAAAAACTTCAATTTTTGATGAATAGTGAAACCACTAAGTGGTAGTTAAAAGAACTGAATTTTTCATAAAACTTAATTTTACCACTTCAGTGAATGGAATTTCAAAAATCCGAGAGACACTGATAATATCAAATAGTAAAATGTGGTTCAATGAGATGAAAATAATTTTTTGGTGAATAGTAACTTTTAACGTTTATTTACCACGGTTAAAAGTAAATAGGGTAATTAATGGTAAAAATTATATTAATATTACGCTAAAACATGTCCTAATTCTATTGGACAAGTTTATCTCGACCTAAAACTACCTTAGGAATAATTTATTATCATTTAGGTCCACTTGGATTAGATTAGGACATTTATTATTATTTAATTCAAAGAAGAGTTAAAAGAGTTAAAATCAAATTTTATATACTAAAACATTTTTAATATAGGGTTATACATAAGATAAATTCGATTGTAAATATTCATTTGAAAGATAATAAGATTTCCTACAGAAGGATATTCTATTTATAATTTTTAGACATTATATAATTTAATTTATTTATGACACAATGATGATGCAGTAATTACCATAATAGTGAAAAATTAGAATAATTGATATTATAAATAACCAAATAAATATAATTTTATACTTTTAATGAATTAAATTAATTTTGTAAGATAATATGACATATTAGGATTGATTTAATTGACTTTTTTCGAAGTAATAATTTTTTTACAAGTTTCAAAAAAATCAACTATTGAATAGTGTCAAAATTGACATAATAGAGTTTTTTAAAATAATATTATATTATTAATTGATATTAAATTCCTAGAAATCTATGGATCGGCCAAACGACTTATATCATGATAGTTGTATAATTAATGGACCACCTGGGGGTTTCTTGGATGTATATGGTAAGTTTATTAACCATATAATATAAAAATACAAAGAGACATTGTAAAAGTGAAACTAATTGACTAAGAGTTAATACTTGAAGATAAGGTTAATATAATGACCCAAACCTATCTAAATTATATTGTTTGAGTGTTTTTCGACCCATACACACCTTAACATTTAAATAATCAACTTTGGAGCTATTAGAAGCCGAATATTAATTTATTATAAATTAATATTTCTAGCTTTTCCAAAGGTGCCCCTCACCCCTCTTATAAAAGGGAACTCCTCTTTCTCATTTCATCACACCTTCAAAGACTTTTGGTTCGGTCAACCCCTGCCCAAATACTCTTTCAACTTCACTCACTACAACCTAGAAGCCTTAGTTTGATCACAAAGCCAACCTATGGAGCCCTTTTGATCAAATAAAAAGGAAAAACCCAAAGAAGAGGTAATGTTTTCACCACCCCTTTTCAAGTTCCTTTCTTCTTCCACTTCTTCTTTCTTTGTTATTACAATTAAAAATTAATAACTCCAGTATAATATATATATTTTGATGTTATTATAAATATGGTACAACCATATTCAGTATTCAATCCACCCTTTGAATAACATTTCACCATACGTGCGTACGTACGGCTTACCGTCTCCACGTCGTGGTGTAATTGTTATTCAATATTTTATTATTTGGATGGGTATAATAATGATGTGTATTTCATGTAAACAATAAATATAACATGATAATGATTCTGTATATATAATATACCATCCAGGTATATATTATTTTAATATATAAAGAATGATACTGTCGCTCGTGCGTACGTACGGACTACCGTCTCCACAAATGCGATGAGATTCATTCTCCACCATATCCATTCAAGTATAATTATCATTTGAGGATTTAAAAATAATGTTTAATAACTTTATATAATTATGGATATGAATAATATTCAACCTATCCATGACAAACATGGCTTACATAACAAAACATATAAAAGAAAACAAGTAAGTTAACACCAGAAACGACGATGATTCTAAGATATTTTTAACAAATAAATGTTAGAAGATCATATATGATATCATATTAACGAATATGACTCATGAGTAATTTAATAACAATTATTTCAACATTATACAGGAGTTTAACCTACCCCCAACCAAGGAAAAGTATAGGGTAAGGGGTTTCTTAAATCACTCTTAATTTCGTGAGAATTCCATTGTTCACCACTTAATTATTGCATGTGGTGTATGTGTACTGCCCATGATTGTATTAATTGTGTAATATAAATTAATTTAAGGGTATTTACATCATCATTGTATAATCCTTCTTTCATGGGTGTATGTTTCGTATGATGCCTAATCGATAATGGAATTCGAAAGTTCAATTTCCATTTATTCGGCTTTACGCAAACTTAATTGATTATTTTACTCTGAGATTATGTGTGGAATAACTATTAATTTTCTTATGTCATAATTTCCACTCCCCTTATATGTGGATATACTTTTGATACACATAATCACTACATTGATAATTTCTCAAGTCATCGATATGAATTTGATAAGAGTAATTTTAACTCATTCTCCATTTGTTGAGTTAAACATCCAATTCATTGCTGTTGTTTTTACAAGATTATGCGTTAATATCCTTTGATTGTTTTAAACTGAATATCCTATCATATTTAGTGTATTTATATTTTTCACGCATAACTATTTCGTTGATTTATACTTAACCTAAGGATATGGCCTTTATGAGAGATTTCATCTCAACTTAAATTCCATTGAGACTTCTTTGTTGTTATACACCAAATCACTTTTATGTGGTGTATATAATGTACTTTGACATATTATATCATGAATCCATTTATTCTCATGATATTACAAATTATTGATTACCTCAATTATTTGAATTCAAGTGTCTCTCTTTTGGTTAGAATCTCTAACTAAAATACCAATTTTAAATGTTTTAAAGACTTATTCATCTAATTCTTTCTCATTAATGTCCATGTTTTAAAAATGGTTTTAAGGATTTATTTATATGGACATTAATGTTTTAATATTAAAACTACTTTTAAAAAGTTTCAAAGTGGTATGAGACACTTTGATTAAAAAAACTATTTTTAAATGGCTTCTTGACAAATAGTGTGACTTTTAAATGATTTCAAGAAAAACGGGGATATTTCTCTCAAATAGTTTTGATTATTATTTTCATCTATGTCAACATCCTTAATTATTCTTGATTGTGGTTAATGTGATACAATACAATATTCCACATTGTATCGAATGAGTTATGTTTCACTGTGGATGTGCTATTTTTATACCATTAATGGTTTGTGGTTAAAGTATTGACATTTTGTATGCTAGTTTTAATATGAATGTTTATGTTATGTTTAAACCTGTTCATATGAGGAATGAATTGGACATAATAAGTGGCGGGGGGAGCCCGCTATAGCTCCTCGATGCATCGGTAGGTCTCATGAGACAAAATAGTGTCCTGGCACATGGACTTGGCAAAATCTTATCTGTAGTCATGGCACGAGGCCTGGGCTATGTGGTTATGATAGTATGGTATTATACATTTAATCATTATGAAAGTGGTTATTGATATTTCTTGTGATCATTCGACTAGTAGAATACCCATGTGATTAATTAAAATTGAATTACATTATTTTATCTTTGCTATTTTATGCTAAAGTTCAAGTTTAAAAAGGATGTTGGTTTAGTTATAAACTGGCTTAAGTGTTTATGCTTATCTATGAAAGCTTCTGCTATAATGTTATCCTTACTGAGCATCTGAGCTCACCCCTTTCAATGTTTTATTTTTTTCCAGGATTATGAAGAAATAATTTATGAATGACCTGTAGGGATAGTATGAGGGGATATGAAGACAAATGTTTTTTCTATGATGTAATGTAAAACTTTATGATTGTATGTAGTGTTTATAGGGCTACTAAACTAATCGGTATTTTGAGACATGACCTTTCATGTGATCATGCCGATGTTATGTAATAATGCACCGACTCTGGGTAACTGAGGTCGGGGTGTTACAGATAACGCGGTCATAGTTATCTTAAGAATGTATACAATGAAAAAAACTAGTATAATTGGTGAATTAATTTGATATCCCTCCTTTCAATTTTATGTGATAAGTTTGATATTTTGTTAATTAATTTTTGGATATTTATGGGGTTTTAGGTTTTAAATAATGAAATAAAATAAATCTGAACTTGGTGTGATTATAGTGCTAAATATGTTCAAAATCTACTTAGAGGATGATGTTTTCTAAGGGACAATGAACTATTTACACACATTTCAAAAACATGTTCATCCAAATATGATATTAAGAGTAGGGTACACGTTCACTTCATGTCTTAGTGCATATAAATCAATATCATGCGTTCTACTCTAACATAAGCCTCATACATTACAATTAGGTTCATGATAAATTCATTGTTATCATCGAGTTGAAGAAAAACTAGGTATGCATACAATATATATGGGGTTTCATTTAGAGTTGTAAAAGGTAGTCTACACCCAATTTCCTATATCATTTTCATAAAATTCTGTAGTCTACCTTGAAGTTTAGTTTTATAATTACCCTAAAATTATTATTAAATTTTAAAAATCTTCTATTTCCTCATCAACCTTAGGAGGTCATATTAGACCATATATACATTATATCACTTCAATGAATCTACCATTTTGTTCTCTTATTGATTTTAATTGAAATATACAAGGAATTCATCTAGTTATTATTCATTTACACCTCATCACCAAAACTATTAAATTATTCTTAAATTTTCTTCATGTTTTGTTGACATTTATTTCAAATGGGTATACATTTAGGTCATTAGATAATTAATAAATATTTTTTTATTTCCTAATGTGTTATTTTAGAAAAAAAATTCACACATCAAGAGATATTTTGGGAAACATATGTGATTATAATGGAAGTGTGTTATGAAACTGTATATAATTTCAGTTATCTTGGAATACTCTTGTTACAAGAACATTAATATAATTTTTAGACCACATTATAATTTCAATATACTAATATATATTGATTTTTTTCCCGTATATTACACATCATTATATTAGGTAATGTTATAATATTACAATGTTTTAATATTATGTCCTTCAAAAACATTATTTATTCACGTATTCTTTTGATAAAAAATTAAAAATATTTTGAATCTAAATGTATTTTATATGGATTCCTGGTTTAATATTTATTTCTGTTTCATGAAATTATGAGACTTTATTGCATTTTATTTATTGATTATTGATGTGGTTGTATGATTTTAACTATGATATTGTAATTTTGTACCGATGAGTTTCTCATGGGAACAAAATGTATATTATACGGTAGTTTGGATGAGTGAAACACTAACATAGTATACTATAGTAACAAGTGACCATAGTTAAGAATGATCTATAGCTTGGAGAAGTTTTGCAAATAGAACGAAAATGTGTATATGGTGGTTTAATATGTCATCATAACATTTTTTGGACTCATGTGTGATGATAGAGGCCATGTGTTATCAACTTTTATTTAGTTTTACATTACCTAAAGGATACAACCTGTGAGGTTCTTACTTATTTTTTGGTATATTATGAATTTTTTCAATATTTGGACTTATATGAGTATATTTTTTAAGAGATTATGCCTTTCACAAAGACCAATACACAAAATATAATAATAATAAAAATAAGGGATTTCAAAAGTCTAAATGACAGAATCTTTTTACCATCCTTATCATGAGAAGGGAAAAGGTTTCCAAGAAGGTTAACTAGCTAGGTAATGTCTTGGTTAACACCCTTATTAGTTACGTCATTTTTTTAACTCTCTGGACCAAATCCTCAGCCAGCTCGCCTCTTGGAAGTGTAAATCCCTCTCAATGGTTGGAATAATCTATCTGGTTAAATCCACTATTTTATCTTAAATGGGTTAGTCATTGATTTTCTACCAATGGAATGTTAGGATTAATTTTGAATATTAAAATACTTCTTTATGTTCATGACTCTCCAAAATATGGATACATCATGTTTTGTTCTTAGGTTTAGTGTATTTGTTATATAATGTTGTTATTAGAGTTGAATAATTTATACGGTGTTACAATGAAGAATTTTATTCTTATTAAAAAAAATTTGATTGGAAGCTCACTTTAATAATCTTTTATTGATGTTTTGGGAAATTTGGTATGCTGAACGAGATTTTTTCATTTTATAAATGGTACCATATCCCTGTTCATATTTATGGGAGTAATAGTTGTAAGGATGTATGGCCATCAAAATTCAATAGGTTAGTTTGAGGGTGTGTTTTTCTATAACTTCTTCATTCATGGACTAAAATTCACATTGGTGAATTAGAATTATGTAATCAATTTGTCCTTTTCTTATGTCTAATTTTTTATTGATTGGTAATTATTTAGTACTATTATAGATTTCTAGAGAAAATGTGAGCTATTTTTATTTATTTTCTGATTCAGGATGAATAGGGGAAGGAAACCAGGGCTGTATTATATAGAAACAAGGCATGTAATATGATTTGGTGATTAAAAAACGTCCATTATACCCCTTCCTCAATAAACATTCATAGTTTTTATATGTCATTCTAAACAAAGAACCCCATAAAAAACATTGATTATTTGTAGAAAAATCACCGTTTTTATAATTTTTATCTTAATATCATTTTTATGATATTTTTTCATTGTTTATATATCATATATGTTATTTAATAATTAATAATCAATTTATAGAAAAAAACATGTTTTATAGATTACACATCACAAATGAACATCAAAGAATAATAAATAGAGTGTTCTGGGGAATTTTCCCTAATCCTACACATATATATAGTTTACTATCATTTTGCATGCCATCATAACCATTCATCCTCAGCATACATAAGACATTTGTGATCATTATTTATTGGGGGATCACATTCGTAATAATGTTGTATAGAATGCACCTATATACCATGGAGACCAAGGGCCTTAAAAACCATATTAATATACGATGATAATAGAGTGTGCATTGGATTTTTATGTACTCTTGGGTCTTCAAATATAGGGATTTAAACTTATGGAATTTTGGATCATTCCATTAAATAGTTTGAATAATTTATGTGGGCCATGATTCATGTTTATGTCACATTGGAAATGAATAATCGTATTTTCATCGTGTAGTTTTTTCAATGGTTATTAAAGGGGGAAAAGTACAAAGTGTTGTTAAAGTTGAAAAAAATATAAATTTATCTTTTGAAAAATTAATATACCATAAATCAAACATTTAATATAGTATTTAGACAATATTTTAAACATAAAATATTTTTTTTTAATTTTAGGGCATATAATTAGGTGATGAATAAGTATGTGATATACAATAAAAGAATGTTATTTTTTTCATTTTAACTCCTTATTATTTATTCAACCGGGTATGTTTCTCTTTTTATTGAAAACAAAAACACTAATTAATAGTTATATTGTTTTAGATGAATTTATTATTTTATGCTATCTCTAAAATGTGATAAGAAAAATTATGATAGAGAGTGGTTTTCCAAAATTTCTATGGTCGAAAGATTATTAAATTTTTTATTAAATTTTGTTATTATGAAATTCATATATATCTAGTTTCAATAATCATGAAATTTTATTTAAATTTTATACAAAAATCAATAGGTTACTATAGTATATCTGAATAACATTGTCGATAGTTGTTGTGATACAAAGAGTCAATTAGAATGTAAACCATAAGATGCATCAAATTCCACAATAATGATAATTAATATGTGTATATTATTACTATTATAACATGGATAATATACAAAGTTTCATATTATAGTTAAAAATATATAGAAATAAATGTAATGATAATAAATAATGTAAGATTTGAAATCCTTTTAACTATTTGTCCTCTTATTTAGTAGTGAATATCCAATTTATATTCATTATGAGTGCTTCCAAGATATTAATCTTGATATATATCATTTGATAACATCTCATATATATTATTGGGATCATTTTTTCTAGGTAAGAATCATTATAGATGACATTCCAAGCTAATAGTTATTATAATGGGGATTTATATGTCTTATGATTGAGGGAATCCACTATATGTATTATTGAGTAAAGATTCAATATTTAGTATCACAATAACATTTAATAGGTCAATAGTTTATGTTACCAAAAAAAATTTCATAATATAAACTTGTCAATGAGACTGTACCCAGGTGGTAAGTGCTTCTTCTTGGCATTCAAGAGACCCAAGTTCAAAACTGGGTGGAGTCGAATTTCTGGGAACTATAGCAGTATTTCAGCAGGTATGGTAGTAGGTATTGTGGTATGCACTATAGCAAGCCCTATAGTAGGGATTTTTCGGTACTGTTATATACTATAGAAACTAAAACTAATCACCTCATTTGGGTTTTTCATCCAGCACTTTGTGCCTACGGGTCTCAAGACCTTCGGGCCATCAATGTCCTTCGGGCCATAGGGCATTCAGGACATACAGACCAAGCAGTAGCCTATTTCCAAATATATTAGTCCCTATAAGGGGATCAGAGCAAAGAGTAGATGTCACTAGAATCATAGCTAATCAGATTGTAAGAATGAGTGGGTATGGTAAAAACCATCAGTACTAGGATCTATGCACCATTGTACAGGGAAATGAAAGCCGATCAACTATTCATGGTGGGGAGCTAGGAGATCAATGATGTTGAAGCAAGGGAGTGGTAGTTCTACGGGTTGGGCTTTCTAGTCATGTAATGGGCAGAGTATTCCTCTAAGGCTTCATGTCATGTATTGTCCTTCGAGTCGTGTCAGGAATTGTTCCTTGGGCTTACGGGGGATGTTAGGGTTCCCATTCAACTATTAAAAGTGGGATTATCTTTAGTAAAATAAAAACTATGGCTTTTAGGCTTGAAAAAATTCTATTTTTTCTAAATATCGGTTGGTTTAATGTGCATGTTTTAATAATATCTCTTATGATTTGGTTGGTAAATCATAATTAATTTTTTTCCACTATTATAGTGTTATTTTAATAAAATTTATTGAATTGTTTTATGAAATTTCATTACCTTTATAAATAATAAAAATATAAATGAATGTTTTATCACAAATTAGTTTGATATTACTGTGAATATTTTTATATGTTAATAAAAGGTTTTTTACAAAATTTGAAAATAACTAATGATATTTATATTTTTTCTTATTTTTAAAAATAAAATTCATCCACTTCATATTAAATTTTTTATTTATACATTATGATACAAATTTTGGTATCAATGGAGGTTTCTACATCTAAAACTAAACATGATATTATATATTTCTCTCAATTGCATGGTCATTTTTTTAAATTATTTTCATGCATGGAATTGTGCGTTGAGAAATTTTTTAGTATTATATGTATAAATTCTGATAATATTGAAAATCCTATTTGAAATATACAATATTTTATTTATGTCAATGATTTTGAATATTGAAGGGACATGATTGAATATTTTTTTGTTAACAATATGTTTGGGGATTATTTTTTTGTAATGGTTGATTAAAAAATAACAAATAAAAAAATTTCACCTTTTTCAATAGATGAAAAGAATGTTTTTATGTTAAAAATCATATATAGAAATTGATTTCTATTTTATATTTAGTAATATAAATATAGTCATGTTTCTCCATGTAGAATATTGAATGGATTATGGTGAAATATAATATTTATTCATTCAATAATGTAAACATTTTTTGAAACTAAATTAGAAATTTCAATTACAAATTATCATGATTTTGATTTAATTAATGGTGAATAAATTTCACATATGAATTAGTGATTTCAATAATTAGAAAACAATCATTAAACTCTTAGTGACAATTTATTATCGGATGAAAATGTTTTGGATAAAGTGATAAATATTTTTCCGCAAAGTATGAATATAAAAGAAACACTATTGATTATACTATACATATAACCAAAAAAATATATATGTTAAAATGGGAGATCTAATTTAGTATGAGTTTAATTTAAAAATAGATGTAGGTCTATAAACAATATAACATAGTTTTTGTTTTATATCCAAAAGTATTTTTAAATATCTGATATTACAATACATGATTCTAATGAAAAACCACAAAAGTCATTCTGATTATTATGAAGGAGAAATAAATAAAGGTGATAAAAAAACATTGTATTAGGAATGTTCAATATTACAAAACATAATATAATTTATATGGTATAACATATAGACAAAAGGATAAATTTAAAAAGAATGATTCTGTTGAAACAAATTTATATAAATGTATATAAGCTACATATATTCAAACTGATTTCCATATGTTAAATAGAAAAGAAAGAGTATCTAAGGTAAATAATTATAAGATGAAACGTAAGAATTTTTTTGATATCATCATTATTATATAATACTATAAAAGGTGATACTAATTCATATTTCATAAAACATATATATTTTTTAAAATTAAATTCAATGTTTGATAGTGTACATGAGGCCCCAAAACAAACTAATGCGAACAACTGAATATTATTATTTAAATATTTTCATTAAACCTAAAATTTAGAATGGTGGAAATAAAGAGTAATAAATGAATGAATAAAATATTGTTCACACATGAATATATAATTAATTTAATGATTAATTATAAATTAATGTAAAACTATCTTTAAAATAAAGGGAATTGTTTTCTAAAAATCTATTTAAATTTTCACATAGGGATTTTAGACTAATAAGTAAAAAAATCACTATTTTTGGATTATATTAATGAAATATAAAAATAAAATGTTAAATATAATCTTCCAAATTTATATCTTCTATTTTAAACACTTGATTTATTAACAAAATAAATATTACTTAAAAAAGAAATTTTTTTCAAAAAAACATTTTTACGTATTTTTCATAAAGAATTTATTATAAATATTGTTATGAAAATTTTATACATAAAATTCAGAGAAATAAACTTATTAATAGAAATATTCTTAAAAAAATTTAATTTGTTTTTTTTTTTGTATTTTTCTTATAAGTTTCATTTTTTGATGAATAGTTAAAAAATATAACATTTTTAATTGAAAGCAAATTTTTTATCTAAATAATTTCAAATGTTAAAATATTTTTTTAAATGGGATAAAATTTTAATTTGATATAATTTATTTCAATTAATACAATGTAATTCATTCTAATAAATTTCACATTTAAAATGGATATAAATATTTTATGATCTTTGGAATGAGTTTACATCAAAAACCTGTTTTTATGTTCTACAAATGATATAATAGTTTTTCTAATTTATGAAATTTATGTGTTTTGAATTTTAAAAATAGATTCCATATTTTGAATCGTAAGTTGAATATTTATTAAATAGTTTCCATTTATTTTTTGACAATATTATTAGTAACTTTAGTAATTTTTTTATTGACACAGTTAAGGGTAAATAGGGTAACACAGTTTAACAATAATAATATAAATGTTAACCCATTTCACTAACACTTGTAAAGATTTCATTATATTACAATTTTTACCCATCAGAATTAAATTATTATATATGATTCTATTTATGACCATTTTTATGTGAATATAAATTTTATAATATTATATTCAATGGAAAGTGAATTTTGGCATATTTTAATTTTAAACAAGATAATTATTATTAATATAAGGTTATATATGTTATTGTTTAAACTATAAATATTTTTATGAAAGATAAATTTTTTATACACATCATGGTTATTTATATATATTAGTTAAATTTAAAAAAATTACCATCATGGTTGACACAATTTTTATACTGTAACTATTTAATTAAGAAAAGAATCATGTAAATGATATTACAAATTATAAAGTAGATACAATTTTATATAATTTATGTTATAAACTAATTATAAGATTATCATTGAAATTTTATTTACGAATTTAAATAGTTTTTTCTATGATATCATGTTGTAATTATATTTTTAAAAAGTCAAAAGATGAATATTTTCATGATTAACAATAATTTTATTTTTAAATAAAAATTAATTAATTAGTTGATATAAAATTCATAAAACATTAACATTTATCCAAATTATTTTTAGAAGGATTATAATTTTATAAATGACACTTTTATTGGTATTTTGGAATTTTAAATTAATATATTAACCCATAATGTTTAATTTACATGAAGTTATGGAAATAATTACAGAGGATAAATGGGGGTTAAAATAAAAATATAAGGATTAAAAAATAGTAAAAACATCCCTAATTTTAATTTGATGATTTTATTTATCCGCATAATAATAATATATTATAAATAAATCTATTTGGATTAATATTGAAATAAATAGTAATTTATATTAACTTAATATATTTATGAATTCCAAGGGTTCCCCTCCAATCTCCTATAAAAGGGAAAACATTAATCTATTTTTTTCAAAAAAATCATTTTTTCCATATCAGAAAAGAATAACTATATTTAATCAACAATAACATTATATATTTTTTAATTTATGCAGGAAGAAACTCATAATAGGTGTTAATTTGTTAATCAATGGAATATTCTAAAGAAGTGATATCATTTTTAATATTTTATTTATTATTTTAATTAAATAAATTATTATTCCACCATGATGAAATAATAAATAAACTATCATAAATATTCTTATGTTATATTATGATATTAACATCAGCAAAATTTATCTCCTCATCCATCAAATGAGAGAACAATTATCGTTCATGTGTACAATGAATTACCAACTAATAAATCGATATAATTCGTTTTTCATCACCGTATGATAGGACTGGATATAATAATTTATTTAATGTTCATATATTATGTTTATTAAATATGTATAATTATTAAATAACAATATATCATTTAAATTATAATATTTAGATACACAAAAATGTTATAAATACGTTCATGTGTACATTGAACTATCACCTCTATGATGCATTGTGATTCATTTTTCATTACCACATCACATGGATGATATATATAAGTATGCTAAAATTATTAATATGAATTTTATTATATTATTTTATTTATTTATGGATAAAATAATAATTATCTTCTTTCAATAATGATCATCGAAAAATGGAAACATTACTATAGTGTGTGTACGACCTACCGTCTCAATGATTATAACGTTGTTCATTTTTCATAACCATACATACATAGTTGGATTTAAAATTATAATTGATGTATAAAATTTATTATTAGGTCATTAATATTATTGTATATTTGATGCACTAAAAGATGTTACAGTAGATATCAAACTAATTCCATTTTGGACTCATGTACCAAAAATTATAAAAAACTCCATCGTGGACTTATATAATTAATTAATTATTATAATATGATATTATTTTATATAAATCTAAAAATTAACATAAAATTAGTTCTCAATAAATTAAATAATTAACATATGTCTATTATTTTGGAAGATAATAAATATACATGAAAAATTTTAAATAATGTATGGTATTTGTTCTCAATATTCTTTTCTTGATACATTTCTAGTGGATATGAACCATTATTAATTTATAAAGTGTATATACGGCACCTATCACATTACATATCCAAATTTTATATATTCTATTATTATTTAATTATTTTTAAATATTAATTTTTTATGTGGCTTATAATTTATATTTTCTAAGTGGACTGGGATAATATTAATATTTAACGATTTTATTTTCATAACCTTTTCTCTTTATCAATATTCATCATAATATTTTACATATTAATTTATATGAATAAAAAATCATTATAAAGGTGATTTTATGTCTATTTTTATGTTTATAATCCATCAAAAGCCTATATTTTTCTTGAATGAAAACTATATTTTTCCTTTTCTAGTTACTTTGTTCTTAATAATTTTGATTAAAAATGAATTTAATATTTCTATAACAAAATATTTTTCCTTTTCATGGAAAATGAAAATTTAAGATTTACATGTTGAAAATTTGATGATTATATGTTTTATGATTAGGTAATGTTACTTGGATATTGGATGATAGGTTCAACGATAAACTAAGGATGGGTGGTTATGTTATAACCACCAATGCATTTGGTATATAAGTCAATAGTATGACTATTCCATTTGTAAGTTTGACATATATAGATGTTGGTTTTTTATATATTTCATTTGTAAGACAGAAATATATGAAAGTCAAACTCATGGTCATTCCACTATTATTCTAATTATTTCCCATTTAGCCTATTTATATTTTATATCCCTTCTTTTGATGTTTCATTAAAATAGTGTTATTTTCAAAAGTAAATATACTGATCTTTTTGAAATGTTGATCAATATTTCCGGGTAAAAATTCATAGTTTAAGAAAATGTTTATGGGTTTTCAATATAATAACAATTTAATTTATTTTTAGTCGCATAATAAGATTTTTTTGATCATCCCTTATTTTAAAAGCCATTAGTAGTGTTCAAAATGGATTTGGGAAAAGGATTCGATCAAAGGAAAATTGTGAATATATATAAGCATAAGAAATCATGATGTAATTTAATGATATTTGCTTCTTTTAAAAAATTGATACTGAGTATATTTGTACACTTCTATTTTCTAGGTTGACATTGTAAGTGTTATTCCTACTTATATGTTAATATAAGCAAAAAATATATTTGGGAAAAGATATTTATTTATAGTTTTGAAAATAATATGGATATGTAATAGTTATGGCCAATGCACTTAAATATTTTATCATATCATGTTTTAGACAAAATTTTATATTAGTATGTTTTCATAGGAGTTAGGGAAATCATCATGTGTTAATAATTTTATGGTTGATCATAAGTTAAAGGTCTTAAAAACCCCCCTTTTAAAGATTTATGTTATGAAATTTTAAGGAGACTAACTGTAATTTTGGAGACATTTATATTTATGTTATTTATGGGTTATTACATTATAGAATGAAACATAAAAGGTAAGTGATAAATATTTTGGTTACCATTCCCTATATAAAGATTATTTTATTTTATAAAAATTATAAAATAATTATATACTATAAAAATGGACAACCCGTAGGATGGGTAACAACCCGTTACATCCGACATGGCCCTGTGAATTGATCCAAGAATGAATTAGTTAATAGGGTGAATCAAATATAAATTTCCTGTGTGATGTTTGATTTGGTATGAAATTTTAATATTATTTTAATAAATGTATTAATGATGTATAAGTTTATTTACGGAAACATATAATTACGAGAATATATAACATTGGAATTTGAAAATGCTTTTGTGATTAAGTGGTTAATATTAATTCATAAGACATTCAATATCATGGGAATCTTATAATATTGATGTAAATAGAATACTATGGGGTTTTTTGGAAAAATAAATGTTATGTTAACTTTTAAAAGAATATATGTTTTTGTGGTTATTCATGTTATTTATGGAAATATATAGCATACATATAAATTATGGGACTTAGGAACTTATATATTTCATATGAGGCATTGAGATTGAATGACCAAATTTTGATATAATTATAAATAAATATTGGGAATGGCTGCGTGATAAAATATTTAGGTATTTAGTGTTTCATTCAATGTTTGGTTTATTTATAAGAATTTTTTTGATAATTATTTATCGAATTTGTATTTTTTTCTTTGGGTGCTATTGTTGAATTTTGAAGGTTGAACTAGTTTTTTCATCATATTAGGTTTATTGTTTTTGATAAATTAAATTTTATTTTCTAAATTAATTTTGGATAATTTTAAAATGATGTATAAATTTATTTATCTAAAATTTTTTGGATAACTTTATTCTTTAGAAGTTTATTCTTGTGCTTCTAGAATGAAATATTTATCAAAAGTAGATATTTGTTCGGAGAAAAAAATGAATATTTTGTGGAAATTGATTAATGGATAAAAATAACATTATCAATTAATTATATTTATTTATGTTCCTCGTATAAGTAATAAATTATTTCATCAATTTTATGAAATTGATCTTAAAATAAAAATTTTATCGGATTACTTTTATTAATTTGAAACTAATAACCTTTTAACACATCACAAATTTATGGTTTTGTGAATGTAATTATTCTCATGACCATGTTTTATATCACATTCTATGAGAAAATTATGGTTATTTTTTCTTCCATATCCATATTTTCTAACAAGGAACCCAACTTTGTGTTATCTTGTATGAACTTTGTGATACTTTTTCGTTATTTTAAAGAGGATGTTTAATTAATCATTTTTCTAATGTGGGATTTTAATAAATTTATTTTGAAAAGTAAAACAACTTTCTTTATATCCCATGTTAAAATATAGAGCATTCTATTTATTCAAATGGGGGTATAATCTATAATTATTAGTTTTTAAAAAGGAAACATATAGTTCGATAGTGTAAATGATAAGCTGCATCGATCTTAAGCAAATAATTGAATATTAATATATAAATATTACAATTATATCCTCAATGTTAGAATGGAAGGAATGATAAATTTTAATTAAATTATGAAAATATGGTTAACACATGTATATATAAATATTTTAACAAATAATTATAAATTAATGTATAAATATTGTAGAAATAAAGTTAAATATTTTCTGAAAAAAAAACTATTTAAATGTGAACATGTGTCTTTTAGAATAATAAATAACAAAATAAATATCACAGTGTTATATTGATGAATTTTACATATTATATATAAAATATAATAATTAAAAATCATCATATGTTTTTTCTACACATGATTTAAGAAACAAATTAATTTTACACATAAAAGATGTATTCTCAAAAATCCAGTTTTCCGCTATTGGGTGGCACACTTGTTATAAATATTGTTTGTGAAAGTATTATAAATTATACTATAGAAAATTAAATTTATATTTTAAATAGGAATTTAAAATTTTATATAGGTTTAATTTTTTAAATTTTTCTGATTTGTTGAATGTTTTCATGATTAGTGAAAAAAAATTCATTTTTAATTTAAAACAACATTTTCATCTTAAACTTTTGTAGTGTTAAATTTTATTTTTAATTGGATTTAATTTTTTTTGATATAAGTTTTATATTATTTAATCTTATTTATGTTATTTTAAATAATATAACATTGCAATTGATTATAAAAACATTATGAGCATTTGAGTGTTTTCAATTTTAAAAATTGTTTTCTTGTTTTGTCAACAGAACTAATTTTTAATTAATTTGTAAAATTTTAGATTTTAATTATGAAAAATGGATTTTATATTTTGAATCATAGGATCCAAATTTAATAAATATGTTGGTTTTATTTTTTTACAATGTTAATAGTAACTTTATTAATATTTTCTACACTATTATTGGTATATTGAGTAATTAAGGGTATAAACAACATTAGAAATATTAAATAATTCTAATAATACTTTTCATAATTTTATTTTATGAGTATTTATCATCCCTAAGAATTGATTTTTTATGGGACCATTTAAAGTCTTTTCAATTTAATACAATCCTTATAATATTATATTCAATGGATAATCAATTTTGTAATTATTTTTTTATAATATGGTATTACATAAGGGATATGTTCAATTATAAATATTATTTTAAAATAGAATTTATTTGATACATCATATTAATTTATTTATAATTTTTATTGATAAAAAATTATCATAAAATTTGACACATAGATAATGTTGAAAATGTTTTATTAATAGATGAATCAAATAAATCTTACTATGAAGATATTAAAATAAATGTAATTTTTTATAAAAAATGTAACTCATATTTTTTATGGATGACTTTTATAAGGAATTAATGACTTAAAATATGTGGTTCTAATATATTGTGTTTATATGATATTTTTAAAAACCCAACTGATGCATAATTTCATAGTTGAAATTTTGTTATTATAAAATAAATAATATATTATTAATTGATATAAAATTTTAAAAAATGAAAAATAATGCTAAAATTTTGATATAACTCTTAAAATTTTATTAATTACTCATTTATTGGTCTTTTTATTTTTATAGTAATTATATTAACCCACTATTTGTAACTTACATGATTTCATTGTATGAATTAAAGAGGTTAAATAAAGTTTAAACTGAAATTATTAGGATTAATTAATAAACAAATCCTATATAATATTAATTAGATTAAATTATTTATATCTATTATAATTATATATTTTTAATAAATCAATTTTATTAAATTTTTTTTGAATATTAATTAATATAAATTTTATATTTTGGAAAAATTCAATGAATTCCTCTACATTATCTATAAAAGGGAGCCCTTCTTCTATTTTAATCACACATAAAAAGCAATTTTTTTATAAACATATCTTACCAAATTTCTATATAAAATCCCTTAATACATTATACATACATTTTTTTAGGTAGAACTTCTTCCATAGTGTTGTTAATGAGTTAATCAAAAGAGATAATCCGAAGAAGTGGTATTGTTTTTAGATAAGTATTTCTATTTTATTTTTTCTAAATGTTACTTATAAAATTATTCATCCTTGAGGGAATAATAACACATGTATACCAAATTTTATAAATATAATTATGATAATATCATGAAATAAATTCATCTCTACATAAATAAAATTGTAATATAATTGTCATTTGTTTGTACGGTGAACTACCTTTTCACGAATCCATATACTTCATTTTCCATCACCATCTTTCAAGACTCATTAAAATTTAGGAATTAATATTTATATATTATATTCATGAAATATATATCATTATTAAAGAATAATATTTCATTTACATTCTTACCTTTCGTTGCACATAAAAATTATAATGTCGTTCGGGGAAAAGTGTAAACTATCACCTCCACAAAGTGATGTGATTAATTTTACAACCCCATATTACATGATAGATAAATATATGTATATTTAAAATAATTATAATTTTTTCTGATATTATTACAATTATATAACGATAAAATAATAATTACCTTCTTTCACTAATGATCATTCAAAAATCAAAATGATACTATTGTGTTTATAAGGCCTACCGTCTATATAATTATTAGGTTGTTAATTTTTAATAATATTAGATAAAAAATTTTATTTAAAATTATAATTTATAAATGATATTTATTATTAAGTCACTAATATTATTTTAATAATAATGGACTAATAGAATTTTGTTAGTATACATCAAATCGAAGTCATTTTGGACTTGTGTACCGAATATCGTCAAACATCAAATGTGAACTTATATAATTAATTAATTGTTATAACGTGATATTTAGTAATTTGAAATGAATAATAAACATGAGAATGTATATAAAGAAACTAAATAATTAACATATGTTTGTTATTCAATAATATAATTAATATACCAATCAAATAAGACTCAATTTAAGGGATTTTGTCTCAATCACCTTTCATTGAGACATTTATTGAGGATTTTCACCTTTATTATTTTATAAAATGTATATAAATCCCCTTTGACATTATTTATAAACATTCTAACTCTTATAATTTTATTTAATATTAATAATATTATTATTATTTCAGATGTATTCTGTTTTTAATTTTAAAATTGGTATGGGAGATATTGAATTTTAAAAGATTTAATTTCCATAAATTTTTATCAATATCAAAATTCATTATTATTGTAAATATTTATTTATATGGATATATAATTATTATAAAAGAAATTTTATTTCTATTTTTAAACTCATAATCCTCTAGAAGAATAGATTTTTTTCTATGAACCCCCTCATTTTTATTTTTTGAGTTGTCTTTTATTGAAAATGGTTATAAAAATGGATTGATTATTTGTATAATATGAAATATTTTCCTATGAGTGAAAATGAAATTTTTAGAGTTAAATGTTAAAAATATCTTGATATAATGTGATATTATTATTTAATGGTACATGGACATTGTATGGGTGGCTCCATGAAAATTAAAGGATGGGTGGTTAAATTATAACTTCCAATGCATTGGGTATGGTTTTATTCTATATAACTAATCCATTTATAATATTGACATTTATAAAAGTCAATCGAATGGAAATTCCATTTGTAAGAGTGACATGTTTGGAATTTGGCTGAATGGTAATTCAATTATTATTCCAATTATGGTCCATGTTACCTATTTATATTCTATAATCTTGCTCGTCAGTTTTCATTAAAATCTATTTATTTTCGAAACCTAATATAATGATCATTTTGAAATTATGATCACATTATTTGGGTAATTAGCTATGTTTCTTTGATTTTTTTCAAGGAATTTCACTAGAAAAAGGGTTTATTTTATTTTATTTCAATTTATATGTTTTTTTACTCATCCAATGATTATGAAACTTCACAGGGATTAAGGAAGAGTGAGGATAAATATGTAATCAAGGAAACAATGTAATGATATATCAACATAAGAAACCATGTTTAATTTTTAACATGTTTGTTTTACATAAAAAATTTGAAAAATAGAATAAGGTTCAAATTTTAATTTATAGCTTTAATATGTAAAATATTTTCCATATATTATAAAACTATAAACCTACATGATATTAAAGAAAAAATTTATTTATTGTTTAAAAAATAAAAAAAATGTGTATTTTTTATGGTTCGGTCCTTATAATTCACATATTAATATTGTAGTAATGGTAGAATAAACACCAGGTTACATAAAAATAGAAATAAAATATTAATGGTAAAGATAAAAAATTAAGCTCATATTAAAGCATATATTTATTTAAAATGAATGAAATTATATATAAAATAATATAAAAGTGAAAAAATTTCTAGTATTGAAAATGAATAAATAGATCTTAAAAATCGTGGTGAAATGATATCTTACATTTCATTTTGTGAACACATGTACACTAAATTTTACAAAATATATCCCAATCATAATGATGAATCTAATTAATAGAAGGCTATTTTTTAATGTTATGACTATTATTTATGATCACATAAATATTAATGGAAATATTATTTCTCATTTCGAATAGTCCAATTAAAAAAGGCGAAAAAATGAATAGATAAAAAAGGTAATGATAAAATACATAAATATCATCATAAAATCGAATGAAAAAATAAGAAGAATGATAATATAATTACAATATACTATGCCTTTTTGTCAACACATGATAGGAATTTTAAATCTAAAATCAAAAACTAAAACCTTAAAGAATCATCTCACTAAGTTTACTCTTGGAAGGAAATTGTTTTAAAAAAACATATTGAAAAATCAGAACAAATATATTCACATCAAACAGTGGTAAAAAATTAATTGGATATAGATCTTACTGATCAAATTATTTCATTTTAAATAAATTACCATTCAATATAATATTTGAATTATGATGAAATTATAGGAAACTATATTCATATTAAAATGTTCAATCATTAGAAAAATATTGGTATTCAATCTCATCATAAATTATTTCATATGAAAATAAAATACTTACAATGTTGTGAATTTCAAAGTTTTCATTGAAAATTTTTATAAAAAAGTCGAATAATTTCTAAATAAAAAAATTTAATCATATAATTCACCACTAAACAACAATAGAAAACATATCACAGTGTCTTTTACTATATATATTTGTATGTAATTTTGATATTTTTATATTCTACATCATGTATCGTATTTATTTAATTTACTAAGGTGGAGTTTTTAATTTATTTTCATATCTGTTAATATTGAATATTTTGAATTTCCAATAAACCTGAATTCAGATTTAATATTTTTTTAACCAACATTGAATTGAATTATGTTAAAACATTATGAAATAGAATATAATTTCAATTGTTTTTGAATATTTTTTTATAAAAAAAATGAAACATATGTTTTCATTAAATTATTTTATTTTGAATATTTTAAATAATAAAAAAAATTTACTCTAATATAATTTTCAATTTGTTCATTTGTTTTGGTGGTATAAAATCATTATCCTTAGAAAAATGAATTTATATTGCCTCATCATATACAATTTAACCGTTGTATATATGTGGGAAAATAGTTCATTGGACATATTTATTAAAATGGGTAGTGAATGACTTGTAGTTATTCATAATGATTTTTCTCATCCTTTGATTCAACCATTATATCTTATGGAAAAAAGTATTCCAAATAAATAATGAAAGAGTGGTTGATCAACTCTAACCTATTTGAGAAATAGAATATCTTGTTCAAGGATAATTTTTTAGGATAGAGTAACTGGTTTTTACAAATAAACATTATTGATGTTATATCCTGATGATCCCAATGTTTTATATATCTAAAGTAATTCAATAAATAATATCAAATTATGAAGTAAAATGTTTTACTCAAATTATATAAGTTAAAAAATACTATATAATTTTTTCTATAGGGTTTCCATGATACATTAGGGGTTGTTAACTATTTATGTCCCACAAACTACCTAAATCACCCAAAACATTTTATGAAATCTAAATATGAAAATAATATATTTTTTGATAAATGATATATTTTTCAATAATGAAAATCATTCACCTCATATAAAATTTTTGTTTGAGTGGGTATATATTTTCTATAATAATGTAATGTAGATAAGGACACGACCAAAATTTCAAAAGCCTTCATGGTACAATTCTTTATAACCATTACAATGCTTCATTTTACAATGTTTTTGGGATTATATAGAAGGAATTAAAAATGATTCATTTGTAGGAAAATATTATATAGTCAGATACTAAATTTTATTTCTGTAAAAATATTATGTTAAGATTATTATGAAAATGAATATCTTCCAAAAATTAAAAAATTAAATCACATTTGCTCAAAAAAAATCATAAGTATTTGTTAATTTATTAATTTACATATAAAAAATTATTGTAAAATATTCCTTATTCCAATATACCGAAAAAAAAGATATTTCCAAAACAATGATGATGGAAATGAAGTTAAAATTTCAAGTAATATAATAATTAATGACACAAATAATTCAAATAATAATTATGATGATATGATTGTAAAATATATTTATAATACATGATATTTTAAATGAAACAAAATTTTGAAAAAAGAAGAGGAAGATAAAATCTATTGAGATTAGAATTCAACTGAATGAAAACAATATAAATTTACATCCATTACATTAGGGGAATTATTCAAAAAGTAAATTGATTGTCATATAGTTTATTTGAAATAAAATCTCTATTAATACAAGTTAAATAATGAAGAAGAAACATATGTGAAAAAAATATACAATATAATATAACAAATAATTATTTTAGAGAAGAAGTAGAAACAAATATTTATGAATAGAGGAAGATAAATAAAATTTCCACTAAAGCTAAATGATTCTTAAATTGAAATAATTATTCTACCTTGAGTCACTATTTAATAGTATATTTTTAAATAACATCTAAAACTAATGTTGGAAATTGTTTTAAATGGTGAAAAAGGTTATTCAAAATTTAATGAAATGTCATCATCATTATCATATCTTATTAAGTTATTACAATACAAGGTGAGGAAAATATAGATATGATATCTATGAAAAATTTACCATCAAAAGCTCATCCAATTTTACTACATCCATAAAATGATGTACCTTCATATTCTACCAAAGTTGTTATTTATAAAAGACGAACCTATTTAAAAATATAATATTTTTGAAATTAGAATTTAGAGATTGTTGATGTACCAAAAAAATCATAGTTGAATATAAATCTCTATTATAACACTCAATTCATATTTCAAATTTTGTAACATTAATATATTGTGAAAAATCCTCTAAATTTATGATTCATTAAAATATAACCCATGTTTTTTAAAAATATTTAATAAATATAAATAATATTTCAATTACTATAATAAATATATTATTTATATTGAAACATAATATATATAATTAGTTAATTTACATGTAGTTCAGTCAATATTTTCTAGAGAAAAAGTGAATAATGTGGAGAATTTTGATAGTTTATATGAATCAATTGATAATGATACATCTAGATCTCTTAATCATAATCATGAATAATTTCTAGTCATACCATTTAAAATTATTAATATCATTAATATGATCCTATAATATAGTTAAATATCATGACTAATTCATAATAAGGTTACCAATATATAAAATTTATATTTTAAAAACTAATAGATGCAAATCCTCATAAATATATAGGATTTTTTATAATATTTTCATAAAATATAATGATTCTAATTATCATATTTTGAGAACTATAATAAAGTGTATAAAATATGATTTTATTGATATTAATAATATTGGTGAGTATATATGATTTCCATTCCGCAGAATTATGATATTATCTGTTAATTTTCAAATATACTTTAATGTTTTATTTATTATTTTGATAATATAGATGATTAAATATCTATATTTACTTATGAATTGATGAAGCATTCAATAGTTCATAATACAAAAAATAATAGATATAAATAAATATTTAAAAGTTATTTAATAAATTTTTAAATAACAAAACAAAAAGATTATATCCCTATGAGAATATGTTTTATGACATAACCATTTCTAAATTATCATAATTAATGTTTCATTATAAAATATTTGATTTGGAATAAATTATTAAAATAAAAAATTATATGTCAGATGAGTAATATAGATAATTCATAAAGATGGAGGAAATTATCAATTACTCAAAAAATAAATATTGATTTTCATGTTCATGAGTTATTATAATATTATTACATAAATAATCAATGGTTTCATTGCTATATATTAAATTTTTTTTAACTAATGTTTTTATAGAAATCATTTATTTAGGTTTTCATTTCAATGTGAAATGTGCTTAAAATTTATTTTGAAAAATATCAATGGTGGAATTTCTTAGGGAGAAAATTATTGTTTTGAATAATAATTATTTATTAATATGATTACTGCTTTTACAATGGAATAAAAATATTTATGGGGAGATAAGATTATTTTATCTATTCTATATCCAAATCATGTAGTTATTTTTAAATCATCTATGTATAGAATTTTTTCATATGTGATTATTGTTTTTTTAAAAAGGGGATATATTTTTATTAAACTATTTCTTTTTATGTTATCTTCAAAAAAACAATGCGCATGATAATTTATATCATTTAACATTAATTTTTTTTAATAAATTTTCTAAAAATATCATTAATATAAATACAAATAACTTGATGTATTTATATATAGATAACTATGGGTATTTTTAATTTTTATGATCATAGAAATTTTAAAATAATGATGGATATTATGTCATTAATTGTGAAATTTAAATAAAATGTCTTACCTAAAACAAAATAGTACTTTATTGGTGTTGATAATTGTTATTGGTTGATGGGATGAGATGATGTTTCTATCTTAGGATAAAAAATATTCCATTATTTATTTCATTGAAACTGATTCAGAGATGCGAAGAATCTAACTATAAATGGGTTTCCATTAAATATAGATATGCCTAATTGGTCATAAAATATAGACTTAACTTCAAACATAATGAATAATAATTAAAATGGAGTAGATTAAATTGTTTAACATCTGATTGAGTATTCAATAACAATTTTTTCATTTCGTTTTTTGATAGATATTTCTCTTCAAATGTTTTATTATATACTTTTCTATCAATTTTGTTGTTGAAATTATTTTATTCAAATACCAATATTTTTTAAAGGAATTTTAAGATGCCAATTATTATAGTTGTTTTATCAATAATTTCAATTGAGAGACATCATAGTACGAAGCTAAATCATTTCATCAGTAAATAATAATTTGATACCTTTCAATTTTTCTAAAATTGGGACTATCTTTTAACAATTATATTATTACACATTCTATTAGGGATAAAATTGTAGATTTTAATATTATATATGAAGAGTTTGTTGTATAATCATTATAATGGGTTTTTCATTTTCATTATGCCATTTCATTAAAATGGAATCTTTTATAATTCCATTGGTTTATTTTCTATTATTCTGTTACATTAATAAATAAATAAATAAATGGTTTTATTTTTAATGATTATTTAATTAACATTAACTTGTTTATTTTTTTGGTTTAATCCCAATTATTTCCACTGATTTAATACTTTATTGGTATAATTTTTTTTCAACCTACAATGTTCCCACACACCGTATTTTAGTTTTTTCTCATACCCACATTACAATAAAACACTTTACTTAATCCCATATAAATTTATGTCAATCACAATTTGAAAATATTACAATTAATGAGGATAGAACCAATTGTACTAAAATTTTATGTAAAATTTCTAGTAAAATTCATTGCCTTAAATAGTTATTTTATTATTCAACAAATTTCCGGATATTATTTTATATTCAACTCTATATTTATAAATAAAGTGACATTAAACATAAAGGGGTGTTTTTGGATTACATAAATAATATGAAATGAAATTTTTATTAACTATAAAACTGAAATAAATATCTGATAAATAGATTTAATTTCAAACATTAAATAGATAAAAATTTTAGGAAATATTGATATTTTTAGAATAGTGAATAATCATTTTAATAGGATCAAATTAATCAAAAACGTTTGTTATTAACTAATTCAAATTATTTCTATTAAGGAAATATTAATTAATAGTCTATGATTTGATCATGTAGTTTCATATATGTTATGATTAGAAAAGTATTAATGTAAAAAATTCGGTAGATATATATTAATGTTGGTGACTATTAACATAATTGATTAATCCAATTTGAAAAAAATTTCATTAATTATTGTGAAAAAATATTTTCCACAAATTGAATGCGAATGGTTTATGATGATCATAGAATATGAGTTTCTAAATATAATTAATATCCATTTCATTCTAAGGATATTGAATAGGATAAAAAATTCAATGATAAAGGAAATATTAATTTATATAATTCAAATACAAATTTTATTATTCTATTTGGGATGAAAAATATTTAGACAATTTTTATATTCATTGTGATAAATAGAAAAACCACATCATAAGAATATAGAGCATGGTTTGTAATAAAGTTGTTAATAAACCTGATAATTATAACTCCCCATTAATGATTTCCACTAATAAAAATAATTTCATTAATGAACAATTTAAGCGTTACTCCAATCCTAGAACGACTCACCCAAATCCATGATTTCATTTTACCATTACACTATTGTACACCCAATAGTAGTGAACAATCAATTTATACGATTGGGGATACTTTTTTCTCAACTCAAAATCATTAATATATGTTTTTATTGGAATTTATTTAAATCTAATATATATATATATATATATGATTTAACTATATATATATAAGAAATAAAGTCATTTAATAGGTATAAAAAAACATTGAAATAAAAAAATTCTAATCATGGAAAATATTGTTGGCATCCTCCATAGACCATCATCAAACCATTTTTAGATCACTACCTAGTAACATATTCCAACTAATAATCATCACACTGTATGAAAAAATAATATAACATGGAACAAAACACATGGATTATTATATACATTCGACGTTTAATTCATTGGAAGGATATTAGTATGCATATAAATAGTAGAAATTTCCCTAAATATATATCTAAAAAATAATTTCTAATATTAATTAATAATGCATATGAATATTAAATTATCCATTTATATCTTTCACACTCAATGAAAAACTTAAAAATGATGAATTTATTTATTTCTATTAAAATTTCACAACATTATAATGTATATGAAAACCAAAAAATGAATCAAAATACAAAAGTATATCTATGAATTCATATACTAGAATCCTGTCATAATATTATGGTACTTTACAAGTATGATTATGGTAGATAATACTAAGACCCTAATTTTAAGTCAAATCAATATCTCAATCAATATAAATCATCACACATTCCAGATCCTTGAATGTAATCATAAACTAGTGGATACGCCAATAATGGAGATAACCAAAGTTGAATACTATACTTGTACCTACCATCACGAGTGAAATACTTACATATAATGTGTAAAATTGTGTTTAGTTGAACAAATACCTTGTAACACGTTTCTCCCAAAATCCATCCAATGTAACTCATATATTCCCATGATTATTTTATAAAATATACAATTAATGTAGTTTAATGTCATGATTTTAATATATAACGTCCATAAAATACAAAATATCATTTATAACAATATAATTTATATATATTTCACATATAAAAAAATAGTAATATCACCATTTAATAAAACCGATATAATAATCCCGTTAAAATCCAAGTAAATCACAATTTTTGGTATATTTACTCTATAATAATATTAATAATACATTATAAATTTTGTGATACCATTAAAAGAAAAAAACCCATAAATTTCATTTCCAAATAAATATATTAATGTCAACAAAAAAAATTTATATATCATAAAAACATATGAAATATATTTTTAGACTATTCCATCATAATATAAAATATCGTACATATGAAAGAAATCGTAAATAAAATATCAAATCATTATAATATTAAAATATAATTTTAAATAAGAATGTAAAAATATTTTATTTAATTTTCAAAATAGTGTAGAAGATCCCACCACATGGAGTTCTAATAAATATTTAATAATAAAAATTCACTTCTATAAAATTTATTAATCATATCTATAAAACTATTGCAAATAATTTTGATAATTTATTAATTGAAATCAATAAATTTCATGAATATTGGAGTGTGGAAATAGTCATCAACTAGTGTGTTCACACCAAACAAAAGAAAATAGTGTATAGATACACTATATAATCATCCTCATACCCTAAAATATAAAATACTAAATTATACCTAAGGAAATGAGTCCTGAAAATTGATTATGATGAAAGAAAAATTATAGTCACCTACAATTGTGTGAAAATTTTAAAATCAAACTAATGATTATGTCTAATTACATCATAGAATCCTTATATATATGAAAAATTAAAAAACATAATCTATGATTTCACACCAATATTAAATATTTAATCCTATAATATATTGATAAAAAAATGGATGAAGAAGATAGGTTGAAAAAAATTGATTGAAGGGGTACGTATATTGACCATATATTTTGAAATCAATTTGAAATAGAAGATAATATTTAATAATAGGATTAATATATTATGGATTCCCCCCTAATCATAAAATATATAATTATAGATAACAACATAGTAATTTTTCTTATATTAAATAAATATGTATTGATAATTGTTGTAACTTTTATTAATGTTGTTAGATTAATAATAATATTTGTGTAAAAAAATAATTTAAAACAAATAAAAGGACAATAAAAAAATAGAACTCACTCTTCTAAAAATCTATTTACAATAAAATAAATTGGGAGAATGTATAATGTTTAATTTTATTTAACACATATAGTAATTTTTAGATAAATAGCGTAATATCCAGAGAAAAAACCATGTATGTAACAAACCAACCACGATCAGTTAATGATACCATGTAAACTAGACCACGACATTTCATAGACTAAGTAGGATAACATAAACTAGTATAGAATGTAAGAAAACAAGACATATAAATAGTGTAGAAATTTCAAACATATAAGATACCACAATGAAATACATTTTAATACAAAATATTCTTAACTAGAAGGAATCTCAAATCTGTATGTGACCAATAGTCACCTCCAAAACAACCCCATAAAAACATAGAAGCAATAAGAAGGGATATCAAGATACAAGATTCTCTAACCTTTATATGAATCTTTAAAGACAAAATCAACAAACACCCAAATGGAGTAGTAGTGTGTTATAACAATCCTAGTATGATACCTCTTATATTTAATGATAAGGTGTATAATCAAGAATGAAACAAGTTTAGAATTTAAAAAATTCTTCACTAATAATTTTCATGAATTAAATCAAGTTATAAAAATATGTCCTTGATTTTCCAAAATTCATTAATATTCTAAAATAAGAAATATTACATGTATAACTGATAAAAATGAAATAGAATCAACACTATAATATGTAAACAAGTAAAAAAATATCCACAAACCAACATATCACGAATCTATGTGATATAACATCATAAAAAACCTATGCATACCTTTGTCTCTTTCCCAAAAAACCCAATGCTACCCATGTGAAATTTTCTAAATTAAAATAAAAAAAATCCTCACAAATTATTAAATCATTTATTAGTACAAAATGACCATCTTCTGTGTTGGAAAACCCCATTATAAATCAAGAATATCTTTTTATAGATCAAATACCATTTTTTGAATATTTACATTTCAATGAAATCTCTTATAAACACATAACACATATAATCAATGGACATCCAAATGGAATTTACCAATAAAAACATACATCTAGAAAATAAATCCATTGTATATAAACACCTACCTCAAAATGGTAAAAGTAGAGTTTCCTTGAAAATGGTAGCTAAAAACAATGATAAGGGATATGAATGGGAAGGCACACCAAGAAACCCAAAATGGATCAATAAAAAACACTATCAAATCATAAATCTGAAAATATAATATATCCACTGAAATAATAATGACAATATGAAAGGTGAATTATATATAACACTTAGAGAAATTCATAACAACCTTAATAATTATCAATCTATGAATGAGAATATCTTGATGGGTTAGAGGTCCCCAAAATTACTATTAAGAGCATCTAGGTCAAGTTGAAGAGGACATTTCAATGGATTAGGATAAAAATTCATACTAGTAGCACATGAAATTTGCAAATATCAAAATTAACGTTGTTTGAAATCCCATTACATGTAGTATAATGCATGAAGCTCAAGTACACTGAAAAAACAATAACCATTCAAATTAAAACAAGATATTTTTCTATTACAAGTCATGAAGGTGTTACATGACTTTTAAACCTGTCATGGTATGTATAATGTTAATTTTTACCTCTTGGAGTCCATTACACATTATGAATTCTCATTACACAGTGTGTAATCAAGCTATGAACACCAAAAAGTATATATTTAAGATGAAAACTCTATAAAACCCCTAAATTCTTCATTATATGAATACTCCCAATTTTTTTCATTATTCATCCATGAATAAATGAAAAAAAATGAAATTTATAAATCATTCCTAGAAAAAATATAATGTGTCATTATAATCTCCCCACTATAAAATTAGTATATCCCCAAAATTTCTCAAGATTATGGAACCATAAAAACTGTTGGTCATTTATGCCTCAAAAATGAGTAATGATCTTGTGTTTTATGACTATATAATATGTATATCTGCAGTACCATGACATGGGTGGTTATTTTTCCATAGAGTACCTTATTCTAACGATCCAATTTCTAAACTATTTTCTCAACCAAAGTAGTATTGGGATCATTATTAATATCCAACCATCCAATCACATAAGAATGATCGTGTATTTACCTCCTCATCATAGAAATAGGTAACATATAATGAATAGCTATCAATCAAGATATAAATAAAAAGTGATTATACAACCTCCACAGTCATAAAATGATCAGAAATTAGTAAAAAACCTTGCTAATAACATACACTTATTACCTAACTGAGGATTCTTTAAGAGGGATAAAATTATGATAAAAATATGAACAAGAAATTAATATCATACTAGCCGATGATGATGTTCCACATTAGTTTTCTGAGTACATAATTCCATGATCAAACTTCATTGGACCAACGATAGTATATTTTTCTTCTCTTGAACAACACTAAGCCACAACAAGGAATTAATTCCCAATTGATCCCAACATAATTTCGATATCCATAGCCTTCCATAACATTCTTTTAAGGTTGAAACATTTATCGATGCCTAATAACTATATTAATATAATAAATCATTAAATGGATAATAATTTTCCCGTGATCTTAAAAAATAAATCACATAATCATGGAGCATATCCTTTTGGACATGGAAAGACCTATCCGCCTATCCATCCATTACTAGATAATAAAATATGCTTTATTTGAGTTGGGAATACATCACTGACTATAAACCTTTTCAAAATTGATATTTGATACTTGGGTCCCTTTCTGAGATAACTATAGAGGGAACCCCATGACATCCCTCAATAACTTGGACACACAAGTCTTTAATATATTCTAATTTCATTGATTCCCAAATTAGTAGGAAATTCATCGATTTCATGATTCATTTAATTATTGCCAAAATTTTATTTTTTTCACTAGGATTCCATGGAATAGTGAGGATAAAATCCAGGTAAATATTTTCAAATTTTAATAATGAAATGAGTAAGGTTTGAAAACCCCACTAAGTATCTGGTCGTCTGCATTAATTTTTTAATAACATTGGAAGCATGATAAAAAACCCACAATCAAATGTATCTACCTCAGCCACCAATACTGAAATCTAAGATCGCGATACATCATGGTGTTCCTGGGTGCATGGACTATTATTATTTCTATCCACTATAAAAAATATTCTTCCTCATGTAAAATGGACCCTCCAACCTACTATGGAAGAAACAAAACACCTTAGGAAACAATGAACACTTTAAAAAGGCCTCTCTACTATAAAATGATTTTATCTAAGCATTAGAATTCAGTGTCTACCACCAACTTAATAAAAAATATCCCATTATAAAACAATTAATAATTAATTTAATCCAAAGCACCTATCTAATGGCCTCATCAACATAGAAGCTCATCTCAATAAACATTCTCATTAGATACCACTACTAAAATGATTCCCTAATAGATTTTTTTTATAATTTTCTACTCAACTCATGGGAAAAAATATTTACATTCCCATGGGTATAATAAATATAAAAATAAAATGTATTAATACACATTATCCAGCATATCTATCAAAAGTATAGATACCTCTGAGTAATAATTTATTTCATGATATTATTATGAGAATATAGTATAAAAATCTCTCCAAAGAGATAGTGACTCCATGTTTGGAGTGCATTTATAACCACTTACATCTCAATATCATTGGTATCATTGTTCATATCATGGGAGAATAACTATCATATATTTTAATCCAAAACCTAATTCTCTTGCATCAGGACATATCTCAATAATAAAAAAACCCTAAAAAACATCATAATCCAATATCAATTTCAATAGAGTCTAATCGTTTGTGGAATTCAACATCCGCTTTAGCTCCACAGAAGTCATTTGAAAATTATTATTCAATTAAAACCTTAAACCCTTATGGGTGAAATATTTTCTAAAAGGGGAAAGCAAATAGATGTCTTAAAAACCCTATCTTTTGTAACCAACCAATACCAATAAGCTCTTGATCTCAAAAAAAAATTATAGGATACTCCCAAAGCATAACTACATGTAACTTTTCAGAATCTACTAATTATTTCCTATCAGATATAACAATCTTGAGAAGCATCACTTCATATATCCAAAACATACATTTGAAAAGAATACCATACATATGGTGTTTATTAAATGATTGAATAATGATATTAAAATTGTCTATATGATCCTCTGACTACATAGAGTACAAAATAATAGAATTTGTGAACCCATTATAAAATAATCTAAGAAGAGGTAAAGGGTCTGGTTCACCAAATCTATAAAAACCACTGGAGAATTAGTGAGTCCAAATAGAATTACCAAAAGATATAAATTCCCATATCATATTTTGAATAATTTATTATCAGTATAACCTATTATCAGACACTGAATTAGTTTTGGAATGGCTAGTGGTCAATCAAATAAGACTAAAAATCCCATATATGCTGCTGAAATAGATCATCAATCAATGGAAAAGTTATTTTCTTATAACAGTCACCCAATTCAAGTATGAGGATCTCATATTTCTTCTTATAAAATGGGAAAGGTTAATTTAATGGAGAAACTCTAGAATGAATAAATCTGTTTTCCACAAGTTTATTATAACTTCACTAATTTTTGGATTTTTTTATGAATAAATTAAAATTATTTGATAGTTTTCTTTATAAACATCACCATATAATTAAATCTTTATAAGAAAAAATGAGTTAATATTACTTTACATGAAATACTGAGTATAAATTTTGGCATTTGACAAACTATTTTTTGATTTTTCATCAATAAATTCTGAGTTTAAATCACAATACATGAAACACTGAGTGTAACTTCAGATACACGCTATACTATTTTTAAATGAAACATCACATGTCATTAAAATATTTTTATACTTATCACATATTCGTTGGAATATTGGGTATGTAATGGATTAAATAAATTGTGATAATATGGTTTATACATGTTTACAAAATTAATTATTTGGTAAATAATAAATTACAAAAATAAAGTAAGATCCTTTTTAAAATAACAAAATTCATTTTTTGAAAATTCTATTTTACTACGTAAAAAACATGTTTTAGATCAATAAAAAAATCAGATGAATTATTTTAATTATATTTATATATTATATATTTAATAAACAATTTAACTTCTATATTGTGTTTTTTAGACATAAGAAAAGAATAAATATAATTTAACTCGTAGAATGTTGTATTTATTTAAAAGGTAGTTTTACCACAATTTAATGGTTCACTTATTTTAACACAAAATTATTTAAAAATACTAATTGTATTGGAAAAAATAAAAAAATTGAGATATTTTTATCTATATAAGAATAGGAATAATTTTTGGGTTTTCTGTAAAATGAATCATTTTCTTATGCATAGTGAAAAAAATTATTTAAAACTACCTTTTTGATCAGATGATTTATATATTTTTTATTATTTTAAATTTTTAAATGTATAATTAAAAACAATATAACAATATTAAAGTAATTGTGGTGATTTTAATAAATTTCATTTTGAAATTGGATATAGTAAGGTTGTATACTTTTGAATATTTTTTTATTAAAACCTAGCTTTCTCGTCAACTCTATGAGATTAATTTGAAACGAAACTCTATGAATATTTGGAATTTATTTTGGAAAAAAAATTAAATAAATTAAATAAAAATAATTCATATTATCCAATGTGTTAAAAATAATTTTATTAATAACTTTTAGTGAAAACAATTATAATTTTTTAACATGATTATGGTTAAAATAAGATTTTATGAATTACGTGTGTTTATATTAAAATTTCTTATACACGCAGAATGGTTTTTTACATAATAAATTTGTCAGAGTTATTATAATTTTAGAGTATACATTATCTAATAAATCCATCTTTATTTATAATATTAATGGATAAAATACATTGGTAAAAAAGATACAAGTTTCCTCGGTAAAAACTATAATGATAATATTGAGTAAACATAATAACAAATAAATATTTGTTAAAATGTATTTATTTTGTGTGGAGAATGTATTTATCCACCTATTAATATATCACCTCCATAATTTCACTATTATTGTGGCACATGTGGTAAGGGACACTTCCTAGTAGTGAGTACATTTGAGTTTTTATAAGATTTCCAAACCCCCTCCATTATATAAGGGAATTAACTCTCTACCCCCTATAAAAACTTTTAAAGCCATATGGGTCAAAAAACTATTATTTACATCCCATAATCCCTCATATAATTCAAGAGAACTTAAATTTGTCATAAATCCATCCAATGGTTTCAATTAGTGTAAACCAAAAGGAGATACAAGAAGATGGTGTAACATTCATCAATGATTTTTTTGTATTATTTCTTCAAAACCCCAATAAATTATTTTTATACCATGACTATATAATAAAATAATTAAAAAATAACAATTAGATGTTTATTTTATATGTTTATGACCTAAAATTACACAATAATTTATCAAATGGTCTATGAAATCATTGGTTGACTGTATGTCAGACTACCTCCTCACGAACTAATGTCATTATTTTTTTCATTTCCACCAATTCTGGTTGGTTATAATGATTTAAATGATATTTATATATGATATATATTACTTATATGATGTATTTTTTTCTTTTTAAAATTATTATATAACAAATAAATTTATTCTTTCCTTTTTCTGAAAATATTATAACATCATTCGTGTGTACTGCAGACTACTGCCTCTCGAAGCAATGTGATTCATTCATGTTTTTCTTGGAATGTATTATAGGTAGGTTTAATATAAATATTTGATAAATATGACTTAATAATTCTACTATAATTTTAATATATTCATATTTATACCATCTACTATTCATTGTTTCAAAACCACATGAAAAAGGAAATAATGATAATATGTGTGTACAGGCTACCATCCCCATGAATAGATTAGTTAGTTTTATATTCTTATATTTTATATTTAATTTTATATACACATTTAATTAATATATATGATATTTATATCATGGTTTAAATTCATGAAATTTATAAGTCATTATCATTTTAACTGTATGAAAAAATTAATAGTAAAAACATTAATGCAAAACAAAGAGGTTATTTCCTGAAACATAACAATAAGATGGAATTTATAATAAATGGTCTATATAAATAAATAAATAAAATCATATATGATATGATATATATTAATATGGTTGTTTGGTGTATGTATAATAAACATATTTTTATTATATATGAGGATTGAAAATTTATGAAACATGTTACGACATGTGGTAAGGGATTAACGTCTCACATTTTTATATTATGAGACACATGCTATATTCACCGCCTATTTATTTTATATCGGTTATATAGTTCCAATTAATTTAATTTATATAACATTAAACATGAAAGGTTAGAAAAAGTAATGAACATAATATGGTATGACAGGGACCCCAATGGGGATGGTGGTGTTTCCCACCCAGGATGCATGGACACTTATTAAGGAACATGATTAAAGGTTTTCAATGTTATGTGTGAACCTAATTTAATGTTCATAATATTATTCAAGATAATTTTTTCATGTGAAGGAGATTATTTGAGTGCATGATTTCATGTCCTTAACGTAATGAGTGCACCTTATTTCTATTTACAAAATTTTAAAATAATATAAGCCAGTGCGTATTCCACAATTCTATGACTTCTACTAATGTTTTTCATTCATAAATAACTTTATTTGATTTTTTATTGATTCATGTGTGATAATAATCCAACCATTATTCCACGATTCATGTTTTTGATCATTCATATGAGGGGTATGGTTTTCCAATAATATGCTGATATTCTCATACCCTTATGTTTATGTTATGCTTATATATCTCCATTTTTTACGCTTAGTAAGAATATTAGCTCATCCTTTCATATTATTCCATTCAATGTACTATGAAGAAAGGTTTTATGTAGGGTATGTCTATAAATATTACTAAATGGGATGACATTTTTGGGAATAATTAACGATCTTTCACCAGATTTTATGGGTTTGTACAATGTTTCCAATGGATCTATAATATTACAATCCTTTAGCATGGGTTTCGGTAAAGTGTTGAAAATTCATCTATTTGGATGTAATATTTATATTTTAAAATATAGGATCTCTTTATATGGTATTAATGTGGGGATTGGTTAACAATTTGTAACTCGATTGAGAAAAATTTAGTAAGACCCTAGGGGTATTCTAAGGATTTTATTGTAATTTTGTTAGATGATTGAGAAAGTGGATTCAATGAAATTTAACCTATGTATATAGACTAAAAATGAATTTTTCTATTGAATATATATATGTAGGGGGAAATAAGAAAAACACTATATTGACTAATAATTGATAGGGAACTAGTGCATGAAAATGACCCATATTGCACACTTGGTTTCACAATCTTAGGGAATATTCATTAAAAATTCACAAACTATTTAAAAAAATAAAAAATAATATTTTAAATTAATACGATCATATTTTCCCTAGGATGAACCCAATGGGTCATATATTAAAGAAATTGTCATGATTAAGACATCCAATAAGAGATTTCGTAGATTTTTTTGTCTACCACTCTAATTAGGGTCTCTCAAACTATAAATTACGGTCTTAGTAAATTGGGGGAACCATGCCAAATTGGATAAATAATTAATGTGAAATATGATTTTATGGTGAGAGTCCAAATGTGATTATAACAACATTAAGGGAGGTTATTTTTATTCCTAATCATTTTTCATAGAACATGATTAACAATTTGAACCTTGAAAAACTCTCAAAATCACCAATGAATATAAAAAATTGTTATCTATGAGTTTTGGTAATGGGGATCATAAGGGAATGAATATTTAGTATTCTTTCTATTAGTAATGTAGAAAAAACGTCCAAGTAGATGTTCTATCATAACATAAAGATGTTTTGAATTTGGAAAAGAACATCTAAATAAAGTAACTACAAATGTAAAATGAACTGTTTTGTTAACAAAACGTATGGGAATATAGTACTCCCATAGATATAATTTGATTTTTGTGGATTTAAATTAGTAATTAATTGATATTATAAAAATATATTTCCAATTGGGATGTCTTTTTAAAATAATCATAAAATAGGAATGACTAATGGATATATTGTTGGGGATGAATAAGCTACAAACGACATTTGAAATTAAACATGTTATAATTAATAAGATGAAAAAGAATAGTTAATTTTTTGGCAAATAAGTGGGTAATGATTTATATATTTAATAGAATAAAATGATTATATTATCTTAATTATGAAATATATAACTATTTTTCAGTGTATGTTTTTCATTAATTATCTAAAGGCGTATGTTTAATGTTACAGATGAACCAAAAAATAGATTTAATGGAATGATTTATTTTATTGAAAACTCATGAATATTTTAAGGTATCAATTAATATGTTTCTATTTTTTATATAATGTGTTTCATTTTGGATAAATAGATGATTGATAAGAAAAAGGTAAATTGGATATTACTAATTACTTAAGAGCATATTAATGATTTTTTGGAAAAGTATTTTACACTATTATGGATATATTTTACAATATTTCTGGATTTAAATAATATATATAATAACATTTTCAATGTATGTAATTAATATGTATGAATGGTTTTATGGTTATTCATGTTATTATATTTTTTCATGAGAGTGCATGAGGATTTATTCTCATAATTGGTAAGTGACAACCAAGAGCTGTGTTATGATATTTGGAAGATAAAATGTTAGCAGATGTTGATAAAATTAATTGTCGTAATTATAAAATTTTGATTTTTAAAATTGTTCATGAATTACAAGGGTAAATATTTTTTGAATTGTTTTATTTAAATATAAGAAAACATTTTAGAGATTAAGGTATTATCTCTTCAAATGAGAATTTATACATATTGAATAACATATGCTAACCATTTTGTTGTGATGATAACTAATTAAAAATTAAATTGGTTACTATCCAATTTATGGATCTCATGATCTATTAGTGCTTGAATAATGATAACATCTCCTATATTTATTGGATTATGTGATGAATTAAGGATTTATCATTGAATAACCCAAGGGTGATATTGTGCATATGAAATATAATGAAATCAGGTAATTATATATTCTCATAAAAACATATCAACATTAAAGAATGTGATTTGAAATAAAATATTATATCATTATCATCATTTTTTATTTTATCGATGGATTGTTTAGAGCCTTTATGGTTTATGGATTTGTGATCTTTAACATTCTATTGTCCATGTTTTCTATCATTTTCCATCAGTATTTTGGTTATATTTCTCTCTTCTATGTACATGTTTCAACATTACACCTATGTTCTACAATGTAAAAACCATGTTTGGAGTTACATTGGGTATCAGTTACCTTTACATCTATTTTAATGGATTTTAAAAATTCATTATTTATGATATTGGTATATTTTAAGTGAAATATCATGTATTAAACTAATGATAACCCAGACGAATTTTAAGGGAAACATTCATTATAAGGAGGGTATAATATAATACCTTGTGTTTTTGTGAAACTTGTTTGAATTAATTAAAATAAATTGATAGCTTGTAATTACATTTATAGTTATTTATGCATTATATGCATCACTATGTTATTATATTAATACACCGAAGACTGAGTTTTGATTGTGTTACACATAATGAATCCTTTCAAATGTACGTCACATATTAAAAAATTATATTATATTGGTTACCTACAAATTTTAATAGAGGGTATAAATGTATTAAATATATACTGAGAATATGGTTCATGCATTTTTATAAAAATAACACTTTGGTAACAAATTAATTTGAAATTAAAGTATGAACTATTTGAAAAATAAATAATTTCCACTTCTTGAAAACTATTTTTCTATGTATATAAATGTCATATCTCAATAAATCAATCAAAATAATTTTTATGACTTATTTAATGAAATATATATAATTTATGTTTCATAAACTATTTTATATTCATATTATGTGTATTCTCAATAATAGATATGAATAAATAAAATTTTTTACATAGAAATATGTATTCCTCTAAAATGTAGTTTTTCTGCTTTTTAATGGAAAACATATTTTAAAACAAAATCTTAAAATGTTTAAAAATTATATATAAGAAATTTTTTTTTTTTCAATTGTAAAATAAAAATTTTCTTACAGTGAATTTTTGGTATTCTACTGAATTGATTCCTTCTTTTATTATTACAGACAAATAATCATATTTAATTGAATCCCAAATTTATAATAAAATAAATTTTATAGTAAAATTAAATTTTTAAATTTTTTAGAGAATAATTGGATCAATTATATATCTATTAAAATATTTTTTTCCATTTAAATCAATATTACAATGAAATTGGATATAAAAACATTGTAAACATTTGATCATTTCCATTTTAAGAACACTCTTTCTCATTTCGTCTATGGGGTTAATATTAAATTCCATTATCTGACTTATGGGTATGGAATTTGGATAAATAGATTCCAAAATTAAAATTATAAACATTATTACTATATAATATGTTGAACAAATTGTTTTAAAATAATTATTAATGAACAAATTTAAAATTAATTAACATGATTAAGGTTAAAACCGGGTTTTCCATATTACATTAATTTGTGTGTAAATTTATCATACATGCAAAAATTATTTTTATTTAATGAATTTGGAAGAATATTTAGAATAATTGGATATATATTATAAAATAAATATACTATTAATTATAATCTTAATGGATAAACTACCTGGGTAAATAAAAATATACAAGTTGCCCCAGTAGAGACTATAAGTATAAAATTGTGTACTCTTAAAGTGTACTGAATAATTTGATAAAAAAATATATTTAATTTGGGAAGTAGAGGTATATATCAACCATTTGATGCATCCCATACATTATTTATTTATTTATGAGGCACGTTATGTAAGGGATACCTCCCAATAGTTAATACTTTGAGGTAATTAAAATATTTCCAGTCGTCATCTATTATAAAATGGTATTCAATCTCCCTCATTAATCCAACCTATAAAGCATTTTGTGATGACAAAATATTTCCAAATTAATTTCAAAAATTACCTTATATCACAATATATGAATTATTTCTATCATAAATCTTACCAAGGAACTCTTTTAGTGAAAACCAATATGAGATACCCAAATATGAGGTAATATTCATCAATGAATGTTTTTCTTTTTTATTCATGAAATTCCATATATTGTTTTTTTATAATTATTATATCGTAACCTGATAATAAAAAATATACTTGTATGTTATAATTTTAAGGGTATTAACTACAATCACATAAACATCCATCAGCCTATCTATAAAACCATTACGCATGTTTGCAGCGGACAACCGCCTCGTGAAATGATGTCGTTTGTATTTTCAATACAACCACATAAGTCCATGAATAAAAATAGAAATAATATTTATATATTTTAAATATTACAGTTATTTCAAATATATTATTTTTTAATTATTTATATAACACATACCTTCATGATTTTTATTTTATGAGATTATGATAACATTATTCATGTGTAAAATAGACTGTCACCTCAAAATGTGATGTGATTCATTAACCTTTTATATAGAATGTATTAAGGATGAATTTACTATAAATATGTGATATATATAAAATAATAATTTTACTATAATTTTAATATCTACTTATATATATCATTTACATTTCATTCATTCAACACGACAAGAAAATGGAGACAATGATCATGTGTACGTACGTCCTACCAGCTCCATGAAAAATGTATCACATTAACTATTTATATCATTTAATGAATATTATAAATACATTTATTCAGTAGATGTATGATATTTATATCATTTTTTAATTTCTATAAATAACATAATCATCATAAATTTAGTGCGATCATTAATAATAGGTCTAATCTTATATGAAAATCAAAGTAGTTATTACCCAAAACAAAATATTTAACATCGAATTTTTAAAAAATGAGTAATATAAATTCATAATAAAATAATATTTGTTTTGATATATATAAATATAAATATATTAACTATTTATAAAAAATTTATAATTATCATACAGGAGGCTTTAATGTATATAATAGAAATTATGATTTGAGGTTAGGAATTTGAATATCTAGATTTAATTTTTTGAGACACTTGTTATATTCACCACCCAACTCTTATATGTCATGTATATTATTCCCATAAATGTAATTTATCAATCAGTTACCAAATTTTTTTTTAAATATATAAATATATTTTATAATCCATATTTTATTTTTTTACATTTTAAAAGATACCAAAGTGGTATGAGAATTTAATCACAATTGGCCTTCTTTGAGACACATGTTGTGTTTTTCAAGTATATTATTTTACAAGGGGTTTATAAGGAGGATTTGACATGTTATATGTCCAATATACTTATTCTAGTTTTGTTTTATAATTCATTTCATGTTATTAATTTTATGGGTCTATGATTCAGTGTTACCATAATTAAAAAAAGTTTATTTTTATAATCTCATTTTTTATTATAATTTGTTATTATTATTCTTAAACTGAAAAAATATATGAACAATATATCAATAAATATCATGAATTTTATTATCCTGTAGTAATTTAATTCTATGTTTATGTAATGGTTGAATTTTCCACTCGTTGGTACATAATTTAATGATGAAAATGTTTTTAATTAAATTATACGTAATTTTTCTCTTCAGTCAGAAAATTGTTTTCACCCCACATAATATTTTTTCTAAAAAATATCCTAATAATGTTATCTCAAGGTATTTTAATATCATTTTCAAGGAATATTATTATTAGAAAATTTATGTTCTAAAGAGGGATTAAAATGATTTATAAACATCATTTAGAATATTTAATTGTTACTAATAAAAAACATGTTTAAAACATCCATTTGTTCTAAACATAATTTTTAATAAAGAAATGTTTTTTTCATCATGAAAAAGTTTTAGTGGTCATTTCAAAATTATTTTCCATCTAAGAAGAAATCCATTGTTGTTACTTATTGATTACTAGGGATATGATCCAATGATACAATTTATATTCATTCTTTTAATTGTTTGTATTTTGATGTAATGGTGTTTATGGAACCTATTTACATTCCATGGGTAGATTGTGTTCCAAGGAGATTTATATGAAACACACTTATTTTAAATGGGTTAATCATGTTTCAATGAAATTGAAATGAAAAAAATTAATTTTACTAGGGTTAATCATGATATAAACGAATAATTATTTTTATGAGTTTTTATGATGATATGAATGATATTTTTATTTTATTCAAGGTGTGGTTAATATAAATTTCTTATATAATGGGCAGCATAGATAGTTTTAGGTAATCTTGTTATATCTTATGATATGGGGTGTCCCAGATTGCATTATAAAATTCTATTATATATTATGTGGTGGGGTTGTCCCAATTTCATTAGGTGAGCCCATTATGGATTATATAATTGGATTTCTCAAATAATTCACGGATTTCATGATATAGCTTATATGATAGTGATTATATGATATATATGAGTATTACCACTACATCATATATTATGGGGTGGCCCAGATTTTATTGGGGTATTCTATCATAGATTACAAGATTGTATTTCCTACTTATTACTACAATTCACTAGGAAAACATTTATATCTCAATATATAGACATGGATAAATTGAGGAGTGAACCCAATACAGTAAGATATAGTTGACACTAGAAATTATATTTTCTCCCACCTAGGAAGTGTAGCTTATTACGTGTGAATCCAATTATATTTTCCCAATGATATTCATGAACCTGATTACATATTTTAAATGGCACACATTTACCAATTTCATGATCATGATTTTATATGATGGAATTATTTCATGTCTTTAATATAATGAGTGAATGTGTTTCTATTGACACATTATTTCAATGATATAGGATGAGGTGTATTCTATAATTAGGTTTTTATCATCAGTGTTATTATCTCATACTCATGTTCTTTGATTTAATTATGATTCAACTCTTCTTAATAACCAATATATATTCCATGAAACTTGCATATCATATTTTGTATATGTGGTATGGTATTATAATATTATGATCAAGTTCTCATATGTTTATCTTGATGTTATACTTACAAATCTCTATTATTTAGCTAGAATGAGCATATGATGTCATCTTTTTTTATTTTTCTTCGTAGGTTATGTCTAATTTTTTTTAATATGGATTATCTATAAATTTTAATAAATGGTAATATCATTATAGGGAAAAAATCTAGATCAATCACTATATTAAAAGATTTTGTTCAATGATTCCAACAGAAATAGACTTGTATAGTTTTCATGCTTGTGTTAATATAATATAATAAATATTAATTAGTTTGGATATTATATTTTTTGTATGAAAATATTGTGTTGCTACTACAACAACCTAGATATTTTTTACTTATTTAATGAATTATAATTTATATTAAATAATGTTATGGAATTTCTTTATAAAATTTTTAATTTCATTTAATTTAAATGAAATTTTTTACTTTAATTTGTATTAATTTTCATGCTTACATTTATCAATTTTTCAACATTTCATAACTTAAATACATGATGACATATGAAGATAATATAAATTAATTTATTTTTATTGAAATAAAATTTTCTAATAAATTGTATTTATAAAAAACAATTAAAGGTATTATTAAAAACAATATATTATTATAATTGTTTGAATAAATTTTTTATTTTTAAATATTTGAGAAGAATAATAATTTTGAAAGAAATATTATCATTACATTCATTATGATATTATATATAAATTATTAAGGTTCTAAAATGATTTAATTATTTGAATATGAGTTATATATTGACTTATAAAATTTATTATCATTTGATATGAAAATAAGTTTTTTGGAATATTAATGAAACTAAATGAAATGAATGATAAGAATTATTAATGTTATATAAATAAAATCTAAAATGATTGATCAAATTTATATTATCATTATAATAGGGAATTATTAAAAATAAATTTATAAAATTAGAATTATGAATTATTATATTAAAATAAAAATATATATATTTGAGAAATGATATATAAAAAATATATGAAACATATAAATAAGATGACTCGAGATTATGGGGGGTTTGTTCATGTCTATCACAAAGGTAGGTTTTTATGGGATGTGCTCGCTAGATCCGAGAGAGAGTATGACTGAGAGTTAAGCTGATGGTTGGATATCGACATTATCTTTCAGAGTCGCGACTGATGCAGTTCTCGTGTCAGCACTGAAGGAGAGGTCGGGACCAAGGGAGGTCGAATACAGCATTGGTGAAGCTCGATGCTGAGAATGAAAATGGTTCTAAGATATAGTTCTTAAGAAGTAATTTTGAGTCCTAACTCCTTCATTCATCTGAATCAAACATGAGATCTGTTTTGTGATGAGGATTCGATGTCTATTTGAAAAAAAACAACCTCTGATTTGTCTGAAACCCGCAAGTTGGTATTTTTATTTAATTTATGTTTATTCTAATCTCATTTCAGATTTGTATTAGGGTGTAATATGTTTTGATATTTCAGTTTCTTTTTTTTCCTCTGGAAATCCATGTCGGCTCTGAGTTTCATATCTAATATCGACATCCTTTTCATGTTGGATTGATTTTTATAGATTTATTTATCTGAAAATTTCCTATCAGAAATGTATGGATTCAATTTTTCATATTATTTTCTTCAATATTTCATAATCGACATAGTTTATCAATAATTTTCTTATAAATAGTTAATTCTTTCAGCTACTTTATTTATTTCATTATTACTTCAAAAATTTCATGAATTAAATTATATCAAATGAAATATCACTCTGTGATGGATTCTTCCAATTACTAAACTTCCATTCTATCAATAAAGAATATAAAACAGGTTACCTCATAATCTCATTTAATTATATGTTTAACATGGAAGTCATATTACTACTATATAATGCATTATTGAGTTCATATTTTTGTTGAAATATGTGTGTGTGAGATTGGCCAGGATCACTACATAAATCCTTTTTTTTATTTATATTCTAAATCAATGGGATTTAGAAAGACATAGTAAGAGTGGTTGTTTAAGTCTGATACAATTAAGTGGAAGAAGAATAATTTGCAAAATATATAAGACAGAAATATTGTTTTCATGATTTTTATTATTATGATATATTATTTCCTTAAAATATAGTTTAAATTATTTTCAAACATTTCTCTACATTAAAGATGAATTGTATGATATTTTGTTGTATAAAGTTAATTCTATTTTTTTTATTTTAATATTCTAATGCTAAGGGTTTTTATTGTAATGAAATTTATCAGTGTTATAAAAATATGTACATACATATATGTTAATAAGTGTGTTCACATATATGATGTTATTTTTTAATATTTATAAGGTAAGAGTGTAATTTTAATTTATTATGTTTTTTGCTTCATTAAATTCGATAAGGATTTATTATCGATAACTTTATTTGATTTATTTTTTATTATTTATTTCAAAATCATGGTTTTAGTTTTATGTTCTAGCTTAAGATAATTTTATAGATTATATATATTTTGTATAGTAGTACATATTTTGATTTTATATTAGAAAAGGAAATTATTTTTGTGTTATATTCTGGAAAACATGGTTCTTGAAAATTATATTTCATTTAAATTAATATAATTATTTTTGATTAACTAATTAATTGATTTTATGTTACTTCCAGTGATTATGATTTCATTATAAAAATACTTAGGCATTTGGGGTTTATCTTAGTGGTAAGCATCCTTTAATCCTATATGAAAATGAGGTTTCAAAACCCATTGGATATCGGCACTTATTATTATAGCAGAACTGTAGCAGAAATATCACTATAGTGACTGTGGGCACTGTAGCGGTGGTAGGGCACTATATCAGTGGCGGGTACTGTGTGATACTGTCACGGGGGGGGGGGGGGTACTGTAGTATTACAATTCATAGAATAGGCCTTGGGCATAAAATTTCGACCTACGGGCCATGTATTGGGGAAAATGCCCATTGGGCCTTTTGGCTATGAAATGTGTCTCCCTCTACCTAGTTAAAATAGGTCATCGATTTTATTTAAAAATTAAATGAGGCTTCTGCCTAAACCTTTAAAAAAAATTATGATAAGACTTATATTGTTTTATAACAACAACAATATCTTGTGTGTATATATATATTATGAAGTTTTTTTCAAGTATTTGTTTATTAACGGATTAAAAAAATAACTGTATTTCATATTATCAAATTATATATTTAAATATTTGAAATATAAAATTCCATGTGTAATTTCTAACATTAATAGTTAGTTTTCAAACTAAATACATCACATTGTGTGTTTGAATATCATTAATACACTCAAGAAAGTCATTTACATTATAAGATGTGACCATTACCAATAATATGTGACACATCATACATATATTATTGTTTTTCCTCGATAAATTTTGCTTTACATAATTTATAATTTAGGAGTAAACAATATTTTTTATTCTTGTGAATGGGAAATGAGAATAGAAAATGTTTTCATCATGCAAAGATAAGTCAACAAAATATTTGATTATATAGAATCTTGAAAATTTATTATAGAGAAAGTATATATATATATGGGCATATATCTGTGTGTATTAAAAATGTTTTCAAGTATTTATAGTAGAAAACCTGTGGAATCTTATGTATATGTACATACAAAATATTAAAATGTTTTATAAAAACAGTGCATGAACATTGTAAATATGATATGGAATTTGAGAGTGAACAATCCCTCATGTGGGTAGACCCATGAAAGCCTCTAATGTTCCATTTATTTCTATAGTTTTGTTTTCTAAAGCTTTCATATTGTTGTCAGAAATACCACTACAGTTTTTCTATGAAATTTTTGGTCATAAGTATTTTCAAAATGTTGAATTATTTTCGACATGTAAAAAATTTAAATTACTTTATGAAATGGATTTTCCAAATAAAATTTGATTTTTTTTATCAAAATAATTTGAAAACCATTTCTCAAATGGTATTTTTAATGGATGTTTCAGTAAACAGTATTTAAAAAATTTGAAAACACCTTACTGCAAAAATGAATGATAAACCTTTGTTTTTAAATGTTTTTTACATGAATCGTAGATGTTCTAAATCGAGTTATGACTATTTTGGTATTAGCGCACACTGATGCATAGTAGAAATTTTTTATAAGTGTTCGGCTCTGAAAAATTTATGTTTTTGTATAATCATCCAACAAAATAATGTAAATTTGTACTTGTCTATGTAATATGTTATTTAATTATTTAGTTTATTTTTATAATAAAACAATTACAAAAAAAAATTTAGCATTGATTCCAGAAGAGTGGGCTCAATATGATATAATTGGTATCAAAGAAACGGTCTAAAAAATATTTTTAGAATAAAAATTCCCCCATGAGGGAAAAAATATGTGCTTTAGAATATTCTTTAGTTAGTTATATACCTTTAGTGTTTCTTTAATTTTGAAGATGGAAATTCAGAATTTTCAATAGTCCGACGAAAGAACGGTGAGGGCACAATTTATTTACGAGGGGGGGGGGGGGAATATACCAACCCAATTTTATTATTAATTAATTAATGAATCATAATTTCAAATAAATAATGTTATGAACCATTTTTTTTAAATTATGTAATTTCATTTTATCAATATGAAATTTGTTTACTTAAATTTGAATTAATTTTCTTGTCTACATTAACTTATTTTTCAACATGTCACTATTTAAATACATAATGACATATAAAGATAATATATATTAATATATTCATTATGAATTTTATTTTAATATATTGTTTTAATAAAAAAACACATCAATTTAATATTAGAAACAATATTTATTATAATTTTTTTAATAAAAAGTTATTTATAAATATTTGAGGAGAATTAAAAAATTTTAATGAAATATTATAATTACATTCATTATGATATTAAATAAAAATTATTAATGTTAGTAAAAGGATTTATTTCATTGAATATGAGAATTATATTGAATTATTAAATTTATTAAGATTTGATATGAAAAAAAAATTCTTCATATTATTAAAACTGAATTAAAGAAATGAAAATAATTATTAAAATTTTATATATAAAATATAAAATGACTGAACAAATTAATACTATATTTACATTTGGAAATGATTATTAATATTTTATAAATTTAGAAATATGAATTATGATATAATAATAAATCTAATTATGCATATATATATATATCGATTAAAAATGTTATACATAAAATATTGGGAATAAATAAAAAAGGTGACTCATGATTATGGGGGGTTAGTTCTAGTCTAGAATAGGGTTATGGTTTCGTGTGAAGTGGTCGCAAAGTCAGAGGGAGAGCATGGACAAGAGTTGAGGTGATGGTGAAGGATCTTCCATGTCTTCAAGAGCTGAGGATGATGTAGTTCGTGAGCCGGAGCTGAAGGAGATTCCAAGACAAAGGGAGGTTGAACGTAGCATTGGCAGAGCTTGAAGCTGAGAAACAATATGGTTCAGAGTATGAGTGCCTCAAAAGATATTTCAAGTATGAACACCTTCACAAATCGGAATCAAACAGTAATTTTTTTTAAAAATGAGGTTTTGAAGTCTATTTGGAGAAAAAACCTACGATTTGTCTGAAAACTGAATGTAGGTTTTGATTATTCAATTTTTGTTTACCCAAATCTTGTTTAATATTTGTTTTAGTGTGTTATAAGTTATAATTTTTCAATTTATTTATTTTTTATTTGGAAATTAATGTCAACTGTGAGTTTTTTTATCATATGTCAATGTCCTCTTTATGTTGGAATTATTTCAATTGATTTAATTATCCAAAATATCCAATTAGTATCGTATGGATTCAATTTTTCTTATGATTTTCATAAATCTATCTGAATCACCACATATTATCAATAATTTTTGAATTCAAAGTCGATGTTTGTTCATAACTTATTTGTTTCATTATTACATCACGAAAGTCTTGAATTATATCATATCATATCAAATCTCTCTTTTTAATTCCGTCTTCCAATTATCAAACTTTCACTCTATGAAAAATGAATATTATGTAAGAAAACATAGTATAAAATTTAATGACATGCTTAATGTGAAAGTCATATGATATCTATGTAAAGTAATATTTACTTCATACTTTGGGGGAACATTGTGTGTGTGATTTCGGTGAGGCAGACTACATAATGTCATTGATTTCATTGCCTTCTAAATCTGTGGAATTTAGATAGACAGAGTAAGAGTAAGTTTTGAAGTCTTATATAATTAAAAGGAATAATAATTCCCTCCAAAATATATAATGGAGAAATATTTATATTTATGGTTTTCATTATTTTGAAGTCTTATTTACATAAGTAATATTATAAATTATTTTTAAACTTTTACCTTATTCAAACTAAATTGGATAATATATTTTTGTATTATGAGAATTGTTTTAATTTTATTTGAATATCCTAATTAAAAGTGTTTATTATTATAATGAAAAATATTAGTGTTTGACAAAGATGAACATATATATATGTAAACATGTTCATTTACATATATGACATTATTTTTAAATATTTGTAATGTAAGAGAGTAAATATAATTTATTATGAGTTTTGGATATTTAAATTTTTTAGAGAATTATTATCGATATATTTATTTGTTTTATATTGGTTTATTTATTTCAAAATCATGATTTTAGTTGAAGGTTTTATTGTATGAGAATTTTACAGATTATACATCTTTTTGATATCAATGTATATTTTGATTTTACAATTTAATGGGAAATTGTTTTTGACTAAATATTCTTAAAAAAATGGTTCCAAAATTATATTTCATTCATATGAAAATATTTATCATTGATTAACTAATTAATGGATTTTATATTATTGCAAGTGATTATATTTTCATTATACAATGACATATATTGTTTTAAAATAATAACAACATCTTGTAGATATATGTATATTATGAAGTTATTTATATGTATTTATTTATTAAGTGATTACAAAATGTTTTTATTTATGTTGATTTCATATTATCAAAATTAATTTTTCTCTATTTGAAATATAAAATTCCATGGGTAATTTCAAACATTATAACTTATTTTTGAAATTATTTACATCTCTTTGTGTTTTTAAAAATCAGTTAAATACTCATTAAAGTCAATTACATTATAAGATGTGATCATTACCTATAATATGTGACACAACATCCATGTATCATTGTTTTTCATTAATAAATGTATCATTAATAAATGTATGTTTTAGGAATAAACATTCTATTGTATTCTTGTGAATGGAAAATGATAATGGAAACTATATTCATCCGAAAAATATACGTCTATGAGAGATTTGATAATTTAGAATCTTGAAAATGTATTATTCAGAAATTATATATATATGGGTATATATAAATATGTTTTATATTTTTTTCATGTAATCAGAGTAGAACTCATATGGAAATTTATGTATATATATAAGCAAGAATAAAATGTTTTATAAAACGTAATTTTTTTAGCATTGTAATTATGACATGGAATTGGGGATTGAACTTGTCCCACAATTGGATAAGACCAAGATAGACTTCACTGTTCCAAATATTCATTGTTTTTGGATTTCAAAAGCATGCATATTGTTTTCAGAAATACCACTGCTCTATTTTTATGAAAATTTTGAGCAAAAATATTTCAAAATGATAAAGTATTTTTTATTTGTAAATAATTTAAAAGAATTTATCCGATGGTATTTAAAGATAATTTTTGATGGTATTGTCAAAATAATTTCAAACCCATTTCTCAAATGATATTTTCAAAGGATGTTTCAGAAAAAAAGTAATTCAACAATATTAATACACAATAATGTGCCATTGAATGACCACCCTTTGTTTTTAAATGATTTTCATGTGAATCAAAGATGTTATAAATTGGATTTCAATGATTTAGGTGTTATCACACTGAAACGTATTAGGAAAATTTTTTTATTTCTATTCCACTATGATTAGTGTATGGTTTTATCATATCCTAATAAACTAGATCGGTAAAAGGTCCTTGTTTGTGTAATATGTTGGGTAATTATTCAGTTTCTTCTTATTAGAAAATAATTACATAGTAGTTTTAAGGATTGATTATAGAAGAGAAGACTATGGGAATTATTGCTAAAGTCATCATTTTTGACCTTCTGTTATACCAACTCAAAAGTTTACATATGGTAAGACAACATTGAAATGGGAATCATAATGGGAGAATATCAATAGTTAACACGACCTCTCCCTAGAGAAGTAAAATATAAAAATAGTCCATAAATATATTAGGTTATTCACTCCCCATTGAAGGAAGTCGACGACCCAAAAAATGGTAAGAATTATCAAGAAACTTCTTGAGATGCCGACATAAGAATACCCCTTCACAAAGAAAAACATGCCACTCCATTCCCGATCTAGATTCACTTCCTCCTTGGAAAACCTGAGTGACCCCATCAATAGATAATAACAAAACATGTAGATGAAGATAGTATATCTTGGTCCTATCACAGATCCTAATATCCATGATGATGACAATGAAAATGATTTCAAGATGAAGAACTAAAATGTCACACTCCACTTCCATGTCAGCTATCATAATGTAATAGGTCGGTCATTTGAAAAAATATTCGGACATTTTACCCAAATGAATGGAAAGATCAAATGAAAATTTAATACGTTTTGAACACAAACCCAACATGTAAATTAAAATTGATGATATCAAATAATGAGCTCCCTCCATATCAATAAAAATTATCACCATAAAAGATGAGATAAACATCATACCTCTAATAGTAATTGGCCATGTTTTAGATTCTTATGGTGAAAACTCTACTTTATTATTGAATCCTATCTTAGACACATGAAAATATCCATTGTACTATTGTTTAGACCCACCACCTTCGAATAATAACAATGAACTGATGAATCCTTAGTGAGAGAAGATCTTTTACTAAATTCCTGAGAGATCTTTTAACAAAACACTATAGATACCAAGATTGGGAAAATAGATTAAATATATTGGGAGCCTCTACATAGTTTGGCATGGTATGAAATTTCCTTCCATGATAGTATTAGAAAACATAATACATCCTTATTGAATCCCATGAAACTATACATAAATAAAATAGAACACTCATACTCTTACTTTTATTAATAGAAGCTACATGTTTGAAAATAACATAACCGACTAAATCTCTACCCAACCAAGTCTCATTAACGAAATATGCTTCATCCAATGCTTCCTTTTCAAAAACATCCACATAGTACATACAGAAAATGATAATAAACACTGACCAAATATCATGCCATGTTCACAACCCAAACATTTGGGTAATCATGTACACATTATTGACATGATTTAGTTATCGATTCACCAAATAATAAAAATAGTTAGAATACTCTAGAGTGGTATTCTCATTCATCACTATGGTTAGAAACTCATCGTTCATCTCTACAAAAAATCCTCAGGGTAAAACTATTACTGAATGACTTTATTTAAGGAATCCCATGTAATATCCTTGTTAAAATTAGCTTTCACAATAGATTCCCACAATCTACTTCCATATCCCTCGATCATGTACAAGGGAAAATACGCCATAAATATTTTATGACACTTAAATAAGTAGAATATCCTATAAATCCAATAATGAGACTCCTAATATTCTTATAGTCCCTTGTCACCACAGAAGATGAGTGGGTGATATTGAGTAAACCCATATCCCTGATCAACCACTCGTCCATTATTATAGACACCCATTGGACTTAGAGTTTTAATAATTTATATAATAGACCCTATCATGGTAGGATCCAATAAAGGGTTCACCTGCAAAACCTACCTCATAGCATCCCCTATAATATTTTAAAGATCTTTTCTCAAAGAAATTTTTTAACTAAAGAAAAAAAATTATCCATTTCCATTTTTTAAAATCATAGGACCAACGTTAGGATTAGGAATCATGATTTAGAAATTGAAGATTTAATCTATCCCTAAAATACCTTACTTATAATTGAATAAGTAAATTAAAATATGCATAAAAATAGTTCATTCAAATTACCTCAATATCCATGTCCCAAACCTCATACATGAACACTTTTTTCTACTATGTTTCAATCAAAAAAATTTTCTTCCTAGGCCACTTTTCTATATATACAATCAAATTTGGGATGGCTCCACTCCTATGTATAAAGACTTGTGTCCTAACATATAAACTGTTAAAAAAAATCAGGATAAGCATCCCTTTGATATCAATTTATAATGAACCATCCTGGGTCGACTAAAGAAGCCAATATATGGGCACATCACATGATATAGATAAAATAAGATAACATAAACCAATATTGAATTCATAAAAACCCATAAATAAAACCATATTATATAATCGAATCAAATTAAATATCATAAAAATGTACAGTCCCAGCAAAAAAATTTGAAACATGAAATCCTATCCAGAACCCATGTAACCACTGGTCATCTCCCAACCATCCTGAACTGAAGGATGTAGCAGCAAAATATGCCTACATACTGAAATATGATTATCCCATTTCCTGATTCTGAAAATATGACATCTAAATTTTCCCAAAAGAACATGTACGGTGTGAGGAAACTCCCCATAGTAAATCATCATATTATCTATATGATTCAGCATATAAATTATTTAATAATACTATATGTTATAAAAAACATTTTACAATTAGTTTTGATAAATTAAATCCACCATTAATTCAATATCACATTTGTTTACATAAAATTGATTTCTAATATCAAACAAAAAATTGTGAATGTAAAAGTGATAAAATAAGAATGAATATCTATATATCATGAGTTATACGACTCAACATATTTCTATAATTCAACCTATTATACGAAGATATGTGATACAACCTCATATAAAAACCTACGAAAAACAATCCATGATAAGAATAATCACGTGATAATAAACCATAAATGAAAATTTTCATAACATTTGGGATCTATCCTATAGTGAAATTAATACTAGACAATAAAATGTATAAATAATTATAATGTTGGATCCACTCATATCTAGTCCTACTAGTATATATCTAAAATTTTAACCTCTTAGTGGTTCTATAAACCCTCAACATCTACTAGTGCATCATTAAAAACAAACCCAATGTTCCAAATGTACTATTTTACAAATTATTTTTAGTGCCATGAACATTGTATTATAAAACATTATAGAAACTATAATGAATCACTTCGATGATTGATAACTCTTTTCTATTTCATGAAAATCCATTTTTAAATAAACAATATTTTAGAACATATTTTTCATTCTAGAAATAATTTGAATCTATATATCCTTTCTTATTAATACATATCCAAAAAATAATTTATCACGAATAACATATAATTAAATAAATCATCCCATTGTTTTGAAAAACTAACCTCAACAATGTAGAAACCCATTTAAATTCGAAAATGGTGACCAACATCCAACAGAATAGCCTTTTAAGATACAAAACACCTTGAAACGAAAATGGATTGATAGAAAAAACAATCCGATCAGAAATCCAAATCCTAATAACAGATAATGAAATAACCATGGAAAAAGGAATGATAAAATAGAATGAATTCATATATAAAGAAAAAAAACTAATTTTAAAAATAACATTCACTGAATAAAATTATCTAGAATTGTTATATGTCTCTCATATTTCCCTCAAGAGCTTGTAGGTTGGGAGGCAGAAGAGATAACAATAGAATGAAATGATAATTTAGTAGAATGGAACCCGAAATTCTCAATTCTCCATATTTATAATGTGTGTAATCTCATTACACATTCTTTAATCCTTGAATATAAAATACTCTGAAAAACATATCATATTTTTAATAAAAATACAATATTTTGAATTAAAAGTCATGAAAATATTAAAAACTGTGAAAAAACTCACATTGTGTATCTGGTTCATGGGTTCTTCCCAACATCCATTACAGGTCATGTATTCCCATTACTCAATGTGTAATCACCTAGGGAGTTGAAAAATATATAACTTTAAGATATAAACGTGGAAAAATCTACAACTTCAACATTACAGGTATCCACCCATTTTTTTTTAGAAATAAATTATCTATAGAAAAAGGAAACCAAAAGAAAATGTTAAATCATACCTCACAAAAGATAATAGGGAGTTACAATGTTTGATGATAAAACAAATTTTTCTAAATTTGAATTTAAATAATCTACAAGGGGAAACTTCATTAAATATTCATCTTTATATCTCTGTATAATATGAGGTTGGATAGATTAAATCATTATGTAATACTGAAACGAACACCATTAATCATTCATCTGACATGTTTTTAAATATATTTCACCATTAGATCTATTTATAAATATTATTGTCAAAATAGCTTGAGTTCACCCAGATTCATATATTTACATTTTATTGATGATGAACCCATAATGAAATCCAACCTATAATAGTAACATATATCAATAAAATTAGAAAATAATATGAAATCAATTTACCACACATTTACATCATAGAAAAAGATCTTCCCACATTTTGGGGTAAATGGGACAACATTCACTTCATTAACAGCATTGGAATTCCATTTCTACCAACTATATAGGGCAATTACTTATGTTAATATCCCCTTTATCAACTTATATATACTGTAAAACAAAATTTAGAAGGGTCTGCCAAATGATTCATTATAAGGTGATTCATTATTGTAAATAATAATAAAAATAATGTGATTAATGATAATCAAATATAAAATTTTTATCTAAATTCAATGTATTTAAAAATATAATTTATATAAAAATACAAGTATGTTTTTAGGGAAATTTAATCCAATAATATTTTTAAATTATATAGAAATTGAATCACCATTTAAAATCACATGGAATAATAGAAAACAAACAGAAATTTTTTAAAAATCATAAAAAAACTAAATTTAACTATTAATATTTAAAATATATTTTTTTATAAATATATATTATATTTAAAATTGATTTTATAATTTTACCCTAAACAAAATCATGTGGTCATTAAAATTTAATGTGAATCCAATTACAAGATATATTTTACGTATGATCATTTTTTATATAATATTTATAAAAATTATAACTCAATTATAAAAAAACAAAATGAATCCTATTTCATGTAAAAACCATTTTCAAAAAATATCCCCTTAAATAAGATATAATTTCTTAAAATATATCCTACTCATTTTTCAAGACCCATCTCCAAAAATAATAATTTCTTTTTATGAAATTTATAACACAAGTATAAATCATCAAAACACCATTCAGAAAAAATCATTGATAATTGGAAAACTAAAGAGAATTATTTATATCAAACAAATGATATAAGAAAAATCATCACTATCATCATGACTCCCCAAATAGCATAAAAATACATCATCCAACCCCCATCTCCAACCAAATCATCCCAATAATATGGAATACCCAAAACAATATAGTTTATTCATGAAAATCATCTATGATTTACCATTGAAAATTAAATGAAAATTATTTCAAGTATTATATATTATACTAAGGAAAATAATATAAGCTTAATTCTAAATAACAATAAAAAAAGTAAGGCAAAAAGGAAAAAATTATGGCATCCCACCTTTTATTATTTTAAATTTCATTTACATGGTACCTACATATGATCTTTTTTTGTTTCATTGCTTGTAAAAAGGTATGAAACACATGGAAACATATAAAATTATTCTAATACACTTCTATATATTTTGAAATTTTTATTACTATTTATAGTTATTGTATCTCATAAATTGGGTATATAAAAAAAGGTAACTGTTAGCATAAGGCTCAGTAAGGGAAGGAATGTGAAACAATTTTCTTTTGATCCAGTGGATTATCAATAAGAACACAATACATAATGATAATACATAATAATAAAAAATATAATAATAATAAAATGAATCATAATATTAAATAGTGGATAAAAATTTTAAATGAGACTTTCATAAGCATATCACAAATGTTTTTCAGGGATGTGTCAATATAATTACCATGGTTACTCACTATGGTATAATAAAACATTTCATCTTTAGAGATTAAATTATTTACTCAATGCATTAGAGTAATATCATGAGGAAAAATACAATTTTTATAATTAATGTGATCCACATATATAATACTCAATAAAATTATTAATAACCCATGGGGAATAAATGAAATGTGTTTCATATCAAAATCATTGTGTTTTAAGAGGTGATTAAGGACAATATTATTATGAAATTTTTTACCCATGATAATTGAAAGTTGGTTATATGTATTTCAATAACATATTAAAATAAATAATTATTACAAATGTTTCTATACCTCAGATAGACAAATTTTTTGGGGTGTCCAAAGAAATAAATGGTAATTTCATGAGTAGAAGAAATAAATTTTAAGAAGTAAAAGTTGTAGGATAATGCATATAAGAAATTTTTTTATAATAAATTAAAATAAAAGGGGAAAGGGGTCCCCAATTGATAAAACCTAATATATCAGAAAGGTAATAAATAAAATTTAAATATTGTAGAGTGACCATGATATTCAAAAGACTTAAAAAAGTGGTTCTTTAAATATAATTAAATAAAGATATTTCCCATACCTTAAACTATTACTCCTAAATATGAGCATTAAAATGTTAGGGGATTTAAGACTCTATTAGAGGAAACATTTAAATGAAAGACATCCATATATTTATGGATGAAGTAGTGGGTTTGAAATTAAAGGTATAAATGGGTGGCCATTTAAAGAAAACGCGTGGGGTTTTTTTAGTTTCAAAATATTGGCCAAGGAAACCTAGTTTGTGGAAAATGAAAATCCATGGGCTTGACCATGGTATTTTTCATTAGTTTTAGACACATGGGTCATATTATATGTTATCTTAATCCACAAGAGGCAACCAAAAAACTGTATTACTTATTTTAGCAGGGAAAAGTAAGGTTTCCACAAAAATATTTGTTCTAGTGTCAAAGTTTCCATTTTTTACATTGGAAATTAAAGAATAGGTTATGAAATTTATTAAAACAAAGTAAATTACATTAAATTAATAAAATAAAATATTTTAATTATTTTATTTTTCTTAATTAGTTATTACATCATTAAGAAATAATTATGAAACCATTAATCATAGTGAAAACTCAAATCTATTTTTTATATTCACGAAATAATACTATATTTTAGAAAATTATTATAGAATCACCCTAACCCAATTTATTTGATATGATTTCATAAATTATATTTATTTTATCATAATAAAACATTAATCATGATAATTATAACTTTTAAATATATAAATATTTTTTGTTTAAAAATAAATGTGGATTGCAAATGCATAATAATGTTTTTGATACTTCCATAAAAATGAAATTATTTTATCATTAATGTTTAAAAAGAATATTTCTATAATACTATTTAATTGAAATAATTATTATTTAGAAAATAATAGGTTATTTTAATTTCTGATATCTTTTTTTAAAAGTAAAATTTCAATCCGAATAATCATTATATAATATTCTATATAATTTTTTTTATAAAAACAGTTCTACAAAATAAATTGATGGGAATTATTTTATAAAATGGAATTACCCATTAATTAAAAAATTCTAAAACTAAATTTTTATAAAACTTTTATAAATACTAAGGTTTTAGTCATAGATGGTGATAGATTCATTAGGATTTTCTAATAACCAAGCATGTGTGGTAATTTCAATTAACATGAACATCTCCCTTAAGTGATTTCATTCAAGATTCACTTGTTGAAGATCATAATGGAATTTCCCAAAATAGAACCCTAGTAATGCTACCTCACTATGAAGATCTGAAAAATGGAATTCATATGTCATGACTCTACAAGTTGATACCATCATTTCATAATTTTCCATTCATTATTTGATTTCATTCCTTTATAAAAAAACAAATAATAGAATTAATAATATTGACTTTTGTATAGTTTCCACAGGTCCTAAAACTGGTGAAACATGATGGTAATATTTCCATTTATACTCACACAAATATTAGAGATATATATTTATTGTGTAAACAAATAATATAACACTCATATTCATAGGAAACATTAATCATCCAAAATTTCTAGGTTGTTACACTTCCCCCCCATAAGAAATTTTTTACATTAAATTTTAACACATTTCCTCAATTGAGAAATGATGTGGTAACTTCTATCACATTATCCCCTCTATTTGTCACATCACTTCATCAGATTTAATATTCATCTATAAGAATTTGGCATGGTGGGTAGCTTTGTTTCAAAGAACCTTGTTTATACGATAAATGATCTCTAATAGTTGCTCCACAAATGAGATGACATGTTCCAGTTGTACCACCATAGGATTCAGTACATTGAAATGGTCAGTTATGTATTTTATCAATAGAGATACCTGGAATAAAACTTGAAGTTAAGATAAATTTCGAGGTTATCCAATTCGAAAGGCCACTACTTCTATGCATTCAAATATTTCATAGGGGCATGTATATTAGAGGATATGCTTCCCTTAATTCCAAACCAGCAATAATATCTTTCAAGGTGGAATTTGATTGAAGAATTTTTCTGCAATATCAAACTCTATGTATCTTCTATAGTGGATTGTATGTCTATTATGTTGACTCTAAGATGTCTTTTTGTGTTATTTTATGTTATAATCATTTTATATAATCTCTTTCAATATATTATTTCCGAGAAACTTTCTCTCACCAACTAACTCCCATCATGGGTAAATTATACATCACTTCCCATATATTGCTTCATATTATGTCATTTTAATTTTCAAATGGGTGTCTTTATCATATGAGAATTCAATTAATTTGATTTTTTGATCCCATCCACAATTAATTTAAATTTATTTTGTTATTATAATTTCCTTATGTGAATGAATATTCCATTCATATTTGTCATCAATTTTGGGGTTATAGGCTATAATAAAATGCAACTAAATATTTAGATAATCTTGATGAAATTACTACAATATTGATGTGATCGTTGGATCATGATCATAAATGTTATAATTTTGAACTCCATGAAACATAATCACATCCATTATGTATATCCTGACATGTTGGTCAATAGAGAAATCATCATGAATAGTGATGAAATGTGCATTCATGTTGATATGATTCACTATCACCCATATTTAATTGTTCCCATTGGATGTTCTTGTGTGACATGTGAAAAAATATATTCGAGAATTTTCCCACATCAATGGTGTTAGGGGATGTGTTTGTAATACCCATTTAATAATATTTCCATCTAAAATATCTTATTGAGACCCCAATAACATTGTAGTGTAGTCGAAAATCTTTCAATTTAATTTTATCCCACCAATAATGATCATTTAGGTCCCAATTAATTTTTGTTCTTCTAAAATGTATATAGAATATAGTGTTATGAACATTATTCCTCAGATCCGTATTCATTTCAATAATATAAGGAACCCATATTCTTTTATGAAATTTAAGTTATACATATTGAAATATATTAAAATCAGGAAAATTCCCATTCTTCACAGCCTCTATATTCTTCTATAAAAAGGATCCTCCCCTTGAGAATTAACATTATTATATAGTAATTATGGTTAAAATCATTTAGGAAAGGGTTAATTATGTCCCTCATCTCATGTTTCCCATGGACAACCAAACTCGGACCCTTATCATAAGACTTCCTTGAATCCTAATCATTTCTTAAACAATTAGGTCACTACTATTTAATGCATTAAAAAAATTATTTTCTCTTCTACGGTGACAATAAATTGAATAGATATATTAATTAATAAGTTTAAACCATCTCTTATGTCTCATGTTGAATACATTTTGTGTTAAAATAATATTCAAACCTTTCTAATAAATTTATATATTACAATTATCCCCATAAATATATTTCCTTATATATTAAAATCGAAATTAACCATAGCTATTATGAGGTCCTTCTTTGGATAATTATGCTCATGTGGTTTCAACTATTGAGATGCATAATCAATCACCTTGTCATTTTTATGATGACACACCCATGCCAATTAATTAATGAATAAATAAAAATAAATAATCATTATCTGTGAGATGGTAGATTTAACAGATGTAAATAAAAAAATATCCTCATTAACTCTTGGAAACATTCTTTACGCTCCATTGGTCAAGTAAACTTGGACCCTTTTTTATGTTACCTTTGTTTGTGGATTATAAATGAGTGAAAAGTTTTTCAAAAACACCATATAATATCATGATAAACTAGGGAAACTAAGAATATCAATTTATTTTGAAGGATAAGTCCCCTCATACACAACCTTTGTCAAGGAAGGATCATATGGTATTCATTATTTGGTTACAATAATCCCCAAGAAAGAAAAATTTTGTAAAAAAAATCAGATATGATGAACTATCCATATTTTCACTCCTTCCTCTTTGTTTTCAATATAGCCTTATATGATCCTCTTTATCCTCTTTTATTTTTTAATATATTAGAATATAATAAAAAATAATAAAAAAATTATCTAGGTAGTCCTTAAAGTGCCTATTCATCAAATCTATAAATACAGTAGGTGAATTAGTAAAGTCGAAGTGCATAATAACAAACTCGTAAATGCATATTCCTTAATAAAAAGGTAGTCTTCTCAATATCATTTTTCTTCACCCACAATTTATGATAACCAAATCCATGATCAATATTGGAGAATAATTGAGTCCCTGATACTTGTAGAATAAATAATCAATACTTAGAAGAGGGTAAATATTATTCATAGTGATCGTAATATGTTATCTACAATTATTTTATATCCAAATTAAACAATATTTATTCTTCAAAAAGGGAACATGTGCTCCCCAATGATAAATACATAATGGACAAACCCCTTCTCCAAAAGATCATAGAGTTGTTTCTTTAATTACTCAGCCTCCACATTTTACATTCTATATCGGGTCTTTTATATCATCATGTATCCCGACATGAGTTGAATGGAGAACATTACCTCTATTTTTAAAGGAGTTCAGGGTAACTCATCATGAAATATTCTTATGTATTCCAAAATTATGGGTACATTCACTATTCATATACATTCATTTCCTACATCATCATCACCAATAATTTCCATAATAAAGGCTATAGGGGGTACTTCTAAATGAATATCATCTCGATATATCCCACTTTTGAAAACAAATGAATATTTTCCATCCAAGAAAACAAATAATTCTTTCTTATATTGTTGACATTAGTACTATACTTTGAGTCTATCCCATCCCTAGAATATCATCGAAATATACATTGGTAATGACTAACAGATATGTGATGAGATCATGATCTCCAATGAGAATACTAGAGTTTCTATACACTATAGATACAAGAATAATCTCTCCAAGAGTATTGATAGATGAACTTACTTATAGTAGATTAGATATTTATTTTATATTCATTGAAACATAGTGGAAAGAAAGTAATGGGGTGAACCTGAATCAATAAAAGTACTTTATATCATTGAGAGTTCAATTATAGTCCCTTCTACCACAACATTTGGAGCATCAATGTCAATCGTTGCGATAGAAACAGCCCAAACATAATCTTTTTCCCTATACTTAGGATGGTGTTTATTCCCCTTAATTATCTTATTAATTGTAGAATGGTTATAATAGGTCCATATCATTAAAAATTTAAAAAATTGGACTTCAAGATAGGCATAAACCATCTTCACTTTTCCATTAGTTGTGAGATGAAGAGGATTCAGCTCACTATGACTGTTCTGAGAAATAAGGATATCTCTTCCAAACTTGTAAAATTTCCCGCTTCTGAGCAAGAATTTCCCAAAATTCATCCTCAAACATTTGTTTCTTGTGGGATGTTTAACATTATTTAATCTCATTTAATGATCAATGTTCCTCCCTGTGATTATATCCCATTCTTTGTTCTTTTCAATTGATCTATGGGATCATTGTGTCTTCTTGAAATATAGTACTACCTTTATAGAACATCGTTGTATCTCTGTATAGTGTTCATTGTCTGTATTTGCTAGATTATTTCACAGATTGGGTCTTAGTCCAACAAATAATCTATCAACCATTCCATTAAGATCCATTACACATATAGAGGTGTAATTAAAATTCCTTATAATGTTCGATTCATAGATTCCCACTTGTTCATTTTCCTTTTTCTTCAACTCTATAATTCCTTTTTACATTTTTTATTCACATAAAATGGAGGAATTTTTTTAAAAACAACATTCCCATGAACTCTTCCCGCCCCATAGATTCATTATAAATAGTTTAATTTTTATTTTTAATTAGTGTCTACCACTGATAACCTTTTCTCTATATGCAATAAAAATCATGTGTGACTTTCTCTCTTCCAAAATATAGAGTATGGAGAAGATTATTTTTATAGAGAATATTCATTATTAATAAATAAATTGGTTAGTTTATCCACTAAAAGAAGGTGGTAATTGACGCATAATGTACTAAATGGAATATTTTTACCTTTGAGTTGAATATGGCCCCTCATCAGGAATAATTTTATTGTTAACAACTCATGTTTGTTGATTCATCAATCACATTATGTTTTCCATTCCGTCTTTCATCTAAGAGTTTTCAGTGCATAGAATTTTTATTTCATAAAACATCATGATTAAATATGTTATTCATTAATAAAATATTTCTATAAATCCTTCATAATGGTTTATAAAAAAAATCTGATTGGCCAAAGACATATATCAGGATTTCCAAATAGGAGTGCATCAAGGTCCATTATCTTGCACCAGTTCTCGTTCGAGTCTAGACCAACGATAGTTTTTTGTTTTTATCCCTATATTCATCAGTGACAAATCCATATCTACTTGTTCAAATCCAAACAATTATTTATTTTCTAAAAAACCACATACAAAATAAATTTCCAAAATATGAGAATTTTTTTATCATATTTTAACTTTTACCTATGTTTATTCCAATATTATTCAAGTAATAATTTCCACAAATTTATAATTATTCATATTATACCAACTATGTAATCCCCATTTTTATTACATACTATTCTTATTTACATGTTATAAAAAGTGTATCTTTTAATTTTTTTTCATATAAAACGTTACATAATACACAAAAATGTAAAACCATATTGTACAAAACTTATAATTATTATTAAAATATTAATCCTAAGTAAATTCATTGAGTATTATAATATTGGACCATACATTAATAGAACTGGTGGGCATAAGGCCCAAAATTAGAATGAAAGGGAAAAAATTTACTTTTGATCTCAATGAATATCAATAAGAACATGAGTCATAATGATAATCTATGATAAATAGTTATATCATAACAATATTTAAATAAATAATAAAATTTAAAATTTGATATAAAATTTAAATGATGCATTCATAAGAATATCACAATTTTTTTCAACAAGGTGTCATAAAAACCACCATGGTTAATAACTATAGTATCATAAAACATGTCATCTATAGTGATTAAATTCTATACCCAATGTATTAGAGAGATATAAAGGAGGACCCATCAAATAAATCAGATAATGTGATCCATATATATCCTAATCAAAATATTTAAAAATAACTTGTGGGATATAAAATAAACCAGTTTCGTATCAAATTAGGGATTTATAAAAACTGCTTAAATAGAATATTATTAGGTAATTATTAACCCATGGGAAAAAATATGGTTTTATGTATGTCAATAATTGAATAAAATAATTATTTTTTTATATTTTAAAATACCCCTTGAATTATAGAGGTTTGGGTATTCCCAAAAATAAAAAAAGGCAATTTATTGTTGGGAAGAGATAAAGTTTTTGAAGTAAAATCATTATCATAACGGCTATAAAATGTAGTTTTAAGAGATGTTAAATAGGAATGAGACCTCGTAATCCCATTTTTGAATTAGAATTAATTAGTAAGGGAATGAATAAAAACTAAATTATATTGAGTGTACATATCATTAAAAATATATAAAAAAATTGTTCCTGAAACAAGGAGAAAAGTTCGATATTTCCCTTACCTTAAAGAGTTTCTCCTAAAACATGAGGATTAGAAACTCATGACATGATAACACATTGGGAGGACTCATTTTTAGGTTAAAAATATTCTTGAGTTGTGGATTATGGATTATTAGTTAATTAAATGGCCAAATTGATGGGTATTTACAGCGAAAGAGGGGGATTTGATTATTAGTTTCCAAATATAGTCCTTGGAAGCCTATGATTTTGAAAATACAAACTAGTGGTCTATACTATTGTTTTTTCCCAAGGATTTGGACACTTGGGTCATATTTTTTGTTATTTTATTCCAAAATAGTCTAAAAGAATTTTATATTATATCTATTTTTATGGACATGTTATGTTTTCACATGAATTATGTTTATAATTTTATGATTTCCATTATAGACATTAGAAAGTAAAATATAGGTCTGGAAATATATAAAAATATATTAATAAAATTCATTAAAATATAACCATTTTTGTGTCATGTATTGTGGTTATTTAGTCCTTATATCATTCTGACATAATTATTAAGTCACCAATCATAAAAGAAAACATAAAATTTATTTCCAGTATTTATAAAAAACAATGCATTTTAAAAAATTATCATAAATTCAGCACAAACTACTTTTGAGGAGATGATTTAAATTTGATAATTATTTATCATAATAATACTATAAATATGATAATTATATCATTTAATTTTAAAAATCCATATTTAGTAATAAAATAACATCTTAAAGATGCACAATCAAATTTTTAACACTTGAAAAAAATATAATTTCATTATCATTAATATTTAAATTATAATTTTTTTTCATAATATTACAATAAAATAAGTATTGTTTAAAATATTAGAGTTTATTATAAAATTTTTATCTTTTCTATATATTATAATTTATATTCGAAAATTAAAATTATTAAACCCTATTTATATTTTATTAAGAAAAGAATTATTAAATGGATTTGATGGTAAAAAATATTATTTATACAACGCAATTACACTAAAAGTAGCTGAGGACATGAAACATAACCCCTTATAAAATGCACATGAATTCTATGGGTAATTTGTATGATGGTGATCGATTCATTGGGATACTCAGCTAAGATTGCTTCAGTGGAAATTTCCACTAACTTTAACATATCCCATAAGTGATTTTGTTCAATCATAACATTTTGAATCTATTATTGGGCATACACAAGAGAAAACGTAGCCATGTATCTACCTCCAAATAACTATAAATTGATCTTCATATCAAAAATTATATTAGTTGATGTCATCATTCCTATGTTATGAATTAATTATTCATTTTCATTTCTATTTAAAAAATTAATTATATCACTAAAATTGATATCAATTGTATAGTATAATGTGGTCATAATTGACCAATGTTCATATAATGGTTGAAACCTGACGGTCACAACATCATATCAGGATGCCCACATGAGAAGATTAGGAGTTTAATCTCAAATTTTGTAAACCTTTCATTGGGTTGTTTATTTTTATGTCAAACTAAAACATCTGTGTTAATGGAATATAATCATGATTTGATCCAAAAATATTTCCCTAGAATTCTGGAATAAAAATAATTTACTAAATAATGAGATATATTAGAATAAAATTTTAATTAATAACCCTTTATTGATTTAACACTAAATAACTTTATTATCTAATAAAACACTATCCAAACGTAACAACTATAATGCCCAATGTCATAATTAACATCCCATATACAATAAATAATATCCCAAATAACCTATATTTTAACCCACTCATGTTATTGTTATTTTAAATATTATTATAATTTTTTTATTTTCTATTTTAAGAGAATTAGAATAAAATGGTCTATATTATAAGATTTTTATTTTGGTCCAATTTTTCCCTATGGATAAGGATTTCAATGTATACTCTCAAAGAAATCATTCAAAATCTTTTTTTCTTTTTTATGTTACTGTTTTCCCCATTTTTTAATGGGTTTTCATAAAATATATAGTCCTCCAGGAATCCATGTGTCATATATTCTATATGAGGCAAACATGAATAGATGGATCGTGGTTAATATAAATAATTGTACCATCCCAGGTTGGATTTTCTGTGTTAGTTAGTGGCCTCATTGATGTTTTTGTTTGTTTTGACTAATGATGATAAAAAATCAATTTTACATCCCATATTCACTTAATGATTGAATATAACAAGGTTCCCCTCATGTTTTTAGGGATATATGACACGTTTTTCAATATGGATTGTGTGATACTGTGGGATCTCTATGATAGATATAGAATCTCCCATTACTATCATTATTATATCATTACATTATATTAAAAATATTTATCATTGTTATTTATCTCCCTATATATTCCATTCTCTTTCCCTCCCATCCATACCTCATTTCCCCAATGGAATTCCTTCTTCTAAAAAATATTTTCTATATACAATAGGATATTTGGAGTATAATTTGATTCTAAAAAATGGTTTTGGTTTCATAATTTTTGTAGATTATTATTCCTCATGAACATGTATTCACCATGATAGTAGAAACATGTGGTCTCAATTTACATTACATGTCAGGTAGTTATTTGGATGTTATTTTATTTTTTTCATATCATGTTGTATTTTACGATTATAAATTACCATTTATGAATGTATATACCTGTATGAGGTTTTTTATGAATTTTTAATTTTTTTCAAGAATTATAAACTAGTAATAATTATTTTATTGTGATATTCATTAAAAACAATGAAATTAAATTTTTTCTTAGGAAGAGGGTCCATATGGATGCTTTCAAGGCAACATAAAATAGTTTGAATGGAAATTTAAAAAATTATGTACTTTTTTGTTTTTTAATAATAAAAATACTTGTTTTAAATGTATATATTTAATGTAAAATGGGTATAAATTTTCAAGACATTCTCGAGATGGTATTTAAAGGAATAATTTATAAGAATGGGTGAGGAAATTTAATCTCATTCCATATTTTGTAAATATATTCTTATCACTTTATAAAAAATAAATATCTACGATTATAAGTCCATTTTTATTTCATATTGGTCATTTTTCTCCCATTAATGGGGTTTCTATATTTTATGTGCTCAAAATATGATGTTAATAATGTTATTTCATACGGTAAAGTTGGATTTTAGTTGATATTTATTATTTATTCATATCATGCTAGTGATGAATGTAATTTTTTTATCACCACATATTGGTTTAGATCTTAAAATCTAGGTAACTAACATGGATTCCTTGATCTATGCTACACTATTTAGAATCACACATGAATTAGATCCCATATAGTTTTTTATACATTACTCTTAGAGGGGGTGTCCTTGATAAGGCCATAGTGGGGCTCGTTAGGTTGATTGTGTATTTGTTAAGGATAATGTGTAGAGTAGAAATTGGTGCCCTATTTATAGTATTATTTACATTAAACAACATTAATAACTATGGATTTAATTAGTTTCCTTGTTCTTTCATATATTGTTTATGTATTGGATTTCATTTTTGTATGAACCCACTTATACATTTTAATATAGAATCACTTTTTTTTAATTATTATTTATATTTTATCTTTAATAGATAAAGTGGTTTATGTTTTTATTGACCTATTGTTATTTATTATTTGGTTGGTTTTCAAATTAGTTTAGAAAAATTATTTTTATATAATGTTATTTTAAATAAAAATTTGATTGGTTTGTTTTTCATTAATTATTTTAGAAAAAAATTAAATAAATGGAAACCATTTATTTTTATTAAAATTAAATGTAATCTTATCATGTTTTAAATAAATAAAATAATATGTTTATATTCTACAAAATATATAAGGAAAAAGGAAATATTTAATCTTTAAAAGTTAATGTACATGGTTTTATTTGACTTTCCCCTTATAGGGAATTAAGGATTACACCATACACACAAGCTCATTTGCATGACTTAAAATATTATTCCTTATAAACATTATATGATTCATTTTAGTTTGGTTGTCACTTATTTGGTATATGATGGTTGGGTAAGGATATAGTTATCAATTTTGGGTTACATGGTGGTTCTCTATAGTTTTTTATAGATTTTTATTTATGTTGGGATGTTGTTGTAACAACAAATTTGTTATTTTTTTATTTAAATTATTCATGAGGTATCTTATATTTTATTAATTTATAAAAGGTTTTGATGAAAAATATATATAAGGGTTAAATTATATTAAATAGTTATGATTTATTTGTTTCTTGTATTAAATTGGTTTTTATTTTTTATAGGCATCCATTACAAGATCATTCTATGTTGTATTTTGGTAAATTTAATCCAATGTCTACAAACTCTAATTTTATGATAAAAATATTCCCAATATATAATTCATTATACTCTGGTAAATGGTTTCCAACCCAATGTAATCAAGAATGACAATTTGTCTTAGTGTTGAAATGGATTGGCTGACATGTTAGCTCAGCCCTATATGGTTCATTACAAATGTTTTTTACAGATTTTGTTTTGGGAAGTCCACGGTTCATAAAAATATATTGTCTAGTAATAGGATTATGATAGTACTGTGATAACTAAATTAGGGATCATTAGTAATGTGTGGGAAGTTTATATCCCACTAATTCTTTTTTAGAACCTAGAGTTTTCACATGTATTCATGACGGAAATCGTGGATTTTTATTTTATAAAATACAAGAATAATAATATTTTTATATTGAGTATATATATTCAGATCCCCAATGAGCCATGAATGTTATGTTATGGGATCTCTTGGACATGGGATAACATTTTAGAAATTTGTTGAACTGTATGTTTTGGAAAAAAAATTGCTAAATATTTTTCACATTTCCAACCAACACATGTATCCAAATAAAGAACATATGTGAAAACCTCCAATATTTTTTATTTTTTATTATTTCCATATCATAATGTTATAATTTCAGTTTCCACATGATGAAGATGAATCCAAATGATTTTTTTAAATTAATGTTTCCAGATTGTATTATAATTCCATGTCTAGTGTTTTTTGATTTTTGAGTTTCATACTATGATGGGTCATTTTTTAATAAAATGAAACTTTTCATGACATCAATAATTTTTAAAACATTGATTAAATGGAATGTTTGAAAAATAATTCTCATTCAAATCAATGACTAAATTATTATGTTGTTGATTTCATTATTTATTTGGAATGAATTGTCTTATTAAATAAACATAGTAAGGAAATAATTTAACAACATATCCAATTGATTTTTGTAATGGTTTTACACTGGAATAATGTTTTCAAGTAATTTTATTTTCATATAAATAGCGATTCACATAATATATGTAACGCCCCGACCCCAGCTACCCAGAGTCGGTGCATTAATTACATAACATTGGCATGATCACAAGAAAGATCAAATCTCGAAAGACTGATTGGTTTAGTAGCCTTGGAAACACTAGATATAATCATAAAGTTTTACATTACATTTAAAAGTGAAAAACTACTACAACAACAAAGTCTTCATAATCCACACTACTATCCCCTCATAATATCCCTGCATGTCATTCATAATTTACTTCTTCACATCCTGGGGAAAAATAAAACATAGAAAAGGGGTGAGCTCAAATGCCCAGTAAGGATAACAATATAGCGGAAACTTTCATAAATAAGAATAAACATTTAAGGAAATGCATTACTAAAACAAAAGCCTTTTAAAATTGAACTTCAACATGGTATGGCAAAAGTAAAATGAAATAATGCCATTTACTTATTCACATGGATATTCTACTAATCGAATAATCACATGCAAAAATCAATAACCACTTTCATAATGTTGGAATGCATAATGCCAGACTATCATAACCACATAGCCAAGGCCTCGTGCCAAGACTACAAATAAGATTTTGTCAAGGCCTTGTGCCAAGACACTAGTTTGTCTCATGAGACCTACCGATGCATCGAGGAGCTATAGCGGGCTCCACCCGTCACTTATTAAGTCCAATGCATTCCCATATGAAAAGGTTTAAACATAACATAAACATTCGTATTAAAACTAGCATACGAAATGTCAATACTTTCACAATAAACTATGAATGGTATAAAAATAGCACATCCACAGTCAAACATATCACAAAACCTTCAATACAATATAGAAGTTTTGTATCATAATAAATCAACTTCAAATAATCTTAAAATCCATCAAAGGATGTTGACATAGATGAAATCAAAATTCTTTTTAAAGAAATATCTCCTTTTATTTTGAAATCATTTAAGATCCATATAAAATAAAACATTTTCTTTGGAAATATTCTTATAAGCTTGTAAGGAAAGCTTTGAAGATTTTATAACGGCGTAAAATAACCGCACCCGCCGTATAAGTTAAAAAAAACATTCTTACCTCAATTCTATCAAAAAGGTTAAAAAGGACCTTGTTTTGAAAACGACGGAAAGATTCCTTTATAAACCTCTTATAAAAAGTCAAACAAGGGTATAAATGACTTTAACCCATATTCTTGTAAATAGTAAAAATGTTTTGAAATACATTTCGAAGAAACATGGATGTGGATGATAAAGAGATCCCAGTAGATTATTATGTATAATACAACCTCGGATAATGAAGAGATTGTGAAATAACCCTTACCTTGTACTTTTCCTTGGTTGGGGTAGGTTAACCTCCTGTATAATGGTGAAATAGTTGTTATTAAATTATACAAGAATCATATATATTAATATGATATCATATATGATCTTTTAACATTGATTTGTTAATAATATCTTAGAATTATCGTCGTTTCGGGAGTTAACTTACTCATTTTCTTTTATATGTTTTGTTACATAAGCCATGGTTGTTGTATCTTATTCATATCCAGAATGATATACAGTCCTTAAACATCATTTTTAAATCATCAAATGATAATTATACTTGAATGGATACGATGGAGAATGAATCTCATCGCGTTCGTGGAGACGGTAGTCCGTACGTACGCACGAGCGACAATATCATTCTTTTGATATTAAAATAATATATAAATGGATGGTATATCATATATACAGAATCATTAACATGTTATATTTATTATTTACATGAGTTACACATCATTATTATACCCATCCAAATAATATTATATTGAATAACAATTACACCACGACGTGGAGACGGTAAGCCGTACGTACGCACGTATGGTGACATGTTATTCAAAGGGTGGATAGAATACTGAATATGATTGTACCATATTTATAATAAAATCATAGTATATGTGAGATACTGGAGTTATTATTTCAGAATGGTAAGAACAAAGGAAGAAGAAGTGGAAGAAGAAATGAACTTAGAAAAGGGTGGTGAAATCATTACCTCTTCTTCGGGTTCTTCCCTTTGATTTGATCAAAAGGGATCCTTAGGTTGGCTTTCTGATCAAACTAAGGCCTCTAGGTTGTAGTGAGGGATGTTGGGAGAGTATTTGGGCAGAGTTTGGCCGAACCAAAAGGCTTTGAAGGTGTGAAGAAATGAGAAGGAGGAGTGCCCTTTTATAAGAGGGGTGAGGGGCACTTTTGGAAAAGCTAGAAATATTAATTTATAATAAATTCATATTCGGTTTCCAAAGGCTCAAAAGTTGACTATTCAAAGGATGAGGTGGGGATAGGTCGAAAACAACTCATCCAAAAGAATTTAGACAGGTTTGGGTACTTATATTAACCTTATCTTTAGGTATTAACTCTAAGTTAATTAGTTTCACTTTTACAATGTCTCTTTGTATTTTTATATAATATGGTTAATAAACTTACTATATACATCCAAGCGACCCCCAAGTGGTCCATTAATTATTAACCTATCATAATATAAGTCTCTTGGCCGAACCTTAGATTTTTAGGAATTTAATATCAATTAATAATATAATATTTGTTTTAAGAACTCTTTTATGTCAATTTTAACACTATTCAATAGATGATTTTTTTGAAACTCATAACAGATTGATTACTTCGAACAAAGTAAATTATATCAATCCTAATATATCATATTATCCTAGAAAATTAGTTTAATTCATTAAAAGTTTCATATTATATTTATTTGGGTATTTATAATATCAATTATTTTAATTTTTCACTATTATAGTAATTACTGCATCATCATTGTGTCATATATAAAACAAATTATTTAATGTCTAAAAATTATAAATAAAATATCATTATGTAGGAAATAGTTTTATCTTTCTAATGAATATTTATAATCTAAAATCCAACATATATAACCCTATGTAACAATTGTTGTTCTAAAAGATATATGCTTGTGTCATTTTTGTATTCATTTTAACTTAATTAAAATAAAGTGTCATTATCACTTACAAGTGGATCCATGGGGTCCCAAAATTGACAAAAAGATGCCCATGGTCGACCATGTATCAACCAATAGTGTTAAGACACGTTTTAGGGTAATTTAGTATTATTATAATATTATTTTTTAACCCTTATTTACTGGATTTACCCTTTAACCATGGTAAATAAAATATTTACCGCAGTAATTATTCAAAATGTGTAAAAATAAAAGTTACCTATTTACATAATTTGGACATCCTGATTCCAAATATGGAATCCATTTTCCTAAATTCAAAACACAGAAGTGGCAGAAATTAATTTAAAATTAATTCCCGCTGTCAAAACAAAAAGCGTGTTTTTAAGAGATAATAACTATCAAAAGATTGACACTTGTTTATGTTCGGTTTAATTGTAAAATTATGTCCAATGATAAACATTAAATTGAATTGTAAAAATATATTCTAAATATACTTTAAAACCACTCAAATTCATAGTTTATCACTATTAATTATTTTGATTAAAAAAGTTGTTTTTAATTAAAATTTAGAAATTTTCACTATTCATCAAAATATGAAAGTTATCCGAAATGTACCAAAATTTCACCCTAGGCTAATTTTGATATTCCGAATCCAAAAATGAAGTCCATTTTGAAATATAGAATATATATGATTTCAAAAATTAGGTATTACTATTCACAACGGCTAGTTTAATTAGTTGTGGTGTGTGTTAGAACTCGAGGTTGCGTACAACACACGCTATCGCATTATTCGAAGGGAAACGTACCGTAGAAGCTTGGGGTGTTACATTCTCCCCTCCTTCAAATAATTGCGTCCTCGCAATTTCTAGGGTATTACTGCATAAAAAGACTCGGGTGGTTCTTCATCATAAGTTCCTCGGGTTCCCACATTGCCTCTTCCATTTTATGATTTCTCCACAAAACTTTTACCAGACGCGTCGTCCGGTTTCTCAGTACTTGTTCTCTCGTATCAAGAATCTTGATGGGCTCTTCGCAATAAGACAGATCGGGTTCCAGTTCTAAATCTTCATAGGTGAGTACATGCGTTGGGTCAGGCATGTATTTCCTCAACAGAGATACGTGGAACACATCGTGAACTTTGGATAGACTTGGCGGCATTGCCAATCGGTAAGCTACGACCCCAATTCGTTCTAGAATTTCGAAAGGTCCGATGTACCTGGGACTCAATTTACCTTTCTTACCAAAACGTATGACTCCCTTCCATGGAGATACCTTCAGAAAAACATGATCACCGACTTGAAATTCCAAATCCTTCCTTCGATTATCGGCATTGCTCTTCTGCCTACTTTGAGCTGCTTTGATGTGATTTTGGATTACTTTCACCTTTTCCACCGTTTCCTCCACCAGCTCTGGGCCTACAAGTTTTCTTTCACCAACGTCATCCCAACAGGTTGGTGTACGACATCTCTTTCCGTATAACGCTTCATATGGTGCCATCTGTATACTCGAATGGAAGCTATTGTTATAGGAAAATTCTACCAAAGGTAAATATTGATCCCACATACCCTGAAAGTCAAGTGAGCAAGATCTCAACATATCTTCTAAGGTTTGAATAGTCCGTTCTGATTGTCCGTCTGTCTGAGGGTGGTAAGCAGTGCTCAAATGAAGTTCAGTATCCAGGGATTCTTGAAGACTTTTCCAGAATCTTGAAGTAAAACGGGGATCACGATCAGAAACAATCGATAGGGGTACTCCATGAAGTCTCACAACTTCATTAATGTATAGTCTTGCTAGACGTTCCAGGGGTAGATCTTCTCTTATAGCAAGAAAATGTGCTGACTTGGTAAGACGATCAACAATAACCCATATTGCATCGTTCCTTCTAGGAGTCTTTGGTAGCCCCATGACAAAGTCCATCGTAATATTGTCCCATTTCCAATCTGGTATGGGAAGAGGTTGCATGACTCCTCCAGGCTGTTGCCTTCCAGCTTTCACTTGTTGACAAACCATACATCTTGACACAAAATCAGCAATCTCCCTCTTCATGTTGTCCCACCAAAAATGTTCCTTCAAATCTCTATACATTTTGGTGCTCCCAGGGTGTATAGAGAAATTGGAACTATGAGCATCATCCAGCAATTCCCTTTTTAGATCAGGTATATTGGGAACACAAAGTCTCTTCCCGAATTTCAAAATTCCATCTTCATACACAAAGTCTCTCAATCTCCCATCATTCACAGCTTTAATCTTCTTTTGGAATTCGTCATCATCGGTCTGAGAACTCTTAATCCTTTCTAGTAAAGATGGTTTGGCAACCATTTGAAAAAGCATTGATGTTTCACCTTCCCTGGTTATTCCCATGTCCATTTTCACTAGATCCATGAAAATTGGATCCCTTTCAATTCTCATATTGTTCAAAACTCCATGGTCTTTTCTACTCAAAGCATCTGCCACCTTGTTTGCCTTCCCCGGGTGGTAGTGTATCGTACAATCATAATCCTTGAGTAATTCAAGCCATCTCCTTTGCCTCATGTTGAGTTCTTTTTGTGAGAAAATATACTTCAAACTCTTGTGATCAGTATAAATCTCACATTTTTCACCATAGAGGTAGTGCCTCCATATCTTCAAAGCAAAGATCACAGCTGCTAACTCAAGATCATGAGTAGGATAGTTTTGTTCATGAATTTTCAACTGTCGTGATGCATAGGCAATAACTCTATCATTCTGCATAAGGACACAGCCAAGTCCTTTCTTCGATGCATCACTATAAATAACGAACCCATCATTCCCCGATGGTAGAGTCAATATAGGAGCATTGACTAATCTTCTCTTCAGTTCTTCGAAACATTCTTCACACTCTTTTGTCCAAAAAAATTTAACCCCTTTACGTGTGAGCTTCGTTAATGGGTTAGCCAATCGGGCAAAATTCTGGACGAAACGTCGATAATAACCTGCCAAACCAATAAAACTACGTACCTCAGTTATACTCGTAGGTGCTGGCCATTCTTGGATTGCCTTGGTCTTAGAAGGATCAACAGAGATTCCATCTTTAGAGACAATATGTCCAAGAAAAGAAATCTCCTGAAGCCAGAATTCACACTTGCTAAACTTCCCATATAATTCATGCCTCCTCAGAGTCTTCAAGATAATGCGCAAGTGATTTTCATGATCTTCGTAGGTTTTGGAGTATACCAAGATATCATCAATAAATACCACCACAAATTCATCGAGATACTCCTTGAAAACTCTATTCATCAGATCCATGAATACAGAGGGTGCATTAGTCAATCCAAACGGCATTACAGTAAACTCGTAATGCCCGTACCTGGTTCGAAATGCTGTCTTCGGAATGTCTTCCTTCTTTACACACAACTGATGGTATCCAGATCGAAGGTCAATCTTTGAAAAGTATTGAGCTCCATGCAGTTGGTCAAATAAATCATCAATACGAGGTAGGGGATACTTGTTCTTTATCGTTATAGCATTGATCTCCCTATAGTCGATACATAACCTCATAGATCCATCTTTCTTTTTAACAAAAAGAACAGGGGCTCCCCATGGAGAAACACTAGGGCGAATAAATCCCTTATTACTCAATTCCTCTAGTTGTTTCTTTAGTTCGACTAACTCTACAGTGGCCATTCTATAAGGGGTCTTCGATATAGGCCTTGATCCAGGAATCAAATCAATAGAAAACTCAACTTCTCGTTCTGGAGGATGTCCAGGTAAATCTTCTGGAAATACATCTACAAATTCTTCCACAACAGGTACATCCTCTATTTGAACATTCCTTTCCTCACCCGCAGTTATTTCATTCTCTTCCTCCCCAATAATTGAATTTAGTTGAGCTATTGAGGGTGGATCTAAATAAGAATTAGGTGGTGACGATTCTGCTCTAAAAATAAGGTGTTCCTTATCATTATCATCAAGAATCGTAACCTCTTTCTTCTTACAATAAATCTTCACATCATAGTCCGAAAGCCAGTCCATACTGAGGATTATATCAAACTCGATCATAGGTATGACGATGAGATCAGCAGATAAAGAAAATTTATGTGCTCTAATTGGGACTGATTCACAAAACTTTGTTGCAACGATACTTCCCTTAGGAGTTTTAACTGACAACTCCCTTATTAAATCAAATTGGAAATATCTAATTTTCTTAGCAAACTGGGAAGATATGAAACAATGCGATGATCCAGAATCAAATAATGCATTTGCTAAACTTGAGGAAACCATTAAATTACCTGCCACCACGTCTTTCGGAGCTTCTACCTCAGCAGTAGTGATAGCATAAGCCTGGCCTTGATCCCTTGGCCTTTTCTGTGGTAAGTTCTCCTGACGCTTAGGACATGCATTTGCATAATGCCCCATCTCCCTGCAATTGTAGCACTGAACGTTGGTAGCTTCCTTCTTCCCCTTGCAATCATGTGCTTGGTGGCCTTTTTCACCACACTTGTAACAGACTCCCATTCCCTTCAAGCAAGTACCAGGATGTTTCTTCCCGCATTTACCACAAGATGGATATTCAACCTTTCCCTTCTTCCCCTTATTTCCATTCCCAGATTGATCAGCAGGTCTCTTCTTCTCTTGCTTTTCTTTAAAGTCATAAGACTTAGAGAATTCATTTTCGGTCTTTATAGCACATGAGACAATGTCTTCGTACGATGAAAAGGATTGTGAGACTAATGCTCGACGGAGAAATGGTTTTAACCCATCAAAGAAATGATCAATCTTACTTCTTGGGTTGCGAATATAATCTACAGCATACCTCGCTAACCTTGTAAAGTTAGCCTCATACTTTGTGACATTCTCATCCTCCTTTTGTCTCAGACTCAGAAATTGTCTTTTCATATCCGCTCGATGGTCGCGAGGGAAGTATTTTTCTAAAAACAGATCTTTGAATTCCCTCCATTCCATATTTGATACTTCATCATCTTCCTTCGTATTTTGAATCAATGACCACCATTGATCAACATCTCCAGTGAGGCGGTAAACTGCCATGGTAACTTTTTCCCTTTCACTACTCCCCAAAGCCTGAAATATTTTCTCTAGAGAAAATATCCATTGCTCAGCTACTAAGGGATTTGTACTCCCATTAAACGTTGGTGGTTGTTGTCTCATGAATCGATCTAACATTGATCCTCCACGCTGCGGATCAGGGTGCTCCATACGGGTAAGGTTATTATTCATAACCTGAGTAAGTTGTCCCAGTACGGTGATTAGCTGATCAGCACCAGTTGCATCACCAGCCCCACTATAATTATCTTGAGCAGGAGGGCAATCCCTACATGGAGTGCGTGCATTGATACGGTTTCCATTTCTTCCACTAGGCGCCATTTCTAAACAATGGCATAAACTAGATCAGTTTATGAATCAAAATACATAATCCCATACTTATAAAACACTTAACATAAATTGAACTATCTATGGATATAATCCATAATCATAAATATGTTTTCTTTGAGGAAGTATATACTCATAAACCCTTCATAATGATTTGTAAAGAAAGTGAGAGTTATCCTAAGCATATCCCCCGGGAGTGTCGTAACCAAGAGTGCAGCAAGGCCCGTTGTCGTGCACCAGTTCCCGTTCGAGTCTAGCTCAAAGCGGTGTTTTCGGGTTTTACCCCTAGGTACATCTGTGCCAGAGCCGCCTCTACCTGCTCGTATCCAGACAGGGATGTGTTGCTCGCAAAACTCACAAAGTCTCTACAATACCAAAATTCTAGGAAGTTCTTCTATACTAATCCTCAAAGTTCATCTTAGGTCTATGTGCTCTAATCAGAGTTTATCTAAATCTAGCTTCCAAGGTTTGTACTAAACTTCCTCTGATACCAACTGTAACGCCCCGACCCCAGCTACCCAGAGTCGGTGCATTAATTACATAACATTGGCATGATCACAAGAAAGATCAAATCTCGAAAGACCGATTGGTTTAGTAGCCTTGGAAACACTAGATATAATCATAAAGTTTTACATTACATTTAAAAGTGAAAAACTACTACAACAACAAAGTCTTCATAATCCACACTACTATCCCCTCATAATATCCCTGCAGGTCATTCATAATTTACTTCTTCACATCCTGGGGAAAAATAAAACATAGAAAAGGGGTGAGCTCAAATGCCCAGTAAGGATAACAATATAGCGGAAACTTTCATAAATAAGAATAAACATTTAAGGCAATGCATTACTAAAACAAAAGCCTTTTAAAATTGAACTTCAACATGGTATGGCAAAAGTAAAATGAAATAATTCAATTTACTTATTCACATGGATATTCTACTAATCGAATAATCACATGCAAAAATCAATAACCACTTTCATAATGTTGGAATGCATAATGCCAGACTATCATAACCACATAGCCAAGGCCTCGTGCCAATACTACAAATAAGATTTTGTCAAGGCCTTGTGCCAAGACACTAGTTTGTCTCACGAGACCTACCGATGCATCGAGGAGCTATAGCGGGCTCCACCCGTCACTTATTAAGTCCAATGCATTCCCATATGAAAAGGTTTAAACATAACATAAACATTCGTATTAAAACTAGCATACGAAATGTCAATACTTTCACAATAAACTATGAATGGTATAAAAATAGCACATCCACAGTCAAAGATATCACAAAACCTTCAATACAATATAGAAGTTTTGTATCATAATAAATCAACTTCAAATAATCTTAAAATCCATCAAAGGATGTTGACATAGATGAAATCAAAATTCTTTTTAAAGAAATATCTCCTTTTATTTTGAAATCATTTAAGATCCATATAAAATAAAACATTTTCTTTGGAAATATTCTTATAAGCTTGTAAGGAAAGCTTTGAAGATTTTATAACGGCGTAAAATAACCGCACCCGCCGTATAAGTTAAAAAAAACATTCTTACCTCAATTCTATCGAAAAGGTTAAAAAGGACCTTGTTTTGAAAACGACGGAAAGATTCCTTTATAAACCTCTTATAAAAAGTCAAACAAGGGTATAAATGACTTTAACCCATATTCTTGTAAATAGTAAAAATGTTTTGAAATACATTTCGAAGAAACATGGATGTGGATGATAAAGAGATCCCAGTAGATTATTATGTATAATACAACCTCGGATAATGAAGAGATTGTGAAATAACCCTTACCTTGTACTTTTCCTTGGTTGGGGTAGGTTAACCTCCTGTATAATGGTGAAATAGTTGTTATTAAATTATACAAGAATCATATATATTAATATGATATCATATATGATCTTTTAACATTGATTTGTTAATAATATCTTAGAATTATCGTCGTTTCGGGAGTTAACTTACTCATTTTCTTTTATATGTTTTGTTACATAAGCCATGGTTGTTGTATCTTATTCATATCCAGAATGATATACAGTCCTTAAACATCATTTTTAAATCATCAAATGATAATTATACTTGAATGGATACGATGGAGAATGAATCTCATCGCGTTCGTGGAGACGGTAGTCCGTACGTACGCACGAGCGACAATATCATTCTTTTGATATTAAAATAATATATAAATGGATGGTATATCATATATACAGAATCATTAACATGTTATATTTATTATTTACATGAGTTACACATCATTATTATACCCATCCAAATAATATTATATTGAATAACAATTACACCACGACGTGGAGACGGTAAGCCGTACGTACGCACGTATGGTGACATGTTATTCAAAGGGTGGATAGAATACTGAATATGATTGTACCATATTTATAATAACATCATAGTATATGTGATATACTGGAGTTATTATTTCAGAATGGTAAGAACAAAGGAAGAAGAAGTGGAAGAGGAAATGAACTTAGAAAAGGGTGGTGAAATCATTACCTCTTCTTCGGGTTCTTCCTTTTGATTTGATCAAAAGGGCTCCTTAGGTTGGCTTTCTGATCAAACTAAGGCCTCTAGGTTGTAGTGAGGGATGTTGGGAGAGTATTTGGGCAGAGTTTGGCCGAACCAAAAGGCTTTGAAGGTGTGAAGAAATGAGAAGTAGGAGTGCCCTTTTATAAGAGGGGTGAGGGGCACTTTTGGAAAAGCTAGAAATATTAATTTATAATAAATTCATATTCGGTTTCCAAAGGCTCAAAAGTTGACTATTCAAAGGATGAGGTGGGGATAGGTCGAAAACAACTCATCCAAAAGAATTTAGACAGGTTTGGGTACTTATATTAACCTTATCTTTAAGTATTAACTCTAAGTTAATTAGTTTCACTTTTACAATGTCTCTTTGTATTTTTATATAATATGGTTAATAAACTTACTATATACATCCAAGCGACCCCCAAGTGGTCCATTAATTATTAACCTATCATAATATAAGTCTCTTGGCCGAACCTTAGATTTTTAGGAATTTAATATCAATTAATAATATAATATTTGTTTTAAGAACTCTTTTATGTCAATTTTAACACTATTCAATAGTTGATTTTTTTGAAACTCATAACAGATTGATTACTTCGAACAAAGTAAATTATATCAATCCTAATATATCATATTATCCTAGAAAATTAGTTTAATTCATTAAAAGTTTCATATTATATTTATTTGGGTATTTATAATATCAATTATTTTAATTTTTCACTATTATAGTAATTACTGCATCATCATTGTGTCATATATAAAATAAATTATTTAATGTCTAAAAATTATAAATAAAATATAATTATGTAGGAAATATTTTTATCTTTCTAATGAATATTTATAATCTAAAATCCAACATATATAACCCTATGTAACAATTGTTGTTCTAAAAGATATATGCTTGTGTCATTTTTGTATTCATTTTAACTTAATTAAAATAAAGTGTCATTATCACTTACATGTGGATCCATGGGGTCCCAAAATTGACACAAAGATGCCCATGGTCGACCATGTATCAACCAATAGTGTTAAGACACGTTTTAGGGTAATTTAGTATTATTATAATATTATTTTTTAACCCTTATTTACTGGATTTACCCTTTAACCATGGTAAATAAAATATTTACCGCAGTAATTATTCAAAATGTGTAAAAATAAAAGTTACCTATTTACATAATTTGTACATCCTGATTCCAAATATGGAATCCATTTTCCTAAATTCAAAACACATAAGTGGCATAAATTAATATAAAATTAATTCCCGCTGTCAAAACAAAAAGCGTGTTTTTAAGAGATAATAACTATCAAAAGATTGACACTTGTTTATGTTCGGTTTAATTGTAAAATTATGTCCAATGATAAACATTAAATTGAATGGTAAAAATATATTCTAAATATACTTTAAAACCACTCAAATTCATAGTTTATCACTATTAATTATTTTGATTAAAAAAGTTGTTTTTAATTAAAATTTAGAAATTTTCACTATTCATCAAAATATGAAAGTTATTCGAAATGTACCAAAATTTCACCCTAGGCTAATTTTGATATTCCGAATCCAAAAATGAAGTCCATTTTGAAATATAGAATATATATGATTTCAAAAATTAGGTATTACTATTCACAACGGCTAGTTTAATTAGTTGTGGTGTGTGTTAGAACTCGAGGTTGCGTACAACACACGCTATCGCATTATTCGAAGGGAAACGTACCGTAGAAGCTTGGGGTGTTACAATATAATTGATGATTTTTAATGGTGAAAATATTACTTACATGTCTATACCGAGGTAAATTTGATTTTTGGTCATTTAATGTTAGATAGTGATTTCTAAAAAATGGAGGTTAATGATATTATTTTTATGGGTTTATAATCATAGATGGTTCCCTTAATTTTCAGGGGTTCCATTTGGATGAAATAATTATGAATAGAATCTATGTGTTAATAGAATGAGCTATTAGGGGATTTCATACATTAAACATCAAAAAAATTAAATAACGGTTGTTTCTTTGGCCAATACTAAAGGTGAATTCCCATATAATTTGGAGATGATCCCATCAATTATTTCCACTAATTATAATTTATATAAAGTGGTAGTTTCAAAACATTAATTTCTTTGAGACACAATCTCAATCACTATAATATTGGTTCTATTTTATATTTTTGGGATTTATGCCTTAATGAAGTTGTGGGGTTGATAGAAACCATAGGGGGTCCTTAACTCTCTTGAGGATCTTGAGGAATCAAGAGTTAAATTAGATTTCAGTTTTATTTTTGGACCATGTCGGGTATGTTTGGTGTTCATCATTACATTATTCTTTTCCAAGAACATTTTATATAATTTATCAATATGATATTCTTGAAGTAGTTATATAATTAGTATATTAAATTTTCTAAAGATCATCTGTTAATTATATTAAAACTATAAAGGATACAAATATATGATTAAATCAATATTATAAAAAATATTGTGACCTTCCCACATAACATTTTTATTAAACACCCTATGAAAGATAATTTCATTGCATAAAATCATTAATATGATGTTATATAAACTCTTCATTATTTTTTGTTAACATTATTCATGGATGTGTTCATGATGGGTATTTTGGTAGATGATGATTTTTTAGGAATTTTATCTTTTTTAGAATGTATATACTTCATAATGTGACAATATTAAACCTTTTTCTGAGAGAGAATAACTAAAATGTGAATATAATAGAAGAGAATATATATTATTTTTAGTCTTATGAGAGACATACTTATCTTCATGGGAAGAAGAAAACTCTCATGTTCTTCCTGTGTGGTGATCAAGGAAATAGTTAAAAATCATTTATAAGTTATTCCAAGAAATTTATATGTTGTAGTATCATATGCCACTTTATAAATAATTCATAGTTCTGGTTTTAGATGATGGATCATTATATGATTGGGTTTTTATTTTTAACTATTTTTTTATTTTCATTGTATAGTGTGTGATCATTATATATTTGTGTTATTTTTAGGAGATAGTTCATGTTGATTTTTTTCCTCTCTGTATCTGTTGATTGTTTCAAATGGTATCACATAAATTTGTGGTTTTATTATAATTATTTTGTAGTAATATTATTCCTCGTAGTTTTATGGGTGATATCATTGAAGGTGAGGATTTTTTTTCATGATGTTTTGATTATGGGAAACCATTTGGTCATGTTCTGTTAAATGGGGCGTACAGTGTACCACCACATGTTTTGTTTTGGCTATATTTTATTTTGTTTTTGGTTTTTTATGATATTTTGATCCATGATTAGTGTCGAAATTTATCATCACTAATTTTTGTGACCAGATGTTGTGTCCCCTATAGTTTCCATATATATATATTGTACGAGTATTTCCATATCTATAAATTTTTATATACTTATAAATTTATTAAAATTTTTTTGTATGGTCTTTTGTGGGTATAAAAATATTTAATTTTATTAATTACTAGTAAAAGTGTTTTTTTCATTGTTAGTGGTGTCCATTTTGGAGTGTTTTATCATTTATAAACCATTTTATATTAATTTTAAATAGTGATGAATCCTATGTTATATCTTTATTCTATTAGAGAACCTAGTATATTGGAAGGGTCATGGTTTGGTCATAGATATTCTCAATGAGTATTAATGATTATGTTTCTATTGACTAACGTTTTATAGGGGTATCGATGTTCTATATTCCATAGAGACCCTATAATGATCTTCCCCATTCCAAAATGAACTTTAATTATTTTGTGGATGTTTTCATTTTTTATTTCCTTCTATTTTAACTAAGCATATTATTGGGGAAAATTTTTAATGGTATGAATAATTTTTACACCCTAGTGTAACAAATATTATTATTGTTTTTTATTATGTGATACTTTTAGATTTTAAAATTTTTGAAATTAAATATTTTTTCTATTATCAAACTTTAGTCACATGGTTAAAAAATGTTCAAATTTTACAAGAAATATTTATAATTATTCAATTAATTATTACTAGGGTTTTCATTTTTGAGGCGTTGTTTTTTAACCCGTTAAGAGTCGACCATGTATCTGTGTGGATTATATTATTTATGGGGCTCACAAGAATGATTAGAATAATTTAAAAAAATACATGAATCCTAAACAGTGTGGGGTAGGTGTTCTTGCTAGTGGCTTCAGCATCATTGGTGTATGGTTTGGAAACCTGTGTGAAAAAAGGATGAGGTCTACTGAGATTCTTTTTTTTTGTTAGTTTCAATTGTACACCACTTTTTTAAGGGTTTTCTTGAATTTTTTTTTCATATGGGTTTTTTGATGAATTAAAATATCATAGGTAGAGATATAACCTCTTCCTATATTATTCATGGTTCCATTCTTCCAATTTTAAGTTGTTTTCATTGTAATTTATATTCATTTATTCTCCATTATCTTCTCCTCTTTTCCCTCACCCATTTCTCCAATGTCATTATTTCCTATAAATAATCCATATATGTTTTCAATAGGGGTTTTGGGTTTGGTTTAATGTTATCCTAGTGTTAATAGATGTTTACGGTCTATATATGGTGGTTCTTTTTTTTCTAAGTAATAGAAACAAATTTTATATAAACTTTGATTCCAATTCAGGTAATTAATATTATTTTCTTCATTATATTCAAATTCATTGTATTCCGGATGGTTTTCAATTCCATTTTTATGAATTTATATTCATTTATGTTGACTAGGGTAAATATAAAAATTGATTTTGGAATTTTAAACATGGAATAAATATGATTTTTTTGGTATTTATTTATTTTTTTGGAAATTATAAATTTTATCATGATTTGATTTTTATTTATAACTTATATTATTATAACCATGTTTTGGATTTAAATTTTTGGATTATTCCATATTTTTATTTTCTAATGAAATTAAACCATGTTATAGTATGTAATTTTATAATGAAAAAGGATGTGATTTATTATGATGAGTTTTAATGGGTATTTGAATGTTAAATTTATATTAAATGTTAATGACATTTCATCTTTATTAGGATTTAATTACTATCCCATTTCTATGATTATCAATCATATTACCTAAAACTGTTGGGTCCCTCTTTATATCCCCTTGTGTTGTTGTCGTGTTTTGTTTATCTTTTATTTGATAAAGATGGGATGTGGAAGTGATTATTTCATCAATGCAGTAATAGATGAGGTGATATTAATTTTTAATTCTTATGGTACATGGGATTATAATTTATTAATCTCTTTTTCATAACCTTATTTTATTAACCATCAGATTAACGGTAAATAAGTTGGAGACCATGATTCATGATGCACTATTTCAAATAACACAAGGGCTACTGTCCTTATAGGTGTGTTGTGCACAATGTTTATAAGGGGCTTCTATAAGATACTATTTCCTTAAAAGATTATTTTTTAATAGGATTATATTTTTATATGTATCCCAATGGAATATTTTCTCTATGGAAACCCAAGAAAAATAGACATAAATATTAGAGAAGTTTAGGTGAATATTCAATAACTTTCACCATAATAAATACCCTGGAACCATAATGGTTTAGCATATATAGAAACTAGAAAAATAATAACATATTTCATGAATGGTCATTAATAATTCCTTTAATGATCAAATATAAATTGTCTCTTTATTTTAATACCCATCTAAAAACATCTCGCTATAAAACAAGGAATGAAAGCATAATAATGGGTGATCATAGGAGATAAGTAAGGGTAAAAATTGATGATATAAATCCTTTTTCATAAGTTTGAGAAATAATATGGATAGTATAAAATTAGCATAACATCAAATATTCATATCCAATCAATAAATGATCATTAATCATAAATCACTGAATAAAGGGTTTTTTAAAACATGATCATTAACATACATAGATACATAGGTAACATGATAAGTGAGCATATCCTAATAGATCCTGATGGGTGTTCCCAATCCCCACATGTGGGATACTAGCACCTGATTTTATAGAATATAAATGTAAGAATCTAATTTACATAAAAATTAAATAAAGATAAACATGCCATTATGTGTAAATGGTAAACTTCATACGGAGAAGTGTGGCAATTGTCAAACAAGGAAAAATGCTCCTAATTAATACAAAAAGTACCAAAAAATAGGGTAAAACACCATGTACCAACAGAAATAACTCTCTATCGTAAGGATCAATGGCTTTTACCACCTCCAAGTGGGGCCTTAACCTTGCTCTAACCTAGATGAAGACAATATACAAAAAATCAAAGTCATGGGTACCGTGTGATTTAAAATACATATTGTGTCTCTCAATGGATTCCATAATAAGATACCAACATTTAATTTACATCATCATGGTTTAACAATGAAATAAAAAGGAAAAGATGTTCATAATAATATTTAAAACAAATAATTCAACATGTTAAAAATGATGGAAAGACAACAAAAAAAGGATTAATAATCATTTTTATAGAAATATTATATATAAATTCATAAGGCATATTTAAAACAATTTAGAAGTAAAGGAAAATATTTCAAAATTTAAACAATGAGAAAACTAGTAATCTATAAAAAGGTATTATAGTTCTGAACTATGGGACTCCCCCTCACTCAAATAGTCTCATAGAAATATGTTTATGCATGCCACTTCGAAACTATTCAAAGAAGACCCTTCACCATCTCATCAAGGATGTGACATGATTCATATGTATTATTAGTGTTTCAAATCATCGATATAACATTTTCCGGAATAACTCACCAATTACCATGGATTTCATTTTCCATGTTACAAACAATTATGGAAAATTTATTCTTAGAAAACATAAAATAAAATTACTCATATTCTCCCATTTAAAATAGGACAAATTCTCTTCAAAAACCAATTCATGTATTTGTAGTCAAATAATTCCTTCTCTGTGATAAAAAATGGGATTCTATAAAACCAATTTAAAAAAAATCAAATAAAACTTTAAAATAAATTTCAAAATTTAAATTCCACAATTTCATTCCATAATATAATTTCATGAATTTCTATTCAATTTTCCAACACATCCCAATTTTATAGAGTTATTATTCCCCATATCTTGTCAAATCCAATTTCAAATTATCATTACAAGGGAATTGGGAATTTAATAATCTAACTAAAATAAATTTAATTTACATAATTAAATTTATTTTAAATTGGAAATTTGAATTTAAATCAAACAATTTTGGGTTAATCAATAAGGATTATCATAACAGAACCACATAACTTTGGATCGTAAGTTCTCAAAACGCAAAGCCCAAAACATGAAATTATGATGAAGACTATTTGAAACAAAGAACCAATAATCAAACATAGATTCATGAAATAAAACAGTTTATATTTTAACATCTATCAACATGGGGATCTATAAAATCCTATTTTTTAAATATGAGAGTGCAGATGAAAGATAACAGGAAGAAGAATCCTATCTAGTAGAGAATGAACGTCATTTCCCTAGCATTAATCTTCTTCTAGAGGGGTGTGGTGGTGAAAAAAATTCCTAGTGAGTTATATTAGGGATGAAAAAACAAAATGATTTTATTCCAAGTTCATCAGGGGCCTAAAAACAATGTTTTTGGATTTTTTTTTAAAAAATATATTAATTTAATTCTATGCATAGTTAGCTAGGAAGGGGTGCATAGTTAGAAAAAACGTATTCCCTAACAACAAACACCATTCCTCTTAGGTGCGTGGTTTAGAATTAGTGAACACACAATTTTATAAACCATGAAAAAGCTGTGCAAAACACCACTATTTTCAATTTCATGGTTTCCCATAAGGGATTGAAAATTTGGTTAAAAATATTTTCCAAAAGTGTATATCGCATGATCTTTAAAAATTCCCAAAATTTCACTTTATTATAATTTAAAAGAAAACTAACCAATTAATGGTTAATAAAGTGGTTTAGGAATACCCAAAATTTGTGAAAATATGTTACAACGTCAACAAAAATGATAATTGTTTTCTCCAAAACTCATACTCAGGAGAATCCATTCCAATAAGATAAGGTCATTGTTATCTCCTTAGTTCCTCTATCTCCCACGTATCGTGGGATTCAGAAGAGTGTTGTCATAGAATATGAACCAATAGAATAATCCTCCCATGATGTATATTGGTTTTATAATCAACTATCCTAACTGGAAATTGTGTCGTAGATAAATTAGGTTTTACCTCACGATCACTCAAGCTTAGAACATGAGATGGATCAGATGAGTACATTCATTGCTGATATTAAGGGAACATGTTATGTATAAAATTCATCTTCATTGGTAGTGCTAAATGGTAATCCAATATCCCTAGCATCTCAACAACCATAAAAGGCTTAAAAATGATAGGATCATGTTTCCTTTACTTCCCAAGCTATTAATGACCCAACCGAGGTGAATATTTCAAGAATATATGAACACTAAATAAAAATTCCAATGTTCTATGATGAGAATAAAGCTAACACAAACATTGTTTATGTGCCTTAAACATTTTATGATGAATCAACTAATTCCTTGTTGTTGTCTATTGAACAAAGATTGATCTAACCAAGGATCTTTTTCCCTTCTTCGACCGATACAACAAATGATTAAAATATTTCCATAAAAATATTTAAATGCGTCATTGTGATCGTATACTGTTAATTATTGTTATAATAAAATCATCCAGGCCCAAATAGTGATCCCATGCCTCCCCAAAGTCATGAACACATGTGCGAATACTATCCTCAAGAATCTATATAGCTCTTTCAATATGAACATCTAACTATTCATGGTATTCTATACTCTATCGAATCTAAGATCTCATTTCCTCAAGAAGGCCTCTCTAAAAGTTATAAGTGATCCATAAATCTCTATCAACAAACATATTAGATGAAACACTAAAAAAAATAATATATTTTATGTAGATATTTAACAAGTCCTTACCATTGGTTTTAACATGAATGGGTATAATGTGATGTGATTTTTTCAGCCAATTGATCTCAACCCATATCGCATTATTCTTTCTATGGGTACATGGAAACCTAACCACAATGTCAATAGATATCTCACCCCACTTACATGCATGGACTTGAAATGGATTATTAAAACATTAATGTTTTTGGTGGATTACCTTAACATATTTTAACTTATAATAGTGAGAGACAAAATCATAAATTCCCCAACTCATATCTATCCACTAGAATGTACTACACAACATATAAAACAAATTTGTGGTTACATGGTGCACATCCCACTATGAACTATGGAAGTCCTCTATCACATTATTCCATACCACTAATGACACAAAAATCCATCTCAATCACATAGAATTTCCTCAGTGTATAATAATCAGTCGTGTTTGTTCTCCCAACCATAAATAGAGGCTCTAATTCTATGGAACTCATCATCAAGATGATTCTACATAGTAATCATCATAGGAAGAGAGGAGGTCAACATAACACTCACCATACAAACTGCATTCCCTAATTCCCAATCTCTTATATGAAACTTTTTAAAGGGATCCACTATATTCCACTCTTACAATGATTTCTTCACTACCTAGGTCATAAATTTACTTCTCAAGGAATATTCAATGACATTCTCATTACCTAGGGCATAGGTGATGTCAATGTTGAAATATTTCGAGTATTCCACACAACATATCATGTAAAGATTCAAATCCTTTTGATATATGATATTACAAAATCTCTAATTTGTATGAATATAATCTAAACCTTTTGGAAAAAGGTTGTACCACCATATAATAATTGCTTGCATGACATCTATGAATTTTAGGTCATGGGTTGGGTAATTAGTCTCATGGGGATAATGCTGATGAGATTCATAATTGACGACATGATCACCATGTGTGATACTAATTCCCAAACAAGATGCGTCACAGAATACAACATATAAATTTATGACCATTAGAATTGTCAACACTAGAGTAATAGTATGAATATATTTCATCACATAAAAATAATTATTATATTTTTTATCCCAAGATTACATTACTACCTTTCGAGTTAGATTAGTCATCATAGAATCCAACTTTGACAAGGCAGTAAAAAATTGGGGACAAAACATAGCTAGACCCATGAATCTCTGAATCATGAAACCATTATGTGGTTGTTCCCATGTCATAGTAGCCTTTAACATCTATGAATAAACCACTATAGAATGTTATAACCCCACAACCCCCAAGAACATAACTTTCTAAATATATAAATCACATTTCGAATACATGATAAATTTTCGATAATTTCTTAACAAATATAGAAATTCTATCATATGACACATAAGATCCTCCTCATTCATAGAGTAAATGTAGATGTTAACAAAAAATGAATTCATGAAAGTATCATGGTAATTATTTAAAATATTATTTGTTATATCCATAAAGACAATACGATAATTGGTTAAACCATATTGAATGAAAAGGTACTCATAGCGATATTACCTAAACTGAAAGTTAGTTTTTGGAATTTCGAAATATTTTTTTCTCAACTGATGGTCAAAAGAATGAAGATCAATATTCAAGAACCAATTTTCCCTTTTCAATAGATAAAATAGATTATTTATCAATAGAAATAGATACATGTTCTTTACTGTCACTCTATTGAGTTTTCAGCAATAAACACAAACAATAAGTGATACATCATCCTTCATGACAAAGAGAACTGATTCCATCAAAGGTCACACACTCTTGAATATAAATCCTTTCATTAATAGATTACCAAAATTAGTCTAAAACTCTTTCATTTAATCTAGTTGCATGTGATATGAAAAAATAGAAATCATTACATTACTCGGTACTAAATAGATTGAAAATTGTACCTCTATTATCTGTGGAAAACCAAATAATTCAAAAGGGAACATGTTAGGAAACTCTATGAAAACTGTAGGGAGATAACCTCATAAGGATTCCATCTAAAGATAAAAATAAAATAGATATATTACTTTCCCCAACTCTATATATAAAGGTCTATATCTACTCGACATTGGGTTGCTTTCTCTATGAATGATATAGAACTCCCCATCAGGAGTAGTGAAGAAGGCATATCGAAGAGAACAATCAATTCAGGCATTATTGTCAATGAGCCAATCCATCCTGATATGATGTAATGATGTTTCGTGTCTAGAAATATAAATCTCCATGAATTTTCAAAATCTAACAATGAGAAAACACATGAAAGACTACAGAGACCCAAATCTCTCTTCATTCTAAGGGTGTATTATTATCCATCACATTAGGAAATATCCCTAAAGGAATATTTATCATATTAATATCAAAAGTAGAAATAAATGAATTGGATGCACTATTATAAAATAATTTTGTCAGTAATTATGATTTTATAGTTATATTACCTCCCACAGTCACTGAACAAATATCAATATCCTCTGAGACTATTGCATCGCCTAAAGAAGCATTATTATGAATGATTGTTTCTTGAACCTCATTGTTCAAGAAGCATCACATTTCTCCATATATTTAATAGGTTCCAATGATCATGTGCCATAAAAATGAGCACAAAAGTCATATTATATCTTATGTAGGTGACTTGAGCATTCGTAAAAGACATAGTTATTGGGTGACTCAATGAACACCCACTAAGAATTCCTGGTCATTCCGAAATAGAAGAAAATCAAAGGAAAACTTCCCAACACTTCATGTGGATTAGAAAAAACCTATTGTACAGAACCACCATGAGATTTTTCATGCTTACACTTTCCCCTAGTGGAATTAAGACGTGTAATGGGAGAAAAAGGGACCCCATCAACCCCAACATGCTAACCAGGTCCTTTTCAACAATTAATTATCTTCTCATCACATACGTATAAGAAATTTGTAACAAAAAGAAAACATTATAATGGATATCAAATAAATGATACTTCGTGAACCATATAGACTTCATATTCAAATGAAATACTATTTCAGGTGAAAACATCCCAACTTCAGAAAAATGGTTTTCATATTCTATCATGGTCCTGTCATCCTAGTTGATTTTGAGGAACTATATAGTCTCATCCAACACCATTGACTCTATATAAAAATATTTGGTTAAAATATCATTAATTAAATGCACTCTAATCCCTCATAGTTCTTAAAAGTCAGTATAATTTCCTACTATATCCTGATAGGTCCATCCATCACAATGGTGACACACTTCACGTTAATTTCATCTAGAATCTCAGAAAACTCAAACGATCATTCCATCTTACTCAACCATTTATCTACCTTTTGAGGATCATTTGAGACATTGAAAAATAGTGGCTTCTGGTGAAATAACTTCGGAGAATGATTCCAAAAAGAATCCCTCTATTGTTCTACAGTTGGTGCATCAATGGGAACTAGTTCTGCTGCATGTCCAAAATCGTGGACATTAACCACAATCACCTCAACCAAATTCAACTCCACGGGAGGATTTTATCATTGTGGTTCATCAAAAGCATTATCTTGGATTCGATTCACAAATCTTCTAAGAGTAATAATGGAACAAAACATCAATAGAAAACACTAAAGACATCAGATTAACACCCAAACATAGTAATAATGGAAATTAATCCCAATATATAGAGGAATTAATATTTTGATTTCAATATATGAAATCATAATATGGGAAAATAAAAGAACTAATCTTCAATATTCCTTTCCTATACCACATCTAGTGACATAAGGCTCATTACTATTAGAGTGGGATAGAAACTCAATAGCTACTACCTTCTATGTCCCAAAAAGATTACCCAACTACATACCGATATTATGGTAAGATAAAGAAACTCCATTTTATACCAATTTTTCAGGAACCAACTCATAAAACCTGGTAACATGATAATTGAACCAGTTTATACATATCTTGAAGTGTGTTCCCGATCACCATTTGTTGGAGAAGAAAAACTACAATTGTACAATATGAACATGGGAATGAAATTTCCTCAAACACAATAGAAGAAATATAAGAATGTAATTATGAATACAATGAAAACTATATAGGGAGAAGTGTACCCGACGTAAAATAACCATAAACTTTTTAATGTAAAAATCAATGTACCTGAAAAATTGGTTAAAAACCCATATCTTAGTGGACACGAATCTTCAATCCCAAGTGTCAATAGCTACTAACACCTCCATGTGGCACTTAACCCTTAGTCAAACCTGAAATAAGACAATCCTCAAACACCCAAAGGCACATTTTGGGTGGGTGATAAAATCCCAATACAGTCTCACCATGTATTCCATAATAAGTTTTCAACATTTAATAATCCAAATAATTAATTCATGTTTAAATAAACATTCATAGTATTTTAGAAGCATATTTTAAAAAAATTCATTCTATTCATTTCGAATTAAATAAATACAATAAAAAGTGATTAATAAAAATTTTCATATAAAATATTTTATGTGCATGTATAAGGCTTAGGTAATAAAATTTAAAAATAATAGAATAAATTTAAAAAATAAAAAAATGGGAAAATTGGAATTCTACATAAATGTAATTTCATTCCAGGCTATGAAACTCCCCCACACAAAAATATTCTCATTGGATTTCGTGTACACACAAAACATTGACACTGACCAAAGAGGACCCATCACAATCCCATTAGAGAGGTGACATGATGTATATATATTGTGAGTGTTTTAAATCGTCAATATAGTGTTTCGCTAAATTACTCACTAACTACCACATCTTTAATGTTCTCTAATTCAAAAATGATGTGAAATTTATTTTAATACATCTTAAAATAAAATCTATCTCATTATCCAATTTCATATATGCCAATTTATCATTAAGAACCAAGGCAGTAGTATTAAATCAAATAATTATTTTTCTATGTTAAAACCATTGGGTTCATATCAAATAAATATTATGCTATTTTGTTCTGAAATATCAATTTCAAATAAATTTCATCAAATAAATATCACAATTATAATTCCTTAATTAAATTCCACAATTTTATGTAAATTTTTTTTCAATTTCACAACACAACCCAATTAAATGGAAATGTTGGTTTTCCCAATTTCATGCCAAATCCAATTTCAAATCCCAGTTCGATGCAATGGGTTATTAATAATAAAATTTACTTTAAGATAACTAAATTCAATAAATTGAATTTATGTCAATAAAATGAATTTAAATATATCTATTTAGGGTTAATCAATGTTGACCATCATAATAGACGAAGAAACATCAGGATCATGGGATATTATAACAAAAATCAATAAATTTGAAACAGTAATGAAGAATATTGGGAACGACGATATGGGAATCAAATGTAGATTCATGATATAAATAATTTAATATTAGATCGTACAAAAACAAAGAGATCTAAAAACCATAGGGAGAAAAAATAGAGATATGGATAAAGATATTAGTGAGAGGAAAACTAACATGTGTAGATGAAACAATACATTGCATGTACTGATTTCTTACCAGTGGGGTCTATAGGGGAATTATATCCTCTTGGGATCCCTCAAGAAATAATAAACCATAGGTGGATGATCTATGTCAATTAGGATCCAAAAAAGGGTGTTTTAGAATTTCTTAAAAAATATATGCATAATAATTATATGCATAGAACAATTACATGGGACAGACCACATGGTTAGAATGACTTTTTACACTAACCATGCACCCCATTATCCCCATGTGAATTGTCTCTCTTTGGTGGGAATAGGGTTTTTCAAACATTGGACAGCCATGCAAACCACCACTTTTTGGGTTTTCACGGTTTCCCCTAAGAGGGCACTTGGTTTCATAAAACTGTATACCAACTGTTCATATCCTATAATGTTTCATGATTTCCATAATATCACATGAATATCCTATAAATTCAACAAAACTAAATCTTGGTAAATAGATGTGTTTATAAGCACCTTAAAATATAAAGATGAATTTACAAAATACAAAATCATAAGATTTTTTAATAATTAATAATCTATCTTGATCCATGATATCATATTATAATCCAAATGAATATGTTTATGTCATAAAAAATTATTATTTAAAACCACTTCCATTATATTGTATCACTACCAAGGATATCATAAAGGATTGGGTTTTGTCCCAATTAATTTATTTCATTGTTAATGGTTCACTCCCAAGACTATGAAAGATGAAAATTTACCTTTATGAATATGGTTCAAAATCCATTCCATTTTATATTACTTCATGAGTAATCATTATTTACCCAATACATTATAGGTAAATGAAATTCCAGGTCCACCGATCAAAAATTGAATTACCTGAATTTTGTTTAAAAAATGTCATAAAATATTCATCAATTAATCATATCATAACTAGTTGAAAAGAAACATGATTCATAAATATTCAACCACTATTTCATACCATAACATGTGGATAAGAAATATTATTTATATTAATTTCATCGTAACAAAATTAAACCTTCGTATTATGTGTTTCATGTAAAAATCAAGATTTTATATTCAGAATAAGTTAACCAGAAAATATTACATCATCATAAGATCATATCCCTTATAAAAAATATAAAATAAATGAAGTTTACATAGTTTAAAACACTCTTAAATTACCATTCTAACCTTTTTTCATGAAGTGGATAAAATATCCATTTATTTTAATAAAATTATTTCTGAAAAATCCCCAAATATTTTCAGTATTATTTTCATTGAAAATTTTTATGAAAACCTACTCTAGAATATTTTAGGAAATTAATTTTCATGTCAGTAGTAAAGTACATTCATACCGTATACATTAAATGAGAACACTTTTTTAACTTATGGAATAAATAAAACACAACTTTATTTGAAAAAATTTCCTTAAGATTAATTTATTTAAACCTTTTAAATAAAGATTAATTTAAGTAAAATGGAAATTTCAAATCTATCAATCTATATGCAATAAATTCGATGATACAAATCTTAACAACAAATACTTGTAAGAGGAAGTTCATCGATCTAAGAGGAAATAATGTCAGCTAGAAAAATTCACATAAGATTTTTATTCCAAAGTGTGTAAAATTTTATTAATAATCAAATTAGAACAATAACCATATGATAATAAAATAAATAATTTTTAAATGATAAAATTCATATAATTTACCTCAAATTTTTTAACAATCATCCTTGAAAATAAATTATAATATAACATAAATACCTTACTGCTGGTTATATAATACTCCATACACATTCCTAACAATAGAATAATTAATATATATAAATTATACATATATTATAGTATCATATAAATACATATAATAAATAAATTATTTTTTATAAGATCTTATCACTCTTTGATTAAAAATTCTTAATTAAAATAAATATTCTGAGTAATAAATATTTCATTTTTCAAGATTGTTTCAATTTTGCAGATTTGTCTTGTATACATTGATAATGGTTTCATACTCACCAAAACATAATTGTGTAATATTTAATTATTATATATAATTTTATAACAATTAATATAATGTGGTGTTAAAATGCCCTATATCATTTCATCGATATGGTAATCTGGATGTATATTGTACTCACATTTACACATTTTTAAGGATTAACTGAAATAAATGTCAATAATTATTAAATTTATTAAAATAATTATTATATAATATATATATATATATACTACCTCCATAATAATAAATATCCATATATTATTGTGATAAAAAATGTATCATATTGCTACATAGTGGCAGTAGTCTATATATAAACAATTTTGATACCTTCATTCACATTTTGATAAAAGGATGTTTAAAAATAGTTTTACAATTATCAAAAAATATTTTAATTATATTTTTTATATTGGATTAACAATTTTTGTTTTGATAAAATAAATAAAAATTATAAGGCCCCAGCCTTAATCCTTACTTAATCTTGAGTTATTACATGATTACACATTAAGGATCATTTCGGGATAAGAGTTTTAGAAAATTAGATCATAAAACTTGCATTACATTCCACATTTAAACAAAGTGGTTACATAAATATAGTATTAATTTTTTTCCATCAATGAAAACTTATTTAAAATAAAACATGGATTTCTTCTTGACACTTCCTTAACACTATCATCATATCATGTACCTTTCCCTTGACCTGTGAAAAACATATCAAAAAACTTGGGATGAGCATAAAAATATTAGTAAGGGATATAAAAATATGGAAAGGAAACATGAGTACATATATACATAATAATGAAATCATACTTTACCCCTAAAACATAATCACTTTAACATACCTCATCAAATCATGAATAAATCATAGAAATCATAATACATAAAGGTAACTTGAGGCATTCATAACATTCTTACCTAGGGATTAACCCTCTTGATTACGTTTGGAATATACATCACAGTATATTCCATAAATATATTCGGATAAAACTTAACGTTTAAATCCTTCACATTACCCAATGCATTGGAGAGCTATATCAGGCTCACCCGCCCTTAGTTTATCACGTAACCACCCGTCTTCCTAATAATTCCCAGGAACCACAACATAATCGTATCACATAAAACATGCATAAAAGAAACATAACATTTCCACCCTTCAATCACAAGATATCAATAAAACACATTGATATAAAAACATTATTAAAACCATTTTCAATACCAAAATAAAAGAAAAGTAAAACATGGTATTTATTTTTCTTTTAAAAAATGTATGGCTTGTAGAGGAAGCCGAAACTCAAATAATGGTCACGGCGGTGGAGAAGTCATTGTCGCTGCATATGTACGAAAAAAACATTCCCTATTGTCATTTATAAAAACGATTTGTATAAATAATATTCCTTTTGGATAAATGTAAAAGTCAAAGGGTTTTATACCCTGTATAAAAGAAGGTTGTGTATAAAACAAAATATGACTCAATGAATGGAGATTGAGACGAAGTCCCTTACCTCAGGTCCTACTTGACTCGATCGTTCTTTAACCTCCTGAATAATAAACATGAGTTAATTTCGACTTGCTTAAGAACCTTTTTCATGTTCATTATTCCTTTTATATCCCTTATTAACATGTCATGAATACTATTCACTTATTTAAGTTAATAACGGTCGTTTTAACGATCATTGGTACTTGATTAAAAAATATGCTCTTTATAATTACAAGTTGTTCATGTATCCATTATATCCAGAGTTATACTCATGATGTATATATCATATATATCATATATATCAAGTATATACACACATTTATAATATTAAATAATGTTTAGAGGCAAGAAATGAAATGCACCGTTCATGGAGACGGTAAGCTGTACGTACGCATGAAAGCTAGTTTCATTTCGATTTTGTATTTTATTGAATGGAATCATAATTATATAAAGGTATATTCTAATTTAAGAATAATATCATATATAATACCATTAATTAAATCCTTTATATGTCCCACATATGGCAATAATGAAATCAAATCACTTTGAGGGGGCGGTAGTCCACACTTTCCTAAATTAAGATATCGCGTATACCCATAATGGAAGCCATAAAAGAAAATCATAAATGAAAAATAAAGAAGCATAAGAAAACATAAAAATATTATATATCATATATAAATATAGTGACATCTTAATGGCCACCTTTGAAGGTGTTAGAAGAATATTGAACAATCATCGTTTCGTGAGGGAGAAATTCGTCATCCACGGAAACAGTATGTTTTTTAACCATTAGATGTAGGTGTGTGTAAGTGTAGCTAGAATAATTCTTATAACATAATACTAGTATATGGTAGATACTTTTTTGGTTATAAAATAAATGAATAAAAAGAGTTTAGGGGGTTGGAGAAGCAAAATAATACAAAAGAACACAAGTGAAGACATTACCTTAAAACGGGTTTCCCTTTTTGATTTGAGATCAACGGCGTCCTTGGGAAGTGTTTTTTCCAAAGTAAGGCATCTAAGAGTTAGATAGGGATGTGGAGATACAAAATGGGAAGGTTTTGGCCGAGACAAAGGCTTTGGAATTATTGGTAAGGTGGTAGAGGTGGGGGCCTTTTATAAGAGGAGAGAAGGGGCACTCTTGGAAAGTAAAGAAATGTTACTTTATTTTAAAATGAGTTTCGGATTTAAAAGGTCCCAAATTGATATAATTCTAGGTTAAGGTGATAAGGGTTCGAAATATACTCATCCAATAGGTTTTTGACATGGTTAGGTCTTATATTTTACATTATCATTTCATTTTTTTTAAATCGTTAAATAATGAGGAAATCGCTGCATCATCATGATGTCATAAATAATTTCATTTATTTAATGTCTAAAAATTATAAAAAAAATACTATGATGTAGGAAATATTTTTATATTTCCAATGACTATTTATAGACAAAAATATGACTTGTATAGCCCCATTTAAAAATTGTTTTATTAAAACAACTCATGTTTGTGTCATTTTCACTTTTACATTAAATAAAAAGATATTAATGTCATTTTCCATCCAAAGTGGATACATGGGGACCCCATGTTGACCCATTGATTGTCTCGGTCGTCCATGACACATAAAATAAGGTTAGGACATGTGTCAAGTTCATCGCATATTATAAAAACAATATTTTTACCTTAAACTACACTAATTACCTCTAATCGCGATTAAAAACTTAAAAGTTACTATTCACCAAAAATAATTTTAATCCCATTGAACCAAATTTTACTTCTTAATGAAAACCATGTATGTTGGAATTTTGAAATTCAAAACACAAAAGTGGTAAAGTTTCATTTAAACAAAAAATCAGTTTTTTAAGTACCACTTAGTGGTTTCACTATTCATAAAAAATTGAAGTTTTTCAGAAAAATGCAAAAACTTCACCCTAAGCTATATTTGATATTCCGAATTCAAAAATGATGTCTATTTTAAAAAAATCAAAACATATAAGTTACATTAATTATTTTAATAATTAATTCCCACTGTCTGAGCAAATAGCGTGTTTTTATGAAACAATAGGTAGCAAAAGATTGAAAATAGTTTAAGTCCAATTTCAAAGTGAAATTAATACCAAAAACCACTATTGAATTAAATGGTAAAAATATATTCTAATTGAACTTTAAAACCAACTAAAAAGATAATATATCCATATTATTTAATTAGATGAAAAAGCAGTTTTGATGTAAAATGCAGTATTTTTTCACTATTCATTAAAAAATGTACATTATCAGAACAATACCAAAACTTTATCTAATGTAAATTTCAATGTCCCAATGATAAATAATATGTTTATTTTGAAAAATAGAGCTTATAAAATTTTCAAATGTTTAATTTAAAAAATTGTTTTCCATCAAAAGGTAGTAAAACAATCTTTTAAAAATATTTGTGTATTCCATGCTTAAGATAGGATTTATTCTCATTTTAAGCCTCTAAAACACTATCTCATTCATAAATAGAAATAGATAAAAATATCTATTATTCATTACTTACTTGGAATGTTACATCATTCCCCCTTTAGAAAATTGTGTCCCGGCAATTTATTTACTTATCGAATAAGTGGGGGTATTTAGCCCTCATTGAATTTTCAGATTCCCATGTTGCCTCTACAACCATGTGGTGTTTCCACAAAACCTTTACCTGATGAATCACCTTATTCTGTAACACTTGCTCCCTGTGGTCAAGAATCTAGACCGGTTGTTCCTCATAAGATATGTTCTTTTCTAGCTGAAATACCTCTAGACTCAAAACATGAGATGGATCTGGCATATACTTTCTCAACATCAAAACATGAAAATCATTGTGTCCTGAGACAAACTCGGAGGTAAAGCCATTCAGTATGCAACTGATCAAACTCTCTTTAGAATTTCATATGGTCCAATGACCCTTGGACTCATCTTTCTTTTCTTACCAAATCGCATCACTCATTTCCATAGTGATACTTTGAGAAAAACATGATCACCTACCTCAAAAGAGAGATCCTTCCTCCTATTATCCGAATAACTCTTCTACCTACTCTAAGTTGTTCTCATGTGCTTCTGTATCAGCTGAACATTTCCTGCCAACTCTTCTACCAATTCTGGTCCCATTAGCTTCCTTTCACCCACTTCATCCCAGAAAGCTGGAGTTCGACACCTCTTCCCATATAACATCTCAAATGTTTCCATCTGTATACTGGAATGAAAACTGTTATTATATGAAAATTCAACCAAGGAAAGATGTTGGTCCCAACTTCCCTGATAATCCCTCGAACAAGCACGTAGCATATCCTCCAATGTCTGAATTTTTCACTCTGGATGCCCATCTGAATGAGGATAAAAAGCTGTACTAAAATTTAATTGAGTACCCAACAAATTTTGAAGGACTTTCCAAAAGTTAGATGTAAACCTGGGATCACGATCAGATACAATAGAGAGAGAAACTCCATGTAACCTGAATATCTCTTTAAGATACAAACGGGAAAGTTGATCTAGGGAAAAAGTATCTCGTATAGCAAGGAAATGAGAATATTTAGTCAAGCGATCAACAATAACCCAGATTGCATTATTACCTAAAGATGTCTTCGGTAATCCCACAACAATGTCCATGGATATATTATATCATTTCCACTATGGCACTGGTAATGGAAGAAGCATCCCTTTCTGTAACTGTCGCTCTGCTTTAACCTACTGACAAGTCAAACACGTCACAGTAAAATCAGCACTATCTCTTTTCATTCCATCCCACCAGTAATACTCCCTCAGATCTCCGTACATCTTAGTACTGCCAGGATAAACTAAAAACAGAGAACTATGAGCTTCACATAACAACTCTCTCTTCAGCTGTAAATCACAAGGCACACACAATATCTTCACAAATCTCAAAACACAATCGTTATCAATGTTGAATTCAGGCAACTTACCTTTTTAAACCATCTCTACCTTTTTCTGCAACGGACTATCTTTCTTCTGTGCTTGCTTGATTCTATCTAATAGAGAAGATTTCACTGATACCTGAAACAAAACAGAAGACCATCATGTACCAAAAACATCTATGCCAAAGTTCATCAAATCCTTAACCAAATAATCACGTTCCAAACACAACATTGTTAATGAAGCATTACTTTTTCGACTCAAAGCATCAACCACTTTATTTTCTTTTCCCAGATGGTAATTAATTGTACAATCATAATCCTTGATTAATTCTAGCCATCACCTATGTCTCATGTTCAATTCTTTCTAAGTGAATATATACTTTAATCTTTTATGATCGGTATATTTTTCACACTTTACTCCATAAAAATGACATCTCCAAATTTTTAAAGAGAAAACAACAGCAGCTAATTCCAAATCATGAGTAGGGTAATTTAACTCATGAGTTTTCAACTGTCGTGAAGCATAAACAATTACCTGATCATTCTACATTAGGTCACAACCAAGTCCTTTCAATGAATCCTCAGTGTAGATAACAAACTCACCATTCCTGGAAGGTAGTACCAAAACTGGATCACTCGCCAATCTTCTTTTCAGTTCCTAAAAACAATCATCACATTCTTTTGTCCAGATAAACTTAACAAACTTCCGAGTTATATTAGTCATCGGACTAGATAACCATGAAAAATTTCTGACAAAACTTCGATAATAGCCTGCGAATCCAAGGAAGTTTCGAATCTCAGTTATATTTGTGGGTCTTGGCCATTCTTCAACAACCTTTGTTTTTGTAGGATCAACAGTTATCCCATCTTTAGAAACAATGTGACCAAGGAAAGAAATTTGTTGCAACCAAACTCACACTCTCTGAATTTCCCATACAATTTATTTTCTTTTAAAGTTTTCAAAATAACCCATAAATATCTTTCATGCTCCACTTTACTTTTAGAAAACACCAAAATATAATCAATGAAAACAACCACAAACTTATTCAAGAACTCTTGGAAAATTATATTCATTAAGTCCATGAAAATAGAAGGTGCATTGGTTAGCCCAAAAGGCATTACTACAAATTCATAATGGCCATATCTTGTACGAAACACAATCTTTGGAATATCTTCTTCCTTTACCTTCAACTGATGGTACCCCGATATCTGGTCAATCTTTTTGAAAAATACTGAGCTCCCTAGAGCTGATCAAACAAATCATCGATATAAGGAAAATGATATTTGTTCTTAACAGTGATGTAATTCAAGGCTCTATAATCAATGCAAAGTCTCATAGAACCATCTTTCTTTTTAACAAATAAAACAGGAGCACTTTATAGTTATGTGCTAGGTCGAATGAAACCTTTCTCTAATAAATCTTGCAATTGCTCTTTTAACTCAAAAAGGTCAATTTGATCCATTTGATAAGGGTGTTTTGAAATTGGCTTAGCATCATTAACTAAGTCAACAGTAAATTCAACTTCCCAATCCGGTATTATTCCAGTCCACTCATCTGGAAAAACATCAGGATACTCATTTACCACTGGCACATCATTAATCTTAACAGTTCCTTTGTTTTCAACAATGTGTGCAAGGTAACATTCATTTCCATCTTTTACAAGTTTCTCGGCCTCTGGATAAGTTATCAATAGTGTGGGTTCATTATTGTACACAAGCTGAATGTCTTTCTGAAAAGAAACTTATTTTGATATATAGTAAATCTTAGAATGGTAAATAGAGAGCCAATCCATACCATGGATATCATCAAACTCTACTAGAGGTAAAACAATAATGTTTTCAATTAGGTTAATTCCACAGATAAGGATAGGAAGATTCTTATAAATTCTTTTGGCCTCAACATTTCAACCAAGTGTTTTTACCAAATGTTCTGGAGTCATTTCTTGAGATGGTATTCCCATTTTACTAGAAAAGGATTCAGAGATAAAAGAATGTGCAGACCCCGAATCAAACAACACAATAGCATAATTTGAAAAAACAAACAAAGTACCTGATACAACTTCATTTGATGGCCCGACATCTGCTGAAGTAGTTGCAAAGGATTTCACCACCCCTTTTTGCAGGTAGTCTAACTGCTTCCCATCACTCAACCTCTTGGTCGGACACTCGTTTACAAAGTGACCCTTCTCATTGCACATAAAACATTTCACTAACTATAAATAAAATTTGGTCTTACCATCACCCTGATATTTTTCAGTGCAATCACGAGCCTCTTGTCCCATCTTACCACATCAGTATCACTTTCCAGAATTCAGAAGACATTCCCCAGCATGCCTTTTAGCACATTTATCACAAACTAGAAACTTATTTTTCTTACCGCTAGACCTTTTTGATGAATTCATTCCTTTCTCCTGCCACCTCGGTCTCTTTTCTGTTGGTTGTTATATAACACTTGATCATCGGAAAACTCCATTTCCACCTTCTCTGCACATCGAACAAGCTTTTCATAACTTTTAAACTCACGAGAAGCCAATGCCCTTTGATATTTTGGATTTAATTTTGAGTAAAAACGATTGATTTTACTATCAATATTTCGGATAAAATTTGGAGCATAACTTGCCAATCGAGTGAACCTTTCTTCATAGGCAGCCACTGAGTCTTCCTCTTGACTAAATTCCAAGAATTTTTTTTCCATCCTAAGGGTAACATCTTTAGGAAATTACTTCTCACGAAACATACCTTTGAATTCATCCAAGTCAAGAGCATCAATATCATCAGCATCCTTGATATTTTTAACCATCGACCACCACTGATCTGCTTCACCCTCCAAATGGTAAATAGAAAGACTGGCCTTTTGATTTCTTGAACACCCCATGACATCAAAAATCTTCTCCAGTTATTTAATCCACCCTTCAGATAGCACAAGGTCAGATGATCCTCTGAATGATGGGGGATGTTGCCTCATGAAATGTTCCACAACTGACATGTTCCTCTGCGGTTGATCTGGCTGATCTCATGCATGGATACCGTCACCATTTATCTCTTGAGTCAATTGTGCCATTACTGCAACAAACAGTTCAGTTCCAATTCCAACCATCTCAGGATACTGATTCGGAAGGTTATTTCCTTCTATATGCCTTCCTAGCACTGCTACCCTGTTTACTCTGTGGAAAACCATTCTGAAAAAACATGTCATAGATGAAGCAACATGGTAATCTTCAAATGCTATATCATTTCAATTTGTCCATATAAAAAAATGGATAATCATTTAAAAAAATTCTAACTCCTACAGTTATTTAAACCGACCTTTGATACCAACTATAAGGCCCCAGCCTTAAAAATTACTTAATCTTGAGTTATTACAATATTACACATTGAGGATCTTTTCGGGTTTAGAGACTTAGAGAATTTGATCATAAAAATTACATTACATACCACATTTAAACAAAGTTGTTACATAAAGAAAGTATTCATTTTTTTCCATTAACAACAACATATTTAAAATAAAACATGGATTCTTTTTTGACACTTCTTTGACACTATTGACATATCATGTACCTTTCCCTTCACCTGTGAAAAACATTTCAAAAAACTAGGGATGAGAATAAAAAGCTCAGTAAGGGATATAAAAATATGGAAAGGAAACATGAGTACATATATACATAAGAATGAAATCATACTTTACCCATAAAACATAAGCACTTTAACATTCCTCGTCAAATCATGAATAAATCATAGAAATTATAAGACATAAAGGTAACTTGAGGCATTCAAAACATTCTTACATAGAGAGTAACCCTCTTGGTTACGTTTGGAATACCCATCACAGTATATTCTCTAAATCTCTTCAGAGAAACCTTAGCGTTTAACTCCTTTGCATTACCCAATGCATTGGAGAGCTATATTGGGATCACCCGCCCTTATAATATCATGGAACCACCCGTCTTCATAATAATTCCCATGAACCACAACATAATCGTATCACATAAAACATGCATAAAGTAAAAATAACATTTCCACCTTTCAATCACAAGATATCAATACAACACAATGATATAAAAACATTATGAAATCCATTTACAATACCAAAATAAATGAAAAGTAAAACATAGTATTTATTTGTCTTTTAAAAAAATTATGACTTGTAGAGGAAGCCGAAACTCAAATAATGGTCACAGTGGCAGAGAAGTCATTGTCGCTGCATACGTAAGACAAAAACATTCCCTTTTGTAGTTTAGTAAAACGCTTCATATAAAAAATATTCCATTTGGATAAACGTAAAAGTCAAAGGGGTTTATACACCATATAAAATAAGGTTGTGTATAAAACAAAATATGCCTCAATGAATGGAGATTGAGACGAAGTATGTTACCTCGGGTCCGACTTGACTCGATCATTATTTAACCTCATGAATAATAAACTTGAGTTAATTTCTAATTGCTTAAGAACCTTTTTCAAGTTAATTATTCCCTTTATATCACTTATTACCTTGTCTTGAACACTATGCAATTATTTAAGTTAATAACGGTCGTTATAACGATCATTGGTACTTGAGTCGAAAATATACTCTTTATAACTACAAGTTGTTCATGTATTCATTATATCCATAGATATACTCATGATGTATATATAATATATATAATATATATCCAGTATATACATTCATTTATAATATTTCCTAACATTTAGAGGTAAGAAATGAAATGCACCATTCATGGAGACGGTAAGCCGTACGTACGCATGAACGCTAATTTCATTTCTATTTCATATTTTATGGAATGGAATCATAATGATATAAAGGTATATTATAATTCCAGTATAATATCATATATAATAACATTAATTAAATCCTCTATACGTCCCACATATAGCATTAACGTAATCAAATAACTTTGAGGGGGCGGTAGTCCTCACTTCCTAAAATGATGATATCGTGTATACCCATAATGGAAGCCATAAAGGTATGCCATAAATGAAAAATAAAAAAGCTTAAGGAAAACATAAACATATTATATATCATATATAAATATAGTGACATATTAATGGCCATCTTTGAAGGTGTTAGAATAATATTGAACAATCATCGTTTCATGAGGCAGAAATTCACCATCCACGGAAACAAAATGTTTTTTAACCATTAGATGTAGGTGTGTGTAAGTGTAGCTCGAATCCATCTTATAAAAACATCCTAGTATATGTTATATACTGTTTTTTTTACAAAAGAAATGAATAAAAAGAGTTTATGGGGTTGGAGAAGAAGAATAAAACAAAAGAACACAAGTGAAGACATTACCTTAAAACGGGTAACCCTTTTTGATTTGAGCTCAAATGCTTCCTTGGGAAGACTTCTGCCCAAAGTGAGGCTTGTAATACATACAGAGGGATGTGTAGGGACAAAATGGGCTGGTTTGGCTAAGCCAAAGGCTTTGGGAGTGTGGGTAAGGTGGTAGATGTGGGGGCCTTTTATAAGAGGAGAGGAGGGTCACTCTTGGAAAGTAAAAAAATGTTACCTTTTTTTAAAATGATTTTCGGATTTAAAAGGTACCAAACTGATAAAATTCAAGGATAAGGTGATAAGGGTTCTAAACATACTCATCCAAAATGTTTTTGACATGTGTAGGTCATATATTTTACATTATCTTTTCATTTTATTTAAATCGTTAAATAATGAGGTAATTGCTGCATCATCATGATGTCATAAATAATTTAATTTATTTAATTTCTAAAAATCATAAAAAATAATATGATGTAGGAAATTTTTTTATCTTTCCAAGGAATATTTATAGTGAAACTTATGACTTTTATAACCCCATTTAAAAATTATTTTACTAAAAAAACTCATGTTTGTGTCATTTTTACTTTATATTAAATAAAAAGATATTAATGTCATTTTCCTGCCAATGTGGCTCCATGGGGTCCTCCAAGTTGACCCATGGATTTTCTTGGTCGGCCATGACACATCCAATAATGGTTGGACATGTTTCAAGCTCATCTCATATTATTAAAACATTATTTCTACCTTAAACTACACTAATTACCTCTAATCACGATTAAAAACAGAAAAATTACTATTCACCAAAAAATTACTTTAATCCCATTTAACCACATTTTACTTCTTAATGACAACAATGTATGTTGGATTTTTGAAATTCAAAACATAAAAGTGGTAAAGTTTCAATTAAACGAAAAATCAGTTTTTTATGTACCACTTAGTGGTTTCACTATTCATTAAAAATTTATGTTTTTCAGAAAAATACCAAAACTTCACCCTAAGCTATATTTGATATTCCGAATTCAAAAATTATGTCTATTTTACAAAATTCAAATAATATAAGTTACATTAATTAATTTAATAATTAATTCCGGTTGTCTTAGCAAATAGCATGTTTTTATAAAACAATAGGTAGCAAAAGATTGACACTAGTTTAAGTACAAATTCAAAGTGAAATTAATTACAACGACCACTATTGAATTAAATGGTAAAAATATATTCTAATTGAACATTAAAACCAATTCAATAGATAATATAACCATGTAATTTAATTAGATGAAAAAGCAGTTTTGATATAAAATGCAGTATCTTTTCACTATTCATTAAGAAAATGAACATTGTCAGAAAAATACCAAAAAATTATCCAATGTAAATTTCAATGTCCCAATCAAAAAGAATATGTTTATTTTGACAAATAGAGCTATAAAATTGTCAAAAGTTTTATTTAAAAAATTTTTTGGCATCAAAAGGCAGTAAAACAATCTTTAAAAAATATTAGTGTATTCCATGCTTAAGATAGGATTTATTCTCATTTTAAGGCTCTAAAACACTATCTAATTCATAAATATACATAGATAAAAATATCTATTATTCATTACTTACTTGGGATGTTACAAAAATGATGTAGATGAACGATATAACCATTGAATGTCCTCGAAAAGAAGATTTCTAAATCATCGAGAGGCCTACTCTATATCAAAAGTTATTCCTTTCGATGTTGGTATTAGTGAAAGAATAAAAAATATCAGATTAATTTATATAACATATTATGTTATTTTTTTGGTCTTTTGTTTCCTATATTTCTCAGAAAAAATTAATGGAGGATATGTGTTTCCCTTTTGTAAGTAAGGAAAATGTCACACTTGGAATTACATCAGTGTTTAAAATATAATATAAATAATAATAATTTCATGTGGTTAGAAGCACACAAAATATATGATTATATATTTTGGTGAATAAATAAACACATTAAATTACACCTACACGTGTTATGGAAAAGAATTATGTCTTATCTCTATGATAAACCACTACAAACCCATTTCAAAACAAATCTTGGTGACTTATCTTTTGGCCATGATAAGCTATATACATGACCAAAAATAAAAGTGTATGTCTAAAAAACATTGAAATGATTATTAAAATTCATGATTTTCATTTGTTCAATTTCAATTTTTTGGAAGAAATTACTTTTTTTATTAGCAACCAAAACGAATGAAAAATATTTTTTTTGGAAAATACTTAATTTAAGCATAAATATGCTTTTACAATGATCTCAAGTATAAAATTATATTTGAATGAATTTATAAAATTATTAAATAAAAAAATATATTTTTTATACAAGTGGATCAATTCAAAACTGAATGGTACCCTATATCCCAATCAATAAAAGTGAAGGAAAAAAATAATATTCAATTTGAAAAAAAATATAAGTTATGTTAATTAATGTAATGACTAGATTCAAATTTTTTCAAATATAATTTATTTTAAAAAATTAACAATTAAATTTTAAAGAAATTTTTTTAAAATATATCATGTCATGCATAAATTATAATAATGTAATAAATGTGACCATATTTTAGATATATATTTTCAATATTCATTAAAAAATTAACTATTGAAGAAATGTATGAACAATTCACACATTAATAAATATATATGCTAAATAGAAAATTATATAACACATTTTATACACTAATATTAGATTTTATAGAAATTAATAGTATTATTCAAGAAAAATATGAAATAAAAATTATTTTAAAACATTTAAATTTTGGATTCATAATATAACATTACTAAAAATAGGATCTTATTTGTTATTCATAAATAAATTAATTATTATTTTATAATACCTTAATTTGTATTTTTATAGTTATTTTCATCCTATTAATACATTAAATTTTAATAAATTTGTTATTATAGTTGCATTTAAATAATAATACTTTTACTTTTTTTCATAGTTGGCTTTATGGTCATTGTTTTGTGTTATGAAATCAATTGAACACCTCAAATAAACATAATCATAAATATATCATAAAATATTTATGTTATACATTATACCCATTATAATAAGTTTCCAATAGGTTTTTCTTCACTCCAATTCAAACAACATAGGATATGTCTCCCTCATCTCATCCATGGGTTCCCACATATCATGCTGAAGATTATGGTTTCACTAAAAAACAATTATTATGAAACTCATATTATTCCATAGAACATTATCTTTTCCATATATAATATCCACCATGAATTCATGATGGGAAGTAATTTTATTTATTGGAATTAAATCTTATTTGAGTAATGTTAAGGAATATGTTCGTACTATTTTTGGAGAGATAACTTTCTTGAAATTTAGAGTGATTCAATTGAAGTCAAATGTGTTGATAATTATTTCCATTGTTAACTAAAAATTTGAATGAAATAGTATATCTGTAGGCCAAAATTATATTTATTCTAAATCACACAACCCTTATCCATGGTTATATTCCTTAGAATACCTTCCACGCAATTTTAAACTGAATATATCAATATAGATTTCAAATATATCTTATATCTCAACTTAGAACATCCTTGCTATGATACAGAATAGATCTATCCATATTTTAAATTTTCACAACTAGATCAAATCATTATATTTAGCATTTTTCTTCATCATCCTATATTTTTTTTCAGATATATAGTTCCTTATAGAGAGGAATTTATAAAGATCCTTCTCAAAGCTTTAGTGAAAACTATTATTTTGGAAAAATATTATTAGATAATTTTTTCAATACAAACCATTATAGAAATCCATATATGGAACACTCAAAAATTATTATATGGGATTAATGGTCCTCTAAAACTTCTCATCTATATGTGGATTAAATATGTCAATATGCACTTTTATAGTATAACTTTTCATTACATTTTAAAAAATAGAGGATCATTAAAGACTCTTGTCTTCGAAATCTGGTACAATATATTTGAGAAAAGAATAAAAATTCTTCAAATACCCTTTTAAGGATTCATAATAACTACATCATATGAAAAACTACATTATATCATATCATAGAGAAAAACATAAAAGGAAAGGGTGATCAGAAGTCCCGCTAAGGAAAACAAGTGAAATAGTTTACATGTAATCTTGAGCGATATCAATAAGAACATGACGGATGTCGTAAATGAATTATAAAGTGGCATATCTTAACAATATTTACATTATTCATAACATGAAAATGTGGCTAAAAAATTTAATTTATACATTCATAAACATATCACCAAGTTTCATCCCCAAGGTGTTATAAAAATTACCAGGATTATTCACCAAGGTATCCTGAAACATGTCATCTCTAGAGATTAAATTAATCACCCAATGCATTTGAACGCAATCAAGGCACACCATAAATATGTATTTATTTTAATGTGAGACAAATATATCATAATCAAACATTTTATAAATAACCCATTTAGAATAAAATAAATTGGATTCATTTCAAAAGCATGAAGTTATAAAAATTCTTAAAAACATGATTGTTATGTCATTTATAATTCATTGAAAAGGAATACGTGTTTCATGTATGTAAAATCCTTAAACAATTATACCATTTTTATGTCTTGATAGAATACCACAAATAACTATAATGGTATTAGGTATTCACGTAATGAATATAAGATAATTTTTTGAGAAAAATAGAGAGGGTGTGACACGAAATTTCTACCTCATAATTACTAAATAACATTGTTTTAGATAACATTAATAAAAAGAGATGGAAAAAGGGTCACCCACTCATAAATAAATTACACTAAATGATATATAATTAATAAATTTTAAATATTTTGATGGTATGGATGTATGAATGACATAACACATTAAAAATAATCTTGAAATAAAAGAGAATTTGTGATTTCTTTTACATAAATTCAGCAGCCTAAGGGAGTCACTTAATTATTCAGAAAATCAGTTTATGAGAGTGGATAGTTCTCTAATCATTAGGACATAAAATTAATGTAATAAGAACGTATATTTTTATACCCCAACATAATTATATAGAAACAAGAAGACACAACATAAATGAAGTCATTTCTTAAAAGAAGAGGGTGAAATGTTCCCTTATCGCGAATAGTAATTTCAAAAGCTCAATGGTTGGGACCATGGGGGGATTGAGGTAACCATAAAAGGACTATATTAGAGGTAAAAATACTATATATTCATTAAAGAAGAATATGGAATGAAATTAATGAAGGAATGGGTTGGTATTTTTAGTAAAAGTGGGTGAATATTAAATTAATTTCCAAGGGACACCTCATCAGTGCTATTTACAAAACCATTTTCTTTCCCCTAGTATTTTACCATGGAATTGGACACAAGGGACACCTCATAACATATATTATTATCCACAAGTCGAACAGAATTATTACATCCTTAATGTTGTCACTAATCTCACTGAAACTCAAAATAGTATATTTATTATCCACCGAAAAACAAAACATTTTAACAAATTCATATAAATTCACCCAAACCAAATATCGTTGCTCTAAAATCAAAAATTAAGTCCATTTTTTGAAAATAATTTTATAATTATAAGATATTTAATTTTTAATTAAGAATACTATTTACTTAAAAAACACTAACACATAACAATTAATTTTGGAATCAGTTATTTAATTATGCTATAATATCACATCAACATTCAATATGCCTAAATTATATTTTTACATTCTTATGTGAGGTTACTATTCTATTGATCACATTACTATTCATAAGTGAAATATTACTATTCAGTATTGACTATTCACTAAAAAATATATTGATCTTATTAGAATATAAATTTATTACTTATCAAAACTATAGGATATCATTTCGTAAAAATAATTTCACATTATTTATTATTTAATTAATAGAAAAACAGTTTAAAATGCCCTTTTTCCAAAATTCACCAAAAATATGGAAATTCTATAAAATCATTATATATTTATTTTAAAATTTTAAAGCCTCAAATTTAAAATAATAAGGAATAAAAAATTTATTTATAAAAAAATACTACACTACGTATCTATGGTCTCATTACATAGCCCCTAATAACACTTGCATAGGGCCTAAGTGTAAGGTGTGATATGGCGATAGAATCTTAGGGTGGCTCATACAGTATAGCCCGAGTGGTGATTTCTATCAGATTTAACTTATTCCTTTTGTGATTCTGTTCTTGTTTCGCATGTTGAAGCTCAGATTGGTCTTGGTCTAGAGCAAATCCTAGTGACACAACCTCCTTTTCATGCTTCGAAAGATGGGCTTCGTATAACCCAACTCTAAAAGATTAGGCCATCGACTCTTCTTTATGTATTATGTAACCATGATCATTTTTGTTAAAAACAATAATAATAATGTACAGATTTTAGTTTCTATAGGTCATATTTACCAGAAGTCATATAACATCTGAAATCCACCGGTATATTTATAATTATACTCATATCATTTATTAAATGATATATTTCTATTGAGTAAAAAATAAAATAACACACAAAATTCGGAAAAAATATTATTCAAACGTTCTTGTTGTTACATTCATCCACCCATAAGAAATTCTGTTACTAAAATCTTAACTCATGCCTTCAGAAGAGAAAATGTGTGGGTACATCGACCTCATAGACTCCTCTAGCTCACACGAGGCTTCTTCACATTTGTGATTTCCCCAAAAAAAAACATAACAAGTTAGGTAGTCATGTTGTGTAGAAACATGTCCCTATGATCCAAGAACACTAATGGATTCTACTTGTAAGAGAAGTCATGTTCCATCTGTAGAACCATTTTATTTAGTACACACGAAGGGTCAATTATGTACTTCCTCAATAGTGATATGTGGAAGACATAAGGAACCTATTATAGATTTGGTGGAAGTGAAAGTTGATATGCCACTACTCATTTGTGATAAAGGATTTCATAGGGGACAGTATACCTAGGGCTGAGCATCCCTTTCGTCCAAAACCTCCTGACTCTATTCCATGGTGATATTCAATGAAATACATTGTCATCAACATCAAAATAAATGCCCATTTTACATTTGTCAGCATAGCTATTTTTCTGACTCTTAGCAGCCTTAATGTGTTGATGGATGTCGTTGAATTTTTCTGCCATCTCTTGCACAAGATTATTCCTAATAATCTTTCTCTCACCAACATAATCCCAATAGATAGGAGTACTACATCGATTCCCATATAGAGCTTCATAATGTGCCATTTGTATGCTCGAGTTGAATCTGTTGTTGTATGGGAACTCAACTAATGGGATATGTTGATCCTATGCACCTTTAAATTTAATTGAGCATGTCCTCAACATGTCCTAGAGTGTTTGAATAGACTTTTATGATAGGCCATCAGTTTGGGGGTGATAGGCCTACTAAAATTCAATTCAACTATTAGAGCATGTTGAAGACATATCCATAATTTTGATGTGATCCTTGGAGCATGATCAGATATGATAGAAAGTGGAACTCCATGCATCCATACCCCTTCCTTCATGTAAATCCAAAAATGTTTATCAATAGATAAATATTCCCGAATAGAGGTAAAATTTGAAGTCTTGGTGAGACAGTCCATAATAACCCATGTCCCATTTTTTTCCTTTGGATGTTCTCAGGAGACCAAGGAAGAAGTTCTTTGTGATATTTTCCCTCTTCGATGCTGGTATGTGTAGTGGTTGCAATACCCCTTTAGTAATTTTCAACACTTATTTCACTTTCTGATATACTAGGCACCTTGAAGTGTAGTCTGAAATATCCATTTTCATATCATCCCAACAATAATGACCATGAAGGTCTCTATAAATTTTTGTGCTTCCAGGATGTATAAAGAATGAAGATCTATGTACTCTATCCATAAACTCCTTCTTTATTTCTAGAATAGATGGGAAACCTATTCTTGAACAAAATTTTAGTACACCTTCATGATCAATATTGAACTCAAGAAACATTCTATCCTTTACAACCTCAATGTTCTTCAGTAATAAAGGATCATCTTACTGAGATTTCATGATCTACTCTAGTAATGATGGTTGAGAAATAATTTTGGTTAGGGTTGATGAATTTCCTTCCCTTATAATAGTCACACCCCGCACTACTAGGTAATTGATCAAAGGATCTATTTGAATCCTCATCATGGGCATTAAAAATGTGTATTTTCTGCTTAATGAATCAACCTCTTTGTTTGCTCTTCCGTTATGATAATGAATTAAAAAATAATTTTCTATAATATGTTAAATCCATCTCATTTATCCCATTTTAAAATTCTATTGTGTGTAAATATAATTCAAACTTTTATGGACTATGTATATATTACATATCCTCCTATAGTGATAATGTCACCATATCACTAGAGAAAAAATGACCACCACCAACTCCAGATCATGCATAGGATAGTTCTACTAATGATTCTTCTACTATAAAGATGCAAAAGTAATGTCTCTGACATTTTTCATGAGGAAACACCCAATAACATTCAGAGATTCATCGCAAAAAATAATGAAACCTTCTCCACATGATGGAAGAGATAGCATGGGTGTGGTATCCAATCTCTTCCTCAACTCTTGTAAAATTTCCTCACACTCCATTGTCTAGATAAACATGGCCCCATTTCAAGTCCACATGGTTATTGGATTAGAAAGTAGTTAAAGGATTTTAACAAACATCCTATAATATCCCTCTAATCCATGGAAACTACGAATATCATTTATTGTTCTAGGCTGAATCTACTCCTCTACAACTTTTGTCTATGCAGGGTAAACTTTGATTTTTTAATTAGTTACAACATGCCCTATGAAAGAAACATTTTGTAAACAAAATTCCCATTTGATGAACTTTCCCTAAAAGCCTCTCCTTTAGTAAACTATTCAAAATAACCCTTGCATGAACATAATTCTCTCTATGACATTAGAAATATATCAAAACATCATCAATAACAACTTCCAAAAAGTTATCAACGTAGTATTTAAGGACACTATTCATCAAATCCATAAAAATAAAAAGTAAAATAGTTAGTCTGATGGTCATAACAACTTACTCATAATCCACATATCTTGATCAGAATGAAGTTTTTGGAATATCATATTTTTAATCCTCATTTAATAATAACTATATCGAAGATAAATCATAAAGAATAATCAATCCCCATGATGTTGGTCAAATAACTCATCAATTCATGGAAGAGGGTAATTATTTTTCAATGTGATCCCATTCAGTTCTCTATAATTAATACATAGTCTCATTGATCAATCCTTCTACTTCACAAAGTGAAAATTTTCTCTTCAATGAGACACACTCGATCAAATAAACCCCTTCCCCAAAATATCATCAAGTTGTTTCTTTAATTCCTCCAACTCCACATTTTCCATCCTATATAGGGTCTTTGATATCAGATGAGATACAGGTAATAGTTCAATGGATAGCTCTACCTCGCTTTCTAGGGGAGGTTAGGGTAACTTCTCAAGAAATAAGTCAACATATTCCTGGACGATGGGGACATTATCAATCCTTAAACTCTCATTTCCTTCTTCTTCTTCACTGATCAACTCCATAAATATTGATATTGGATGTGGTTCTAGAAAAATATCAGGTTGATATATCTCTACATGGAAGATAACTATTGGTTTCCCATTCAAGACTACTGATATTTCCTTGCTTCTACATTTGATCATAGCATTAAACATTGTGAGCTAGTCCATCCCTAGTATAATATTGAAATGTAGCATGGGAGTGACTACAAGATTTGTGATAATTTTGTGCTCACTAATGTAAATACTATAGTTTCTAAATACTAAGAATGCCTACATAATCTCACCAATTATCTTGACTGGTAACTATACATTTAGAAAATTGGGTCTTGATTCTAAATTATTTGCACAGTTGGTGGAAATAAAGGTATGTGTTGAACCAGAATCAAACAATGTACTTGCTATCATTGAGAGAAGATCATGATTACCTGCAACAACATCATTTGTAGATTCAACTTCATCCATGATGATTAAAAAAGTATGAATTAGATCCCTCGGTCTTTGCTGAGGCTGTTGGTGATTCCCCTCCACTGCCCTCAGATTTGGACAGTGATTGGTAGAGTGCCAATTTTTTCTACACTTATATAATAGAACATCAGGTAAGGACGGCACCATCTTCCCTTTGTCATTAGTTTTTCGGAGTTGAGGATTCACCTTACTATGAAAATTCCATGCGATATGGATATCTCTTCCACACTTGTAGCACTTCCTACTCATAAAAAGGCAGTTCCATGAATGCTTCATCCCACACTTATTACATGTGGGACGTTTCAAATATTTTCCTTCTATTCCCTAAGAAAAAGTCCTCCATATCCTTGTATTTTTCGATCTATTATTGACATACGAATTATGAGACCATTGCGTCTCACCAAGCTCCAGTTACACTTTTGTCGGACACCGCACAATATCTTCATAGCTATAATAGTATTGGATGGCTAGATTCTTCTGCAGATGAGGTATCAGTCCCCCGAAGAATCTATGATCCTTACCATTTTGACCCATGACAAAGATAAGGGTGTAATGTGAAATCCTTGTAATGTTCATCTCATATCGTCCCACAAATTCTTTCTCAATCTGCTTCAACTCATGAAACTCCTCTATTCATGTTATCTTGGAACGAGGTAAATAATTACTGAAAAAATCTTTATGATCTCCTCCCAATGCGTAGATTCAACCTCCAATATTGGCCTCGTGTTTTTAACTGGTTCCCACCACTGATCAGCTTTCTCACTAAGTGGTAATCAACCATGGTTACCTTCTCCTGATCCAAATAACAGATCACAGAAAAGATATTCTTGATAAAGATGATCCACTGTTCACTAATCAATTGGCCAGTAGATCCACTAAAAGATGGTGGTCATTGACACATAAACGATTCACTGGAATTTAGATCCCTTCATGGTGAGATCGTTCTCTCGTCTTAATTCATGTTATTGCCCATAACTTGATTCAGTTGTTTTACCATTCTCATGATGGTTTCCAATCCATCTTCCACTGTAGGGTTGTTAGTGCATGGACCATTGCAGTCACCATTTTCTTGGTTCCTCATATTTACCACCATTTTTAAAAAATACTAAAACCATAGTGAAAAGCTTATGTCATTTAAGAATTATTTAACTCTAAAGTATTTAATTTCATAAAATGTCATGATTAAAAAATTATATTTCTCTACAAATCCTTCATAATGTTTTGTAAAAATCATATGTTTAAAAAACATATCCCCCGGGAGTGTCAAACTATGAGTGCAGAAAAGACCATCTTCATGTACCTAGATACCCCAAGTCATGACTGAAACCCTTTTTTAGTGATTTCACATCTAGGTACATCCGTGCCAGAGCTACATCCATTTATTCATATCGAGACTAGGATTTATTTATTCAGAAACCATTTACATTATATATCACCAAAACACCAAGATGTTTTCCTATATTTGAACCATTATATACGTTTCTTACTAAAATTTTCATTGCCTAATTTCTCTAAATAACTAAAATATACTTTGAAACCAACTATATCATCCCACCTTATTATTAGATAACATTTCATTACATTTTATAAACAGAGGATATTTTAAGTCTACGGTCACAAAAATTAGTTACAATATACATGAAAACAATATAAAACAATCTTCTAATCCACATGTATGGATTTATCATATGTTTTTCATAAGCACAATTACTGAATCTCATAAGATGGAGACATATATCAATGGAATGGGTGACCAGAATGGATATTAAAAAACAAGTGAATCATTTCACATGTGATCTTAAGCGATATCAAAATGAAATGAGGGATATTGTAAATGAATAATAAATAGGAGTATCATAGCAATAATAACAGGAATCATAACATTAAAATGTGGATAAAAAATTTAACTTAGACATTCATGAACATATAACCAAGGTAAATCCCCAAGGTTTTATAAAACATATCAGGGTTATTCACCAAGGTATCATGAATCTTTTCATCTATAGAGATTAAATTCATTACCCAATGCATTAGAGCACTATCATGGCGCACTAAAAATATTTATTTATTTTAATGTGATACACACAGTCCATAATCAATCATTTCCTAAATAAAGAATAGATAATTAATGAAATTGGTTTCATTTAAAAATCATGACATTTTAAAAGTGCATAAAAAATTTATCATTATGTCATTTATAACCCAAGGAAAATGAATGAGGGTTTATGTATTTCAACTCTAGAAACAAATATAAAATTTTTATTTCATTATTTATACCCCAATAATTAATATAGTTTTGGGTATTCACGAAAAAATAAGATATTTTCTTGAGAAAAAGATAGAGATGTTTTGAGACAAAATTTCATTAGCATAACATTTATATAACATGGTATTAGAAAAAAATTTAAAAATAGAGGGTAAAGGAGTCAACCACTCATAAATAACTCATAATATAGTATAAGGACAGAATAATATATATATATAAGATCATGGTATGGATTTTTGAATGACACACCACATGAATAGGAAACATGAAAGAAAATAGAATATACAATTTCCTTTACGTAAATTCAGTAGCCTAATGTAATCACTTAAAAATTTAGAAAAGACGTTGATGAAAGTGGAAAGGGGATATCATAATTTATACATAAAATGAACATAAATAAAGACATATAAGTACATAACCCAACATAATAAGATATAATCTAGAAGACAAAAGATAAAATATGTCATGAATTAAATGAGGAGGGTGAAATGTTCCCATACATTGAAGAGTAAATTCGAAATCACAAAGGATGGGACCAAGGGAGATTGAGGGAACCTTGGGAGTACTTATTGGGAGGATAAAATACCAGAACCTCATTGAGGAGGAATTTGTAATGAAATTAATGAAGTAATTGGTTGGTATTAATAGAAAAAGTGGGGGAACATTTAATTAATTTCTTAAGGACAACTTGCCAGTGGTATTTGATGAACCTTGGGATTTTTTGTAATGACCCAAAAATTCATTAATGGAAATTACTCTTGATATAATTAAGTTCCTTACTATGGTTATATAAAATTTGATCTTAATGGGTTTTACGTATTTGGATTTTAAAATACTGTTATGAATTGTGACCATTGCTGATATAGTTGTCGAACAATGATCACATGATTAGTATAAATATAGGGCTCTAAAAAATCTTATTTACTCAGACAAAAGAAGCAATGGTCTCATCCAGAAGATTTGATCCATATGAATCCAATTTTTTTGAGCTCAAAAAGGAGGTGGCATCATTGGTATTCTCTCTTGGCCAAGCCCAAGCCGACCTTGAACAAGTTATGCTTGAGTGGAACTGACTACGTGGGAAGTGGAATTTAATATAGATTACCACCTTAGTGATGTTATCTGAGCCACCCCAAGAGTCTTCCACCATCGCACACCTTACCCTTCAGTCATATTATGGTTTTATAAGAGGGTTATGTTACAAGACCCTTGCATTATGATAATGTACATTATTTTTGTATAAAGTATGTGAATACATTTTATTTTTGTTACATTGTATAGTTTTTAAAGCACAAATAGTATTTTTAGTTAATATTCAACTAAGAAATCTAATTCAATAAATTAATAATTTTTTGTAATAAATAATATTTTAATAAAATATTATTATAATTAAATTAGATTTTATTTAATATAAATGATCGTATAATTTTATGAAGGCAATTGTAATTTTTTATGGTTTAAATCCAGTTTTTATCAAAACCCATTAATTTTGGATAAATTTAGGTTTTTATATTAAAAGTAAAAAAATTAAATAATTAGAAATTTATTTAGGATAAATGAATATTATTTTTGGAATCAAGACATCAAAATTATCCAATAATGAAATTTTCATAATTTTATGAGATAGTTGAATTTTTGGGTAAAAATTCAATACTGTTTAAATATATAATGTTTTTATGACATCATAATGACCAATAGTGATGTAATAAATTAATATAAAAATTAATTTCAGATTATATGTTTTTTATGATAAAAATAATTTGATTTTGGGTTTTTTTTATTTATTTTTCAAAGCATTAGTGGACCCTCCAAGACTTATAAGACATTTTGTATTTTTAAATTGTTTTTATTTAAGAGTGTGAATCACCTCCACATATGAAACCCTATTATATTAATATTTTCTGACATTGGAATAATAAAATATTGTTTCCCTCTCTCCCTTTGGGAAAAAATCATGGGCACAAACCATGGGCTGGTTTGTGATTTTGATTTGTTTAATGTGAGGTGTTCCAAACCAAAATAATAAATAATTCCATTACTTTTCCTATATAATCCCAAACAAACTCACACTTACTCATCACTCAAAGACTTTATAGTTTGACTCACCCCTGCCATCCTCTCCCTTTAATAATTCCAAAGATCCCCAGTCTCTCAAGTAGCTTCTCTTAATCCTTTCCCAAGCCTTTGTGATCGCACTTCCAGGTTAGAGATTTTTTCCTTTCTCATTTTTGTATAATTTTCATTAAGTTATTATTAAATTTTGTTTTAAATTAAAAATGTTTGGGTATTATTTCATTTATCCCCCATATTTTCGTAATTATTTTTCAATGATGGGATACCCATTTGTCTCTCATTAATTCCTCCCATGTACACCTATTACCATGCCAAAATTCCTTGAGAGATTTTTCTCTCCTCTTTTACATTATAGTAATTATTTTTTATTATGAATATAAATTCCATTAATATTGTTGTAACATATATATATATATGACCCCCTTATAGTCAATTTCATGTAAATATGATGAGACACACTTTTCTCTCTCATCAAACATTTTCATGAATCCTTATGTCACGCCATTAATTTGCTGATATTGCACCGTGTTTTTCCAAGCTATGATCATTGTGCAGTGAATACCAAACCCATGTCTTTACAAAGGGTATTCACCTTTATACACATATAAATATTGAATTTTACTTTCATGGATTTATTCCACATTACTTAATTGTGTAATAACTTATGATTTTAATTGATTTCATGATCCATGTGGCACACTTATCCATGAAATAAAATGTTTAAGTAGGGTGTGCCCTGATAGTGATCCATTGCATTGGGTAATGTATAGTATCATGATATGTCATGTGATATGGGTGTGGACTCATGATAATTCAGGTTCAATGAGGATTTACTCATGCTTCATGTTCCATGAGGGTTTACTGATTCTCCATGTGCAACTAGCCTTGGCTCATGCTAATTTCATGTTATGTGTTGTTGCCACAATTCCATGTTATGATTATCATGCTTTATCATGACTTTATGTTCATGTTTCTCATGTGCTTCATTGATATGCCTTTTATCTAGCATGTATTTTATTGCTCATGTTATTGAATTTTTATTCTCTTGCTAGGATTTATAACTCACCCTTTTCTTATGCATGTCCTCAGGTTAAATCATGAAATGCTAAGTATGAGGGAATGTAGTGGTCATGTAAAGGAAGTTTTCAGTAAATATGTTTTTTGTTTTTTGTTCTAATATATTATGTAATAATAATAATCCCCAATGAAAATATACCTCTTGATCTTCTATGTTGTATCAAGTGAATATTTTATGTAATAAATCAGGTTTAAGTGTGTAATAAAAATAAGGGTTTTTATAGTTGGTATCAGAGGATTGGTTTAGTTATTTTTGGGATTAGGGTTAGAAAATCCTAGTGAATACATTGAGACATTAGTATAATAAAAACATTCATAAGTATTGGTCAGTATGTAGAAAGTGGTTTATCAAGAAAATACATCCCCATCTAGATATGGCTAGGTAGAGGTGGATCTAGCATAGATGTATCCTAGGGGTAAAACCCAAAATCACTGCTTTGAGCTCGAATCGAACTGTAACTTGTGAATGAAAATGGGCCCCGCTACACTCTTGGTTAAAAAACACACAGCGGATATGCTTTGGTAAATTCACAAGCTTAGTATGAACTCTTATTAAGGGAATTTAAAAAATGAACCTAAGAATATATTTTAGAATGTATATCATGAATATCATAGATTGAAGCATATTGATTCATAATCTATGGAGATAAATATTATTTATAATTCATCAGTTTTTTCAATGAGATACCCTTTATGTGTTACCCCTAACATTCAATTTTTTTGAGCAAATGACCTATAATAGGAGGACTCAGTCTAAAAAATGATGTGAAGATCAATGTGATGATTGTGCTAATGAGATGCCTAATCTGATGGGAGCGGATATCGTGACCATTTTCATGATTATATCTCACTTAAATCTTGATTAGAATAGAAACATGGTTCAAGAGGAACATTCACCCCCCCCCCACCTGAATAAGGAACAAGTCTATATCGAGAGCTTCAAGAGACAAAGTCCTCCAACATTTAATGTTTCATGTGATCCCTCAATCTCCGAACAATAAATCAACTTCATTTAAACGATCTTCATATTCCTTCAATGTTGTGAACAATAGAAGTCTCTCCTCACTACTTACTATATGGAGGATGAAGTTGATCAATATTGGTCGTTGATCAAAAATGTGAAGCTTGAGGTAGAGATCGAGGTGTTGGAATGGATGGATTTCTAGAAGATGTTTTTGGACAAATATTTTCCGCACACCCTCCATCTTAATATGGAAAATGTACTTTCTTGAACTCATGTACAAAAAATACAAATCTGTCAGAGCGTATACAGAAAACATCACAATGATTTCAAAATACAACATCAGCATTGTCGTTACCCATAAATGCAAGGTTGAAAGCTTCTTTAGTGGGCTGAAACCAAGCCTACGGAAAGTGTTGGTGATCCGTGACTTCGACAACTATGAGGAAATTATCCAATGTTCCCTCAAGGACGAAATGGAGATTGGAGAATCAGAGTGGTATCATGGGGATAAGAATCATAAGGTGGGATTCAATACTGGTGGTCAGATGGATAAATCAAATAGTTCTATGAAGATGCATCACCCAACATGACAATGGTACGGAAAGAAGCTCCCTGGAAATTGCCTAATGGGGACAAGGAAATTCTTTAGGTGTGGAGGAGAATGGCACCTTGCTATTAACTACTGACAAGAAAAATCCACAGCTAAAATAGAGGAGAGGAAAGTTATACTTGAACTTCAACACGTTGTTCGTTTCTATAAATACAAAGAACCAGGGCATCTTGAAAATCATTTCCCAAAGAAAAGGGTTTTCAGAGGAAACCAACAACCTCCATGGTATAATGGGAGAGATTTTCTCATCACTACATCCGAAGTGAACCCCAAAAACAAAGTGGTGATTGGTATGATAGTTATTAATTCAATAATTGTGAACATTCAATTTGATTCAGGTTCAACGCATTATTTTATATCCCCAATGTTTAGTAGAACAATCCCAACAACATAATAAATCATGGAAGTAAATATGTTCGTGAGTATGAAAAATGTGGAAATAATTGCATCCCATTACTATAACTCCTCCACTATAATAATCTGTTGATAAAATTTCTAGGTGAACCTCTTCATACTCCCTCTAGTGTATTTTGAGGAAATTCTTGGCTTGGATTGGATTTCATTATATAGAGCCAACATAAATTGTCGTGATAGGGAAATCACTCTCTTTGTGGAGAATCGACCCCCATTTATATACAAGTTCAAGGATGAAGATGAATATTTATTATCTCTATCATCTCAAGTGTGGATATTACTACCATAGGAGCATGCATATCTAGCTCAGATGATTGAGTCTAAGGAGAAATCCATCCTTTAAGACGTGCCTATTGTGAGGGAATTCACTGATATGTTTCCCAAGGAATTTCTTGGTCATTCTCTTATAAGAGATGTTGAATTCTCAATTGATCTAATACATGGGGCATTGCTAATACCCAAGACTCCATATATAATAGTTTTTTCGAAGCTTGTAGAGGAGAATAAACTACTACAAGAGAATTTAGATAGAGGGTTTATACTCCCAAGTGCTTCACCATGGGGTGCACAAGTCCTCTTCATCAATAAGAAGAATGTTTCAATGATCCTTTCCATCGATGATCGTGATCTTAACAATATCACAATAAAAAACAAGTATCATATCCCATGAAATTATGACTTGTTCAATCAGCTTCATGGATCACAATACATCTCCTATGGTAATTTTTTGGTCGGGATATTATCATGAATGTTTGAATAGGGAAGGTATCCCCATGAATATTTTTTGAACAACATGCGGGCATAGTGAATTCATAGTAATGCCATTCAGGCTCACTAATTCTCCAAAAATATTCAAGGACTTGTGGAATAGAGTCTTTATGGATTACCTACAAATTTTTGGTAGTCTTTATAGATGATATTCTGATATACTCCAAAACAAAATAGGATCCTGAGATGAATCTAAGAACTATAGTATAGACCTTACGGAAGAATAATCTCTTTGAAAAGTACATTAAGTGTGACTTCTAGTTGAAGGAGGTCTCGTTCTTGGGACATATCATCACAACTAATGGGATAACTATGAATCCCTCCAAAACAGAAGAAATTGTGGGATGGATGAGACCAACATCAGTAATGGATATCTGTATCTTATTGGGGTTAGCTATATATTATCAACGATTTGTAATAAATTTCTCAAGATTGTCCAACCCTCTTACCAATATAACTCTGAATGGATTAATGTTTCCTTAGAGTGGAGAATTAAAAGAAATCATCAATGAGTTAAAAATAAAACTTATTACTACTTCCATGCTCACTTTACCCACAAGTGGATATCTTTTTCCAGAATTCAGTATGGCTTCGAAAAGGGAATGAGGTTTATATTGATGCCAAATGACAAATTCATTGCCTATGATTCAATGAAATTGATGTATCATGAGGAAAATTATCCTTCCCATGATTTAAAGCTGGCTGTGGTGATCTTCTCTTTAAAATAGTGGTGGAATTATCTATTTGGGGAGAAGTGTGAAATTTATACGGACCACAAAAACCTCAAGAATGTATTCACATAGAAAGAGATAAACATGCCCTAATGAAGAAGGCTAGAGCTGATAAAATTCAATGACTGATCAATCCATGACCACTCTAGGAATGCATGAAAAGTGGAAGATGCTCTATGTAGAAAGGAAACAAAAATTCTAACATTGGTGAGAATTGAGAAGTATCCAATCTTCTTAGACTAGATTAAGATAGACATGGGAATCATAAATAAGGGAACATAATCCATCCTTTTACAAATGATTTCTCAACCATCTCTTTTGGAACGGTTAATGGATTCTCAAAAGGATGATGTAAGAATTTAGAAGAAAGTGTAAGCTATTAAAAAAAAGGAATTCCTCAAATTTCAATGTTAATAAAGAATGAATTGTATGATTTGGGAAAAGACTATCTGTTCCACCAAGTTCAGAGAAGAAAAAGGAACTATTGGATGATGAACATAGTTTATATTTCTCTATTCCCCCAAAAAACAAAAAGATGTATCGAGATCTCCGAAAGCAATATTGGTGGGAGAATATGAATAAGGAGATCGTTGAGTATACATCAACGTTCTTGGTGTGTCAGCAAGTGGAGGCAGAGTGGCAGATGTCTAAGGGGATGATGAAACCATTGCACATACCACCATCGAAATGGGAGAACATCATTATGGACATTGTCACCAGACATTCGAAGACATCCAAAGGCAACAATCCAATATGGGTTGTTGGGGATCATCATAAAAAGTTTTCACACTTTATTGCAATTCGAGAGGAATTCCCCTTGGATCGACTAGAATCGATATTTATCAGGAAAGTTGTAAGGTTTCATGGAGTACCACTATCTATTGTATTCGATCGAGATCCAAGATTCATTTCTATGTTTCAAAAGTGTTTTCAACATGCTCTGGATATTGAACTGAACATAAGTATGGAATCTCATCCAAAAACTAATGGCCAATCTCAGTGAACTATTCATACGCTGGAGGATGTCTTAAGATCATGTTATGTGGAATTAAAAGGAGGGTGGGAGTAATATCTTCCAGTGGTAGAATTCTCCTACAATAACAGCTTCCACTCGAGTATCTAAATGTCACCTAATAGAGACATATATGGGAAGAGGTGAAGAACGCCGGAATCTAGGGATGAAGTCATTGATCATAAGCTGCTAGGACCAAAAATTTTTATGAAATGGTGGAGAAGGTGAAAACCATTCAGTATCATATGAAGGCAGCCTAGAGTCGATGGAAGAGTTATGCAGATAACCATCGATGATACATAGAGTTTAAAGTTGGATACATGTTATTTCTACACATATTTCCATGGAATAATGCCATGATGTTTAGAAATAAATTGAAGTTAAGTTGTAGGTACATCAGCCCCTTCGAGATTCTTGATCTTGTTAGGGTTTTGGCCTATCGACTAGCACTTCCACCTATCATGATCAAAGTACATGATTCCATTCATGTATCCCTCTTATGGAAGTACACACCAGCCCCATCACATGTACTATCTTCAAGGTTAGTACATCTAAAGGATTATATTTCGTACGAGGATAAGCTAGTGAAAATCCTAGATCATAGAGAAAAATTTATATGAAAAAATAAAATTCCCTCATAATGGTGTTGTGGATAAACCAATAGTTTGAATAAGTGACGTGGGAATCAGAGTAAGTGATGAAGAAGAGTTACCTGCATCTGTTTTAGTGTGGGAAAAGGAAATTTTGTGGGAGAAAGTTCTTAATGGGGGAAGAATTTAACAACCAAAAAATTCATTAATGGATATTCTTCTTAATAAAATTAAATGTATTACTATGATTATATAAAATTTGAAAATCATTGGTTTTACGTTTATAGATTTAAAAATACAGTTATGAATTGTGACCATTTCTAAAAAAGGTGTTGAACAGTGATCACATTATTAATATAAATATAGGGCTCTAACAAGTCCAATTTACTCAGAAAAATTAAGCGATTACCTCTTCTAGTAGACTTCCCCATTAGAAGACCATTTGTCGGAGGTAGGAAATGTGGTGGTGAAATTGGGCTTCACTCTTAATGAATCTAAATCCAATCTTGAACAAATTATTCCTGAGAGGAACTGACTACGGGAGAAGTGGAACATAATAGAGATTACCACCTGAGCGATGTTATCTATGACACCCCAAGAGTATGTCACCATCGAACACCTTACCCTTTGGTCTTAGGAGGGTGTAATAAGAGGTTATGTTACAAGACAATAGAACTATGACTATGTACATTATTTTGTTATAAATAATTTTCATTCAATTTTTTATTGTTACTTTATAAATAGTCTTTAAAGCACAAATAATATATTTAGTTAATATTAAACTAAGAAATAGATGACGATGGATTAATGGTTTTTTAATTTCAAAATATTTTAATAAAATATTATTATAATTAAATTAATTTTTTTTAAATATATATGATCTTATAATTTTATGAATACAATTATAATTTTTATTAAGGTTTGAACGAAGTTTTTGTCAAAACCCATGATTTTCGATAAATGTAAGTTTTTATATTTAAAGTAAACAATTTAAATATTCAGAAAATTATTTATATAAATTGAATATTATTTTTGTAATCAGGATGTTGAAATTATCCAATGGTGAATTTTTCATAATTATCTGAGATAGTTGAATTTTTGGGAAAAAATTAAATACCGTTTAAATATATAATGGGTTTTATGATATCATAATGACCTAATAGTGGTGTAATAAAAAACTATAAACCATATGTTCAGCCAAGATATTTGTTTCCATTAAAATAATGTGATTTTGTGTTTGTTTTATTTATTTTACAAAGTGTTAGTGGACCCTCCATGACTTATAAATCATTTTGTCTTTTTAAATTACTTTCCTTAAGAGTGTGACTCACCTTCACATATGAAACATTATTTTTTTTACAAGTTCGGCCATTGGCCTCATAAAATATTTTTTTTCAATCCCTTTTTCTAAAAACCATGGGAAAAACCATGGGCTGGTATTTGGTTTTGATTAGTTTAATGTGAGGTGTCCCAAACATAAATAATAATGATTTACCTCTCTTTTCCTATATAATCACAACCATGCTCCCACATCCTCTTCACTCAAAGCCCTTGGTGTTCGACCAACCCCTGACCTCCTCTCTCTAGAATACTTACAAGGTTCCTCATGCTCCCATTAAGACTGTCTAAAGCCTTTTCCAATCCTCTAGGATCACACTTCCAAGTAAGGGATTTATTACTTTCTCATTTTTGTCCAATTTTATTTAAGTTTTCATGCCCATTTTTTCAAATAAAAATGTTGGGGTATGATTTTTCACCTACCCCATACTGTCCTATTTATGTTTGGATTATGTTATACCCATTTATCTCTCATCAATGCCTCCCTTTTACACCTGTTACCATGCCAAAATTCCATGAGGGATTTCTCTCTCTTGTTTTACATCCAAGTAATTATTTTGTATTATACTTCTAAATTCCACTATGTTTAGTGGGAAATATATATATATGAACCCATTACTATCCATTTATATATATATATTATGAGACACACTTTTCTCTATGAAAAACCATTTTCATGAATCCTTAGGTCATGTCATTATACTGTCGAAATTTCATCGCGTTTTTTCCAAGACAAGATCATTGTGTAGTGAATACCATACCCATGTATCTACCAAGGGTATTAAAATTTATACACATATACACATTGAATGGTAAATTCATTTATTTATTCCCCATTACATAATCATGAAATAATTAATAATGTTGATTGTTTTCATGATCCATGTGGCACACTAATGCATTAAATGAAATGTATAAAAAGGGTGCACCCTAATAGCGCTTCAATGAATTGGGTGGTGTATAGTATCATGATATTTAATTTGAAATGGGTGTTGACTCATGTTAATTCAAGTGAAATTAGGATTTTCTCATGCTTTATGTTCAATAAGGGTTTTATCATGCTCCATGGGCAATGAGCCTTGGCCCATGCTAATTCCTTGTTTCGTGTTGTTGCCACATTTCCATGTTATGATTATCATTCTTTATCATGCCTTTTTGTTCATATTTCTTTAGTTCTCCATTGATATGCCTATTGTCTAACATTTATTTTATTTCTCATTCTATTCCATGTTTATTCACATACTAGGCTATATAGCTCATCCTTTTCTTATGCATGTCTTCAGGTTATCCCATGCAATGTTAAGTATGAGGGAATGTGGTGGTCCTGTAAAGGATGTTTTCAATAAATATGTTGTGTGTTTAATGTTATATGATATTATGTTATGTTCTTAATCCTAAAAGACACTAGACCTCTCCATCATCTATGTTTTATCATGTGTTGATTTTATTTAATAAATCAAGTTTAAGTGTGTAATAAAAAGCGGGGTTGTTATATTGCTCATGGTATATGCCCCTAGTATTGTCCACGTAGGACACCACATAACAGATTTTACTACTAATAAGTTGACCTGAAATATTAGATCATTATTAGATTATTAATTATGATATTAATTACACCGAAACTTATAATTGAATTTTCACTATTCTCCAAAAAACATAACATTTTATAAAAATCCCACAAATTCACCATATCCTAATATCGATGCTCTGAATTTAAAAATGAACATAATTTTATGAAAATAATTTCTAATTATTAGATATTAAATTTTTAAGTAGAAACACTATATACCTAAATAAAATACTAATACTTATCAATTACTTTCTAAAATAGTTATATAATAATGTTATTATATTACTTAACCATTCCAGATGCCTAAAAGATATTTATACGTTCTTATGTGAGGTTGCTATTCCATTAGTCACATTACTATTCAAAAGGGTAGTATTACTACTCATACTTTACTATTAAATAAAAAAAATTATTCATATTAGACTCTAAAATTTTTACTAATCACAATTGTAGAAGACCAATTCATGAAAACCATTTCACAGTGTTAATTAATTTATGTCTTGAATAATATTTTAAAATACAATTTTTCCAAATTTTTCCAAAAATATTGATCTTCTATTAATTTATTCTATATTTATTTTACAATTTGAAATCCAAAAAATTAATAAAATAAAAAAACAGAAAATTTATTTATAAAAAATTATTACACAACATAAATATGGTCTCATTACATAGCCACTTATAACACCTGTATAAGACCAATTTGTAAGGTGATATATGGTGATAGAATTTTGGGGTGGCTCGAACATCATTTATTGAGTGTTTATTTCTATCATCTTGTATGTAAAGACCTGGAATTTCAATGTAATTGTTTTTTAATATAAGTTAATTTTAAGAGTTCTGAATAATTGACGGCGCATGATTCTGAGGCCCGGAGTGGCTGTAATGAATTTCTGATCATTTTTTGTGTACGTGAAGTAAACATGCTAGCAGGTTTTTTCAACTATTGAACTGGTTCTCAGAATAGAAATCTGAGGACACCATTGAACTCGCAGTGACAGTTTTCTCTTAAAGAGACCTTCACCTCGACCGTAGTAGGTCGAGAGTGAATGATAGAATCTGGTTTCTTTGTGAAGGAGTAAAATAAAATAAAATGGTTTAACATATTATTTTTATTTTATTTTGAAACCCCCCATGTTGATATTTCATAAGTGGGGACCACCTGTAAGGCCGGGACCCCAGTTACCCAGAGTTGGTGCATTATTTTCATACATTGGCATGCTTACATGGAATTAAATCCCAAAGGACCGATCAGTTTAGCAGTCTTGGAAAATAGATTATATACATGAATGTTACATTACACTTCTTAACATAAAAACCAACATAAATAATCCTTCACGAATGCCATTATTCCAATGGATTAACCCTGATTATCAATCATAATACACTTTTTTGAATTTTGGGGAAAATAAAACATAGAAAGGGGTAAGCTGAGATGATCATTAAGGATAAAAATACAGCAGAAACATTTATAAATAAGCATAAACATTTAAGACAATTTACAACTAAAACCAAAGCCTTTTAAACATGAACCTCAGCATAACATGGAAAAAAATAAAATGAAGTAATTCCATTTACTTATTCACATGGATATTCTACTAGTCGAATAATCACATGTAATATCATTAACCACTTTCATAATGATGGAATTCATAATGCCAGACGACCATAACCACATAGGCAAGGCCTTGTTCCAAGACTACAAATAAGTTTTTTATCAAGGCCTTGTGCCAAGACACTAGTTTCTCTCAAGAGACCTACCGACGCATCGTGGAGTATAGTGGGCTCCACCCGTCACTTACTAAGTCTAATGCATTCCTCATGTGAAAAGGTTTAAACATAACTTAAAAATTCGTATTTAAACTAGTATACGAAATGTCAACAAGTTAACCCTAAATCATGAATGGTATAAAAATAACACATCCATAGTCAAACATATCACAAAACCTTCAATACAATATGGAAGATTTGTATCATAATAATTCATCTTCAAATAGGTTTAAAATTCATCAAAGGATGTTGACATAGATGAAAATGATTTATAAAACTATTTGAGAAAAATATCCCTTTTTCATTAAAAGTCATAAAATTTATAAAGGAAGACATTTAAAGATATTTTTGAATCAATGTGTCCCATACCACTTTGAAAATTTTGAATGTAATTTACATTTTAAAAACATTCATGTCCATATAAATAAATCCTTAAAAACCGTTTTGATGAAATGGACATTAACGAGGAAGATTTAGAAGAATAAATATTTATAACATTTGAAATGGTGTTTTTGTAAAAAAAAGTTCCTTAAATAATCCATTTAGAAATAATTTCATGAAACACGTACATGGATAATAAATATGTCCCATTAGATACTTATGTAAAAACAACCTTGGATAATAAAGACATTGTGAAATTAACCCTCACCAAATTGGAAACTTACGAAAAATATACCCCATGAAAGAGGTACTGTACAATGAATATGTAAATAAACATAAATTAATGGGTATCACAAAAATAATACAATTATTGGAAGTACATACACCACACAAAAGGTAATAGTGGCAATATGGAATGAATCTCATGGGAATAAGGAGTGAGATGAAAACCCCTTACCTTGCACTTTCCTTTAGTTGAGGATACTTTTAACCTCATGTATGAGGACCATATTATGTAATTAAATTATAAGAGAACCATATTATATTTATTATATCATAAATTATTCATTTATAACATTATACTACCCATTAAATAATAATTTCCATGTTAAATTAACATTTTGGGTAATAATCGCTTTCTTTATCGTACGTGTTTTAATTTGTTACTCTTGATTGTATCACATAGATCAGGATTTAAATACATCTAGAATATAAAAAATTATTTATATATCATATATATTTAGAATATAAATATTTATAATAGACATATATATGAAATGGATAACACCGTTTATGGAGATAGTAGTCCGTACGTACGCATAAACGTTGTTTTAGTTTTCATAACGTATTGAATGGAAATAAGTGAATAAAATATATGTAAGTAAAAACATACACACACACACAGATATATATATATATATCTAGTAGCATTATTATGTCATATATTACCAACATATTAGAAATATATTTTGTTATAATCTTCGATGAATGGTGAATGTGGAAATGAATCTCACCGCGTCGTGGAGACGGTAATCCGTACGTACGAATGAGCGATAATATCATTTCCTTAACGGTGTGGAATTGGAAGGTATATTCTTTTTACAGAGACATTATCATGTTATTTTAATTATTTATATACATATTATTCATCATTATATACATCCAAAAAACAAATTATTGAATAACAATTTACACCACGGCGTGGAGACAGTAAGCTGTACGTACGCACGCATGGTGACATTATCATTCATAAGATGGATAGAATAATGAATATAGTTCTGAAATATTTATAATAACATTAAATTATATATAAGATACTTCATTTATTATTTTATATTGGAAATAACCAGGAAAGAATATGTGGAAGACGAAATGAACTTGGAAGAGGGTGGTGAAATCATTACCTCTTCTTCAGGTTCTTCCTTTTGATTTGATCAAAAGGGCTCCATAGAATGGATTTATGATAAAACTAATTCCTCTAGGTTGAAGTGAGGGATGTTGGGAGGATATTTGGTCAGGTTTTGGCCGATCAAAATGGTTATGGAGGTGTGATTTTGAGAGAAGGGGAAGTACCCTTTTATAAGAGGGGTGACTGTCACTTAAGGAAAAGATTAAAGTATTTAATTTATTATACAATAATATTTGGTTTATAATGGTTCAAAATGAATTTATTTCGATCCTTAGGTGGTTATGGGTCGAAATCCTCTCACCCAATATGTTTTAGACAAGTTTATGTTACCATTTTAACCTTATAATTTAGATTTAACTCTTAGTTAAATAGTTTATCTTTTACCATGTTTTCATGTATTCTTAATATATATTGTTAATAACCTTACTATAAACATATAATAGAACCTAAAGTGGCTCATTAATGACCTATATAATATTATTTATGACCTTATTATTAACATTACATTGTTTGGAATATTATATCAACAAATAATATAGTATTTTTTATAATATTAATTTATGTCAATTTTGACACTATTTGGTATTTTGTTTTTGTGAAAGTCATCACAACTTTATGACGTTGAACAAGATACATTGATTCATCCATAACATTTCATAGTCAAATATAAAATTCTTGTATGTCATAAAAACATTGAAATTATATTTATTTTAAAACTTATAATACCATTTATTTGATTCTTTCATTAGTATGGTAATTACTGCATCAAAATTGTGTCATAAATAAAATTAATTATATAATGTCTAAAAAATATAAATAAAATAACATGATTTAGTAAATATTTTATCCTTTTTAATAAATATTTATATTTTAATTTTTCTTATGTATAACCCTATATTAAATATGGTTTAGTTAATAAACATTGAATTTAACACTTTTAACTCTTCTTTAAATTAAATAATAATAAATGTCCTAATCTAATCCAAGTAGAACTAAAGGGCCAAATTTTATTACTAAGGTTTTTTTGGTCGAATTACACTTATTAAATAGAATTCGTACCTGTTCAAGGGTAATAATAACATCAATTTTTTCCTTAATTATCCTATTTACTTTCAACTGTGGTAAATAAAGGTAAAAAGTTACTATTCACTACAAGTTATTTTTATATTTTTCAACCACATTTTAATCCTTGGTATTAACCGTGTCTCTTGTATTTTTGTAATTAAAATCACAGAAGCGGTAAAATCTTGTTTTATGTGAATTTACAAATTCTCCTAGGAGGTGGGTAAAAGACGGTGAAAAGTTCAATAAAATTTTTATATATCTATTATTATTATAAACTAACTCTAATGAATTAAATTGAAATTATATAGGTATTATTTATCTATTTTTACCTAAATTAAATTTAAATAAAATAAATAAATATTTACATTAATATTCGTGTCTAAACTATAACTGAGTGTTTTTCACTATTCATCATAAATTAAAAGTTTTCAGAAAAATACGAAAAATTCACCCTATGCTAATTTTTATATTCCAAATTCAATAATAAAGCCTATTTAACCAAATTCAAAATATAGAAGTTGCATTTATTAATTTAAAATTAATTCTCGTTTTCTAAATCAAAAGGATTATTTTTAAGAAATAAAAACTATCAAAATTTCGACATTTTTTTACGTCCAATTTCAAAGTGAAATTACATACAATGACCATAATTTTATTAAATGGAAAAAATATAATCTATTTATATTTCCAAACCATTAAAATTTATAATTTAACAGTATAAATTATTTTGATTAAAAAACTTATTTCCATTTAAAATATAGTATTTTCACTATTCATCCAAATATGAAAGTTATCAAAAAACACCAAAACATTGTTGAAACTAAATTATCATGTCCCGATTCTATCGAAGATGTTTATTTTTTCAAATTTAATATTTAAAAGTTTGAAATATTCTATTTAAAAAGGCTTCACAATTAGAAGGCTGTAAAATTGCATTTTTGGAAAAATACTTCTTTTATCTGAAAAAAATGTATTTTTTCTTACATTATGTCTAAGAAACTCATAATATGGATTAAAAAATTATAAGGACAATATAAAGTTCAAAATATATTTAATACTATTCATAAAAGCTTATGAGCGGCTAGTTTGGTAAGTCATGGTGCGCTAGAACTCGGTGTTGCAGGTAGTGAAAGTTATTGAATTACTTTGAACAAATAACATACTATGAAATCATGGTGTGTCACACCACCTGAACTAAAACCTCCATTGAGAGGTTATGGAGGTGGGGACCACCAAGCCTAACCTCCCAATAGAGGTTATGGTGGTGGGGACTACCCAAGGCTTAAAACCCCTTGAACCCATTGAACTCTCAAATAAGTGTTGGTAAGCCTCTTAAACTTCCCCGACATAAATGGTGCTACCCCCATTAATTTATAATGCCATTATATGTAATTAATTAACACAATTTGAAATTGTACCAACACCTAAAACTAGGGAAACACCAATGTTGGCTATTTTTCATTTTGGGGGAATGTATTGGCAAAGGGGAGAGCTCTTGGAGGATTACAATTCTTGCAACATAGTACGCCATCTGATTAAGTTATATAGAAATCAAGGAAGGGGATGATAAACGAGCCCGAAATCGAAGCGTGGTTTTGAAACTGATGATTGTAGGCACTCTCTTCACCTTCTTCAACTTCCTTCTCGGACCAAAATCAATAAAAAATCCGAGGTAGGGGTTTATTTCTTTATTATTATTTGCAATAAGTTTCAAGGTGGTTGTTTAAAATTCTTCCCTCTTTCCATTCTTGATAACTATTTTTAATTCAAAAAAGAATTATATCTGCTTGCTACCGATCCAACGCGAATAGTGTGGGCCAAACAAACATGTCATTTCCTCTCCACAAACCTTGTTATTAATTTTTTATCGCGATGGAGGAATGGATATGAACCATGGTGGGGCATGAGAATGGCGGTCAGAATCGCCGCGGGCAGCGACGAAGGTGTCGGTGCAAGGGTGCCGCCTCGTGGCCTCCATGTCCCATGACACTGCCACTAGCAGCCTCTGCGTTGTCCGCGGCCAGGCCACTGTCCCGCGGCTGAGCCGCCACTCTCTGCTGTCGAGCCGCCATCCACGGTCGAACCCCACATTTGGGTAATTTCCCTAGGGTTCCATCATCTACGTCCCCACCATGCCACCTAAGGCCTCATCGAGCTGCCCCACGGCCTCCACCCTCTCATCCGAGCTGCCCCTGGCCGAGCCATTCCACGGCCTCCACCCTCCTGTCAGAGCTTCCATAGGTCGGGCTGAGCTGCCCTGCAACCTCACAACACCCCCTGACCGAGCCACCCCCATCCTCCGCCCTCACGGCCGAGCCGCCCTAGGTCCGGCCAGGCCGCCTCGTGCCCTCATAGCTCCCCCGCGGCTGATCTCTCATACACGGCCGAGCCAACCCGTGGCTTCTTCGGCCTCTCGCGGACCTCGTAGACTATCGGACAACCCAGTTGGCTAAGCTATACCTTGGGATGGGTCGACCCAAACCGGGTCGACCAAGGTGATGTCCGGTCGAGTCGGTCTGACCGGGTCAGATCAGACCCGGACCTGATACGAACCTATACATTAAATGGGACAAAACTTTGGCACATGACGTCTATTTGACAAACCGTTAGTGGTTCTAGAAATATTGGTGTGAGACAGTCCCATTGAGTATACCCCACTAGATTTTTGGTTAAAGTTGATGTAAGGTCGAGTTTGATCGAGCTCGAATCCAAACAGGACCCCGGGACTAAATGGCTAATAACTCACAGACCGGGCGGCTGATTGACACACCGAGTGTTGAGTTGAGACCCCTATGATGGGCAAGACTTTGCGATAATTCTTCATGGTACTTCGTAGTAGTTTGTGTATCGATTAGTGACTTGTGGAGTGGATCCCCCCGGTGACGAGCAGGATTAGTGCGGGAACGCAATAACATGCTGTAACGAGAAGAATGAAGAGAGATCATGTGTTGGTATGCATCTAGTGATACTGTGTGGGTCAGCTCCTAGCGATCATGTGTTGGTCATCACATAGAGATCTTCTGTGGGTATTCTCCTAGATATCCTGTGTGGGTTATCTCCGAGCGATCCTGTGTGGGTATTCTCTGAGCGATCCTTTATGGGTCAGCTCACAGTGATCCTGTGTGGGACAACTCCAAGAGATATTATGTGGGTCAACTCCTAGCAATCTTGTGTGGGTCACCTGCAAAAAATTCTTTGTGTGTCATCTCCTAGAGATCCTATGTGGGTCAACACCAATCGATCATGTGTGGGTCAACTCCTAGCGATCCTGTGTAGGTCAGCTCCAAGCGATCCTGTGTGGGTCAGCTCTCTTGTGTGGTGTAACTGTGTGGTACATGCCTTTGTGGGTCTTCTTCCTTTGTGGAATAGTTGAGATATGGGCTTTTGGGTTGGACCATATTTTTCTTCATTACTGATGTGGGTATAGTTGATAACATAGGTATGTGTATGGGTATATAACATAGTAGGGTTGACAATTGATTTCATGATTTGTGGATTATCCTTTTTGGATTTTGTGAGACATTGAGATTCACGGGGTCCCTACTGAGTATCATTATACTCACTCCTGCATGGGCTATGCACGCACTATAACACCCCAAGATTTCATAGTATGTTATTTCTTCAATGTAATGCAATAACATTCATTACATGCAACACTGAGTTCAAAGCACCACAACATACCAAACTAGCCATTGAAAAGTGGTTATGAATAGTATTAACTGAATTTTTAACATTATAAACTCCTTATAAATTTATAATCCATATTATTAGTTGATTAGACATAATGTATGAACAATTGCATTTTTTTCATATAAAAGAATTTTTTTTCATAAAATTCAATTTTACCGCCTTTTAATGGAGATCCCTTTTTAAATCCAATATTAGAAACTTTTATATATTCAATTTGACAAAATAAACTTTTTTCATTAGAATTGGGACATAAGAATTTAGTTTCAATAAATTTTTGGTGTTTTTCAGATAACTTTCATATTTGGGTGAATAGTAAAAATACTATATTTTAACTGAAAACAACTTTTTTAATCAAAATAATTTATAGTGTAGATTTATAAATTTTTATGTGTTTTAAGTATAATTAGATTATATTATTAACCTTTAATCCAATGTTGGTCATTGTAATTAATTTCTCATTTAAATTATACATAAACAAGTGCCAATCTTTTGATAGTTATTGTTTCTTAAAAATACACTATTTGTTTTAAGAACGGTAATTAATTTGAAATTTATTAATGGCACTTCTATGTTTTGAATTTATTAAAATAGAAATAATTTTTAATTCTGAATATCAAATATAGATTAGGCTGAATATTTGGTATTTTTCCAAAAAACATAAATTTTCGATGAATAGTGAAACCAGTTAGTAGTAGTTAAAAAACGGAATTTTTCATTAAAATGATTTTTACCACTTATGTGAGTTGAATTTATACAAACTAACATAACTTGATGTTATTAGTAAGTAAAATGTGGTTCAATAAGATGTAAATATTTTTTGGTGAATAGTAACTTTTGAAATTTATTTACTACAGTTAAAGGTAAATTGGGTAAATCAAGGTAAAAAGAATATTATAATAATTCAAAATTACCTTAACACCTGTCCAAACCATATAGGTGGATTCATTAATGACCATGGTCTTTTTTGGGTCTATTTTGGGACCTATTTGATCCACATGGAAGTGATAATGACAATTTAGATTAATTAACTTAAAGATAAGGCAAAAATGACAAAAACAAATATCTTTTAGTAAAATAAATTTTAAAAAGGGTTAAATAAATTATATTTTTTACTATAAATATTAATTGGAAATATAATAATAATTAATATATAATGATTTTTAATTTATAATTTTTCGATACTAAATATTGAAATTTATTAATGACACAATGATGATGCAGTGATAACCTTATTAATGAAATAATCAAATAAATGGTATTATAAATATTAAAATAAATATAATTACAACATTTTTATGACATAAAATAATTTTATAGTTCACTATGACATGGTAGGTATTATTAAATGTATCTTGTTTGAATTAATCAAGTCGTGATGACTTTCACAAAAAAACTACCAAATAATTTAAAAATTGACATAAATTAATATTTAATACAAAAACTAAATTATTGCTTGATATAATATTCATAAAAATGAAATGTTCGGCCAAATGGCTTAAATAATATTATATATGTAATTAATGAGCCACTTGAGGTTCTATTGAATGTTTAGAGTATGTTTATTGACCATATATATTAAGAATACAAGAAGACACGGTAAAAGTTAAACCATTTAACTAAGAGTTATATTTAAATGATAAGGATAAAATCGTATCCTAAACTTCTCTAAATCCTATTGGATGATATTATTTCGACCCATAACCACCTATGGGTCAATGTAAATTGATTTCGAACCATTATAATCCTAATATGATTGTATAATAAATTAATACATTAATCTTTCCCTAAAGTGTCCCTCACCCCTCTTATAAAAGGGTACATCCCCTTCTCTCAAAATCACACCTCCAATGCCATTTTTCTCAGCCAACCCCTGCACAATTATTTTCCAAACATACCTCACTTCCGCATAGAGGCATTATTATGATCATAAATCCAATTTATGGAGCCCTTTTGATCAAATCAAAATTAAGAACCTGAAGAAGAGGTAATGATTTTCCCACCCTTTTTCAATTTCCTTTCATCTTCCACTTCTTCATTCTTTATTATTTCCATTATAAAATAATAAATCCTGTATCTTCTATATACTGTGATGTTATTATAAATATTTCACAACTATATTCATTTTTCTATCCATGTTATGAATGATAATGTCACCATGCATGCGTACGTACGACTTACCGTCTCCACGTCGTGGTGTAATTTGTTATTCAAAACTATGTTATTTGGATGGATATAATGATGAATAATATGTATATAAATAATTAAAATAACATGATAATGTCTCTGTATAATTAATATACCATCCAATTCCACACCTTTAAGGAAATGATATTGTCGCTGGTGCGTATGTACGGATTACCGTCTCCATGACGTGATGAGATTCATTTCCACATTCAACATTCATCGACGATTATAAAAATATATATTAATAATATGTTTGTAATATATGACAAAATAATTCTACTTTAGATATATATATTTATATATATATTTATGTACTTACATATATTTTATTCACCTAGTTCAGTTCAATATGTTATGAAAACAGAAACATCGTTTATGCGTACGTACGAACTATCTTCTCAATAAATGGTGTTTTCCATTTCATATATATGTCTATTATACATATTTATATTCCAAATATATATGATATATAAATAATGTTTTATATTATTGAAGTATTAAAATCATGATCTTAGTTATACAATCACAAGTAACAAGTTAAAACATGTACGATAAAGAAACTGATTGTTACCCAAAATGTTAATTAAAGATAGAAATTATTATTAAATGGGTAGTATAATGTCATAAATGAATAATTTATGATGTAATAAATATTAATATGGTTATTTTATAATTTAATAACATACTATGGTCTTCATAATGGAGGTTAAACTTACCCTCGGCTAAAGGAAAGTGCAAGGTAAGGGGTTTTCATCTCACTCCTAATTCCTGTGAGATTCATGCCATATTGCCACTATAACCTTTTGTGTGGTGTATTTACTAACCATATTTGTAGTTTTTGTGTAACATGCATTAATTTATATGTATTTACATATTCATTGTATTGTACCTCTTTCATGGGGTGTATGTTTCATATGTTACTAATTTGGTTAGGGTTAATTTCATAATCTATTTATTATCTGAGATTGTTTTTACGTAAGTATCTAATGGGACATATTTATTATCCATGTCCATGTTTCATAAAAAAGATATAAAATGAATTATTTTAAGGAACTCTTTTTTACAAAAACATCATTGCAAATGTTTTAAATATTTATTCTTCTAAATCATTCTCATTAATGTCCATGTCTTCAAAATGGTTTTTAAGGATTTATTTATATGGACATGAATGTTTTTAAAATGTTAATTCCTTTCAAAAGATTCAAAGTGGTATGGGACACTTTGATTCAAAAATATCATACAATTTCGTCCTTTATAAATTGTGTGGTTTTTAAGTGTTTTCATGAAAAAGGGATATTTCTCTCAGAGTTTTACAAACCAGTTTCATCTATGTCAACATCATTTGATGGAATTTAAACTTATTTGAAGATGATATATTATGATACAAATTTTCCATATTTTATTTAATGTTTTTTGATATGTTTCAATATGGATGTGTTATTTTTATACCATTCATGGTTTATGGATAAATTGTTGACATTTCGTATGCCAGTTTGAATACAAATGTTTATGTTATGTTTAATTATTTTCATATGAGGAATACATTGGACATAGTAAGTGAAGGGTGGATCCCGCTATAGCTCCTTGATGCATTGGTAAATCTCATGAGACAAACTAGAGCCTTGTAAATATTCCTTGACAAAAAACATATTTGTAGTCTTAGCACAGGGCCTTGACGATGTGGTTATGATAATCTGGCATTATGCATTCCATTATTATGAATGTGGTTATTGATATTTCATGTTATTATTCAACTAGTAGAATATCGATGTTAATAAGTAAATGGAATTATTTAATTTTATTTTTTCCATGTTAGGATAAAGATCATGTTTATAAAGATTTTTTTAGTTATAAATTGCCTTAAATATTTATGCTTATTTATGAATGTTTCTGTTGTGTTGTTATACTTACTGACATCTGAGCTCACCCCTTTCTATGTTTTATTTTTCAAAAGATTCTAATAAGTGTATTATGATTTATATGAAGGGTTAATCCAAGGGAATAATGGCATTCTTAAAGGATTATTTATATTGTTTTATATGTTATAAAGTTTAATGTTACATTCATGTATGTAATCTATTTCCTAGACTTCTAAATGGATTTGTCCTTTGGGACTTGATTCCTTGTAATCATGCTAATGTATTAAAATAAGTCAGCAACTCTGGGTAACTAGGGTCGGGGCGTTAAATTTTGTGTCATAGGATGTTTAGAAATAACCTTGTAAGCTAGATTTAGATTAAAATTGATTAGAGCACATAGACCTAAGATATACTTTGAGGATTATTATATAAGGACTTCCTATAATTTTGATAATGAAGTGATTTTGCAAGTTTTCTAAGAAAATACATCCCTGTATGGATACGAGCAAGTAGACGTGGCTCTCACACAGATGTAACTAGGGGTAAAACCCGAAAAAACCGCTTTGAGCTAGACTCAAACGGGGACTGGTGCATGACAACAGACCTTTTTACACTCTTGGTTACGACACTCCTGAGAGATATGCTTAGGATAATTATCGTTTTCTTTACAAACCACTATGAAGGGTTTATGAGTATATACCTCCTCAAAGAAAATATTTATGTGATTATGTATTATATCGATAAACTGTTAAATTTACATTAGGTATTTTACATGTTTGGAATTATTTATTATGATTCATAAACTGACCTAGTGTATGACATTGTTTAGAAATGGAACCCAGTAGAAGGAATGGGAAATCCTGCAATACCTATGATCCAAAGAGTAAGAAGGGTCATATCATTAATGGTATTAATCCAAAATTTAGAAAGAAAATAATCTCCCATGTACCATTTTAATAAATAGTATCACGTGTTAATAAGATCAGTAAAAAATTCTCTAAATCCTATGGCATTGAAGGGAATCCAGAGAAGAAAAAGATGGTAGAAAGAAAGATGGATAAAGGGAATAATGGAAATAAGTATTTTGTAATATGTGATAATTTTCTAATGAATCACCTTGGTAAATGCTTGAATGGAATGGGAATTTGTTATAAGTGCGGAGAAAAAGGACACCAAGTACGTGATTCTAATGGTAAGAAAAAAATTTCAAATGTAAAATGCTTTATCTGCAAGGAGTTGGGACACTACGCGAACCAATGTCAAAATCATCTGAGTATGCCAAAAATGATGCTATTGGATAATAATCATGTTATTATACTACCACAGATGAGGATGAATGATTAGAGTTTTTATGTTTTTATTAAAGAATCATGCCATTTGAGTGTTGTATCAATGATGTACTGGTTATAATAATTATAGAGTATATAAGGATTGTAATGTAGTACTATTTCATTATGGATTTGAGATTGTGTGGAACCAAGGAATGTGACTCAATAGCAAATTAAAATTTCGGAAATATATGGTTTAGAGAAAGATAAACCATAATATGGTTCTGATACTGAGGTAGTGATTTTGGAGTAATACATGTTTGATTTGGATAAATTATATTGGATATTCTTTAATAACTTGAAACTGATTAATGATTTGTATATTCCATCATTGTTGGAGTTTACAAAATTTTTGGATAGAAGGATTATATCTAGTATTCTATAAGGAATAAGGGAGCATGAATTTAATAAGTAAGGTTTTATGGTAATTCCGGATGTTGCAGTGTTTTTAAAGAATTCATGATGAAGGTGTTCACATGTTCTTTCATGGACAAAAGGATCTTCATTGCATTTGTCTTCCTTATAAATTTTGGACTCTGAGTTTAGAAAAAAGTATTTTGGATAATTCTAGTTTGTTATTATTTTAGGATTTCCATAAAAGGACAACCCGAAGGTCGGGAGGCAACATGTCGCGTCCAGCAAGGCCGTGAGACTTGAACACACTACCGAAGGGTGGAAAGAGTGTAGCACCTACCACTAGCCCACATGATGTCCTGGATTGAATAATGTAGTTTTTTAAAGGTCTGGTAGATGAATTATAAATTCATTTTTTAACCCTATACGATTAGGATAAATATAATATTTTTTTGAGTAATAGATGAGTTTGTGGTAGGAATTAGTTGAAGGATGAAACTATACTTGTCATGTATTTATATATATATATATATATAATTTTTTTCATTCTTAATATATGGGTAAAATAATTGTTAAAATTTATTTAAGGGATCTTAAAACCAAATATTTTTTATCCTAATACCTTATGTTTTATTGAACCGATGGTATTTTAAATCATCATGGATTGGTGGCTTTGAGGCCCACATTTATACAATTGTTTGTGACTGATGACCTCAATCACTCCCTATAAATATTTACATTTTTTCTCCAATTATGTGCCTCTAATTTCCACCAATGTTCTCTTAATCAAGATCATAATTTGGTGGTGACTTTTTCATTCCCCTTTTCCTCTTATTAAGACTAAATTATATTAACCCAACTTCTTTGTGGGTTTTCCCACAATGGTATTTTATATTATTAAACTTTTATTTTAAAAGAAAAATCTCACATTGTGAAGATGCAATTTATTAACGGAGGGAATAATGTAACACCCGAAGATTTCAAAGTACATTATTTCTTCAATGTAATGCAATAACGTTCACTACACGCAACACTGAGTTCAAGCGCATCACGACTTACCAATCTAGCTGTTCAAAAGTGGTTATGAATAATATTAACTAAAATTTGAACATTATATAATCCTTATAATTTTAGAATCCATATTATGAGTTTCATAGACATAATGTAGGAACAAATTCATTTTTTTCAGATAAAAGAGTATTTTTTTAAAAATGCAATTTTATTTCCTTTTAATGGTGAACCAATTTTAGATACAATATTTGAAACTTTAATATATTCAATATGAAAAAATAAACATCTTCTTCAAAATCAGGACATAATAATTTATTTTCAATAAATATTTCATGTTTTTCTGATAACTTTCATATTTGGGTGAATAGTGAAGAATACTATATTTTTACTGAAAACAACTTTTTTAATCAACATAATTTCTAGTGTAGAATTATTCATTTTTATGTTTTGGAATTATAAAAAGATTATATTTTTACCCTTTAATCCAATGTTTGTCATTGTAATTAATTTCACATTGAAATTTTACATAAACAAGTGTCAGTCTTTTGATAGTTATTGTTTCTTAAAAACACGCCAATTGTTTTAAGAACAGGAATTATTTTGAAATTAATTAATGGTAGTTCTATGTTATTAATTTATCAAAATAGTCATCATTTTTGAATTCGGAATATAAAATATATCTTAGGCTGAATATTTTGTATTTTTTTGAAAAACATCAATTTTCCATTAATAGTGAAACAACATAGTAGTAGTTAAAAAAACTGAAATTTTCATTAAAATGAATTTTACCACTTCTGTGAGTTGAGTTTCAAAATTCCGAAAGGCATGTCTTGTATTATAAAGTAAAATTTTGTTCAATAAGATGAAAATAATTTTTGTTGAATAGTAACTTTTGACATTTATTTACCTCGGTTAAAGGTAATTAGGGTAATTCAAGGTAAAAAGAATATTATAATAATTCAAAATTACATTAAAACATGTCCAAAACCTATTTATGGAGTCATTAACTACCATGGCTATCTTTGGGTCGATTTGGGACCCCATTTAATCACTTGGAAGTTATAATGACAATTTAGATTAAGTAACAAAAAGTAATGGCAAAAATGCCAAAAAACAAATATCTTTTAGTAAATTAATTTTTACAATGGTTTATATAAATTATATATTAAACTATAAATATTAATTGAAAATATAAAACAATTTCCTATACAATTGTATATTATTAATAATTTTTAGATATTAAATAATGAAATTTAATAATCACACAATGATGATGCAGTAATTACCTTATTAATGAAAGAATCAAATAAATGGTATTATAAATTTTAAAATAAATATAAATTCAAAGTTTATATGACATCCAAGAATTTTCTAGGTTAATATGACATGTTATGGATGATTAAATGTATCTTTTCTGAAGTAATAAAGTTGTGATGACTTTGACAAAAACAAAATACCAAATAATGTCCAAATTGACATAAATTATTATTTAAAAAACAAATACTATATTATTGGTTGATATAATATTCCTAAAAATTTAAGGATCAGAAAAAGGTCGAAAATAATATTATATATGACATTAATGATCCAATTGAGATTCTCTTGGAAGATTATTGTATGTTTATTAACCATATATAGTAAGAATACAAGAAGACACGGTAAAAGCTAAACTATTTAACTAAGAGTTAAATTTAACTGATAAGGTTAAAATGGTAACATAAACTTGTCTAGAACATATTGGTTGAAAGGATATAGACCCATAACCACCTGAGGGTCCAAGAAAATTCATTTGGTACCATACAAACTGAATATGATTTTATAATAAATTAATAATTTAATCTTTTTCTTAAGTGACCCTCACCCCTCTTATAAAAGTGCACTTCCCCTTATCTAAAAATCACACCTCCAAAGCCATTTGGCTCGGCCAAACCCTGCCAACATATCCTACCAAATTCCCTAACTTCAAACTTGAGGCCTTAGTTTGATCATAATGCCAACCTAAGAAGCCCTTGTGGTCAAATCAAAAGGAAGAACCCAAAGAAGAGTTATGATTTCACTACCCACTTTCAAGTTCTTTTCTTCCTCCACATCTTCTTTATTTGTTATTTCCATTCTAAAATAATAAATCCAGTATCTTATATATACTTTTATTCTATTATAAATATTTCACAACAATATTCATTATTCTATCCATCTTATGAATGATAATGTCACCATGCGTGCGTACGTACGACTTACCGTCTCCACACCGTGGTGTAATTCTTTATTCAACACTATGTTATTTGGATGTATATAATGATGAGTAATATGTATATAAATAATTAAAATAACATGATAATGTCTGTAAAATGAATATACCAACCATTTCCACACGTTTAAGGAAATGATATTATCGCTCATGCGTACGTACGAATTATCGTCTCCACGACGCGATAAGATTCATTTCCACATTCACCATTCATCAACGATTCAAAAAATATATATTAAAAATATTTTTATAATATATGAAATAATAATGCTACTAGATATATATATATATATGTACTTACATATATTTTATTCACTTAGTTCCATTCAATACGTTATGAAAACAGAAATAGCATTTATGCGTACGTACAAACTACAATCTCTATAAACGGAGTTTTCCACTTCATATATATGTCTATTATGTATATTTATATTATAAATATATATGATATATAAATTATTTTTTATTTTTTGGAAGTATTTAAATCATTATCTATGTGATACAATCAAGAGTAACAAGTTAAAACATGTACGATAAAGAAAGCGATTATTACTGGAAATGTTAATTTAACATGGAAATTATTATTAAATGGGTAGTATAAAGTCATAAATGAATAATTTATGATATCATAAATATTAATATGGTTATGGTATAATTTAAAAAAATACAACGGTCTTCATACAAGAGGTTAAACGTACCCTCGACTAAAGGAAAGTGCAAGGTAAGGTGTTTTTATCTCAATCCTTATTCCCGTGAGATTCATGCCATATTTCCACTATTACCTTTTTTGTGTTGTATTTACTACCCATAAATGTATTCTTTTTGTAATACACTTTAATTAATGTGTATTTACATATTCATTTTTTGGGACCTCTTAAATGGGGTGTATGTTTTGTAAGTTACCAATTTGGTAAAGGTTAATTTCACAATCTCTTTATTATCCAAGGTTGTTTGTACGTAAGTATATAATGGGACATATTTAATATCCATGTCCATGTTTCATGAAAGTTTATTCATAGGGATTATTTTAAGGAACTTTTTTTTAAAAAAAATCATCATTTCAAATGTTTTAAATATTTATTCTTCTAAATATTTCTCATTAATGTCCATATCTTCAAAATGGTTTTTAAGGATTTATTTATATAGACATGAATGTTTTTAAAATTTCAATTACATTCAAAAGTTTCAACGTGGTATGGAACAATTTGATTTAAAAATCTCTTTAAATGTCTTGCTTTCTAAATTGTGTGACTTTTAAATGTTTTCATGAAAAAATGATATTTCTATCAAAGAGTTTTACACACCATTTCCATCTATTTCAAAAAACTTTGTTGGATTTTAAACTTGTTTGAAAATGATATATAATGATACAAATCATCCATATTGTATTGAAGATTTTGTGATATTTTTTTACTATGGATGTGTTATTTTTATACCATTCATGGTTTATGGATAAATTTTTGATATTTCGTATGCCAGTTTCAACTCGAATGTTTATGTTATGTTTAAACCTTTTCATATGAGGAATGTATTGGACATATTAAGTGACGAGTAGAGCACTCTATATCTCCTCGATGCATTGGTATGTATCATAATACAATCTAGTGTCCTGGCACAAGGCCTTGACAAAAAAATGATTTGTAGTCCTAGCACAAGGCCTTGAATATGTGCTTATGATAGTATGGAATTATGAATTCCATTTTTATGAATGTGGTTATTGATATTGCATATGATTATTCAACTCCTAGGATATCCATGTGAATAAATAAATTACATTAATTCATTTTATTTTTTCCATGTATTGCTGAAGTTCAAGTTTAAAAAGCTTTTCTTTTAGTTATACATTGGCTTAAAAGTTTATGCTTGTTTATGAAAGTTTCTGCTGTATTGTTATCCTTACTGAGCATCTGAGCTCACCCCTTACTATGTTTTATTTTTCCCAGGAATCCAAGAAGTGTGTTTTGATTGATATGTAGGGTTAATCCAAGGGAATAATGGCGTTCATAAAGGATTATTTATGTTGTTTTGTATGTTATGATATGTAATGTAACATTCATGTATGTAATGTATTTTTCAAGAATTCTAAAATGATCGGTCCTTCGGGACTTGATTCCTTGTAATCATGTCAATGTATTAAAATAATGCACTAACATTGGGTAAATGGTGTCGGGGAGTTACATGCACCTTGTTGTGTTTGGTGCAGATGACGGACATCGTTGATTGAGACCAAGGGTACAAGGATTGGATGATGCTCGGAGGAGGACCTTCCAATGAGTCATTACACAGAGGAGACGAACGGACGTGGAGTGATGTGGAGGTGACCGGTACCTACCATTCAGGTTGAAACCTCAGATGGTGACCCATCATTTGTCTTCCTTTTTGATCCAGTTTACTTGTACTTTTAGTTTCTTGTTCTTTCTATTTAGGCATGTATTCTGGCCCCTTTTACATATTGTAATCACTATTTATACTATTCAGTATACATGTTTTCGTATCTTGTTGTGTGCTTGGTTGCATGTGTTTACAGGTTATAAAGGAAATACCTTCCATGTTTTAGGGATTACGCCTTTCGGTGCTATTCTCCAGTCGCTGACCTATGTAAGGCGGGCTTGGGGTAGTCACGGCACGGGCCCCAAGGATGGGTCATGCCAAATTGGTATCAGAGGAGTCGTTTCTACCATAAAACATAGGAATTTGAAATTTTTTTTAATGGAAATATTGTTAAGTTGTATGCGTGTGGTTATTAAATTAAGGAATCTAGTGTTGGTGTGTCGGCCTATGCATCCATACACCAGGACCCTGACTTCTGATTTCAGACATAGTGCATGAAAACATTGATTGTGTGTGTGTTGTCAAGAGTCTTCAGTGTGAAATCTTTAAGTCCGCTCACAAGGTATAACTTATTGTCCCTGGGGAACTTGTTTCTTTTCAAGATGACTCCACGCAGACAGCCAGCTATGTTTCCGAGAGTAGCACGCACTGATAGCACACAGAGCGACATGGCCTCGATGCAAGGCCCTCTTCCTGTGGAGGCACCTACAATACCATTAACTATTGGGCCACTGATGCCACCAAACCCAGTAGTAGAAGGTGCACGCCGCCTGAGCACATTTCACAAGTTCCGGCCCAAGAGGCCACCCATGTTTAGGGGAGAGAGGGACCCACAGGCAGCTGAGGATTGTTTGGTGGCTCTACTGAGAGTCTTCCAATAGGTAGGGACACCAGCCGATCAAATGGTGATCTTTTCCGGCATCCATCTACATGAAACTAGAGGCAGATGGTGGATCTTGATGCTCCTGGTTCACAACGAGGTGATGCTTCTCTGGGCAGACTTCGAGATCCATTTTCATGCATAGCTTATCCCAGCAACTCTTTGCATAGTGCGCATATAGGATATTCTTCTTCTTTAGTAGGGAATCATGACTGTAGCTCAGTATTCATCGAGGTTTATTGACCTATCACGTTACTCCAAGGATATAGTACAAGACCCATTCTTCAGGGCCCGAACCTTAGATCAATGTCTCGGGTGTGAGATTGGGGCTTCGATGATCTTACTTAGCATCCCGATGTAGGCGGGGGTGTTTGAGAGGTCCCTCTTAGTAAAGAGTTTTCTTGTTGTGTAGTCTTCAGCAGCGAGACCTTCTACCAGTCATCAAATAGCGGAGTCTTATGCAGATAACAGGTGACAGATTTTGCAGAGATTCAAGAGAACCATACCTACAGGTGGACGACTGCATGACTAAGGATTGGCTATTCGGGGAACCCAAGGTGGAGCCAGTCATGCCCAGAGCAAGTAGTGTTACCCATTAGGTGGTAGGGTCACATGGCTCGTGACTGTCCGACCCACCGTATGGATGATCAACAAATAGTTGAAGGAACGCCCAGAAAGAGAAAGATGATTGATCGAGGTGTAATGTAGAGAGAAGGCAGACGTGGTAGAAGAGATGGCCATGTACCTGGCAGTGGGTGACGATTCGAGATGTTACTGCCACCACCACTAGGATATCCACCCCGACAACAGGGAGAAGTTGGAGAGGGGCGAGCATAGCTCCATCCAGCTAAGGCCTACAATCACAATGCTCTTGATAGGACACGAGGTATGATATGTTTCTACTCTACCTTAGCTATAGTACTTACAGACACAAGTGTCAGTCATTATTTTGTTACCACTACCATTTTTCGGATCTCTTAGATTCCGACGGAGTTGTTGGTTCGATCCATACGGACAGAGACTCCTACGAAAGAAGATTCGATGATTACGCACAGGTGCTGATAGTGTGTGCTAACTCAAGAGGTAGGAGCTTCGGCTGGGATCTCTTAGTAGCACCATCGAGGCTATACAACATCATCTTGTGTATGGAATGCTCATCTGTAATCCATGATCATATTTACTGTATTAGGCACAACGTGCACTGTCTATGCATGGATAGGACTCGGTTTACCTTCATTGATGATAAGGGAGCCTTTGTAACATCGGATGGACTTGCCCAGAGTAGAGTGTAGCCAATCACTCATTTGTTGACAAGCCATACCCTCATAGATTTGATGTGGAGATTCCATGTTATCTGGTAGTGGTGGACCAATATGTGGATGTCTTCCCTGATTATGTTCTAGTCCTACCTCATCTCAAAGATGTGGACATTTACATTGAATTTTACCCCAGAATGACACAAATATCTACACCATCATATCAGATAGCTCTCATGGAGCTTCGTGAGCTATGGGTACAACTAGAGGACTTTCAGGGTAAGGGATTCATTCAGCCATATGTTTCAACTTGGCAAGCCCTAATTTTATTCACCAAGAAGGTGGATGGGAGATTGAGGGTTTGGGTTGACTATCGGCACCTGAATCAGGTGACCATGAAGAACATGTACCCACTTCCTAGGATTGACGATCTCTTTGATCAGTTGGAAGGAGCATAATGGTTCTCAAAGATAGACCATAGATCATGCTATCACCAGCTCATAGTGCGAGATGAGGATCTGCAAGAGACGAACTTCAGAAGTTGGTATGGCTATTATGAGTTCTTATTTATGTCATTCGGTGTAACCAATGCTATAGCAGTGTTCAGGGGACTCATGAACATGATCTTTCATCCATACCTTGATCCCTTTTATTATTCTTCATCGATGATATTCGGATCTACATGACTACGGAGGTGGAAAAAACCTATCATTTTCAGGTAGTTATGGACACACATTGAGAGCACCAGATTTCTGTTAGTCTCTCTAAGGTCCAATTCTAGATCCAAAAGGCTCACTTTCTGGGAAATTTCAAATCTAAGGCTGGAGTTATAGTGGATTCAGCAAAGATTGAGGCGGTAGTTTCTTGGGTGTCACCCAGGAATGTGATGGAGGTATAGAGTTTCCTGGGATTTGCTGGATACTACCAGAGATTTGTGCCAGATATCTCCATAGTTTTGGCACAACATTCAGCATTGATGAAACAGGGGAAACCCTTCGTGTGGTTAGAGAGATGACATCAGAGTTTTCCGGAGCTGAGACAGAGGCTGACTAGTGCCCCCATCTTGAGGCTTCTAGAGGAGGGCGTAGGGTATGTAATCTACTGTGATTTATCAGGGACCTGGATAGGATGTGTCCCAATGTAGGAGAAAGTGGAAATCACGTACGGTTCTCGATAGCTAAGACAACATGCGTAGAACTACGCTACCCATTACCTGGAGTTAGTAGTAGTGGTCTTCTTCTTGACGATGTTGTGACACTACCTGATGGGAGAGTACATTACAATATACTCTGATCAAAAAAGTCTCAGGTATATCTTCTCTTAGAAGGACTTCAACATGAGACATAGACATTGTCTTGAGTTCTTCAAGACTATGACTTCTAGATAGTCTATATTCATGGGAAGGGGAATGTTGTAGCAGATTCACTCAGTAGGAGGTTTGGTATACAACTACCAGGTGAGGCGATGGAGCAGCTGGCCACTTTGAAAATATCCTTTGTCGATAGATATGGATCATGTTTTCTTCAATATCTTACAGTCACTCCCCAACATCTTCAGTGAGTCAGGGAGGAACAACATGGGGACGCTGACTGCGAAACACAACGTGCTCAGATATACACATGATAGGGACCTGATGGATTTTATGAAGGTGGGGAGCATGTAATCATCTTCAAAGGACATACAATGGTACCAATTTCACTTTGGGAGGATGTTTTGAGGGATATCTGCACATCCCCTCTAGTGGTACATCGATGAATGGTGAAGATGTACCAAGATAATCGGTGACAAAACTGGTGGCCGTGAATGAAGAAAGAAGTTAAAGAGTTTGTCTCTCGGTGCCTCACTTGTCAGTAAGTGAAGGAAGAGAATCAGGTACCAACAAGCTTCGTTCAACCTTTATAGGTCCCAGAGTTGAAGTGGGATGAGATATTCATGGACTTCATTTTGGGTCTTCCATGTACTTCTAGGGGTCATGACATGATTTGGGTGATCGTCGACTGACTCTCCATGTCATCCCACATCCTACCGATCAGAGAGCATGGTTTAGTAGAGATCTTGAGATGCCTCTATGTTCAATAAATTGTGAGGTTACATGGAGTACCCTCAACTATTGTCTCCAATTGTGATGCACGTTTTACTTTCCAGCTATGGAAGGGGTTGGAGGAGGCTTCTGGAACGTGGCTTCATTTAAGCCCTGCCTTCAATCCTCAGACGGATGGTAAGACTGAGCAGACCATTTATACCCTTGAGAACATTTTCTGTGCTTGTGTAATAGACTTCGGTCGTAGATGGGAGGATCAATTTCCTTTGGTGAATTTTTCATTCAACAACAGTTATCACTCCACCATGGGGATGGCACCTTTAGAGGGCTTTTTATGGGCGACCTTTCAGATCACCTTTGCGCTGGACTGACCCTAGGGAGTCGGCACTAGTGGGAGAAGAGATGGTATGGGATACCAGAGATAAAGTACAAATCATCCACAAGAAGATTAAGACTACATAGAGCAGGCAGAAGTCATATGTCGATAGGATATGAAGACCTATAGAGTTCGAGGATGGTCACCACGTCTTTCTATGAGTCTCACCCCAATGAGGATTTCTGAGATTTGGCTGAGGGTTCAAGTTATCTTTGAGATTCATTGACCCTTTTAGGTTGTCAATAGAGCTGGCGAGGTGGCTTACCTCTTAGCTCTTCCACCTCAGTTGCACTGGGTGCATGACTTCTTTCACATATCTCAACCGAGGATATATGTGCACGACCCTTATCACATCATCGACAATGGAGTGCTGGACATCGACGATGGGGAAAATTTTACAGATGTTCCAGTATATATTAAGGAACGATAGAAGTGAGTCCTTCATGGATTACTGTTACCTCTGGTACACGTTTTCTGGAAGCACATGATCCTCCAGGAGATCACATGTGAGTGGGAGCCTCAGATGCATGCACAGTACCCCCACTTGTTTACCTTGTTTGTGTTGTGGCTTAAGGGGATGTATATCCCTGAGGTGGGTATAATGTAAAGAACAATAATTTCCATGTATTTTTTTTAAATATATGGTAATTTTAAAAGTCCGTGAAAATTGACGGCAAGTGATTCTTAGGCTCGGAGTTCCTGGAATGAATTTTTGAAATTTTGTATGGGTACGTTCACTAAACGTTCGAGTGGATTTCCTAATTTTTGAAACAGTGATGGGAATTTAAATCTGAGGAAACTTTTGAACTCACAGTGCCGATTTTCTCTTAAGGAGACCTTCACCTCGACCACAGTGGGTTGTGAGTGAAACATAGAATTTCAGTTTTTTATGAAGGAATAAAATAATATAAAATGTTGTAACATTTTATTTTTATTTTATTTTGAAACCACCCATGTGGATATTTCACAGGTGGGGACCACCTGAACTAAAACCTCCCATTAAGGGTAATGTTGGTGGGGACCATCTAGCCTAACCTCCCATGAAAATTTATGGTGTAGGGGACCACCCAAGGCTTAAAAGCCCTTGAACCCCATGAACTACCTAAAAATTGTGGGGAATAATCTTAGTCATTCCCCACATAAATGGTTCCACCCCCTTTAATTTATTATTCCATCCTATATAATTAATTTACCAAATATTAAATTGTGCCAACAATTAAAATTTGGGAAACACAATAGTTGGTTATTTTTCATTTTGGGGGAAATTATTGGAAAAGGGGAGAGATTATTTAGGCTTACACTTCTTCCATGAAAGCATGTCGTCGATGAACATTCTTCAGAAATCAAGTAAGTGGATGACGAATGAGAACGACATCGAATCATTGTTTTGGAAGTGACCATTATAGGCACTCTCTTCTCAATCTTTGACTTCCTTCTCATGCCAACTTCAACGAAAAATCCAAGGTAGGGGTTTTTTGGGTATTTTTATTTTGAGGAAGTTGTAGGATGGTTGTTTGAAATTCTTCTCTCTTTCCGTTAATGATAATTCTTCATAATTCAAGAAGGAATTAAAGCCACTTACTATCACTCTAACGTGGACATTACGAGCCAAACAAACATGGCCCATCCTCTCATCAAACCTAGTGATTAAATGTTGATCATGATGAAGCAATGGATACAAACCATGGTGATGCACAAGAATGGTGGTCAGCACCACCGCCGGCTGTGATTAAGGAGACGACGCAACGATGCCACCCTGTGGCCTCCGCGCCCCGCGGACCTACCGCCTGCAGCCTTTGTGCCTTCAGCGGTGGGCCGCCACCCTACAGCTTTGTTTCTGCCCTCTGTGGCTGAGCCGACATCCGAGACCGAACCCCACATCCAAGCCATTTCCCCGTACCCAGGCCCCTAGTCTCAGCTGAACCTTATTGTGGTAGGGAGGCCACCCCGCGGTCGGGCCGCCGCGTCACTGTGCCTCGCCGTGGCCTCGCCGAGCCAACCTCGGCCTCACCGAGTCGTCCTGTGGTGTCCTCCATTTAGGCAGAGCCGCCCGGTCCAGAACATTCCACCGCATGCCCTCGCGGCACATGCACTCTTGGCCAAGCCGCCCCGCGGCCTCCACCCTCCCGGCCGAGCAGCCTCGCCGCCACGCAGAACCCCCACGGTCGTGTCTCCATCCGCGGTCGAGTCGACCCATGGCCTCATTGGCCTCTCACGGCCCTCGCGGGGCATGTCAGACCACCTATAGAACTGGTCCTGGTCAACCTAAATAGGGTCGACCGAGGCCAGGTCCGGTCAGTTCGGTCAGACCCGGTCGGACAGTACCCAGACCTGATACGATCCTATAGATTACTTGGTCCATAACGTTGTCAAAAATTGTCGGTTTGACGAAATGCCAGTGGTGCTAGAAATCTTGAAGTGAGATGGTCCCTTTCTGAATACCCCACTAGTTTTTTGGGTAATGTTGACGTACGGTCTGGTTGGATCGAGTATGAATCCAACTGGGCCTCAGGACAGAAAGGCTAATTACTCACAGACTGATCGTCCGATTGACACACCGTCTGTTGCATTGAGAAACATATGGTGTATAGGAACATTGAGATAATTCTTCGTGAGACTTCATTGCAGATGGAGTATTGATCAGGGAATTGAGGAGAGGATCCTCCTGGAATGAGCAGGCATAGTGTGGGAACCCAGTAGCTGGCTGTGATGAATGAATGAAGAACGATCCTGTGTGGGTAAACATCTAGTGATCTTGTTTGGGTCAGATCCTAGTGATCCGGTGTGGGGTAACACCTAGAGATCCTGTGTGGGTTATCTCCTAGAGATCTTATGTGGATTAGCTTCTAGAGATCATGTGTTGGTCAGCTCCTACCGTTCTTGTGTGGGTCAGCTCCTCGTGATCCTGTGTGGGTTAGCTCCAAGTTATCCTATATGGGTCAGCTCATAGAGATCCTATGTGGGTCTGGTCGTATTGATCCTCTGGGGGTCAGCACCTAGTGATCATGTGTGGGTCATCTCCTAGAAATCCTATGTGGGTCAGCTCATAGTGATCCTGTGTGGGTCAGCTTTTTACAGAGTAAGATGATTCAGTAGTTATATCTAATGATCTCTACCAATGTACTCTTTTTAAACCTGGTGTGATATGAGTTCGTACATGTGTGGTACATTCCTTCGTGGTAATAACTTGATGGTGTTATTTTGTGTGGCGTACTTGTTTGGTACTTGCCTTTGTGGTTTTCCTTCATTTATGGAACAATTGAGATTTTAGATTTTGGTTTGGAGCCTATGTTTCTTCATGATTGAGATGGGTATACATGATAACTTAGGTATATTTATGATAATATACCTAAGTAGGGTTGACAGTTGATTTCATGCTTTGTGTATTATCCTTTTTGGATTTTGTGAGACCTTGAGGGTCTCGAGCACCCTTCGGAGTATCATTATACTCACCCCTGCACGGGTATGCTCATACCTTATTGTGTTTGGTGCAGACGAAAAACAGTATTGATCAAGACTGAGGGCACAAAGACTGGACGTTTCCCAAAGAGGGACCTTACGAAGAGTCGGTACACGAAAGAGATGGACAGATATGCAGTGTTGTGGAGGTGATCTGTACCTACCCTTCAGGTTGGAACCCCAGAGGATGACCCAACATCTATCTTCCTTTTTTATCTTGTTTACTTTTACATTCAGTTTCTTGTACTTTCTAGTTGGGATTGTATTCTGGACCCTTTTAATTACTATACCCCCTTTGTTTTCTATTCAGTTTACTTGTGTTTGTATCTTATTGTGTACTTGGTTGCGTGTGTTTACAGTTTATAAAGGAAATGTCTTCCCAATTTTTGGGATTACACCTTTCTGTGCTAGTCTCCAGCCCATGACCTATGAATGGTGGGCATGGGGTAGTCACAAAATGGGCCCCGGGGGATGGGTCGTGACATTGAACTTATACCTAAGGATATTTCATTCTTTCTTTACTTGTTTAATATCCACATGGGATTGGTCTAGAGAAAATCCTAGTAACACAACCACCTTCCCATGCTCTGATAAATGGGCTTTGTATGGACAGATTCTACTAGATAATATCATAAAAAATTCATTATATTTTAATTAACCAATATAATTTTTATTTATAAACATTAATCATAATGTAATGAGTATAGATTCAATGTTCATATTGAAAAATGGTCATATAACAGTTGAAACCCACCAGTATCATTTTAATAATACTCACTTAATTAATTAGAGGTTATAGTTTTGTTTAGTAAAAAATAAAATAACACACAAAATTAGGAATCAAATATTATTCAAATGATTGGTTCGTTACATGAAATGTACTATGAATGGTCAACTCTACATTCAAATCCTATTGATAACATCTCCAAAACATAGAGGTAATCCTTTAATCTCAGTATTATACAATATAATTTAGTACCCCTTGAAATCATAAAACATTTTTAATATATATCTTAGAAAGATGATTAAGAGAATGGTCATCTCTGATGATGTTAAAATTCAATATATTTATAATGTGATTTACTGAAACCCAAAAAATCATTCTTTTTATATGTTTTTAGGAGTCTAATAATGAAATCCATGTATATATTCTCTCATTTATATTTTTTGAGTAATAGTAATAAAATCCCTATTTAATTTTTTCTCTCAACTATAACATTATTATAAAACAGGAATCAAGATATATAAAAGGTAATATCTTCTTCATGTAATTCAACCTGACATACTCTATCAGGTCATTATATATCTTCATACATCCAGAATTAATATATAATAATAATCATTGATATTTATAATATAGTTGTTTGATAAATTATTATATTTAAGGTACACTTACATGGATCACAAACCTTATCATTATATCATAATCATTATTTAACTCGAGAACATTTATCTACTTCTTCAAGAGAAAAATGTCCTCCTTCTAAACCTCTACATTCATCACATTGATTGGTTATGGAACCATTATCTCAAAAAGACATGATATGATTCAATTAATTATGATTCCATGATTCATATTCCATAATTATGTAAATATTAAAAAAAATCAATCCCTAATGTGAAAAAACTAGTATAGTATTTCTGAATTAGATCATTATCCAAAATTATCGCAATTATAGGGTGGAAATGTATGCATAACCCATTATCATTATTTATCACCAACCATCATCTTTGATGAATATTCAACCCATTATTTATAAATATATACTTCAAGATATTATTATATATATATATATCACACCTTCCACTAAAACAATAACGCATCAATATATATATTGTAAAATTTTCCACAAGTATCTCTAAGTCATGTGTTGACAAACATTATTAAAAATTTTAAATTTGCATTAGGAATAAGCTATTTTATAATCATTTTTAATGAAGAAACAACCTACCCTATTATTTTATGATTAATTATATTTATATAATTAAAATTGGAATATATTGTATTTTATGAATATGTGTTATTTCTATCATTATTTTCATCCTCTTGATGTTTTATTACACAATCAATGTTCTGAAGGAATATAACTCCCTTCAGAGCCCACTTCATTTTTAGTATAGGTAGTAGTGATAATTACCTAATTAATTATAAGTAGTATCCAATAAACACAAGAAGATAATTTATCTAGGTCACTATGTTTTGTATGGGGAACTGTTCAATTTCTTTTATCATTGAATGGTATATCGGTCATATAATATTATGTGACCTGATAATGAATCTTTTTTAGGCTATAATTCAATCATGATGAATTTTAAATATGTAGTATCCTATGTTGGGGTCATTGATATAATAATAGAATGGTTTACATGGTCATCCTTTATTTTTTAAAAATATAAAACAATCATTTATTATGAAAACAAAAAACACGTTGATGTTTTCTCTAAAGAAACAATTCAGTAGATACATAACATTAGAGTGGGAATTGTTAAGTATAAATGGATTCACATAATAATAATTATGGAAATATCTCAAAGAGGCTTATAACATGAGTATATCCTCAACCTAAGAACTCAATTTATATGACATTAAATAATTTCCAATCCTTGAAATTTATTGAGAAACACATTACTAATCAAATAATTCATCAATAGTGGGTAAATGATATTTTTTTGATAGAAATACATTAATGTTATTAATAATAAGTGTATAGATTCATTGGAACATATTTAATCTAAAAATAGAACACATGCACCCCGTGGTGAGTAATTATAAAATATATATATCCCTTATAAATATTATATTGGAGTTTTTATACAATTCCTAGATCGTAGATTGGGATATTATATATAGAGTATTTTTATATAGGAATATTATTTATTATATGTTATATTAGCAATAAAATTTTATGATTTGGAGAACGAAAAAGAAATTATTCTTTGAATACATAATCTTAATCCCAAAAAAATATTCATATCATCAATTTTATTTTTCTCACCAACTATTTGAGATAAATAACCCCATTGAATTTTTTGTAGGACCCATACAATGGATGTAATATCCATTGAAATTTTATATTCATTATTACTCTGAATTTGTATCATAGGGAAATTCAAAATATAAAATATAATACCCTATCCTCATTAATTTATATGGGATCTATATAGAGGGATCACATCGAGTTCCAAAAAAAAATTGTATTCCTGGGAGAATAATAGGATTTGCAGGATTCACCATCGAAGAAACATATACTATATATGATTAATATAAATTTTATGTGATTATCATACCATTATAAGTTTTTATAACTAACTCGACAACTAATAATTGAGTTGGGGAATTTATACCCTTATTAAATTATTTATAAAAAAATGATTTAGTATATCAATAATCATAAAAAATATTATCAATTCTATAATTGATCATAAGTTTTCCATTATCTAATTCATTCCCATGTCCCACATTATTAGTTTATATCGCATGAGGATTCTTATTATCACATATCTTAAGAGTTCACTAAAATTGTTTATTATCATTAACCCATGGATTTAATGATTCATTATCATAATTTCCTTACTTGTTAAAATTATTTAATTTGAGTTTTTCTGGCATCTTTAGTGCATAATTATCAACATCATTTACATTCCCCTTCACATTACATCAAAATTCTATTTCACAATGGCTTGTTTTTCAAATATAAAAATTTTACCATAACCTATAATGTAATTTTCATTGTTCTTAATTCCATATTTAAGAATGGAAGGAATATTCAGTTTTCTTCCACCAAGATTTTTATTAATATAATTTCAATTTAATTTCATATTTCTTGTATATTACAAAAAAACTATGAGGAAACTGAGAGTAACAAATCATAATTTTAAACTAGAGATAACATTGAATGATTTATTTATAGATATTAACTATCTTATATACAATTTCATTTAAAGGCTTCCTTGTTATTCACCAATGAATTGGTCAACATTTCATTCTGGATCGATGATAAAATCAGAATCATTTCATAAATATCTTGTGATATTTCATCATAGGTAATAATGTACTTTTCATCCTTCTATATTTTTTCAAGAAATTTCCATTCCATTTTCATGTAAATAGTTTGTGGAAAATAATTATTATATAAAGACATCATGAAATATTAACACATATTGGTGTCAAGTTCCCCATATTTTACTTAATTATAAATTATAATCCATCATATATAATCTTCACCATCCAAATGATATATAAATAAAAATACATTCTCAAATTATGATAATTGAAGATGGGAGAAAACAATTTCTATAGAATAGAGGAATTTCTTGACAACAAATGGATTGTATGAACCTTTAAATGAAGGTGGTAATTTCTACCTAAAGGAATCAATTACAATTTTTTCCCACCATTGGAAACATGTATGTTTAGATAGATTTATTTTACCAATCATAGAATGAGAGTGTTTTTTGTAAATTAAAATAAGATAGTTCACCCTATGCCTCATTTAATTTTTATTCTCATAAAGAATTTCATTACCTTTAATAGAAAATATATTATTCAAAATATTCCTCCATATTTCCTCATTTGAATAAAATAAAGAAACATAGTGCGAGTATAAAGGATCAGTAATCAGAAAAAAAATTCATACGATTATTAAAATAAGTCAGTTAAGTCTTAAACTATAACAACTTCATTCATCCAATGACATATTATGTTAAACAAAGGATGTAAATAGTCATCATCTATTCAAATACATCATCATGATTCGTAATAAAAAATGAATAAATCCAAGAATATTAAATTGGACTGTCTAACTATGGGTTCAGTCTTAGAACTAGTCATTTTTCACTGGTGATTATAGAGATAACACCAAATTTACCCTTTTCAGAGTATTTTAACCTTTTTAGATCTATTGAAAATATAAATCTACATTCTAATATACATACATAGATTTATATTCTTGTAAAAAAAACCCAATATTTACTTTAAAACATTATTATGATGTCATCCTATAAATATTCATATTTTTTTGGTATCAACAGAGTTTTCAAATCAGAATATCCAAAATAGAAACCACATATATGATAACTTTAAATATTAAAAGAGGATGACATACATTAATATAATATAACATTAGATTAATTTTGAATACCTATTTTAATCATACTATCCCAAAATTATTTTGGGTTTTTGGTATCTAGACATGTAAAAAATTGTTTTCAAGAAAGATTGTTAACATCATCTAGAAATATCTTTATCAGTCTAACAATCTTAAAAAAACCCCTACATAACACATTTCTTCATAACACATGGAATGGAAACATAAGAAACAATTATCTTATATGCTCAGTATGGGTAAATATAAGTTATTTCAATCAATGATCTTATGTTGGTATCCACATAAGAATGTGAGAACATGATCACAACATTATAATGTCCAACCCAGTCTGAAAATGATATTTAATCATGAATGATAACATATGGATTCTTCATAATAAGTGAAAAAACATAGAAAATTATAGAATAATTAATAATCAACCATGATCCATGAGAACATATATTATCATAACACATAGGTTTGGGGTATACATATATGAATTTAAAATAATTTAATATAGTCAATGATCACTATAAAGGACATTAAAGTGTGTTATTTTTACTCCACATTAAATGATTTCATTAGTCAAGGCTCACTTCCAATACTATAAATGTGGAAAAATCCCTTTAAATTATTTGTTTCACTCTATATTATTGTCTTTAATAATAGAAGGTATTACATTTTTAGCAAATTCAATGTAAGGAGAGATTATTTTTGACCCTCATATCAAATAATTAAGACCCTATTTAGGTGTTTTATATGATCATAAGAAATTTATAAATCTATCACAACATAACCTATGTAAATGAAATTATTTTTATAAACATTCTATAATTTCATCATTATACAATCAATGTAATAGAGAGGAGTATTGTAAATAATTCGGCATAACATAAATAACCCATGATAAGGAATTGTGTTTCATGAAAACAACCTATGAACATCATTGTTATATGTCGTCTAGAAAATATGATTGAATCATGCGATTGTATCCCTAAATAATCATAAAAATAATTAATGTACATTGATATATATGAAAAAATAAATTTAAAAGAATATTCGATCCTTTGTTTGAAAAAAGAAGAAAAATATTGTTTTATATTTTATATATTTTTAGAAAAAATTAATGTTATATTTGGAAAAAAAATTTATTTTTAAATTATCATGAAACTATTTAAAGGAATTTTCAAATAAAATAATGGTCATGGTGGTATGAAAATCCACTCATACTAAATATATTAGTAGAAATCATTATTTTCAGGATTTTGTAATCAAATAAAAAACAATATGTTATGAAAATGATTCATGAATCATATTTCTTTAATGCACTGATAAATAAATTAATTATTAAAGAAAATTAATAATTAATGAATTCCAACTAAATTTTAAATTGTCTATAAAATAATTTTGATGATCACAGATATGTAAGAATAATTTATTCGACCCAATATTAATTAAAGCCCTCCATTTTTTAAAAAACATTATATGGTTCACATTAATAACAAAATAGTGAAAGATAATTTACAAATAAAAAAATATTATTATCATAACCAATTTACATGAAACTATTTGTGGTTTAAAGAATAATTTCAACATACTTTCTTTCAATGTATACATATCATCAAAAATATTGAAATAAAATTAGATTGTTACATAATACCATGATTTAAAATACATTATTACTTTGTAGATGTTCAAAGATCCATTAAAATAATTATAGATTTATTATAATTGGAATCCAAAACAATATTCATACACATAATTCCATATTTGGGTCACATAAATTATTTTAATCATTTTATTAAGAATTATTTTTTAAAACAACCGTTTTGTTAACTACTTCATTTTCAATGCATGTTTTAGTTCAATATTTCCATTCCCTGATCATTGTTCATAGTTCAATAATATATTAATATTTGATCAATTAATTAATATCATTTTTTATAATCATATAAAATTTTAAAATTATTAACATAATATGTTGTTAAAAATATTTTAGACTACTTTGTGTAGATTGTAATCTTTATATACAAGGAAGTGATTTTTCAACTTTTTGATTGATAAAACAAAATAAATGTATATAATAAATCAAATTTAAAGAATAATTATAATATCCAAAATATAATAAATAATTACTAAATCCATCATAATATCGAACAATGAAATATGGTCCTAGAAAACAAATCATATTGCCACTTGGTGGTTTTAATCCACACATACGCACAATCAATACATTGATGTCTAGTTTTATAGAATGAAGATGTAAAATATATTTATATATATAAATATAACTTATAATCATTTTGAAGATATTATATTAACATTTTTAGGGTGTGTATAATATATTTAGTGTAACTAGGGGAATAAAAAAAGTATGAGAATGTCATGTAACACGATTACATCTTCTTTGATAGACCTCCCTTGGCTTGCAACATAAGCTATCATAAGATGATCTTTAGGGAAGACAAGAAGATATAAAATTATTATAAGGAATGATGGTTGTTATTTTAGTTGTCTTTTTTAGATATAATTTTCTAAAAAATTCTTATAGAGGGATTATATAATTTTCCATTTTATATGTGATGGAACATACACAATTGGAATTACAAAAAAAAGATCAAAATTTATATAAATAATAATCTTCTAATATTGAACAATAGTGATTTTTTTTTAATATGATATGTTATTAGATCTAATAAATTTTAACCCATAATATTAAGATTTTTTTTTGAATATTTTTAATACTTTTCGCCTTCTAAAACAACTTTAAACCAAATATAACCTGAACTGTGATAATGTATATTTTTTATGAAAAAATAATTATATGAACAATTATACAAAGGAAATTAACCAAAAATATGTAAAATATGTTTATAAATTATGAATTTATTTTAGGAAATAAAATTTTCATAATTTTTAAAAATTTCATTGAATATTTGTACAAAAAAGTCTAATAAAATTGTTTTTATAAAAGTACATGATTCAATTGTAAAAACAATTTTAAATTGGAATCATGTAACCCATTAAATGACAATAATTTATTATATTTAATAATAAAATAATTGGATTTAAAATTTATTATCATTTAAAACATAAAATTAAACTACTAACCATAAAATTAAATGTACATGGCAAAAAATTGTTTTTTATTTGAGAAAACATAACTTCTATTTACAAAAGTAAATGAAATGTTCAAAAATTTAATATGTTGGTATAAAATAAATTTTTTATATCTGTTGACATATAATTAGTAAATCATAATGTTAAAATATTTAATAAAAATATTCGATAACATTATAATATCATAAATTAGATAGTATAAACAAATCTATATTATGCTTATTTATCAAAAAATAAAACATTTTAGATAAATAAGAAAAGATTACACAAATATAAATTTTATATACTAACATAATTCAAATTAATTTTTAAAAAATTAATTTAGAAAAAAAATTATAAAATGATTATAATATTTATGAAACCTATGTAATTAAATCAAATTTTGAATCCAAAAATGAAGTTAATAAAAATTGAGAACATGTTATTATGAATTAATCAATGAATTTTTATTCTATAAATCCTATTAAAATATTTCTCAAAAATATTTGAATTATATTCCACATTGGAATTGTATCTATAGGTATTTAATGTTCACATTTAAATAAGTATACTTTTATAATATGCATCATTTCTCATAATGATTGATTTTATGTATTATGAAAGCAATATAACACTAAAAATTTATTTAACTATAGATATATATCATAGAATATTTTTTTGATATAATGTTTATACCAACATTAAACATTTATATATTTTTTATTTTTATTTTATATCGTGTTGGTTGTTTTTATTATTCCCATTCTCTTTATTTTTTGGTTTCTTTCCAATATTTTTTAAAACGTTTATAAAGACACTTATTCTCAATAAAAGAGGAATGGTTTGATTTTTATTTGAATTTTATGAAAAGATAGAAATTTTCAAAAAAATTTATCTTTTTATTAATTTTAAATAAATTTCCTTAAAATCAATTTTTAAAATGTTTTTTCCTAAGTGGATATTATGAATCATTTAGTTTTAATAGAGAATGTTTAATTCTCTATAATTGAAACTGTTCTTTTTTATTTGGCTTCTACCATGTTAAAATGAAGAGTCATCTCTTTAGTTATATTTCTAACCTGAATTTTTATATTTTTTTAATAAATTTAATATATTCATTGGTGGTATCCTACTGGGCTATTATTTCACACCATTCAGGCCTTTTCATGTGAATTTATGTATCTCTCATGTTTCATAGAGGCTCCATAGAACATTTTAATTCCCCTATCAATTTTTGGGTCATAAATGACTAATTTTGGATACTTTTAAAATCCATGGGTTTCAGAGATGTGTTATCGGGATTTTTTTAATTATGGTCGGTATATTAATTTATTATCCACAATATCCCTTCTTCTTTAATTATTTTGTTATTACATTTTGTATCACTCAATGTATTTATTATTTGATTTTCATGTTTAATAATTTTAATTATTTGGAACACATTTATCGTGAAATAATCATTAATATATTTTAATTGTTTTTGGTTTATATACATTCACTCATGTCAATCCTAATTATAGACACTATTTGTTGGAATTTTAAGATACTAATCCAAAATCAATTCAATCATATTAAAGAGACAAATAAATCTTATTATTAGTTCAATGATAGTATGTATATTTTGTGGGGATCAATAATTCCCTTCAGGCCTAGTATTGGATAAGATTAGGGAAAATATCAGGTCAACCCATGATAGTTTCTTAAATATTTGTTAAGGAAACTATTTTACCATGGTCTGAAGTGGAATTCGATGTATTTGGGATTTAAAACATTTATCAATCATTGATATGATATTATGTTATCTCCATTGATCTGACCCCCAATAAAACTACTGGGATCTCAAATTGTTTTATTAATCACAAGAAAAATGTATACATAATTTGAATCAACACACATCTGACTAGTGCTTCATATAGGTGAATATTTCATTAAGGATCCTATATCAGTACCCTCAAGATCATCCATACACTATTCAATAAAACATGTGTATGTCAATCATCTAATTGTTGGTTCTAGTGCAGAAATTTGATTATTAATATAAAGTCATGATATTTAACAAGATATAATCCCTTTGATTTGTGAAGTAATGGTTAGATCATAATCAATATCTTAGTGATCTTATCTCTATAAAATAGGATTAAGAGAGTCATGATATTCATTGTAATGTGGTGAATAGTATATGGGAAAGATCTCTTATTATTCTTTATAGTGGGAGAGAAAATAAATGGAAAGGAATCCCCAACCGCCATATATCCAAAACCCAAAAAATACTATATTAATGACATTTTATGATGGACTAACTTCATCATAAATGAAATTTATATTTTAATACATGCCTATAATATAATATAATGATTCTACTTGATAATTCCAAGTCATTAATTCGACTCTTAATTTTCGTATATACTTCATGAAACATGATTATTTAAATAACTTTCATTTTTATAATATTCTCCCTTGTAATCACTAAATAAATTATGGCTTATCTTATTAATAAAATTCATCCCAATTATTATATACTCAAATAATAAATAAATTATTTATTCATTTTAAATGGTTAATAGTTCAATGACTCTCAGACCTTGTGGTGGGTTCCAAAATTTCATAAACAATAATTTCTAAGAATAATAAAGCCACATGAATATGATATTGTCCATTACCCTCTAGAACCATAAATTGAAATCTATGAATACAATTGACAAATAAAGAGTTCAGTATAGAAATCCATTAAATCCCCAAAAGATATAAGGAATATACATAGAAACAAAAACCATCATATGAACAAACATTATGTTATATTATCTCGTTTTCTCATGATATATTATAAATCATGACTACCTCTTCTTGTAGTAATCCTTTCATTATTTATTATTCATTGACCTTATAGTACTGACCTACCTAATTTTACAATGGTCATGGATTTAATAACGGTATTACCAACTAGATCATCGGGGCCAAGATATCTTTTTATTCATGAAGCCAAAAATTCATTCAATAATATTAAAACAAATTAAAACTACTAATGTAGCACAAAATGAAAGATACCTCACTAAGGAATCATCTCAATTATTTTCCATTACATTAATATATGCGATCAGATAGCATAAAATAATAATATTCCAATTTCAGGAAACCATTACATATGTTTATATATAGGAAAAACCATTGACCTTAGAAACATATGGTTTTCTTATTTTTGGGCCAGTCCACATGATATCATTGACTATAGAATACCATGTGGTAAATTATTGAGAATAAGTATCAATTCCTACAAGACCAAAATAAAATATAGTTAGATATCATTTTTTTCTATTCATAATGATGTATCAAGACAATATGATAAGTTTTAAGATTATTGTCCCATTAATTTAAGGTTCTAATTATATCTAGTTAACATTCATATCATTCCAATAAGATAAATAATCTAAAAATATTACCATTGAAATAGTGGATGCATAAATATCTATAATATTATGGTAATCGAACATCATATATGACTCAAAATATAAATGTTATGTTAAACTAAAAATAATGATAAAGTTACCTATAAGGAACTCTCTTTGACAAAACACCCACTTTTACTAGATCTATTTTGATAAATATATTTGTTTAAACACACATGATATGATAATATTTTTATTTTGGTATGGATTTAGTAATGAGAAAACCACATTTCCACTATCTTGAAATTATTATTTAAACAACGTTATCTCCTTGAGTAAATATCCACAACTGAATATATTCTCAGGGATATACCATTTGTTCAGTGTCAAACATTGACATCTTAGAGTTTATTAGTAATGGAAATATTATAATTTATACTTATATAATACATTACATACTATTTATGATTCCATGTTCTGGAATAAATCATTCTATATTATCCAATTCTTCTTCTGATTCCCCAGAATCTACAATACATTCACTATTTTTAGACATGGTATTTATTAGTCTGATTGAGGTTGTATATGTCATTAATATATCTTACCTAAAATATTAGTTAATATTGATCTATAATTTAATTTATTCCCCCAAAAAATATTATCTCTTCCCCTCCATATAAAAGGCACATAAATCTTGTACATACTCATGTACAATTAGATAGTTCTAACAACATCCTTTACAGTTCTCCTGGATATAAATGATATTTTCTTATCAAAATGTTTTTGATGGGAATGTATTTTATTTCAAATAACATGGAATATAGTAATGATCCTATAAAAACAGAATAGAATAATACTCAAAAAATTAATCTCCTCATTTTCCCTATACATGTCTTCGTTGATTGATTTATTCCATGTGGAAATGGAAACAATTCCCCCTTGAATTTTTCCATGATGTTTTTTCCAATACCATATATTTAGATATAATCTTATCATGGTTTATAAAACCAATATGATCCATGTTATTGGATATTCTTCCCTTGGATATAAGTTTCTACATTTTTTGAATCACTAGATATTTACTTTCATTACATTATTAATTAACTACAAGACCATTACATATTTTGAATATTTCACTAATCACATTTTACATGAAAACCCATGTTGCTTCAACCAACCTATTATAGAAAATTGGTTTCAATTCATTAAATATTAAAATTGAGTTAAATTGTTATTTACATGAATCTAAAACTATATTTTATAAACATACACCTCATATTGAATTTATATGGTGTTAACTGCCCTTTTTTATTACATCATATAAATGATTTCCATGATTGGTCATGTTGACATCAAAGGCCCAATTTTAATGTCTATATTATATTGTTATGATAAGAATAATTATAATGGATTTAGGTATAACATAATTGTATTACCATTCAATATTCATTAGTATTAGTATTGTAACATCCATTTATAGTCTCACTGGAATACCCGCAATATTATTCAAAATCATAAGCTCGTGCACATTAAATCATGTAAACCATTATTAAATTTCAACTGATACAATAAATATTATTGGATTGGAACATACTAAATAGTTGCAGGATTTATTCTCCCCCATGAAATTTTTTTACCTAGCTTATCAAATTTTAAACCCATTACTATATAGTTATAATTGCTATGCAGTATGTGTCTCTAGAACATTCACATTCAACATGCTCTTGTGGAACTTTTTCCTATTCCCACAACATTTTTATTAATGGTAGTGACTAATATGAAGTCATCTTTTCCCCCGCAATATCAAATAGATATATATAATATTTTATTGAATTGTTTTCTAAAAAGTGACTACCTATTTATATATTAGTGATTTAAGTATTATCATTAAAAATAGTAGGATAACTAGTTTGGATTTACATAGAATTTCTCTTTATGAATGTTTATTTATATAAAAAAATTCATCGCATCTATACAAATTTTCATATAACATAATTGATTTACATAATGTTTTAAAACTCATTATATCCATATATCATGATATTTTTCGAGTGGATATGGGATAAAACCATTATTTTAAATGTCTGTTTTGAAATATAATAAATTTTTTCACAGTGCATATAACTCTAAAAATTTATGTTCTATTACTTATATCATGTCTCTGATCTGCATAAGAAAATATTCATTTTTTAGTTACTCTATACTAAATTTTTTTGATCAATATCTTCAGTTATGATACATCATCAAACATATATATTTGAATCATAACATTTAATTACTTATGGTATTGAAAATTTTGGAATAACTCCATTCTACATTATAATGCTCCATGAATACATGGTCCTGTTAATATTCAGCACACAAGCGTGAAGAAACTATTATCTTCTAACTATGAATATAACACACGTCACATTCATAATTCTTAAAAAACATATATTAATAGTATGACATTTATTTAACCAATGATTAACCCTTGAATATTTCATCCTCCCTATAAAAACTAATTCCAAATAATTAATGAATTACCTATATGTATAAAAGATTGTTGTTCCAAAAATAAATGTACATGTGTGTCAATAACAACTATGGTATTTATCATCAAAGTGTCTGAACCCATTCTATGTATATAATTGGAATCTGATTATTTTTCCATTAAAATGTATTATCTTTCCAAAATTTGGTATATAAGGATTACATTTTCCATTCACTATAAATTTTGAATGATTAAAACATTTCAAAACTATTGTATGTTTATTAAAAACTATACGAAAAATTTCACCAAAAACTAAAATAATGTCTCATTGTGTCCAATTTCTATAGGATATTAATATTTCAAAAATACTTAACAAATGTTTAGAGAGTGTATTTAAGACTGGTAATTATAGGTATTGTACTTACCTTTACTACCATATGAATCACTTTTTATTAGCCACATGAATATTTTACCTTACAACTTATAAGATTTCTATACATACATAGTAAATGTATTTAAATACACATATATAATAGGAATATTTAATTCAATACCGATGATGTTAAAAAAAATTACATACAACTGATGAATATACCTAAAAAGGAAGTAAAAAATGATTCAATGATTCATTTAATTATATTTAAAATTTTAAGGACTTATTTCATGAAATATAAAGTAAAAATTTAAATATATCATTTATTTTTACTATTCATTAAAAGAAATTTGAATGTTTACTTTGTCACAACACTTTACATTGGACATTATCCTTGTATTTCAACTCATTCACTCTATGAAATAAAGATGAAACATTGGTTTAAGCTCTTATTTTCTTGGAAGACATTACTCAAAAGGTTATGATTTTTTCGCATATAATATAAACAAACATCTTAAAATTCGATATATAATTTTAATGATAAATATATAATAATGGGAAGTATTGAATGAATCTTGACATTATTTTAATTTCCACATATCTTGTGTAATCATCAACATATTCATACATCACTTATTATTCCCCTCAAAATCTTCATTGCGAAGAGACAACATGTCATAACATCATTTTTTATAGGGTATCCAAATAGATCATCAAAAATTTATGATGAAATTATAATTTCAACAAAAAATAAATCATACATGAGTCCCCAGTAAGAATTTTTAATTCCTCATCTTTTTCAGGTTTCTCATCTAGTATTGGGAACAATATCACCTCAAATATTAATATCATAGTATTGTTCAAAAGTTCATCTAATTCTCATAGAAACTCATTCTAGTGAGGAAAATGAATTTGGAAAATATCAATAATTATGTGTTTGTGGTATAATCTATTATTTTCTCCAAAAACATATAGAAAATTTTAACTTTTATCTTGATTATCAATTAGAAAATTTCATAATATTTAATAATCAAACATCCCTAACTATTTTTATTATACTATAGTAGACCTCACTATTTGAATCAGAATAATATATATTAAGTATTATAATTAAATGGATTCTTAAAAATGATGATCATAATAACGATTATTTTGTTTATTCAATAGAATATTAGTTTTATGGAAGGCTTTTTACTTGAAAACTGCATTATTTCGTGGATACTTTATCTGTTGAGGGATTATCCTAAATATAAAATCATAATCATGAATTACTCAATGATTTCCTCCAAATATGTATATATGTATCTCTAGATACATATTTACTACCATCATTATTTATGTTAATATATTTATCTCATAAAAAATCCTTAGTAGTAAGAGACACAATCAAATTTTTCTGGAGGATCACCCTGTAGATGGGGTTTTATTAGTATTTAAGTGACAAACGACATTCAAAAAATAATATTACATTGATGAGTTCTTAATATATTTTTATTAATTTATTTGTATTATATTAAATGAGTTGAAACTAAATTATCCCACTCCCAAATATATTAGAAATAATAGAAAAACATTGACAACATCTTTTTGAATTTTTATGTTAGTTATATTATGTGCTCCCGCAGTAAAAATGCAAATATAATAAATAATAAATAATTTCTAATGGAAACAAGTTATCTGACTAGTTTTTGGAAACTAATATAAGTTGATCCATTTAAACTCAAGGGATCAACCATTAACTAAGTGCATCATACAAGCATCAGGTCATGATTCATATCACTACTTTCCCGAAGTCAATTTTTTTTGCATCTCATCTAGGTTATCTACTTTTCTTGGTGTATTCCACATCAATCATTATAATCATTGTATATAGCATAAACGTACACTAACATATGTAAGTCTGTCTCAGAATGTACAATTCACATATAGAAATAAAACTCATAGATCATTTAACCATTATACATATTAAATAACATAAGAAAATTAATAGATAATCAAAATAATGAATTAAATATTCTCTAATACAAAAATGTGTTTTATCAGAAATAAATAAACAACTTTATCAGTGATAAAAATATATGATAATAGTGACAATATTAAAATGGGTCCCTTTTATCAGATAAAAAACCACTGATAAATGACCCTTCTATTTGTTCTTTTTTTAGCACTGATAATATTAAAAATATTTATTTTTAAAAAAAAAATCCACAAACCGATAGGTATACTAACCACCCTTTCAAAAAAAACTCGACACCCTTCAATAGTGCTAAGATCCACACAATCCCATCCTTTTCCCCCCAACCGACCCCTTTAACGGATCTAGGAATCCCCTCTTCTTTAATACTGCTATTCCATTTTTTACCCACCCATGCGTGCCCTTGCCATTTTTAGGCTTCAAACCATGGAACCCCACCTCATACACCTTCATCTCTTCCACTCACCTACATTGTTAGTTTTTTCATTTAATTATATATATTCATATTTATATATGTATATTTATATTTTTATCCACACACACACACACACACATATATATTTCACTACAAATTAATTTTTTTTGTGTATGTGTTTTTATAAAACAGTATGTGTGTGTGTGTGTCTGTTTGTCGGTGTATGCATATATAAATATAATTATTCTTGTTTATATTTAATAAAATATAATATTTATTAATACTTATATACATATGTTAGAATATATAGACAAATAAATATATATATTTTTCAATACACACAGTAAAATATTTATATATTGATAAACATCATATATTCATCAATTATATATATATATGTATATTAATATTCATAAGTTTTTATTTTAGATAAAATTGATATTATATATTAACTAGATATGTTTTATATATTATTAAATAGATTTTATACGTAAATATATTTTATTATTTATTTCAAAAATTAAAATTATTATGATTGAATATAAATAAAATATGCATATTCATTTATATATTTGAATATAAATAACTGTGCATTTTGAAAAGTGTTAATATTTCATAAAAATAAAATCAAAATGAATGTAATCACTATGAATAAATTTAGACCATAATAAAAATTGAAAAAAGTCCTCCTTAAAAAAGTTTGTAAATCCTTTGAATGTTAAGGACGAAGGAGGAATTTATGTCTAAAATTTTTATAAGGATCAATGACTAAAAACACATACCATTAATATTATCAAAAAATAGTATAATAACGAATATACATGATATCCATAGTGAACTAATAAAATATCTCATAGTAGGTATCCCAACCAAAATGCCAGTTCATTAATTCCAAAAAGACCAATACCCATAAAATAATCACAATAGATAATGAGTATGAGACCATCATATCCACCATTTTAAAAAAACCATATACAATGTTACTCATAATGATCCACAAAAGGACATTGTTCCCTTAAATTTACATGTTTCGTACAAAATATTTTTTATAATCACATATGGAAATATGAAGGTGGTGAGGCCAAATCATTTAAGTACGCCATCATGAATCTATATATGTTTATTCCTCTTTAATACCAATTACCAATGTTATAAAATGAAATTGAAAATTATATCTCATGGAAAATATTAACTTTTAAATTTCATATTCTTTTAAAAAAAATATTTAAATAACATAATTAATGAATAATAAGAAATAAGTAAAACCACACAGAAAAAAATAAGTATAAAAAATGGTCTCTCATTATAAATTTATATGAAAAAAATCAAACAAGTCAAAAGGAACAACGAATCATGTTTTCTAACCAATAGAATCTAGTAAGACATACTCTAAGTCATAATTCTATATCCATATATGGAAGATAAACATGTTTTGAATCTCCCTTTGTATTCCTTGTGCATTAAATTCTGGGGTATCTCTTGGTCTATATGGGAATAATCCTTTAATAGAGGTCACATATTCCCATGGTTAACAATCTCCAACTAGTCCCCAACATAGAACATGGATTCCTATTCAATTTCATCCCCTCATTACTCTCAGGTCTTCAAAGTTCCACACATTAAAAATTATATAAAATAGAATTAGTGCCAAAATTGTAACACAAACATTCCAAAAATAATTATATAAAAAGGAAATGGAAAAATAAATTCAAACAAAATTTTTAAATCTAATTGAAACCATATATCCTCTTTTATGAATTTCATCAAAAACATATTTTTTAATTAAGATACATTTATATGAAATCTCATTAGAACAGTTAAATTGAATCTTCATTTCATAAATTACCATAATCCGGGTAAAAACAACATTTTAAAAAAATAATAATGTATTTTTGTTGTAAAATACCAATTTAAATCATGGACCAATGGTATTCCAGGAGAAATAACATATTTCTAGAGATACCTACTTTGAATTAAAATTAACAATCATTACATTCGATGGAATCTTTAAGAGTTAAGTAGTAAGGGTTATCTTATAGTTAAAAATCATCGAAAATAGAAATTTTGATTCTATATCCCTATTTTTCACCATATATAATGGTATAGTTTCAAAATTACATAAAAAGGATTCATACATAAGAAAATGGTTGTATGGGGAATAAATCAAGAAAAATTACAAAAACATTAAGCTAACCCAACAATGGTAATGGGAGTTCCACCAAAAATCCAATGAGTAAAAATATAAAAAAAGGGAGACGATAAACTCATGAATGGGGAAATAAATGGGTAATATTGTTTTAAATATTTATAGTGAAATATTAGGAAACCCAAAAATTTTATTATAGTAGAAAGACTATATGTTTTGGACGTGCAATTAGAAAAACTCTCTTCTAACCATGCAGGAAACAAAACATCCCTAATAAAATTCCAAATGATTACTTTCGTCTATAAAATGATTATGAAAAAATTCTTCAATAATAAAATAATAAATACCCCTTAATAATAATTCTTGCTTTTTAAACTAATTATTTATCACTAACCATGATCTATCCATGCACCATTTCATATTTTCTCCAAAATCATGTGTTTTCAGTGTTAAACTCTTAAAAAATCTAGGATTAGAATAATAATTAAATAAAAATTATTATAATGATTTCCAGTGACCTAGTGTGCCAAAATCACTACGAAAACTCTATTTCATGTTTCATAAGACATTGAATATTTGAAATAATATTGTCTACTATATTTTTAGAGTTAATGTAAAATTTTAATCATTCTAAATCTTTGATGTTGATTTATTAAAAATACTAAATATGATAACTTGTGCTTCTAACTAATCATATAAATATTTAATTATCTAATAAATATACATTCAAATAATGAAACTGATAATTTCATTGAATACTAGACACATGTTTTACCATTTGTATGACTTCAAGTCCATTCGCGTCTGAACTGTTTTTGATTTGCAGTCAAGGGATGATATTAATTGTAATAAAATAATTAAATTAAATTTATTAATATTTTATTTAAATTGAAATTTATATACCTTGAATCCCCTTTACAATCCCTTATTAGAGTCTCTTCTATGGTCAACTGCACATCCTAGAGGGAATATTGATAGATTATAGAATGTGGAGAAGATTATGGATGATCTTGTAATTATGGAATGATGAAAAAAATTCAATATTCATTATTATATTTGAAAAAATTGATAAATGATTTCTTAATCATCAGTAAGAAATCCAATATCTAGGTTGATCAATGTTTTTGTATTATTAATCCTTTTTTGTATATGAGTAAATACATAGATTAATTTATGTATAAATGAAACAACAAAAGTACTTCAGAATCCTAACTAAGATATTTTTTTATAAGCCTAATATTATGAAATCAATGAATATGCAATGTGAAAAACTTGTTTTATTCATTTTAGTTTTTTTATGATCCATGATGGTCGATCATGTATGGAATTTGTTTAATTTGAATGTGTTGATTATGGATTTATCTTTTCATTCTTCATTTTGATCATTAGTTTATGATAGGATGATGACCTTTCCTAGAATCTAGTGTCAAACAAGATCAAACTATGGAAACATGTTTCAATTTTGCGACCATTGGAATGGAAATGATTTATAGTTTCATGAAAATTATTAAGGATTCATGTATGTTTTATTAGTTTGAGATGGTTGTTTCTGGAATAAGAATCAATGGATTTTAATGAATATGTCTTAGAACTATGTTTTGTATTAACGATGTATGCAATATGATTTATTATAAGGCTTTCATTTTTGGTCAACATAATTGTATGATTTTGGAAAAGTCCTTTCTATGATATAACATCGAGATATTCTTTTGGAGGCTATAAAATGTCTTATGAATTTCCCACTATATGAAATTTAGATCCAAATTCCGCAATTAATTTTTCATTGAATGAGTTTTTGAAAGGTTTCCACTCAATGTTCTATATTAATTGACAATTTGTATAGGCCTACATTTCATGTGGCCATAGATGACCATATCAATATATACAGTGAGTACATGTACATGGAAGCTGGGTAGACTACATGTCTAGATATTCATAGGATACACTCATTGTACCACACTGTATAACAACACATGGGAATAAAAACATTCATTGAGGACCAATATTGGACCTACACATCATGTTATGTATCACATAAGCTTAGTAGTTCACTTTTTAAATTCCATGTGGTCCATTCATGCATAGTCACACAACGATATGTAGGATACATGTCATGTTACCATTGTTCATGTCTTTTAGTACCCATTTTATTTGATTTTGGACTTATATTTACCCACTCTATGAATAATCACTATGTGGTAAATGATGGAGGATTTATATATGTTGATATAGATGAGAATAAAGGAAACAGAATCATGAGCAACTAAATTTTAATCTTCGAAATTGAGCATGGCCTTTAAAATCATTTACTGAGTGGAATCCCACGGTCAAAAGAGAGTTAGAATGCTATAGTTTCTTACAATTCAAAGGTAGGGTCAAGAATTCCTCCCATGATATTGGGGAATGTGATTCTATACATAACGATAAACTGGAGTATGTTATTCACCATATTATTATAGTGGTTGGGTTCCCCTATTGTTGGGGTTCGTTATTACCCATGATTAGTAAGACCAGTTAGGTTGTGGGGTCCTCCACTTAGGTATGATATTCATTTAACACTACTAATGGTGTGGGATCCTATACTACATATGAAGAGATGTTTTATGGGATAAATTGTTATATGGTTTAGAGAATGTGTTTCAGGATTAGAATTTTTTGGCTATAAATATAGACTAGCATACTACTCTAGGACATGAAAATATTCTATGAACTTTTATAGGATATTCTCCATTTGCACACATGTTTTATTATGGGTTGATCTAACTCTCTTTTGGTTCATTACATAATAATGATTTTGAGTTATCTTACTAGATATGTACATACAGACCAATGATTGGGATCCTCTACATGGGTTATGACTTATCTAAATACTAATAAATTTATTGGATATATAGGTGGTGTTAATGTTGATGATGCTGGGTAAGACATTTTGGATATGGAATAGTTATTATTATTGGATAACCAATGGTAGGATATGAATACATTGTCACATATTATTATGTTTGACCTACAAAATAATTACTGCCCCAATATATTTCACTCTATATTCTAATAATGTTCACTCATTTTCTATTTATGTGATGTTATAGGATGTGGTTGATTTTAAAATTCAATTTTAATATGCATCAACATTACTCTGATGTGTATGGATATATGTGTATCAATACAATTTAATTAAGATATGGCCTACCATATGTGTGACATTCCACCTCAGTGCTGTTGACCAACACTAGGATTATTTGATATAGGATTTGGGTGGAACACTCGGCTTACTGGCATCCATGAGGGCTCATGTGTGTTAGCTATTTCTAAAATATTTTTAGATCTGATGATTTCCTATATTGGACGACGATGTTATGGTATTTTAGTTATCTATTTTGAATCTTGTGATAAAAATACATAAATATTACATCATTTTACATTAATATTCAATTCATATCACAACTCTACATTCCCAAGGACATTAAATTTTTAGTTTATTTGGGGACAATGAACATAATGAAGTTAAATCATTAAAAATCATAAAAATATCCATGAAATATCACCATATTAGTAAGATTATAGATATATATAACTTCTAATATAACTATGGAAAAAAATACCTAATAATATGAGAGATTATAAGCACAATAATAGTAAATTTGGGAGATATTAGTCATATGATAAAATTGGTTGATCATAAGGGTATCATAAAATAACGAATTACATGATATCAATATAAACGATTCATAGCTATAAAATCTTAGATCATAAACTATGAGTTTTATACATATCTATAAGAATGATTTATAAGTTTTTCATTGTAGTAGTCATCATTAATAAATAATTAAAACGTCATATAGGATCATATGCATAAAAAAATAATCTCAATAAATTAAATATTTTTGATTTTCTCGATGAATAATCATATTGGAATTAATATAAGTTATCATACTCATAGATCTAATTTCAATCATTTTCATTCATAATAATTTGAAAGAATAATGTAGTGATAATGACTAGAATTAATCATAATCTCAAATTAAAATTTGAAAATATATATTTAAAATCATGTCCATAGAAAACATAATGATCTCATGAGAATTATATATCAAATTTCACAACTCTTTGGATGGATATAACTAGGCCAAAAGTCTCATGATCATATTGTATTGATGTCTATTACACCATGGTTGAAAATATTCATCACATTTGTAAAGACCCGTAAAACTCAAAGGAAATTTTTTCTTATTTTTATTTGGGATTTTACAAGAACGCAGTTTCAGATGGAACTTGATTTCGAGGCCTGGTGTGCCTGTAATTTCAATCCGAAGTTTAGCTCGGGTACGTTCAGTGAACGAACGAGCGGGTTTTTCTATCTCTTGAACTAGTGCTCGGAATCGAATTCCGAGGGCACTGATGGAACCGTAGCGCTGGTAATTGCTTAGGAACACCTTTTTAGGAGTTGTGTTTGCTAATTATGAATTGTTTAAATTTGTGGAATAAGTGTTAGTGAAAAAAAAAATTCGTTAAGAATTTTATTTCCCTTTCCATGAGTTAGAACCTAAGTGTAGGAGTTAGGTTGGGACCCATTATTTCATAGTTTTTCTAGAGTGGATTAAAGGTGAGGTGGGGCCCACACGATCCCCCACCTATTCAAATCCCTTAACTCCCTAACTCCTCTTAACCCCCCCCCCCCACTTATGTTGTGTAACTCTTATAACTTTTTAAATTCCCATTAATTGGGTGACTTTACCTCTCCTCTCTTTAAGAATGCCAACACCCAATTCAATTAATTAAATTATGTTTTGAATTTTGAATTGTGGCTTGAGTTAATAAAATAAGGATGAGCCTTATTTTATTTTTCTTGGTTGTTGTGTGTGGAAATTGGAGGAGAGAAATCTTGGTTGTTTTCATCTTCATCACGAAGAACATCAAGACTTCGATGAAGAACATCGTCACCGTAAGAAGAGATCGACGTGTCATCTCTTCTTCTCCCAGTAGCCGGTGTGTGACCCCTTTTTCCGAGGATCGACGACACACCCTCTTTCGATCTTCTTCACATGTCAACAAAAACGAGATGTCACTTCCTCCTCGGGCGTTCTCCGTCAACTTACGGTGCTTCACCTCTCGACGTCATTTTCCGCGACGAACCCCTGTTCTAGCTACGCTCAGGTAGGGGTTATTTAATTATTTCGTTCGTAAATTCTAATTTGTCGTCCTTCGTGAATTTATGACCAGTTTATATCAATTATTGAGAGGGGGCCGGACCACACAAACACGACCGTCCCTCCTCCAATTTGAATGTTGTTTTTAATTTGGTTGGGACAAAATGGCGTGGTGTCGTCGCACCACGCGAGATCGTACGGCAAGTAACGCGCGGCGCCATCGCGCCGCGCCGTGAAGTTGAACAAGGACACTACAACGTCGTGCCGCGTCGAAGAAAACCGAAGACACTGCTGCCGGAGCGGGGCCGCGGCGGAGGGGCGTGGTGTCGTCGCACCGCGCCGGACGAACCCTGTCGCGGCCGGTTCGGGGCCGCGACGGAGCAGGGTGACAGGCTGCCGGTTCCAAGCCGCCGGTGTCGGTGAAGGAGGAAGGACCGGTCGTCGCCGGTCCTTGTTGGCAGAACTCGCTTGCCGGTGCAAGCCGGCCGGACAACGGGAAACTGGGGTAATTAATTCCCCTGGCCGGCCAAGCAAGTGGCCCCATTAATGGGGCCACGGTTACAAGGAAACCTGGGGGGCACCGCCTACCCCGCAAGCCAGAACGGCTCACCCTCTAGGCCGAGCCAGCTGGCGCCAGCGTGCCGGTCCGGGCCGGGCCGCACCGGGCCGGGCCGACCCGGTTCTGGCCGACCGGGGGGTCTGGGGCCAGGTCGATCCTGGCCCGAAACCACAGTTTTCAAACCGTCTTCGATCTTTTACCCATAACATGGGCTACAGACCTCTGATCGACGCACCATCAGTTGTGTAGCGATCCTTGGAATGAGACGATCGTTTCAGTATATTGCACTCAAGGATTCAAAATACTTTGTGTTCGGCCGGGTTGGTTCGTACACGAAATCAACCGGGCCGTTGGAGCGGAAACACTCATATCTTGAGCTCCGGAAGTCCGATTGACGTACCGTTGACTTTGATGAATTCATCTAAGTGAGACGGATATTTTGTCTTACTACACCCAAGGTTTGTATGCAGGTGGAGAATGGTCGGGTTGGTTTTACCTTAAGAACCAACCGGGCCCCTGGGACGAAAAAGCCAATAACTCTCAGACCGAGCGTCCGATTGACGCGCCGTCTGCGACGTTGAGTTCCTGTTGATGATACAGAACTTTTGGATACATAAAATCTAGACTATGTGTCTTTTGATGTATCAGACTCTCGGATCGTGGAGCGGAACCTCTCGAACAAGTTTGCTCTGTGCGGGAACCCTAGAGCTGGCTGCGACGACTACTGCTACTTCGGCGACAGTACAGAAATCCTCAGTGGATTCGACGGCGATGACTACAGCACTCAGCGATCCTATGTGGATCAGTGCTACCGATCTTGTGTGGGTCTGATCCTGTGTGGGTCAGCGCTCAGCGGTTCTGTGTGGGCCAGCGCCTACAGATCCTGTGTGGGTCATTGCAGGGGTTAGTTACCTATCAATCCTGTGTGGGTCAGACCCTTCCTGGGTCATTGCGTGTGTTAGTTACCTATCAATCATGTGTGGGTCAGACCCTTCCTGGGTCATTTCAGGGGTTAATACCTATCGATCCTTTGTGGGTCCGACAACTTATATGAATCAGTGGATATATCTGATCATCTCTATCGTCTTACGAAGAAGTATACCTGTGTGAGCTGAAATCCTGTTTTGATTTCCTATGTTGATTGTGTTGTGCTATCCTGTGTGGATTTATGTTTTTCTTTCCAGTGTGGACTGGGTTGTACTTGGGTTCAGATGTTGGAGCTGAATGAGAATTGATGACTTAGGTATATGTTTGGGCATATACCTATGCAGTGTCAGATGTTACTTCGTGATTGTATCTTTCCTTATGGATTATATTTTGTGGATTCTGGGAGACCTTCGGGGGTCTCGGGGTCCCTACTGAGTAGCTTATACTCACCCCTTCACGGGCTATGCCTGCACTACGTTGTGTTTGTTACAGACGACGGACAGCGTTGATCATGGTTGAGGCTTGCAGAGCAGGACGGTACCTAGAGGTGGACCACTGGGCGGGACGTACTCGGAGCGGATGGCGAGACCCGAGGAGCAGTGGAGGCTATTTGTACCCACCCTTCAGGTGGGATTTCCAGTGGACAGCTTGGCATTGCGGCTTTACTTTTCAGTTCTTGTTTTCCCTTTCCAGTTGTACTTTACTTTCAGTTTGGGTTTGTATACTGGACCACTTACTTTTCCGCACTTACTGTTGTACTCAGTTTTTACTTAGTTTTTACTTCTTTTGTTGCTTACTCTGTGGTGTTTGTTTACTTTACAAAGGAAAGGCCTTCCCTTTTTACCGGGATTTACGCCTTGGTGCTTGTCTCCAGCCCCTGGCCTGTGGAAGGCGGGCTTGGGGTAGTCACGACATGGGCCTCGAGGACGGGTCGTGACAAATTTGTATCATAGGAGTTCGGTTCTACTGCAGAACTTGGGACTCTGATCATTTCTATGTGAGGAAATAGTGTTTAGCGTATTGAGTGTGGTTATCAGTCTAGGGAGTCCAGTGTTTCTACGGCGGCCGATGTTTCCGTACACCAGGACACTGACTTCTGATTTCCGACTTGATGCACGAAAACATTGATTGCATGTGTGTTTCAAGTTTTCTTTGTGATTACTTTGTATCTGCTCACCAGGTATACTATTCTGACCATGGCGCACCTGTTTCTTTTTCAAGATGGCCCCATGATGGAAGCCATCTAGGGTTCCGAGATTTGAGCGTGATGATACCCCACCAAGCGACGAGGCCTCGGTGCAGGGTCCTTTGTCAGCAGTGGCACCGGCGGTACCTCTACCCGCCGATCCACCGATGCTTCCAGCACCAGCCGCTGACATTGCACGTCGCCTTAGTGCACTGCATGAGTTCCGGCACTAGTGACCACCCAGGTTCCGTGGGGAGACGGACCACTGGCAGGCATGGACTGGCTGGAGGCAGCGGTACGAGTTTTTCGGTTAGTGAGGACACTAGCAGACCTCATGGTGATCCTTGTAGTGAGCCTACTGCACGCAGTAGTGGGCCGATGGTAGAGCTTGATGCTCCAAGTGTATGATGAGGCATCTCTCCTCTGGACAGACATTGAGGGCCTCTTCCGCTCAGAGTTTGTCCCGGCCACCCTCCGTGCAGTGCGCATCCAAGATCTTCTTCAGCTGTGGCAGGGCAGCTTGACGATCGCCCAGTACTCGGTGAGATTTACCGATGTCTCGCGCTACTCTACAGACATGGTATGGGACCCATTCTTCCAGGACCATACATTTGAGCAGGGATTGAGGCATGAGATCATGGCATTTCTGATCTCCCTCAGCATTCCGACTCAGACATGAGTACTAGAGCGAGCCCTTTTAATCGAGATATTTCTTACTGAGCCTTCATTAGCGCCGAGACCCACCGCAGGGCAGCAGGTTGCAGATTATTCTGTAGCAGGCAGTCAACGGATGACTCATGGGTCCAGGCAGACCAGACCCTCACATAGATGGCTTCAGGACACTGGCTCAATAGTGCGGGGCACAAAGCATGGAGCCAGTCTTTCGAGAGGCAGATAGTGCTATACATGCGGCGGACAGGGTCACATGGCTCGTGACTGCCCGACCCACCGTTCCAAGGAGCAACAGACGGTTGAGGGGCCACCCAGGCAGAGGCAGAGTGTCGACCGTGGTGGTCTGCAGGGAGGAGACGGACGAGGCAGAGGAGCTGGCCAAGCAGCAGGTGATGGGCAACGCTTTGAGGCTCTACCACCACCACCAAGAGGTCCACCCCGACCACAGGGAGCTGGCTGGCAGAGACAGGCATAGCTCCAGGCAGTGGAGACCTATGACCACGGCGCTCGTGAGATGATTCGAGGTACTATCTGTGTCTATTCCACCCTTGCTACAGTACTCATAGACACAGGGGCGAGTCATTCTTCCATAGCCGCTGCCCTTGTTCGGAGCTCAGAGATTCCGACAGAGCCATTGGCTCCATCCTTACGGCTATAGACTCCTACGAGAGTAGACTCGATGATTACGCACTAGTTCCGATAGTGTGAGCTTACTCTAGGAGGAGAGAGCTTCGGCTGAGATCTTCTTGTAGCGGCGTCGAGGCTTTACGACGTCATCATGGGCATAGATTGGTTGTCTACATTCGATGCACAGATTTACTGTATTAGGAGCAAGGTGCGATGTGTACGCACCGACGTGAGTAGGTTCACCTTCACCGGTGATAAGGGAGCCTTTACAGCATAGGATGGACATCCGAGGTGGAGAGGACATCCCATCACTCACCAGTTGGCTAGTCTCATCCTAGGAGCAGTTGACGTGCGGAGTCCTGGTTTTCCTGCAGTGGTGGATCAGTATGCGGACGTTTTACCCAACGACGTTCCAGGGCTACCTCCTCGTAGAGAGGTAGAATTTTATGTTGACCTGTACCCCGAGACAGCCCCGATATCAACTCCATCATATCGGATGGCCGCAGTTAAGCTTCAAAAGCAACGGGTACAGTTGAAGGACTTGCAGGGCAAGGGGTTCATCCGACCCAGTGTTTCACCCTGGGATTCCCCGATTTTGTTCGCCAAGAAGGAGGACGAGAGCTTGAGACTTTGTTTTGACTATCGTCGCCTGAACTAGGTGACAGTGAGGAACAAGTATCCGCTACCAAGGATTGATGACCTATTTGATCAGCTCAAGGGAGCACAGTGGTTCTCGAAGATATACCTCAGGTCAGGCTATCATCAGCTCACTGTTCGAGACAAGGACGTGCAGAAGACGGCCTTCAAGTGTCGGTATGGCCACTATGAGTTCTTGGTTATGCCCTTTGGCATCAACAATGCTCCAGCAGTGTTCATGGCCCTCATGAATAGGATCTTTCAGCCATACCTCAATCGATTTGTCGTGGTCTTCATCGACGACATTTTGATTTACTCGACGACTGAGGAGAAGCACGCCTACCACTTGCGGGTTGTACTAGACACATTCCGAGAGAATCATCTTTATGGAAATTTCTCGAAGTGTTAGTTCTGGATACGTGAGGTCTACCTCTTGGGACAAGTCATCTCTGAGGCGGGAGTTGTGGTGGATCCTACAAAAATCAAGGCAGTGCTAGCTTGGGAGCCACCCAGGAGCGTGACGGAGGTGCGGAGTTTCTTGGTACTAGCTGGATACTACAGGAGATTTGTTCCAGACTTCTCCAGAGTTGTGGCACCACTCTCAACATTGACGAAGAAGAGGAAACCCTTTGTATGGTCAGACAGATGTTAGCAGAGCTTCCAGGAGCTGAGACAGAGATTGACCAGTGCACCTATCTTGAGGTTGCCTGATTAAGGAGTTGGGTATGTAGTCTACTGCGATGCATCAAGGACCGGACTTGGATGTGTCCTGATGCAAGAGAGGTCCGTGATCGCCTATGGATCACATCAATTAAGGTCGCATGGGCAGAACTACACTACCCATGACCTGGAGTTAGCAACAATGGTCTTCGCTCTGAAGACATGGCGACACTACCTGATGGGCGAGCACTTTACAGTCTTTTCTGACAATCAGAGTCTCAGATACATCTTTTCTCAGAAGGATCTGAATCTGAGATAGCGGTGATGGCTCGAGTTCCTCCAGGACTATGACTCTGAGATAGTCTATACTCCTGGGAAGGGGAACATGGTAGCCGATTCCCTCAGCAGGAGTGCGGGCATTCAGCTACATCAGGAGGCGAAAGAGTAGCTAGCCTCTTTGCAGATATCCTTCATGGATAGAGATAGAGCAGCCTTCCTTCAGTCTCTCACAGTCACTCATCCACTACTACAACAGGTCAGAGAGGCACTGCATGGGGATGCTGACTATGAGACGTGGCATGCACAGATATCCTCTGGACAGGCACCAGATGGTTTTCCTTTGGAACAGTGCACGATGTCCTTTTCAGAGGAGGTACCATGGTACCAGTTTAATTACGGGAGGAGGTGCTGAGAGAGTTTCAGACTTCTCCTTTGGCGATAAATCCTGGAGTGGCGAAGATGTACCAGGATCTCAGACGACATCACTGGTGCCCGGGCATGAAGAAGGTTGTGGCAGAGTTCATTTCTCGAAGCCCCACCTTCCAGCAGGTGAAGGCTGAGCACTAGGTACCAGCAGTCTTGGTACAGGCCTTAAAGGTCCCGGAGTGGAAGTGGGACAAAATATCTATGGACTTCGTGACTGGACTTCCACGCACTTCCAGAGGTCACGACTCCATTTGGGTGATTGTCGACTGACTCACCAAGTCGGCACACTTCTTACCCATCAGAGATCAGGGCTCAGTGGAGAGCTTGGGATGACTTTACGTTCAGGAGATAGTACGGATTCATAGTGTGCCATCATCTATCGTCTCCGATCAAGATGCTCGCTTTACTTCCCTGCTTTGGAAGGGGTTGTAGGAGGCATTCAGGACGCATCTACGTCTGAGCACAGCCTTTCACCCTCAGACGGATGTTCAGATGGAGAAGACCATTCAGACTCTCTAGGACATGCTCCGCGCATGCGTCCTCAACTTTGGTGGCAGCTGGGAGGACCACCTACCCTTGGTGGAGTTCGCGTACAACAACAGCTACCACTCCACCATCGTGATGGCACCATACGAGGCGTTGTACGGCCGACCTTGCAAATCTCCTTTGTGTTGGACATACCTTGGGGAGTCAGCACTTGTGGGACCAGAGATGGTTCAGGCCATGAAAGAGAAGGTCCAGGTCATCCAAAAGCGGATGAGGACAGCTCAGAGCTAGCAGAAGTCTTATGATGACAGGAGGAAAAGGCCACTAGAGTTCGAGGATGGAGACCACGTCTTTTTGAGTGTCTCACCTCGACGTGGATTACAGAGATTTGGCCGAGGTGAAAGTTGTCTCCAAGCTTAATCGGACCGTTCCAGATCCACAGCAGGATTGGCGAGGTGGCTTATCGTCTGGCTCTACCACCTCAGTTGCACAGGGTGCACGACGTCTTCCACGTATCTCAGCTGAGGAGACATATGAACGACCCAACGCATATCATTGACCATGGGGAGCTTGACGTTGATGATGAGGCGTATTTTGAGGAGGTTCCAGTGGAGATTGAGGATCGACAGGAGCGGGTCCTGCGTGGATGGTCGATTCCTCTAGTGTGCATCAGATGGCAGCACGGGAACCTCCAGGAGAGCACTTGGGAGCGGGAGGCTCAGATGCGTGCTCAGTACCCACATTTGTTTCCCTAGCTTATGATGTATCTTTACGGGGATGTAAAGCCCTGAGGTGAGAGTAATGTAAAGACCCGTAAAATTAAAAGGAAATTTTTTCTTAATTTTCTTTGAGATTTTACAGGAACGCAGTTTTAGACGGCACTTGATTACAAGGCCCGGTGTGCTCGGAATTTCAATCCGAAGCTTAGCTCAGGTACGTTCAGTGAACGAACGAGCGGGTTTTTCTATCTTTTGATCCGGTGCTCGGAAACGAACTCTGAGGGCACCGATGGAACCGTAGCGCCGGTTATTGGTTAGGAATGCCTTTTCTGGAGTTTCTTTTGCTCGTTATGAATTGTTCAAATTTGTGGATTAAGTGTTAGTGAAATAAAATTTTCGTTAAGAATTTTATTTCCCTTTACATGATTTAGAACGTAAGTGTAGGAGTTAGGGTGGGACCCACTGTTTGTTAGTTTTTCTTGAGTGTATTAAAGGTTAGGTGGGGCCCACATGAGCCCGAAACTTTTCAAATCCCTTAACTCCCTACCTCCTCCTAACCCCCCGCCACTTAATTTGTGTAACTCTTATAACTTTTTAACTTCCCATTAATTGGGTGACTTTACCTCTCCTCTCTTTAAGAATGCCAACAACCAATTCAATTAATTAAATTAATGTTTGAATTTTGAATTGTGGCTTGAGTTAATAAAATATGGATGAGCCTTATTTTATGTTGGTTGGTTGTTGTGTGTGGACATTGGAGGAGAGAACTCTTGGGTGTTTTCATCTTCATCACGAAGAACATCAAGACTTCGACGAAGAACGCTGTCACCGTAAGAAGAGATTGACGTGTGGTCTCTTCTTCTCCCCGCAACCTGTGTGTGACCCCTTTTCCTGAGGATCGACGACGCACCCTCTTTTGATCTTATTCTCGTGTCAACAAAAAGGAGACGCCACTTCCTCCTCGGGCGTTCTTCGCAAACTTACGGAGCTTCACCTCGCGACTTCATTTTCTGAGGTGAACCCCCGTTCTAGCTACGCTCAGGTAGGGGTTATTTAATTATTTCATTCGTGAATTATAATTTGTCTTCCTTCGTGAATTTACGACCAGTTTCTATCAATTAACGAGTGGGGGTCGGACCGTACAAACACAACCGACCCTCCTCCAATTTGAATGCTGTTTCTAATTTGGTTGGGACGGAATGGCGCGGTGTCGTCGAACCATGCGAGATCATATGAAAAGTAATGTGGGGTGCTGTCACTCCGCGCCGTGAAGTTGAACAAGGACGCGATGCCGTCGCGCCACGTCAAAGAAAACCGAAGACACCGCGGCCGGAGCGGGGCCGCGGCGGAGTGGCGCGGTGCCGTAGCACCGCGCCGGACGAACCAGGCCGCGGCGGAGCAGGGTGACCGGCGGCCGGTTCCGGGCCATCGGTTTTGGCGAAGGAGGAAGTACCGGCCATCGCTGGTCCTTGTTGGCAGAACCGGGCGGCCGGTGTGGGCTGGCCGGACAAAGGGAAACCAGGGGAATTAATTCCCCCAGCCGGCCAAGCAAGCACCCCCATTAATGGGGCCGCAGTTACAAGGAAACCGGGGGGGAAACACCTCCCCCCGCAAGCTGGAACAGCTCGGCCGCTTGGCCGAGCCAGCTGGCGCCAGCGCGCTGGGTCGGGTCAAACCGGATCCGGCCGACCAGGGGGTCTCGGGCCGGGTCAGTCCGGGCCCGACACCCCCGTTTTCGTACCGTCTTCGGTCTTTTACCCATTACATGGGCTACGAACCTCCGATCGACGCACTGTCAGTTGCGTAGCGATCCATGTAACAACACGATCGTTTCGGTATATCTCACTCAAGGTTTTGGAATAATATGGGTTCGTCCGAGTTGGTTCGTACATGAAATCAACCGGGCCCTCAGAGTGGAAACCCTCATATCTTGAGCTCCGAACCTCCGATTGACGTACCGTCGACTTTGATGAATTTCTCTAAGTGAGATGGATTTTTTCGCTTAATTCACTCAAGGTTTGGATGCAGGTGGAGTATGGTCGGTTTGGTTTTACCTTAAAAACTAACCGGACCCCTGGGACAAAAAATCCAATAACTCTCAGACCGGGCGTCCGATTGACGCGCCATCTGCGACGTTGAGTCCTTGTTGACGATACATAACATATTGATAAATCAACTCTGGACTATGTGTCATTTGATGTATCAGCCTCTCGTCTTATGGAGCATACCCTCCCGAACGAGCTTGTTGTGTGCGGGAACCCTAGAGCTGGTTTCGACGACTACAGCTACTTCGACGACAGTAGAGAAATCCTCAGTGGATTCGATGGCGACGACTACAGCACTCAGCGATCCAATGTGGATCAGTGCTACTGATCCTGTGTGGGTCCGATCCTATGTGGGTCAGCGCTCAGAAGTTCTGTGTGAGCCAGCACCTAAAGATCCTGTGTGGGTCCGATCCTATGTGGGTCATTGCGGGGGTTAGTTATCTATCGATCATGTGTGGATCAGACCCTTCCTGGTTCATTGCGGGGGTTAGTTACCTATCGATCCTTTGTGGGTCAGACCCTTCCTGGGTAATTGCGGGGGTTAGTACCTATCGATCCTTTGTGGGTCCGATAACTTAGACGAATCAGTGGATATATGTGATGATCTCTATCATCTTACGAAGAAGTATACATATGTGAGCTGAAATCTTGTTTCTCTTTCCTATGTGAATTGTGTTGTGCAATCCTGTGTGGATTTACATTTTGCTTTCCTGTTTGGACTGGGTTGTACTTGGGTTCAGATGTTGGAACCGAACGAGAATTGATGACTTAGGTATATGTTTGGGCATATACCTAAGCAGTGTCGGATGTTACTTCATGATTGTATCTTTCCTTGTGGATTATCCTTTGTTGATTCTGAGAGACCTTCGGGGGACTCGGGGTCCCTACTGAGTAGCGTATACTCACCCCTGCATGGTCTATGACTGCACTACGTTGTGTTGGTTGCAGACGACGGACAACGTCGATCGTGGTTGAGGCTTGCAGATCAGGACGGTACCTGGAGGTGGACCACTGGGTGGGACGTACTCGGAGCGGACGGCAGGACCCAAGGAGCAGTTGAGGCTATCCGTACCCACCCTTCAGGTGGGATTTCTAGTGGACATCTCGACGTTGCAGCTTTACTTTTCAGTTGTTGTTTTCCCTTTCCAGTTGTACTTTACTTTCAGTTTGGGTTTGTATACTGTCCCACTTACTTTTCTGCACTTACTATTGTACTCAGTTTTTACTTAGTGTTTACTTCTTTTGTTGCATACTATGTGCTGTTTGTTTACTCTACAAAGGTAATGCCTTCCCTTTTTACTGGGATTTAATCCTTGGTGCTAGTCGCCAACCCCTGGGCTATGGAAGGCGGTCTTGGAGTAGTCACGGCATGGGCCCCGAGGACGGGTCGTGACAACATTCTCATAGCATATCCCATTGAACATAAAATGGGTTTCATAATGGCCTAATAATTACAATAAATAACCATATAGAGAAACAAAAAGGATTGAATCACTAGAACATATCTGGAGTAAATTATTAGGATAAAATTATGTTTTTTTCATAAATAAATTTTTATTTAACCAATTAGTGGATAATTTCTTTATCTAGATAACATATTTATTTGAGAATCACTTAAATAAAATTTAATAAATTTTCTATAATATTAGGAAAAATATTATCCTTCAACCAAACCATGAAACCATATAATGTAATATTCAATTAAATGAGTAGTAAATATGTTGGTAAGGTTCATTCATGTGATATATTTTGAGACATTGAATATTTTAACACATTCAATAAAAAGTACCTCATCCAATAAATGGAATGTTTATTTTCATTAATAATTTTTTTAAAATGAAGATAGTTTTAAAAATTTATTTATGAAATCGTTGGAGAATTTTAACAATTTTCATGAAAGAAATTTATTTATATGACGAACATCAATGAAACTTATTCCCATCCAAAAGAAAATAATTTTAGTTTTTCTTAAAAATAATTCTTCAATAATATTATTTACCAAATAGATGATAACAAAAGGAAACATTTAAACCATAGAAATAGATAATGAATAAATAAATAAATATTTTTCAGAGGATAAGGATCATATTTTTTCCTCATTGTAAATTTAACAATAAAATCCTTAAAAATGATATTCTAAGATTAATATGCTCTATAAAGCCTCATATTTTTTGTATGTGATTAAACCTCAAATTGTTCTAAATCCATCTTTTAAAATTATTCATAGGTACTACTATGTTTTTATGAAAATTTTATCCCATAGGATGTGTATAGATAATTTTAAAATTGAATTAGATATAGTTCATTTGAGCTAACAAGATCAAGTGTTTTGGAGACATGAGAATATGGGGTACCCTTTTATATGAAATCAGAGTTGCACAATGGTAATTGTAATGAATATTATAATATAATAAAGTCACTATGATTAAAAATGTTTCCAAATTATATTATGTCAGAATATATAAAGATATATAATAAAAAATATTAGACTAATATTATTAAAACACATTATAATGTTATTTTAACTCTTGTCTCTACAGTTTAACCAATCATTATCCCCTTTCAACCTTAACTATAGGAATGAAATCAGAAAATGCATTCAATTTATAATGAAAAAATTTGATAAAAATATTAAATAATATTAATTACGGTGAATTAAAATATGGAATCTATTTTACAAAATTCAATTTCTAATTGAATATAACCATTTTAAAATAACACTATATGATTAATCAAAACTATATTAAAAATAAATATTTCATAAGGGTTTAACTAAGAATAACTTCATTCTATTGAATATAAATACTATTACAATATAGATAAAATATTTTAATGATTAAATCCACTAAAATATTAATTAAAATAAATAATTATTATGGATTTATAATATTTATGAAGATAAAAATTAGTTATTGTACATAAAAAATTATTTATTTTGGAAAATACACCCATTTTTAACATCATATGTCTTTATATTATTATTTAACCAATTTTAAAAAAATTTATAAATTTATAAATTTAAAAAAATATAAATAATTATTTTTTATAATTTAGTTACTCATATTCATACATTTGAATCCAATATAGAGGTAAAAACTATAAAATTAAATAATAATATTTCAATTTTATATCATAATCCATTTAAACTAATTCTTTTGTATATCCAATAATATCAGATAATTTAAATTTAGTTAAATAAAATTATATCAAATTATAATGACGTGTTAAATTATTCCACCCTTCTTTGAATTTTCCCCCAAAATTTGATCACTTAATAATAAGAAACAAAGATTCTTTTTTGAAATCACATCCTTGAGTTCCCATTAAACATCCATAAATTTTTTGTTTCACCATGAATCATTGACCATGTGAGTGGTATTGTTTCAAAGAACATACTAACATCAATCCAAAATGAACACAAGTTGTTCTTTATAATAGAGATCATGTTTTGGGGGTATTTCCTCTAAAATTAAAACATGTGAAGGATGTAGTATATACTTACTAGGGAGATATACATGGAACACATCGTTATTTTGTAATAGATTTTGTGGAAGCAATAGAAATAACAAATTGTCATGATATGATAAAGAGTTTTAAATGGGGTGATATATATATGGATACACGTTAAAATCAATCAAAATCTCATTAACTTATTCTGAGGATATATTTATATGAATACCTTTTGAGATAAATCAAACCTTATATCTCACAATAGATATTGATAACATATTTTCTTTTAGCTCTATGATACAATGTTGTGATGATGAATGGATGTAAAATTCCCATTCGTTTCCTTATCTTTTTTGGGTTTTAATAGGTTTAATTTTATATATTTAACCAATGATTTTATATTCTTAAAATTATTATAATTTAGGTCTTCATATGGTTCTATAGGAATGCATAATTGAAATCTATTATTGTGGAAAATTTATAACATAGTATGTTGTTTATCAATACCATTATTTTAATACATGTATCATAATCATTGCATATCATCTTGGGTATGAAGGGTTATCCTCGAACAAATACCTTTTTGAGTTTGATATGTAGGGATAAATTCTAAGTCCATATTCAAATATTGGAGATTAATTCTCTAGGACAATGTTGTAAACCATGCCACTAATAAGATAAAATATAATATAGAACTTATTAAATCCTTAATGCATCATTATTGTATAAATTTGAAATAATAAAAATAGGGAAAAATTCCCTTATTGTAATTAAATGTGCTAAATTCATAAGGAGGTCAACTGAAACCCATATATCATTATGCCCTTTTGATATTTTGGATATTATAATGATAAAATCGATGGTAATTTTTTACAATTTCAATTATGTTATATTTAATGGATTTAATATCCTCTATAATTATTGGTATCAACATTAAAATGTATAAAATCTACACATCATGTTACATACTCTACAATATTAATTTTGTTGTTTCCCAATAGAAAATACATTTTTAGATCACAATATGTCATTCAAATTCCATGATTAAAAGATAATGTTTAATAATGAGATTTATTCAACAACTTCTTATTCATATATAGTATTAATGGAAGAAATATTTGTTTTATGAAACTTAACATTCATTGAAAATCATTGTAGAATACTTGAATATTTATCACCATTCTTCATTATTAAATATCTATTTATGCCTCTTTATTCCACACATTGGATGATGGATTAACATTCATGAATAAATGATATTGGTCGTATAATTTATTTGTGATTTCAAGTTCCAAATAAAATAAATAAATATGTATTGGATCTATTTCAATCCATATCACACATAAAAAAATTTGGTAATTTATTCTTAGATAATTTTCTCCCTTTTAAAATTACATTGGTTGTGGGGTATTCAGAAAACACAATCATTATTCAATTATACCAACCAACTTGGGTGAATATTTAAAATTATATATGAGAATATGTAATTTAACATTTAGTGATATATATATATATATATCAATTAACATTAATAATAAAGCCTCTATAGTTTTCATGAAAAATAAAAACATGTTCCAAATCATGATTTGTATAATTTTTTATTTAATTTTCAATTGGTTTGATGAATAAGCAATCACTACCTCCCAACAATTAAATTTTTGTTAGTGGATTACAAAGCCTTCAGAATTTATTCAAAATTAATCTATAATATCAAGGGAACAAAATAATAATTTGTATCTGTTTCGTTGTTTTTTCAACCCCATCTGTCAATAACATACATCATTTAAGCATTCATCAATATATACACACCTTTGACAATATGACTACATAAATAAACCATATGTAGCTAAAATTAACAACTTGTAAATTTTTATATAAATTCTTCATACATATGTATATTAATATAATCATTGAATAATCTTCATTATCTTCCAATATCATAGAATATCTAATAAAAACCTTTATAAAAACATCCAAAAATTGATCCATGTAATCTCTAAATATTCTATTAATTATAACCATGATGTAGATTGGGGAATTGATTAGTCTAAATGGAATTACTATAAATTCATTTTGACTATACCTCATACATAATTTTTTCTTATGTTTATCCTAATTCATGACTCTAAATTGATAACATCCAAAATGAATTTCAATTATTAAAAAGTATTTATCTCATTGAAGTTGATCAACAAATTCTTCAAAACAAGGTAATCGATAAATGTTCTCAACGATTATATTATAGTGTTATTGAACATAAATGAATAGATTAATTGATAAATATTTATTATTAAGAAGATTTTCTGTATATCCTTATGTTTATTAATATTGGAATGTTAATAACTTTTCAATATTTTCATCGAGATTCATTCTCCAATAATACTATTCAACTTGGGAAATTCTATAAAGATTTATTGACGTTGGAATAAAACCATGGTTGATTTATATTGGAATCTCAACATCATGATTTAGGGAAATACATGGAGGGTAATCCTGAAATACAATAGTATATTACTGAAAAATGTGAATATCATAAATAGTGAGTTGAACTCTATATGTGTGAGATAAATATCCATAATGAATAGTTATAGAACCGATAAAATATAATTAATTTCTATGGGATGTTCAAATTCATATTTTCACCGATAGAATATCATAGGTTGTTTGGAATATCAATTTTGACTTATATTACTTCTCAATGATATGGAATTTATGTATTTAATGCCAATATATTCCCAATATAACATAAAATTCAACTATAAATAGAATAACATGATTTTAATGAATCACATTATTATAAATAGCTATTAGAGATGATTAAAAAATAGGATCTGAAAATAATAATTACATTAATAGTTTTTACCTTCACCACCACCTCTAATTTAGGATGCAGTGATGTGTTACGATTATAAAATTATTTATAAATAAAAGTGTTTATAGAGATAAATTTAGATAATATATATTACATTTTAGATTTTATTGTCTACAAGATATTCACCACATCATTCTCCTAACCCACCTTAGTATTATACTAATGTATATACCATAATCAATTTTTATTGGGGGGGGGGGTTAATTCCATCTATCATCATTGTATCTTGGATTAAAGAATTGATAAACATAATTCACAATTAAATTTCGTAAAAAAAAATTAAATTCATTGGTTGACATACTATTCTCCTCTATTTTATATTACAATGTGTTCATCCCCGATCAACATTAACTTGATCAATTACTAGAATTTCCCCAATTTAATTAATTCCCATTTTTACTTATTTAATTGAATAATATTCTTCCACCATATTTTTTGAATGTTTGTGGTTGACATTTAATTATTCAATGGAATATACCACTATAGTTTCAACGAAGCTAAAATTTTATATAATTCTCTCAAAAAATTGATGAATAATTAGAGTATTCACCCTTCATTTCTACATAATTAGCACATTGAATGGTTTTATCATAGATTCAATATACTATTACAACTAATTACTTTTGAATAAATGATTTAATGTTACTAATTGATTTACCAATGTTGTGTTGAGTCAATAAGGTTTCCTTATGGATTTTCTATTCCTTCATGGTTGGGGGAGATTGTTGAGTCAATAAGGTTTCCTTATGAATTTTCCATTCATTCTTATTTTGAAAATCACAAAAACCTTATCTTAAGGAAATACTTTTTTACTCTATGATTTACATTTATAATGAAAATTTTCCTTCCTCAAGGAAATTTTTCCTTACCATGTTTTTTCATTTCTTATATTTTATCATAGTGTAAAATTCTGTTTTATATCCAAAACCATGGAATCATAAATACTTAGATTTAGAGCACTCTGTTTTCAAGATCTGAACTTAGGTTCAAAATTCTAATGAATAAAGAATCTAAACATTCTATGTTCAGACTCTGAATTATAATAAATTTAGAATCTAAAGATTATATGTTCAGACTCCAAATTCTAAGGAAATCATACTCCAAACATTATATGTTCATACTCTAAATTCTTATGAATTCACACTCTGATCATTCTGAGTTCAGACTCCAAATTCTAATGAATTCGAACTCTGAATTCTTATGAACTCAAACCCTGAATTCTTATGAATTTCGACCCCGAATTCTACTGAATTCATATTCATAATTAATGTGATATTCAGACTCTTGAATTCTTTAGATTTCACGTTCCAAAATCTTTTTAAGATAGAATAAAAATAATCATGTAATATAGACACCTAATCGTTTCTGGATAGACTCTGAACTTTCATTTTTTCATTAAACTATGAAAAATGATTTTTTTTAGGTAACAATATTTTTTCTTACTCATGTTTTGGTTATAAAAGTATGTCATGCATTCAGTTACTAACGAACTTTTTCTTAAGTGACACGTGTACATGTCTCTCTAAAATTCAATGAAAAATATGACCATTGGAGGAAGGATCCGACCGTTGAAGATGTGCCTATAAATAAGATCTAATTTGAATGATCTCAATATTGTTCTATGATTCTAGATTGTAAATGTTGAGAACGTGATTTCTATAGAGAGACTTTCAAGATTTGTGCGTATAGAACATCTTGTTCAGAATTGAATTGTGAGACTCTGAATGATGATGAGTAAATTCGTGGGATTTTATTGATAGGAAGACCATGGTGCCGAATAACTTGAAGTTGTGGGCATGTAAGGATAAGAAGATTGACTTTGATCTTTATATTGAGGGATTACTCAGGTGTGGGTAAGATAGACTTTCTTGAAAGTTTAAATCAGGGGACCTTTATCCATTTTTTTTGCATACCCTTCTCTTTGGAATAAAATATTTACTAGTTCTTACTTTTATTGTATCATGTTTTCAACTGGATTTTGATTTTTGACGAATGTATAACTTTCATAAACTTCCTTATACTTGTACTCTGATATAGTGATATTCAATAAACTTTAAGGTAGAATCGTTTTCTTTGTAAACTTCTATTAAGTTTCATTTCCAGAACTACTTTTCAGGAATTACATTCTCGGAATCATATTTCCAGAATCAAGCAAGTTAGTAGAACATAGTGGTTTTTTGTATATACCTTTTTTAACATTATTAATCTATAGAAAGTTTTCTAACCAACATTATAAGTTCCCAAATAATTTTTTAATGTATAAAATTCACCCCCTCACCCTCTTGTATATTGAGCATCTACATTATCATTATTATCCTACAGTTGGTATCATTTGAGAATATCATACTCCATATGAATCAAACAATTTGTATCAGAGGAGATCTCTGAAATACTTATTCACTCATATAAGTTTTCTTGCTCAAGTTTTCATTGTTCTATATTTTTCTTTCTTAGGATATTCTTATACTTTTTTAAAAACATTATTACTAACAAGTTTTTGTGGAGAGTTTTTTCTATTAAGATGAAAAGAATCAATGTTGGTTCCATAGACAACTTAAATTCTACTAGACCACCTATTTTTTATGGGAATGATTATGAATATTGGAGAGATCACATGAAGAAATTTATTATCAATACTAGAGTAGATAATTTTTTATTCATACTAGGGGATATAAAATCCCTGACAAGAAATTTAGTACCATCACCAACCAATAAAAGCAAGGATATCAAATGAATTATAAGGTACAAAATACATTACTTTATTGTATGACTAGAAATATATATATCCAAATTTCATCTTGTGAATCAGCAAGTTTTATTTGGAAGAAGCTTGAAGTTACACATTTTAGTACATCCAATGTTATTGAAACTAGAAGAGCCATGCTCAAAGATTAATATCATGGTTTATACTTTCTTTTTGAAGAACCCATATTTAAGGTGTTATAGAGATTCATGACTATTGATAATAGTTTACAATCTATGGGTGAGAAAGGATTAGATGATGAATCACCTGTGGAAATAGTCATAGAAATTATTCCCAATGAGTGGAAATCTATGATGGAACCTATAGATAAAAATATGAAAGTTACACGGATTTATTTTGATGAAATTTTTGGAAATATTCTTCAATATGAGACTATAATAAATAGAGATACTGATAATATTAATAAATAGAATTGGAATGGCAGTGTTTCTTTAACAACAACATCAAATCATATTAAATAAAAGACTCCTAGGAGAGTTACTATATCTAAATCATAGAAGATTGTCATTCAATCCAAATCTAGTGGAAGTGAGTATTCAAAAATTGAGTTATCCAATCTTGATCGATGGATGAACAAGATTATTGGATATAAGAACATTTGATCCATATTCAAGAAGAAAGAAGTGAAAGATATGAACGATTTATAAGTCACATGTTATGAATGCAAAAGTGTTGGACTTTTAAGATCACATTTTCCTCTGCTTATGAGAAAGGAAAGAAATGAAAATCATTCTGAGAGAAACAGAAAGATGTACTACAAAGCTAATGTTAAGAAGGTTTTGAAAGCTAATGACTCATGGAGTTCCAGTAGTGGTGACTCTTCATATGAATCATCATATTACAAATCTTCTGGACAGAAGAATCATGGTTTAATTTCCAGACTACCTATTGTAAATCATTGTCTAATGGATAAGGTAAACAATTCTGAATCAATGGGCAATATATCTTGGAATTATAATTATATTAATGATAAATATTATAAATCTTCAGATGAGGAATATTCTTCTAATTAAGATAATACTTTAACTACCTATGAAGAAGTTTTTATGGTTTTTAAGATTCTTGATATTGAGAATTCCAAAATCAAGAAAAATATTGATAATGTAAATTCTAGGAATTCTATTACTACTAATGAAATATCAGATATTTCTAATGACGCTGAAAAGAAAACCCTTGATTTTGAAAGTATTTTAAAAAATGCTGAGGATGTAAATTATAAGAAATAAAAACATTCTAAGGATATATAAAATATAATTCTAATGAAAATTATTTCTACCCTTACTGTAGTTATAAATCTAATGATTTGGAAGATAAGAACGTAGTTATTATACTAAAGTCCGAAATATTTTCCTTGAGGAAGTGTTTGTCAAACTTTACCTTAGGTAAGGAAAATTTGGATAAAATGTATTCCCAAATTTGACCACTTAGAAATAATTTTGGTTTTGGTTATACAATTCAAAATCGATGTTTAGTAACAATTATTTTGTTCCTCAAAGTGCTTCATTATGAACTAAGGGTCTGTGTGGTGGACACATGGGAATTTTTTTTTCCTTAAACAAAAACCAATCTTTAGGATTTCATGAAGCTTATTTTTCAAAGAAAATGCAGGTGTGTAAAATTTTTCTTTTTGAAATTTCAGGATCCAAGAAATTTTGGGTTATTAAAGTCTAGCTCTTTTATTTTTTGGAAAGTAATGATAGCACCAACATCAATACATGGTAAATAAATAGTGGATGTTCCAGACATATGACTGGTAACAAAAACTCCTTTTAAAATATTTTCATGATAATAGGATGAAAAGTAACTTTCAAAGATAATGATAATAGTTAAATAATTGGTATAGGTAACATCATTTTTCTTGGAAAAACATTGATTTAAAATGTTTTATTTGTTAAGGGTCTTAAGAACCACCTCATTATCATATGTCAATTTTGTGACGAAGGTTACCGTTTGAATTTTAGGAATGAAAAGTTCATAGTACATAATTACAAGGAAGAATTTATTCTTTCTTCCCATAGGATAGAGAATGTTTACACATTGAACTTAAGTGACCTTAGGATCCAAGATTTACCTTTCCTTTATTCAATGGAAGATCAATCATGGTTATGGCATAGAAGTCTAGGACATTGTAACATTAGGAACCTATGTAAACTCTCTAAGAAAAGTCTAGTTAAGGTTCTATTGGAGCTTATATTTGATTGTTCAAAAGTTTTTGATCCTTTTCATTATGGAAAGAAACATAAATCATGTTTTAAATCTATCTGTGAAGTCTCAACCACTGATGCATTACAGTTAGTGTACATGGATATTTTTGGTCAAACACAAACTGGAAGCATTGGAAGAAAATATTTTGTATTTATCCTAGTTGATGATTACACAGGATTTACATGGATCAATATTTTAGAAAACAAATATAAATATTTCTCTTTATTCAAATGTTTTAGAGCCCAACATAAAAAATAGAAAGACCATCCTTTGATAACTATTCATAGTGATCATGGAGAAGAATTTCAAAATTCTGATTTTGAAACTTTTTCGATTAGAAATTGAAATTACTCATAACATCTCAGCTCCAAGTACACCTCAAAAAAATTGTGTTGTTGAAAGAAGAAATAGAATTCTTCAAGAGATAACAAGAACCATGTTAAATGAGTATTTTTTAGCCAATGTTTTTTGGGTTGAAGCTATAAGAACTGTATGTTATTCTATAAATTGAATTCTGATTAGAGATTTTAAAAATAAAACCCCTTATGTGTTATAGAATGATTGAAAACCTAGATTTTCCTAATTCAAGGTTTTTGTTTCAAGGTATTAATTCTGAATACTAAATATAATCGACGCAAATTCTCACCTAAATCTGTTGAAGGAATTTTCTTTGGCTACTCGACAACTTCTAAGTCTTATAGTGTTCTCAATAAAAATACTTTCACTATTGAGGAAAAAATTCATGTAAAATTTGATGAAACTAATCCTTTTTATTTTAAACAACATCAACCTACTTCTTTGGACGTTTTTTAAAAAACTGATTATCAACCTTTGTTAATAATATTTTTTTGATAAGGAAAATCTCTGAGAAGATAATTCTAAAAAATTTACCTCAGAAAACTTTCTACCCTATGTTGATGAGCTGGTTTTACAAAACCCAAATCAGTTGTATCTTAATAATAAACCCAGTGATAGTATCATTGGTGATGTAAATCAACCTGTGAGGACAAGAAGTTCCTTAAGAAATGATAAATAACATCAAAATTTCATTCCAAATTAGAACAAAAAATAATTAATGAAGCTTTAGGTGATGATGATTGGATAAAATCTATGCAATCTGAACTAAATGAATTCAAAAGGAATAAAGTCTAGACCATGGTATAAAGCCCTAAGGAAACTTCTATTATTGGAGGAAAATAGGTTTTTAGAAATAAGTGTGTTGAAAATGGAATCATTGTAAGAAATAATGCTATATTGGTTGCTAAAATATATAATCAACAAGATGTAATAGACTATGAAGAAACCTATGCTCCAGTAGCTAGAATTTAATTTATTCTTATTTTAATTTACTTTGTAGTATTATTGAATATTAAACTTTTTCAATTGAGGTTAAATGTGCTTTCCTTAATTGTTATGTTCAAGAGGACGTTTTCTTTTGAAAAACCTCATGGTTTTGAAGATACAAAACATCCTAAACATGTTTTCAAACATTCCAAAGCTTTATATGGACTTCAGAAAGTCCCTCGAGCTTTGAATGATAGAACTAAAAGATTTTTGCTTCAAAATAACTATGTTAAGGGAAATAATGATCCAAAAGTTTTTATAAATAATTATATGAAAAATGTTTTGATTGTTCAAAATTATTTTCATGAAATTATATTTGGTTCAAATTAGGAATCTTTAATTGATTCCTTTATGGATCTAACAAAATATTAGTTTGAAAGGAGTACGATGGGCGAGATAACGTTTTTACTTTGTTTTCAAATTTCTCAAAAACCAGAAAGAATCTATATATCCCAACAAATGTATATTAAATATCTTATTAAATAGTATGGATATGACAACACAAAGAGTATAATTACTCCCATTTGTACCTCAAATTGACTAGATCTAGATGATCCTAGGAAACTAGTAGATCAAGCACTTGTAGAGGTATGATGGGAAGTCAACTTTACATGACAACTAGTTATCCAGAATTAAAATTTTCATTATGCTTATGTGAAAGATATCAATCCAATCATAAGGAATCTCATTTAAAGGCAGTTAAAAGATTTTTTCACTACATAAAAGGAACCATGGATCTTGGACACTTTTATTCTTCTGGAAATGATTTTGTTTCAAAAATGATTTCAAATGCTGATTTTGGTGCATGTAGAATAGATAGGAAAAGTACATCCAGAACATGTCATTTCGTAGGAGATTCATTAGTTTCTTTATCATACAAAAATCAACACTCAGTAGCACTTTCCACTACTTAAGCTGAATTTATAGTAGCTGGAAGTTATTGTGCTCATGTTTTGTGGATGAAACACACACTCATAGACTATGGTGTGAGTTTTACCAAAACACAGATTTTGTGTGATGATAATAGTGCCATTAACCTTAGTAAAAACTGAGCACATCACTCTCATGCAAAACAAATAGATGTTAGGCATCACTTTCTTAGGGATCACACACAAAATGGTGATATAATTCTTCAATTTATCATAACACAAGATCAACTTGCTGATATTTTCACGAAGTCTTTTCCATCTGATAGATTTAAATACATTAAACAGAACATAGGAATGATACCTTTAAGGTAATCTTCCTTGATAAATTCTTGTTTAAATCTATATCCTTATAATAATAAACAAATTTTCATAGGGGGAGTAAATCTATTTATTATATTTAAAAAAAATGTAGTTTAAAAATTTTTTAAGTTCATTTTTCATAGTCTAGAAATCATTTAATTTTTTCCTTCTTATATTTTTAAAATAATGATTTTATAAATGAAGATATTCTATATTTTCTTAATTAAGATTTTCAAAATTTTCGTAATTAATATTTTATAAATTAATGTAAATATGATTCTATAATTTTTTATATGAATATTTTCTTAAATTTTCGTAGACAGTTTTTCAAAAAAAATCGTAATTGAATTTTCATAATCTAAATTTCTTCATGAAAAATCTTCCTAAATATTAATAATCTTCCTAAAAATTTGAAATGTATTTTTCATTTCATAATCTTTTTTAATAATCTTTTACTTGTTGGAATTTTTATTTGTTTTTAAATGTTCATATTTTCTCCTTCATAAATCCGAATGTTTTTATTAAAAAACTCAAAATATCGGAATCCATCAAAATTTCCTTCTGATTTTTATTTCAACCATCAGATCTGATCACAAGATTTTCCAAAAATTATATTGGGTATGGAAGCTGAATCATCGCCCCAAATGCCTATATAAAGGACTCCAAATGGTTGACCCACATCAGTTTCAATGCTTTCTCATGCGGAAGCCCTTCCCTTATACTTAAGCTCATTCCAAACTTCTCAGATATTTCTAAAATATGAATGTTTGTCGAGGAATCATTTCAGAAAGGCATTTCAACTATCATGCCAATCTCGGAGTGATAGTTGTATAGGGAAAGGTTTGGGCACCAAACTTCTTTACTAAGTATGCTTATATCATCTCAAAGAACATCAAGGTGAATGGATATGAGAGTTTTTTCATATCAATGCCAGGAGCTCATGATTTAGTTTATCCAGATTTACTAGTTGAACTATATAGAACAGTGAATTTTTTCAAGGAAGAAGGCATAGACAAATTTTTTTTAAGTGCTACGGGAAGACATATTCTTTATATTATAACAAGGCTGTTATTTTGATTGGAGTTCCCTATGAGGGTGACACATAGTTTTGTTCCTATAATTTTCCAAATGTCCAAGGATGTTTTGTTAAGGTGAAGGATATGTATTTACTTGGTCTTACGGATGTTAAGACTCTGAAAGTTGTTAACTTATCTACAAAGTTTTGGATTCCTGAATTGTGGGTTCAAGGATTCATCATTCTGAGGAAAGGGGATAAGGATACGTTGAAATAGAGTGACATTTATATCTTCGATTTCTTGGTGAATCTAAGGAAAATTAATCTGGTCCTACATATTCTGATTACAATCGAGAATATAAAGAATTGAAATCTAAAGGATTAGATCTTTATGTATCCAGCTATTCTTTCAAAGATGATTGTTTGATGATCAAGGTATATAAAAATTTCTTGTAGTTCAAAGGCAAGGAATTGCAATGTCATGATTGTTAGTGATGATACTCTATGAAGGATGAATGTTGTATTTTATAAATAATCCGATGAATTTTATGATTTACCTATGGATGAAGCTGAAGCCTTATCGATGAAACAGGAGGACATTGAGATCTCTAAAAAGGTAAGAAGGAAGAGGAAGCTTAAGGAAGTAAAAGTGATGAAAAAACTCCAGCATACACGAAAAACCAATCCACACCACCAAAGCCTAGGTAGAAAAAAATCTTATCCGGATGAGGTATTAACTACGTGGAGGGAAGACAAGAAGAATAAGAAATTAGGGAAGCCTAGTTTTGGTTTGGATATTACTGAAGAACATTCCTTAAAATAAAAGTCTATCGATGAGCTTGAAAATTAATAAAAAGAAAAGAAGCAAAAGAATAAGATGACTAATTAAAAGATAGTTCAATCACTTCTGAAGGATACTGAGAAAGCCTCTGAGAAAATTCTGGGACAAGAATCCTTCCCACTATAAGCTTAACCAGAGAAACCAAGAAAGATATATGTGACTCCTAAATAAGACCAAGAAAAATTAGTGCAGGAAGAAGAATAAGAAAAATCCATTGATGACACTGAATATCTCATTAAGAAAGTTGAGGATTTTCATGAGAAAGAAATCCATTCAGAAAAATTATCTATCCAAAAATCTCAATCCTAATCATCAAATCATGATACTCATAGAAATAATGAAGATAAGGAAGAAGAAGAAGTGAATAAGTTGTCTAAATAAGAAAGTTCTAATCATGATTTCATTCATCCAGAAGATGCTAAGGCAGGAGCTGAAAGGAAAGAAAGAGGAAGACAGAATTGTTCAACAATATGATTGTGAACATATATCCCCTAACGAAGAATAATCCATTCCAAAACCTGATATGGGAAAATAATTCTTTGTTGAGTACTGAATAATAATGAAGTGGGTGGTTCATGAAAGAGAAAAGCAGTTGAAATAGAAAAAGTTCACTCACCAAGAAAAATATCAAATTAGGAATCATCTTCCATAGGACATGATTTTATAGTCCAATCATTGAAGAATCTTGTTGGGACTATTTCTATATTTCCTATTATTAACTCGAGATGCCAGATGCTCCAACACACCCTAAAACAGAAATCAGATTTAGTATCCATGGGGATGGATATGTGTGTGAATATTGAAGCTAGTTTTAAATATTTTTCATAAACTATAAATCCCACAAGATATCCTTAAAGAATATGACTTGTTTGTCAATACAATCTATAGAAGACGTGAGAAATATTTATAAGTTCAAAGATAGTGTCATGGATACATTGGACACAGAAGATGTAAAGATCAAGGATCTCATAAATAGCTTTGAAAAAAAAGCTAACTCTAGAAAAAAAATCTCAGATTCACAAAGTGAAAGTTCAAAATTGAAATATGTATTCAGTTGCTCATAGTTTGAAGATAAAAAGGGATCTCTAGATTGAGATAGAGGAAAAGAATGTCCAACAGAAAGAAGCATTGAAGGCTCAGGCAGTGGTTCTTAAGGCTCGTGAAGAAAGAATCAAATCCCTAGAAAAGAAAACTGGGGATAATGATCATATTCTCAAGTTATGAATGTATGATAACTAAGAGCTCAAGAAGCTCAAAACTATTGTGAATAATTTGAGGCCGAAGGAATAATAGGGATAAAATTATTCAATTCTGATTTTTTTGTATTCTTTCCTTGTAAATTTATTTTTCCAAATCCAAATGAAATTTTTGGGTAGCTCTTTATATATTTTGTTGTCTATTACTAATATTTCAGGTACCCTATTTTCTTTTCCATTCCCAGTACATATTTTGGATAATAAAAAAGGCGAGAAATGATAAAATAATAATATGAAAATAATAAATTTCCCTAAATAAAGGGGAGTTCATCTACGGGGGAGATCATTTCCAAGAATATATCCATAAGAAATAAAATGACTAATTCTCATTCCAAAAATCTATAATATGATCCTTAGTGTTACCAAAGGCTAAGGAGGAGTTAGTCATATTCATTTGTGCCCATGTGTTAAGGGAGATATGTTTCACTTTCATATTTCAGAAAAATATTTACTAAAGTCCTTATATTCTTTTCTGTAAGGATGTCTATGCAATCCAAAAAAGTAGATAATATAGTGTAAACAAGGTTTTCTTATGAATTTCCTATTCCTTCATGACTGGGGGATATTGTTTAGTCAATAAGGTTTCCTTACGACTTTTCCTTTCATTTTTGTTTTGAAAATCACAAACACATTATCTTAAAGAAAATATATTTTACTCTATTATTTAATATTATAAGGAAAATTTTCCTTCCTCAAGGAAATTTTTCTTTATCATGTTTTTAAATTTTTCATATTTTATCAATGTATAAAATTCGGTTTCATATCCAAAACCTTATAATCATAAATACCTATACATATAAAATTTTTTTATCAAGATACAAACTCAGGTTATGAATTCTAATGAGATCGGACTCTGAACATTCAATGTTTAGACTCTGAATTCTAATGAATTCAGACTCCAAACATTCTAAGTTCAGACTCTGATTTCTAATGAATTCAGACTCCAAATTATTATGAATTCAGACTCTGAATTCTTATCAATTTAGTCCTCGAATTCTACGGAATTCAGATTCTAAATTTCCTTGAAATTCAGACTCTGGAATTCACTAGATTTCATGTTCTGAATTATTTTGTTGACAGAGTCCGATTACTCATGTATTATAGACACCGAATGGTTTTTGGTTCGACTCCAAAATTTTACTTTTTCCCTTTTACTCTGAAAAATGAATTTAGTTATGTAATCATTATTTTTCTTACTCATTTTATTGGTTATAAAATGATTTCATTCATTGATTTACTAACCAACCGCTGATTGAGTGACACATGTACAAGTCCCTACGAAATTCAATAAAAAATATGACCATTAGAGGAGGTATCCAAACGTTGAATATGGGCGTATAAATAAGTGCTCATTTGAATGAGTTCATTACTGTTCTATGACTCTGCAGATTACATGTTGGTGAAGTGATTTCTAGAGAGAGACTTTCATGATTTTTGTGTATTATACATCTTGATTAGAATTTCTTCGTGCGACTCTGAATGTTGATGAGTAAATTCAAGGGCTTCTGGAGATAGGAAGACAGAGGTGTCGACTACCTTGAAGTTGAGGGCTTTCAGGGATAACAAGACAGACTCTAATCTTCATATCAAGGGATTAACATGGTGTGTGTAAGACAAAATTTGTTATAGTATAAACCAAGGGACATTTATCCAAGGTTGTTGGATACCCTTCTCTTTGGGTAAAATGATTTACTACTTGTTACTTGTACTGTTTCATTTTTTACACTACATTTTGATTGTTGATGAAAGTATAACTATCTTATATTTCCTTATACTTTTACTATGATATAGTGAGATTCTATACACTTTATGGTATAATCTTTATCTTGGTAAACTCTTGTTATGATTCATTTCTGGAACTACTTTTGTGGAATTACATTCTCAGAATCATATTTCCAGAATCAAGAAAGTTAGTAGAACTTATAGGTTTTGTGAATTTACCATGTTTAACCTTGTAAAACAATATAATGGCTTATAACCAACATTAAAAGTTACCAATGAATTTTTTAACGTATACAATTCACCCCACCCCCCTCTTGAATATTGATCTTCTACTTTATCATTTAGATCCTATAGTTGGTATCATTGGAGAATATCATACTCCATACCAACCTAACATGCTGATAACATGGTCAATTATAAGGCTATGCATTTTCAATGGATGTCATGTAAAATTTTCATCAAGGTAATAGTGAATACATTATCATCCCCTTTTATCTCCAAAAATTCCATATACAAAGTTTCAAGTGGCATTTGAGGAATGTATTTATTGTAAAATTACCTCATAAACTGGTCTAATTTCATGGATTTACCTTCTTTATATTTATGAGTTTTCTTTATTATTGTTCACCGTTGATCAGTTTGTTCTTCCATGGGAGAGAATGATAAGACAAATATCTAATGATTTATGCTCATAAAAATAAAAAATATTATCTCCCTTATATTATAATATTTAACTGAAATGATTAGATTAGAATAAACATTGATGTGTGGTGGATTTAGTCGAATAAGAGACTCAATATCACGTTTCACACTCTTTGGTCCATTTAGTAGATTAACATGGTTCCTATTATTACTCATTTATTATCATATTTGAGTGATAATAGACACATTATATTTAATCCTAGCTCCAAAAAAATAATTTTTCATGTGGATGGTCATTTTATTTCCTGTTTCATTTGTTGTAATCAAGATTTATTTTGGATCCATCCATTGACTAAACCCAAATACTGGAAATACAAGGGTTGAGAAACAAATAAAACAGTTAGAAATCCTAATAAAATCATTACTTATTTTATCAAATTTAAGACAAACTCTTATCGACCTATAAAACATTAAGTTCATCCTATATCACTTTTTGTTCACCAAATATTTTTTATCTTATATAAAAAAAGTTTCCATAACCTAATATAAAAAAGTTGAACCATATTCTAACATGAAATAAGGATACACTTGAATAACATACATAAGTGTTACATCATTTTATATAATTATTCAATAAATATCACAATTTTACACACTTGAGAACCATAATGGTATGGAAGAATTGGATACTAGATAAATAATCCACTAATATCCTATTTTATTTTCAATATATCACAAATATAACATCATATTAATACATTTATTTACATTTCAAACTTATAACAATTGATTAAAACCTAAGTAAAAAAAATTGGGTGATATCATATTCACTATAAGGGTAACCATGGTAGATATCATTCAAAAGAGAGAATAAGATAATCACAATGGCATGATAACATAATTACGTTCATTATGTAAATGTAAAAGATTCATAAAATTTAAAATATTCAATCACACAAAGCTAAATTATGTGACTTAATTATTGATGATTAATATGTGTATAAATGTTGTAATCATCATATAAGTGTTATAACATAGACATGTTCTATCAAAAATTTTTGTAATAATAAACTTATAAACCTAGAAATTAACAATAATTATTATATATACTATTTTGGCCAAAAAAAGTGGAAACCATACTCATTCATGGAAATATTAACATAATAATTATAAATCATGTATATTATTAATATTATAAAAATTATATATAATCACAATCACACATCAATATGAAAAAATATATATTCACAATCAATTCCAATATTATCACCACCATTTCATTTTATATCTATAAAACATTTCATAATGCATCCCAGGTATATATGGGTATCAAGCATTAATTAATCAATACCAATTCATTTATATTCTACAAGTTTATGAAAAGATTCATAACTCATTATAGTTTATCGAATTGAATAAAAAATATATTCAGTCAATATTTCTACATCATAATCAATAGAAAAATTGTGAAACAATATAAGTGTAATCAAATAATCATATTAATAGTTAATCATTAGTAATATCAATTTTTTTTCATTGAAGAAATTACCCATAAAACATAGCAACAATATTTCTTCATAAAAATACATATTTCAATGTGGAATCACATATTTAAAATAAAATAACAAATTAGTAGACCATATTATCTAAAAATAATAATGAGATCATGTAATGGATTCAGATTCACTCTCAAATTTACCCAAGAGATGAATATAGAATGTTCCTTGTCGTTTTTCTTGGGTTGTCAAATCCTCAGAGACATAAGAAGTAACCTATAGACATGTACATTATATGGATTGTTTTTGGCTATGTAGTGGCCAAATTGGGTTGAATTTAGATGGTTTTAATGTATCACTAACAAAATTATGTTAACTCTTATTAATATAATGAGTTGATCCTAGATTATCTCTTGGGGTGGATTGGATGAATTCCTTTTGTAATGATTTTAATTTCTTATATTTGAGATGGGTTCATTCAAGAAGATCAAACAACATCATAACTAATTGGTTTAGTACATAAACCCATTAATACTAATCACCTATACAATTGAAGGTTCAATGTTTTGGTCACTTCAAGTTAATGGTTTGTATTAGCACATGAAGTGTGTGGCTTTAAATTCAACAAAGATGAAGGAGTTTAATGATCTTCAAACAAAATTCTCAATTAAAATATGTGATTAGAAATTAATGGATTGATAAATAACATCAAAATAATCCCCTAGATACTCCCTTGGATCAACCCATAAAATAGTTATCCCTCTATTGATTCTATGGTTTCAATGGAAGCAGAAAGTAGATGCATTAGTGAGGAATTGTTGATGTAAAAAACAATAAAAAGAAAGAAATCACTCCATAATTGTGTAAAAAATATCACAAGGTATGGTGGAATAAATTTACACCTTAAAGAATTGATATCGAGGTGATAAGAATAAAAACATAATTAAAGGAAAGGAAGAAATTTTATTAAGAACTAATGCAATTCGAATAACATACATGATAAAGAAGAACGTTACAAAACCAAATCAACATAATGACATTACAATGAAAACAAAGCTCCAAATATGATCAAATCCTTCACCACCACTTCCTTAAATAGTCATCTCTAGAGGAATCGGTCTAACTACCAAAATTTCAAAGCATCGAACATCATTATGGTAGGCCTAAGGTGGTGGAAAGTAAGGGAGAGTGGACTTCTTTATCCTTAACATGAGGTGGCATCTAGCTTTTATCCATCGAACAGACGTGTCTAAACAGAATTTTATTTGGCCTAATTGGAGTGGGCCATATAAAACAAACATGAATCTCTGGATGCCTCCTAGATCTATGTACACATTCCGCCCAAATGGATATGTGGTTTCTATGATATGATTAAATTGGTGGGATATCTTTTTTGAGTAGTGGAATCTAGCCCAGAATTCTGTCTCTAAATTGGTCCACCTTAATAACCACAACGGAGGCATAATTATCACTAGATCTTGGATATTTATATGTTCTTTTATATGTCTTATATCATCCAACGAAATTTTGGCATTATACGGTCTATATTGTGGGCCCCACATTCTCATCAGAGGACTGGTTTCTAATCCTCCTTCTCTAGAATTGTGTCTTTCATCACCAAATATCCCCATCTTTCTATATGAATCCTCCACTTATACCTGAATAAAAAATGTTCATATTGATGTGTAGATCAGTTTTCCAAAATATCAAATTAAAATATGGAATATTTCATTCCTCAAAATCAGATTATCCATTGGGCCTAAATTTGTGTACATTAGGCATGAAGTGGACGAATGATGAGAATGGATGTTCAAAATTAAAATTCACTAAATCAATACCATAAGATCAAAAATGAACATTTAGAATAACAAAATATTTATTTGTATTGTATAATCACACCCCCAACTTTATATTTTCTAGTCCCGAGCAAAATGTATCTCAACAATATGAAATTCGAATTCCCATTTCCAAAAACATTTTATACACAATGATAAAAAAATCCATAAACCAAACAATCATGAAACCCATCAAAATATTTTAATAGAAGACAGTTTCATAATCAGATCCAAATCCCAAGCCCATTCCTTTGTTCAAATTCATTATTATATTCCATCCAATATCAACTAAGTATGATGATGTGTTGTGTATTAAAATCGACATGGGGGTTCATCTTTATTCAAGGGGAAATGATGGAAGCACTATGTGGAATCACATTTCATTATTAAGATGAGTATTAATTATTGTTAATTTTAAATATTGCCATGGTAATTGAAATATCACTCAAAAGAGTTAACCCATATAGCAAGACATTGTCGATGACTCCCAGGATCAAAGACCATTGGGCACTAAGTGAATCCCACATCCTCAGAAATCATCTTGAGTTAACTCAATCAGAAAAAAATTCAAGATACCACAAATAAATATAAAATTACTAACTCTGGTCCAGAAAACTATGGATTCATGATCCCTAAGTGTCAAAAGCCACGCAGTAGGTCATTTAATTTATCTATATGCAAATTTATTGTTTTTTTATTTTTTAAAATACTCATATTTTAAATAAAAACATTACCAAACCTATGCTATTTATTTGGGGGACCCCATGAACTCAAACTAATACCTCACTATCCAAAGGACGTGCATTGTGATTTTTTTATTTGGATGAAAATATAAACAATGAAATATAACATTGCACAACCACACTTTCCAAAATCAATGCTCATGAAATTATACATGGTTTAAAATCAGAATTGGTAAATGCTAAATTATTTGATATTAAGATTCAATGTTTTCAATGTGTATTATCATGTTCAATGTTAAATGAATTTTTCCTTACATTTATACTTTTTTTCGTCTCATTATATTTACAGAAAAGAAAAAAAATTATTTCATCTCCCCCAAACATAAAATTAAAATGTCCCCTGTGTTTGAAGAAAATAAAATTTAGGAGTAGAGGTAGATAAGGGAATTTCAAAAAGGAAACTAAAATATGAGGATCATGGAATGATGTCACCTGGTGGTTGAAGTTGAAGTTATTGCATCTCCAATTTAGTCCTTTGATATCCATGTTAGTTGGAGAGTTCGCTAGTGGAGAAAGAAAAAAACAAACAATCAAACAAAAGAATATATATATTTATATATATTTATATATATTTAAAAAAGTAAAATAAAAGTATATTTATAGAAATTATAGATTAAGGAAGCACATTAATCTATAGGTATGTGGTAAGTGCACGCCCCTGTCTCCCTTTTATCCCAGGTTCGAGTCACCACGGCTTCATCGGTTGTGACGGGGTTTTCCCTAAGACCTATGATGTGGACTTTTAATTTTATCATTATTATTATATATATTTTTAACCTACAATCACATAAAAATGAAATGATGATACATTTTCTTATTTTTAAATTTCTTGGTAAGGTATTACTCAAGGATCACACCACGTGACACAGATGAATATTTCGCTCCTCCTTCATATCCAACCATACTCATAATAGAAGAAGAGGTAAACAATCTATTTTCTTATTTTTATATATCAAAATGATTCATTAATACTCTTTAAAATATATAGTTTTTTAAAATAACAAAATGTTTGTAAATAGGTAAACCATGGGTTGCCTCCTATGTAGAGAATTATGTAACGTCGTTAGCTTGACATGGACCCCTAATTGAATAATTATTTTCATAATATAAGGTATGTTCAAATAATTCTTCATCATCTTCATGATTTTGGAATGGTTCTATTAATGATTTGACTCCATGAAAATTAAATTTAAATTTTTTCCCATTTGTGGGATCATGAATTTCAACAAACCCATTGTTTTACACCTTATGAACATCTAGACCTCACCCTTCTCAGCTGTAAATTATATTTAGAACTATAAAAAAGAATAGTTTTACCCAGTACAATTTGAGTTCATAAATAATTTTCTAAATTTCCCAAAAAGCCTTATGTTCAATCTCCACTAGAAAATTTCATACTTTAATATAAACCATCATTTATGGGGAAAATCCTAAAATTGTATTATATACGGTTCGATTGGCCCAATGAGTATCTAAGAGTTTTCTCGATGAATATTTCCTAGATGGGTTAACAGTTTCCTTCAGAATTTATTATATTTCCCGATTGGCTAATTCAGCATGAAAATTGGTATATGGGTGGTAAGTAGTGGACATTTTGTATGAAATTCTATACTTTTCCATGAGGGATGAGAATGAACAATATAAAAAATTAGTTCTATGATCACTAATGACAGCCCTAGGAATTCCTAATCTAGAGAATATGTTTTATTTTAGGAATCTAATCACAGTTTGATGATCATTGGATTTTGTGGGAATATCCTCAACCCATTTTGAGACATAATAAATATCTAAGAGAATGTAGAGATTTCTTCTAGGGTTCGGTAAGGGACCCATGAAATCAATTCCCCAACAGTCAATGATTTCAAAAACTAGGATTGGAGTGAATGGAATTTGATTCCTTTTTGTGATGGACCTTCTTATTGACACCTCGGAAAACTTTTACAAAATGTGTAGGCATATCTAGATAGGGTGGGCTAGAAGAGACCACACTAAATAATCATAGCAGATGTATTTTTAGAGAAAAAGTGACCACCACATGCCTCACTATGATAGAATTTATGGATGGACTCTTGTTCTTATTCTGGGACACACCTCCTAATGACATGGTCAGGGCAGAACATATAGAGGTATAGATCATCAAACACATAGTTCCTATCATCAAAAAGAAATTTCCTATGAGCTTTATCCCCTACGAATTCTGGAATGAGTCATATAACTAAAAAATTGGCTATTTTAGCATACCAAGGGTAGTCACTCACAGAGTATAGGTGTTCATCAGGGAATGAATCAGACACACTTAGGTTATTTGTGTTGTATTTTAATTCCATTATATTGATATGATCATCTAAAAGAATTTCAACACCCTTTTTATCCTTGATTGTGACGTCAGATTATTGTAAGATAAGGACCCACCTAATCATTATAGCCTTGGAAACTTGTTTTTGGAAGTGGTATTTTAGATCAGAATGGTCAGTGAACCCAATGATGGGGGATCCTAAGAGGTAGGACCTAAACATCTCTAAGTAAAACACAATAGAAAGTAACTCATTTTCAGTGGTGGTGTAGTTTATTTGGGCATAATTTAAGTATTTTCTTGCATAAGCAATGACATAAGAGTTTTTATCACAATGTTCCCTAACACATCTACTACAACAATGTCACGGGAATCACACATAAGTTTGAATGGTATATTATAATTTGGAGATTTCATTATGGGAGGAGAGGAGAGAGAGGATTTGATGGTTGAGAATGAACCCTCATAGCTCTCTGTCCAAAAAAATGGGGCATCCTTTTCTAGGATATCACAAAGGGGACGGGTGATTGAACTAAAGTCCTTAATGGATATTTTATAGAAACCATCTTGTCCTAAAAATGACCTTACTTCCTTGAATGTTTTGGTTTATGGAAGGTGAAAAATTATTTTATCCTTGGCTTTATCAACATAAACCCCCTACCTGAGACCATATGGCCTAGAACTAGTCCCTCTTTAAACATGAAATGACATTTTTTCATGTTTAGGACTAGATTAATTTCTTCACATCGTGACAAGACTTTCTCTACCTTCCACTAACATCCATCAATGGTATTCCCAAACACATAGAAGTCATCCATGAAGACCTCTAGAAAATCGACTACCATGTCTGAGAAACTTCCCATTATGCACCGCTGGAAGGTTCCAGGACCATAGCATAAACTGAAGGGATTTTGTTTGAAGGAAAATGTTCCGAATGGGCAGGTGAATGTAGTCTTACCTTGATACTCTAGGGATACCTTAATCTGATTTCACCCCAAGTACCCATCTAAGAAATATTAGAAGGCATGAATTTCCACTTTGTCAAGGAATGGGCCAATAAATGGTAAGGGGAAATGGTCTTTCTTGGTAAATTAGTTTATCTTCCTATAGTCGATACAGAATCTCCATCCACTACTCACCATTGTTGGAAGAATCTCTCTATCCTCATTAGTTATCACTGTGATTCCAGCCATTTTTGGAACCACTTGGATTGGGCTCACCCATTCACTCTCAGTTATGGTATATATGATATTAGATTTTAACAATTTCATATGTTTTTTTCTCAGTAATTCCAGGATATTAGGATTGAGTCTCCATTAAGGTTGACTAAATTCCTTTGAATTAGAATCCAGAACAATCCAATGACTCCCGATAAGTGGGATAATCCCAAGAATATCAAAAAAAAGGTTCACCAATGGATTTCTTATGTTTCCTAAGGACATCTAGAATCATCCTCCCATTATTGACTTCCAGAGAAGAATAAATGACAATAGGATGTGTTTGACTGTCCCATAGGAAGGCATATTTGAGGGCAGAAGGACGTTCCTTCAATTCAAGATTAGGTTGGTTCAATATTTCAGCAGATTATTGGGACATTGGATCAAGTTCAATTTTTTTTCTAGAGTTTTAGATAGGATTGATTCCCCTCATGTAGATGTTTCATCTACTAGATTGGCATTATCAAATTTAGGGAAGGAAGTTGGATTGGTCTCCAGGAAAGTGGTTTCCTAAAAGGTTTCACTAATGGTTGGACCTAAGACTACATCATAAGTGAAATTTGAAATTGATTCAAGCCAAGGAGATAAACATCTTTCATGTCAAAAAAGGAATTCAATCTCATCCTGACTTACATATCCATCAACTATTCCTTTATTTTCTATGGATTTATTATAAATCCGTCTTATCATGTTTACTTCATAAATTTCCTCGTTATCCCCAATTTTTGAGATTTCATTATAAATGTTCAAGTCTAGACTCATGTTTCTAAAGGTGATGGTAATGTTCCCATTTTAGACTCGGATAACAGAATTGATTGTTGCATTGATGGGAAGACCAAGGTTGATTGGGGTTTGTTCCTTACATTATATGTTTTGATGGTTATCAAGGAAAATAAATTCAGCAAGGTAGATGAAGTATTCAACTGTTACCAGAACATCCTTTAAAATCCTCTTAGGAACCCTAATGCTACGATCAGCAAGTTTAAGTCTTACAAATTTGGTTTGGAGCTCTTCTAGGCCTAACTAGCAGTACACATAATAGGGGATGAGATTGACACTAGAACCTAGGTCACACAAGGCCTTGAAAACTTTTCTCTCTCCATGTTCAACATTGATGGAATGGAAAATCGGGTCTTTCAAAGTAGGAGGAATGGTCCCTTGAATTGTGGTATTCACATTAGCTACCTAAAGGACATGGTTCTAATGTTAAAATTTTCTTTTATAAAAGTTTAAAAGTCCATAAGGTACATTTAGTAGGAATATATGGTTTGGATTGCATCGATAAGGATAATTTTCAACTTGACTTGTGAGAATATTCCCTTGAATGTTTCACTGAATTCATGCTTGGTTTCCCCCCTCATGCATTGAGAAAATGGTTCAAGATGTCTGGTTGTTTGTTGGAGAGTTGTTTCATTGTCATTTTCATCAGTTTTCTCAGTTTTATCATGTGGTTCATTTGAATTTTCATTAGAGTTTGAAGATTCGCATGGGGTGTGTCTTATTTCTTCAGGTTTTAGAATTGATTTCTCACTTCTTAAAATAGTTACAGCTTTTATTTTTCATGAGTTTTTTGAGTACTACATGACTCTCCCCATGAATATGAGGATGGTACCACCTGAGTATGAATGGATTCCTTTCCCGTTTTTATGGTTTGAAATTCTTGTTTAAGGGAAGAGACTTCGGATTTCATCTTTTCCATTTTTTGGGATAGTATTTCTAGTGGGATTTGTGGAACATTTTGGGTTGGTGCTTGAGAAAATTAATATATTCCAGGGGGATATTTTGGAGGTTTGATGGTTTATTGAAAATAGAATGGGGGATATAGGTACTAGATAGGATGGGTTTGGAACTGGATATGGGTTTGGTAGTTCTGATGGGGGTAAGGATTTTTTCCCTATGGTTGGCTTGGTTGTTTGTTATCTTTCCAAGAGAAGCCTAGGTGGTCATTATAATTTTGGTTGAAGGTGTTCTGGTGTTGAGATGTTTGAAATTTCAAATCATTTACTTCTACTGGGGGTCCTAATAAAATAACATCCTTGATAGATGGAATGGTTGGGCAGTTGTTTGTCGTATGGGCATGTTTGTCACAAATTGTGAGAACGTCGTCTATAGTTTTGATTTCATGGAATTTCCTGAGGTATATCTCTTCAATAATCCTAGAGAGTGATGTGAAATTATCTATATGTCTTTCCTCTTATCTAAGTTTATTAATTCTAGTTGTTAATTGTGGGTTTTCATAATATGTGGAAGTTCCCCATATTTGGTTTTTTTAGAAAGATTTCCAGATACTCGTATGCATCATTTGGGGCTTTGATTTTAAAGTTTATATTACACATCTTGTCAATGATTTGTTTGTACTCCGGACCCAACCCTTCACAGAAATTTCCCACAAGATCCGGAATAGATAAACCATGGTGTGGAACCATGATTAGAGTGTCTCTAAACCTCTCCCAGGTTTCATGGAATGTCTCTCCCTCTTTTTCAAAAAAAAATTGGATAGTCTTATTAAGTTCAATTATTTTTTGGTGGGTATAGTATTTTTTGTGGAATTGTATTTTTAGATGGTCCCAAGAGTTAATAGATGATGGTCTCAAATTTTTTAGCCAATTTTTTGCTTCATCCTTTAATGAAAATCTAATTATCCTGATTTTAGATGATTCTAGTTGATTTAAGGGACACATGGTTTCTACAATGTCATTTAACTCATTAATGTGAAGGTAGGGCATCTCAGACTCTATCCCATGGAATGTGGGATGGTGGTTTAATAGATGGGTCTTAAAAATTTAGTTGGCATACTCTATAGGAATTGTGTCTAATTCATGAGGGGTAATTGGTCCAGGTAGTTGTGAGGTAGTCATTCATGGTTTGATCAACTGTATTCCCCATGTTTGGTTCTTCTTCATTTGGATTTCCATTTTGGTTCCCACCTAGGTTTATGAGTTGGTTTCATTGAAAAATGTCTCATTGAAATATGCTCAAATTTTTACTCTGGGGTATTAGAATTTTAGGATATAATGGAAACAATTCCCTTGGTGTACATGAATCCCCAACCCCAAGACTATCCACCCTAACCAGACGGTTTGATTGATCACGAGTGTAGGTGAAAATGCGCCAAAAGAGAAAAAAATAGTGAAAGGGAAAATATAAGAGAATTTGGATGAGAATAGAATAAATGTGAGAGAAAATAATGTGTTTTGAAATGTCATACTTAGGTCCCTGGTAATAGTGCCAAAATTGGGTTCACGCTAAAATTTACCCAATAGATGAAGGTAGAATGGTCCTTGTAGTTTAGCTTGGGTTGTCGAATCCTCAAAGACCTAAGAAGTAACCTACAGACACATACATTCTATGGATTTTTTTCTATGAAGTCACCAACATGTGTGGATTTTATATTGATTTAATGTATCAATAACAGGTTTAAGTTATTTCAAATTAAGATAATGAGTTGACCCTAGGTTATCACTTGGGGTGGATTATATGAATTCCTTCTTTAATGATTTTAATTTCTTACATTTGAGATGGGATAATTCAAGAAGATCAAACAACATCATCACTTACTAGTTTAATACCTACGCCCTTTGATACTAATCACCTTAACACATGAATGATCAATGTTTCGAGCACATCAAGGTAATGGTTCATATTAGCACTTGAAGTATGTGTCCTAAAAGACAACAAGGATTAAGGTGTTTTTAAGATATTTAAACAGAATTATAAATTAAAAGAAGTTATTAGAAATTAATGTATTGATAAATAAAATCCAAACCAGCCTCTTTTTACTCCCTTGGATCAACACATAAAAGATTTTTCCCTCCATTTATTCTATGATTTCAATGGAAGCTAAAAGTAGACACATGTGGGGGGGAATTGGGGATGTAAAAAACAATAAAAAGAAAGTAATCACTCCATTGTTGTGTGATGATTATCACAAGGTTTAGTGTGAATAAATTTAAACCTTAAGGAAATTATATCAATGTGAAAAGAAGAAAAACAGAATAAGAGTTAAGGAAGAAATGTTATTAATAAATAGGGTGATTCAAACAACTAACATGAGAACGAATAATGTTACAAATCCAAATCGACATAATAACATTACAATGAAAATAGAGCTCCAAAGATGATCAAATACATTACCACAAATTCCTTAAATATGCATCTCATGAGGCATGGGTGAAACTACTAACATTATAAATCATCCATATTGATTATCAAAGGCCTATGGTGGTGGAAAGTACAGGAGAGTGGACTTCTTTTTCCATGATCTGAGGTGGCATCCAGCTTTCATCCAAAGAACAGACGCATCTAAATGTCCATTTAGATGGCCAAATTGGAGTGGATCCTTGACTAATAATTTGATTCTCCAGATATTTGATAGATCTCTGGAAAATATCAGCCTAAATTGATATATTGTTTCCATGATATGTTTAACTTGGTGGACAGTTTTTCTGAGCCTCAGAATCTGGCCTAGAATTTTATCTCTAAATTGGGCTTCCTGAATAACTACAAAGGAGGCCAAATTATCACAAGATCCTAAATTATATATGTTCCTATAAATGTATTATATAATCCCTCAAAATTTGGGCTTCATTGGGTCTGTATTGTGGTCCCCACATTCTCATCAGTGGGCTGGTTTCCAATCTTCCTTCTCCAGAATTGTTTCTTTTCATCACCAAATATCCTCATATTCCTTTTTGAATCATCCATTGATCACTAAATAAAAAATGTTCATATTTAATTTTAGATCAATTTTCCAAAATATCAAATTAAAATATGTATAATTACAATCCTTAAAATCAGATGAATCATTGGGCCTAAATTTGTGTACATTAGGAATGAAGTGCACGAATGATTAGAATGGATGTTCAAAAATAAATTCACTAACTCAGGCACATAAGATCAAAAATAAACATTTAATAAAATTAAAATGTAATTAAAATTTGTATTTTTATTGTCTAATCACACCCCTATCATGAGATTAGCTAGTAACGAGCAAAATGTATCTCAACAATATGAAATTCAAATTCCATTTTCCAAAGACATTTTAATACACAATGATCACCAAACACCCTTATACCAAAAAATCATAAAAACCATCAAGATATTTTAAAAAATGATATATTCAAAAGAATATCCCAATACCATGCCCATTCCTTTGTTCAAATGAATTTCCATATTTCATCAAATATCAACTAAGTGTGAGGATGTATTGTGTATCACAATAGACATGAGGGGTTCATATTTATTCAAGGGGGAAGTGACAGAAGTGATAGGTGGAATCACATTTCAATATTTAGATGAGTATTCATTTTTTGGCAATATTTCCACGGTAATTGAAATTTCACTCAAAATATTCAACCTATATAGCGAGACTTTGCCGATGACTCCCAAGCTCAAAGACCTTAGGGAACCATGTAAAGCTCACATACTCGGTCAGTATCTCTAGTTATCTCAGGCAAAAAAAAATTAAAATTACCACAAATAGAGATAAAATTAAAAACTCTAGGCCAGAAGACTATGGAGTCACGATCCACATGTTATGAAATCCATGCACTAAGTCATTTCATTTCTCTAAGCACAAATATTTTTTTTTATTTTTTTTAAATACTCATAGTAAAACTAAAAAGATTACAAAACCTATGCTATTTGTTTGGGGGACCCCACAAACTGAAAATAATATCCCACTATCCAAAACACATATATTGTGATCTTTTTTTGGGATGAAAATGTAAATGATGAAATATCACATTGGACAACCACACTTTCCAAAATCTAGGCTCATGAAATTATACATGGATTAAAATCAGATTTGGGGAATGCTAAATTATTTGATATTCAGTTTCAATGTTTTTAATTAGTATTATCATGCTCAAAGTTAAAGTAATTTTTTCCCATTTACACACATTTTTTGGAAAACATTTTTTTACAGAAAGGAAAAAAATATTTCATCTCCCCCCCCCCCAAATAAAATAACACTGTCCCCAGGGTTTAAAGAAATGAAAACACAGAATAAGTAGAGGTATATAAGTTATGTTCAAAAAATAAATTTAAATATAAGGATCATGGAATTAAGTCACATGGTGGTTGAAGTTGATGTTATTGCAGCTTTAATTTAGACATTTGATATACATGTCACTTACAGAGTTCCCTAGTGGAAAAAAGGAATGAAAAAACCAAAAAACAAAACAATATATATTTATATTTATTTAGAAAAAGTAATATAAAAGTATATATATAAAAATTATAGAATAAGTTATCATAATAAGCTATAGGTCAGTGGTAAGTGCGCGCCCCTATCTCCCTTCGGTCCCGGTTTGAGTCCTCGCTTCTTCACCAGTTGTGACGGGGTTTTCCCCATGACCAATGATGTGGACATTTAATTTTTTTATTATTATTATCTACTTTTTTAACCTACAAACACATAATAAAAGTGAACTGATGATTCATTGCCTTGTTTTTAAATTTATGGGTAAGGTATTACTCAATGATCACGCCATGTGACACAGATGAATATGACTCTTCAATTTCATACCCATATATACTCATAATAGAATAATAGGTCAAGAGTCTATTTATTTATTTTTAAATATAAAAATGAATAATTATTCCTTTTTAAAATATAAATTTTATTAAAACAAAAAAATGATTGGAAACTTGAAAACCAGGGGTTGCCTCCAGTACAACACTTTTTTATCATCATTAGCTCGACTTAGACCCCTAATAGATTAATTATTTTCATCATCTAATGTAGGTTCACAAAATTATTCATCAAATTAATGTTTTTGTAATGGTTTTATGTATGGTTTGACTCTATGACCATAAAATTTAAATGTTTGAACATTTTTTGGATCTTGAATTTCAATTGTCCCATGGGGGTACACCTTATGCACTATGTATGGACCTGACCATCTAGACCTCAACTTTCCCTGGTGTAAATTATGATTATAACTATACAAAAGAATAGTTTTACCCAGGACAATGTGTCTGGTTTTAAAATTTCAATATCGATAGGATTGTAATTTATCTTTATTAATCTTTGACTTTTCATAAGCCTTCATCTTAAGTTCCTAATGTTCCATGAGATCTAATTTCCTTTTTTGGCCAATGAGATGTCATAATTCATTTTCATAATCACCCAAAAAGACTTATGTTCAATCTCCACTGGAAAATGGGATGATTTACCATAAAAAACCTATATGGGGACATTCCTAAAATGGTTTTATATGTGGTCCAATTTTCCCAAATATCATCTAAGGGTTTCCTCAAAAAATCTTTCATAGATGGATTTACAGTTTTCCCAAGAATTTATTTGATTTCTCGATTGGCTAACTCATCATGACCATTGGTCTATGGGTGGAATGAAGTGGAAACTTTGTGAAAAATTCCATAACTGTCCATGAGTGATGAGAATGGGCGATTGAAAAAATGAGTTCCACGATCACTAATGGTATCCTTATGAATTTCTTATCTAGAGAAGATGTTTTTTAAGAATATTATCATAGATTGATGATCATTGGATTTTTGGTAATGGACTCAACCTATTTTGAAACATAATAAATATCTAATAGAATGTAAATATATCCCTTAGGGTTTGGGAGGGGACCCATTAAATCAATTCCCAATTAGTCAAAGATTTCAACCACAAATATGGGAGTGAGTGGCATTTGATTCCTTTTTGTGATGTACCCTAGTTCTTTAAACCTAGTACATCTTTGACAAAATTTTTAGGAGTCCCTTGAGAGGGTTGAACATAATAGACCACACTGAAGAATTATAGCAGACTATTTTGAGAGGAATAGTGACCTCCACATGCCTAACTATGAAATAATTTAAGGATGGACTCTTGTTCAGATTCTGGGACACACCTCCTAATATCTTCTTCAGTATAGATTTTATAGAGGTATGTATCATCATACACACAGTGTCTAATATCAAAAATAAATCTCTTTGGAGATCAAGTCCCTGAGAATTTTTGAATGACTCATGTAACTAATAAATTTTCTATGTCCGCATACCAAGGGTAGTAACTCACAGATTATAGGTGTTCATCAGCTAATGAATCAGACACATAAAGGTGATTTTAGTATTCTTTTAATTCCATCCTAGATAGATTATCATCTACAACATTTTATACTCATTTTTTAACCTTGATTTTGAGGTGAAATTCTTGTAAGAGAAGTACCCACCTAATCAGTCTAGCCTTGGCATCGTGTTTTTGGAAGAGGTATATTTGTGCAAAATATTCTGTGAAAAAAATGATGGGGGATCCTAGGAGGTAGGACATAAACATATCTAAGGAAAATAAAATAGAAAGTAACTCTATTTCAGTTGTGGTGTAGTTGATTTGGGAATAATTTGAGGATTTTTCTTGCATAATCAATGACATAAGTATTTTTATCACAATGTTGTCCTAACACATCTCCTACAGAAAAATCACTAGATTCACACATAAGTTCGAAAGGATGGTTTCAATTTTGAGATTTCGGGAAGGGAGGAGAGGTGAGAGAGGATTTGAGGGTTGATAATGAACCCTCACAGCTATCATTCCAAACAAATGGAGCATCCTTTACTAAGAGAGTATAAAGAGTATGGGAGATTGAAATAAATTACTTGATGAATATTCTATAGAAACCAACATTTCCAAATAAATAACTCACATCCTTGACAATGTTGGGTGATAGAAGGTGAAAAATGTTTTCAACCTTGTCTTTATCAACATAAATCAACCTAACTAAGACTAGATGTCCTATAACTACTTTCTCTTTAACCATGAAATGACATTTTTCCCAGTTTAGGACCAGATTCTTTTCTTCACATCGTGAAAATTTTCTCTATAAATTCCACAGACATACCTCAAATGTATCCCCAAACACAGATATTCTATCCATGAAGACTTATAGAAAAACCCCTACCATGTATGACAAGATTCCCATCATGCCCCGCTGGAAGGTTCTAGGGTAATTTCATAAACTGAAGGGGTGTGTTTGAAGGAAAAAGTGTCTAATGTACAGGTGAATGTAGTCTTCCCTTGATCCTCTAGGGATACCTCAATCTGATTGTACCCCGAGTAACCATATAAGAAACACTATAAGTAAGGACCTGCCACTCTCTCAAGGACTTGGTCAATGAATAGTAATATAAAATGGTCATTCTTTGTAAATGAATTTAGCTTCTTATAGTCGATACAGACTCTCCAGCCACAACTCACCCTTGTTGGATGAATCTCTCCATCCTCATTGGTTATCACTGTGATTCCAGTCTTTTTTGGAACCACTTGTATTGGACTCACCCATTCACTCTTAGCTGTGGGATAGATGATACAATATATTAACAATTTCAGAAGTTCTTTTCTCAATACTTCTATGAGATTAGGATATAGTCGTCATTGAGGTTGACGACATGGCTTTGAATTAGATCCTAGAACAATCCTATGAGTCCCGATAAGTGGGCTACTCCCAATAATATCAGATAGGGTCCAACCAATGGAATTATTATGTTTCCTAAGGACATCTAGAATCATGATCTCATTATTGGCTTCAAGATAAGAAGAAATTACAGTAGGATGTGTTTTATTTTTCCCTAGTAAGGCACACTTGAGTACAGTAGGAAGTTCTGTTAGTTCAAGATCATGTTTGTTCAAAATATCAGCAGAAGATTGGGAAGCAGGATAATGTTCAATTTTTTCCTAGTGTTTTAGATAGGATTGATTCCCCATATATAGAAGTTTTAGAAACTAGATTTTATTTGATAAGATTTATAGAAGGAAGTTAGTGTGGTCTCTATCAAAGTGGTTTCCTAAAAGGTTTCTCTGATTGTTGGACTTAAGAGTTCATCATAAGAGAAATTTTAAAATGATTCAATTATTCATATCATGTTTACATCATTAATGTCCTCATCATCCTCTATTTGTGTACTTTCACTATAGATGTCCATGTCTAGACTAATGTTTCTAAGGTTATTATCATGTTCCCATTTCAGTCTTGGATAAAAGAGTTTATTGTTGCAAGGAAGGTAATACCAAGAATGATTAAGGATTTTTCTTTATTTCATATTTTTGGATGGTGGTCAAGGACAGTGAAGTCAGAAGGGTAGATGAAGTTTTCATCCTTTAACAGAACATCCTTTATAATCCCCTTTTTAATCCTAATCCTACGATCAACATGTTGAAGTGTGATAGATGTGGGTCGAAGCTCTTGAAGGCCTAACTTGAAATACATAGCATAGGGGATGAGATTGACACTAGCACATAGGTCACACAAGGCCTTGAAAACATTTTCGTCTCCTAGTTCAATATTGATGTAAGGGAAACACATGTCTTTCAACATAAGATTAATTGTCCCATGAATGGTGGTACTCACATTTGCTGCCAAAAGGAAATTTTTTTATGTGATTTTTTCTAAAAGTGCACAAGACATTAAGGTATAGTGAATAAGCAGGTATGGTTTGGATTTAATCAAGAAGGGGGTGTTCAAATTGACATGTGATAATATTACCTTTAATTTTTAAATCAATTCATGCTTTGTTTTCCCTCTCATGCGTTGAATAAATGGTGTAGGTAGTGGGTTTTTTTGTTGAAGAGTTGTTTCTTTAATGTTATTATCTGTTTCCTTAGATTGATCTTGTGGATAATTTGAATTTTCATTAGATTCTGAAGCTTCACATGGTTTTTAACTTATTTTTTCAGTTTAGTCAATTGATTTCCCACTTCTTAAAATAGTCACAACCTTTAGTTGTTCATGAGTTGTTTGATTACAACTTGACTCTCCCCTTGAAGTTTAGGATGGTACAGTGAGAGTATGCATGGGTTCCTTTCAAGATTCTATGGATTCAATTTCTTGTTTAAGGGAAGAGACACTTATTTTCATCCTTTCCATTCCTTTCACAATTGTTCTAGTTTTCATTGTGGAACAGTTTGGGTTGGTTCTTGAAAAGATTAGTTTATCCCAAGGGGATATTTTGGAGGTAGGATGGTTTGTTGAAAATGGACAAGTGGCTATTGGTATTGGATTGGATGGGTTTAGAACTGGTTTTGGGTTTTGTAGATCTGATGGGGGTATGGATTTTTCCCCTTTGGTTTTCTAGGGTGTTGGTTATCTTTCTAGAAAAAGCCTGGGTGGTCATTATACCTTTTGAAGAAGATGTTTGGTTTTGGGGCTTTTGAATGTTCAAAGTAATTAAATCTACTGAGGGTCCTCATAAAATAACATCAATGATGGAGGGAATGGTTGGGCAGTTTTCTACCTTATGGTCATGTGTTTCCCAAATTGTGCAAATAGGGTCTACAGTTTGGATTTCATCGACATTCCTAAGGTATATCTCTTCAACCTTACTAGAGAGTGCTGCGAGTTTAGCCATAAGTCTTTCCAGTTATCTATGTGTATGAATTCGAGTAGTTCTTTGTTGATTTTCAGAATAAGGTGAGGTTCCCCATGTTTGGTTTTGTTCAGAGTGTCTTTCTAGATAATCATAATCATCATTTTGGGCTCTATTTTTTAATGTTCAATAACACATCATGTCAATGAATGTTTTATTCCTCGGACCCAACCCTTCATTGAAAATTTTCACTTGTTTAGGAATAGAAAACCCATGTTGTGGAACCATGTTTAGAGTGTCTTTGTACCTCCCTCATGTTTAATATAATTACCCTCCCTCTTTTTCCAAGATGTTTTCGATATTATTTTTAAGTGCAATTTTATTGTGGTTGGGAAATTTTTTTTTGATGAATTCTCTTTGGAGTTGGTCCCAAGAGTTGATGGATGATGGTCTTACATTTTTATCCATTTTTTCACTCAATCCTATAAATAAAAAGGAAATAGCCAAAACTTATCCAATTCTAGTTGATGTGGGGGACACATGATTTCTACAATTTCATTAAACTCCATAACCTGAAGGTAGAAAATCTCAGACTACATTCCCTGGAATGTTGGAAGGTGGATTAATAAATTGGGTTTAAAGATGTAGTTGGAATCTCCTAGGTAATATTGTATAATTCATGAGGGGGCATTGGTCCATGTAGGTTTGAGGTAGTCCTTCATGGTTTGATAACTGCAATCCCCATGTTTGGGGTAGCCTCATTTGGATATCCATTTTTGGATCCCATCCGGGTTTATGAGTTGGTTTCTTTGAATACCTTCCATTGAAACAGGCTCAATTTTTGACTCTGAAGTGTTAGTAATATTAGGATCTACTATACAATATTCCCTTGGTGTACTTGACTCCCCAACCCTAGGATTATCCACCCTAACTAGACAGTTTGATTGATCAAGAGTGTAGGCAGACATGCGCCAGAAGAGAAAAAAATGAGAAATGAAAAGATAATAGAATTTGAATGAGAATATTAGAAATGGGGGAGAATAGAATGTGTGTTCAGTTGAGTTACTTGGGTTCCAAGAAATGGTGCCAAATTTTGGTTCATGCTCAAATTTACCCAAGACATGAAGGTATAACGGTCCATGAAGTTTATCTTGGGTTGTCGAATCCTCTAAGACTAAAGAAGTAACCTACAGTCATGTACATTCTATGGAATATTTTTTCATATAATGTGTCCAAATTGGGTTCATTTTATATCGGTTTAAAGAATCACTATCATATTTAAGAAAGTAAAAATTAAGAAAATGAAATTATCCTATGTTATCGCTTGGTGTGGATTAGATGAATTACTTTTTTAATGATTGCAATTTCTTATATTTTAGATGGGTTTATTCAAAAAGATCAAACAACATCATCACTTAGTGGTTTAATACCTACATAATTTAATATTAATCACCTATAAACTTAAAGTGAGTTGCCTTAAATTAAACAAGGATGAAGGTGTTTAATGAACTTAAAACATAATTATCAACTAGTATATGTGATTATAAATTAATGGGGTGAGAAATAACATCCAGACCAGCCCCTTGTTACTCACATGGATCAACCCATACAAGATTTATCCCTCCATTGATTCTATGGTTTCAATGGAAGCGGAAAGTAGACTCATAAGGGAAGAATTGGAGAAGTAAAAAAAAGTAATCACCCCACCATTGTGTGAAGAATATCACAAGATATGGTGTGAATAAATTCACACATCAAGGAAATGATATTAAAGTGATAATAATAGAAACGGAATAAGAGTAAAGGAAGAAATTTTATTAAGAACTAAGGTGATTCGAATAACTTACAGGAGAAAGAAGAACGTTACAAATCCAAATCAACATAATAACATTACAATGAAAAAAAGCTCCATAGATATTCAACTCCTTCACCAAAACTTCCATAAATAGGAATCTCAAGAGGAAGAGGTCGAACTCCCAAAATTACAAAGCATCCAACTTGATTATGGTAGGCCTAGGGTGGTGGAAACTACGAGAGGGTGAACATCTTTATCCTTGACATGAGGTGGCATCCAAATTTCATCCACCGAATATACGCTTCTAAATGGCCTTCTAGATGTCCAAATTGGAGTGGGACATATACAAAAAAGTGATGCTCCAGATGTCTACTAGCTCTTTGTAAAATTTCAGACCAAATGGATTGTTGTTTCTGAGATATGATTAAATTGGTGGGCTGTTTTTCTAAGCTGCATAATATGACCCAGAATTTTATCTCTAAATTGGGCCGCCTGAACAACCACATTAGAGGCTGAATTAGCACTGGAATCTAACGAATTATATGTTCTATATATGACTTATATAATCCCATGAAATTTGGGATTCAGTCAGTCTGTATTGTGGGCCCCACATTCTTATTAGTGGGTCGGTGTCCAATCTTCCTTCTCATGAGTTGTTTCCTTTAATCACCAAATATCCTCATCTTCCATTATGAATACTCCATTTATCATTGAATGAAAAATTTTCATATTTAAGTGTAGATAAATTTTCCAAATTATTAAGTTAATTTATGGATAATTAAATTTCTTAAAATCAGATGAGTCATCGGGCCCAAATTGCTGTAAATTTGGCATGAGGTATATGAATGTTCAGAATGGATGTTCAGAATTAATATTCAGTAACTCAGGACCATATGATCAAAAATGAACATTTAATACAATTAAAATGTAATTAAAATAAGTATTTTTTTTGAATAATCATATTTTTAAAGAAAATATTATTCATGACATTTTTAAAATAATCTTTCATGTTATAAGAAGAAATAATGATTATTTTCATTCCTCTGGAAGGAAGTTCGACATTTGGAAAATGATCAAGGTGATTATTTCTACAAAAATTAATTACAAATTTAAGAAATGTAAACATGAATTTAGTTAATCATTTTTGAATAGTAAATAAAATTCTTCAAAACATCTTAATTAAAATAGGTAGATTGATGAAAATCATTCACTACCAATGAATAAATATATTATGATTCTTAAAAAAATTCTCAATCATTTTATAAACTAAATAAGGGATAATTATTGGAAAAAATGAAAATCACAAGAATAAATATAAATGAATTAAATTAATGGGGCATAAATTATAATCATCATATTTTTATCTCAATGGATATTTAATATAAACAATCCCAAAATGATATTACAGGGTAAAATAAATCACATACCGCTAATATAATTTTTATTCCTACATATTCTAACCACCTCTTATTTGATAAAAATCTATTGAGAATATTATTAAGTAACATTTGGATAATCTATTATCAAAATAATCTATTTTGTGATGTTGATAGGGTTTTTTAAATGTGATTTCAAATGTATTGGTAGATATAAAGGGCTCGTGTAATATTGATAATTGCATATGGATGACCTTTTATAAGGGCGAGGAGTGTATCACTTGTAATTATTAAGATTATTAATTTATAATAATTTTAGTCTCTAGGAAATGTAAATTCAAATATGATCTTTTTCTAAGGTAGAATGAGATATAATTGAAATCTATTCCTATATTTTGTCATAGAGAAATTTTTAGGTCATTTAAACCTTTTTCTATATAGCTTAACACCTTTTAACATTTACTATTGCATGGATTTTTTTACCTCAATTATGAATAAGAATGAAAAAAATTTATCTAACCTTAATAAATAATACAAATTATAATTCACCATAATATAAAATTTATTTTAAAAAATAAAATTTCTATAACAGGAAAAAAAAATTCACTATATGTTCACAAAATGTAACAAACTTTTTTTTATGAAAATTTGTTACCATGCATAAAATGGAGTTTACCTTCATTCTAATCAAGGTAAAAATTATTAGATATATGTTGAAATATGTTATTAAATAAATCATATACACAATTTATTATAATAATTCATTAAGAGAAATTATTATATTTTATAAATATAAAAAAATATATATTTAACATTGAAATAATTTTGTACAAACAACTTATTTATATCATTAAATGATTTTATTTTAATTTCTATCATATTGAAAACATGTAAATTAATTATATATTTTTAATCAATAATTTTTCCATAATTCTGTTAGTACTATTGACACCAAATATTCAAAATACTAGGTAAAATTTTAACATTAAATAATATTATTTAAATTGTACATAATTTTCCCTATAAAATCAATTTTACATATACTTAAAGATGTCGAATAAATAAATTCTAATTAAAATGAAATATATTATAAAATTTAGAGTTATAATATTTGTTTTAATTTAGAAAAAAAATTAAATAATATAATATATGGTTTATGGGACATGATATCTAATGATGGTATTATGTCTGGAATATTCACTCACTAAGGCCCTGATAGCCTTCTACATGAATCTATATACTAAGGTACCTGTTGAAGGAAAAACACTATTACATGAATCATAATTATATGGTTGTTGGTTTCCATACCCTTGATGAGTCATCTCCCTATATATTCTATTTTGATCATGGAACATCATGATTATTGTAAGATGTCATTATTTGTATAGATATATATGATATTGTTAAAGGGCCATGATATTGATAATTATAGTGATGAGGCTTCATCATATGGATATATTCTATAGGTGATTATTCTTTGTATAGTGTGTGTTTTACTTCCACCTATGGAGTGGAGAGTATCTTTAACACAAATGGTGCAATCTGATTTTTTATCCCTGTGTTTTGGTTTATTGTGGGAGAGCATGATAATAATACACATAAATTTATCTTGATTCATGAAATTTATAGATATAGGCGACCTATATTTCAAACTTAGTAATACCCACATGTTGTTGAGGGTTGGATCTATTTGCGAGTTTGTGTATTGTACATTTCAAATACACCTCTAGATAATTTTTTAATTCCAGAAACTATCAGTTTCCATTGATTATTAGGATGATAGAGAATATTTGTGACTGAGGTTATTATTGAGATTTATCTACCATATTAAAATTTTTAGATACTAATTTGGGATTTGAATTTGATGGTGGTTATTTGATAAATGTCCATCAATAGTTTTTAGCAACATCATAGAATGATTTCATTTACTGATTAATTGTCAAGGATTACTAACTTCTCCCAATAATCTATTTACATGGTGTGTGATGGGTAATTTGAAGAATGAATGCGTCACTATGGATTTTATGAGACCATCAAGATGGAGTAATTCTCCTCTATATCTATACCAATTCTAGAGTGACGAATCAATCTATAGTTGGGGAAAAAATTTAGGGTGGCTTCTCGCTAAAAGAGGGATAGGTTTTTATCCATTGTGTGTAATTCATTAGTAGTGATAGGAGATGATAGGATAACAAATTCAATAAAATGTTTTGATCATTTGATCATGTTCAAACATATGTATTCACAGGTTATAGATCAAATAAAATATTTATTAATATAGTTTACAAGATAAAATTCACCTAATATGGTCTATATTACATCTCATTTTTCTTAAAACCTCCCTTTTAATAGTTGATAAACAATCTTTGGATGGGTCTCCTATGTAGAGGTAGTGGCCCTAATTGGGTGACATGAATGTAAGATATCATTGATGTGGATGTATTACATCTGTTAGAGGTGAAACTATTAAATATCTATTTTTTCCATTTAATTTTATTATGATATGATTTCTATTTTATTTTTATTAGTTTATTTGGATTTAATTAATTATTTTTATTGTGTTGAAGACATATGATTTCATGATTAATGGTTTTGGTTTAATATATCCCATTATTTCATCAGTCACTTTTTAATATCTCATTAGACATGGAAATATTAGTGAAATAATGTTATACATACAATATTTAGTGCATGTAATGGCTCAAGGTGTCATGGGTGCGAGTAGTGATTGAAAAGGTTGATGATAACATGTTCCTATGTTTGTGTGAAAGTTCAATATTTTTCTATGTTTCAAGTGTATTGGATATTTTCATTCCAAATTCACATTATTAATCTATATAGATCATGATTATTATATTATGATTCTATTCAACTTCGCAATGGTAAATTTTATTCATTTGTAATTGTATTTCATTTTATTATGTTTTCGGGTCCACTAATATTATTCCACATTATTTTTTAAAAAATATGTATTCCCATAATGTGTTTTCCGATATGATAAGATGTTGTTATGTTTTAAAATCTTCAAAGTTTCAGTTAACCAAATTTTTATGTTTCTTTTACTAAGTATATTATGATTTTTTTATCATATTAGTAGTTACAATTTGAGTCTTGTGGGGATAAATTATGGGAAAAATTTACAATTGTTTTAAAATATGTTTCTTATAAACATTTTTATCGAAGATACAGAATCATCCATTTTTACGAATATGTGATTATTTATTGTTTACCTAATAACATATCAATGTAATTTAGAATAAATACATGTTAGTATTAGGTTGTATTAGACTTGTTTTTATTGAAGTTATTATTATCATTAAAACAGGTAGTGTAGCTCTATGGATCTTCAACTGGTATTAAGAAAAAGTTTAGTTCTTTTTTAGTATTAGATTAGTTCTTTTGGGGATTCAGATAATGGGAACATGGTGATAACTTAAAGGATATTCTTATTTATAGGATTAAATTCCCAAGATTTGTAAAACATGAGATTTTGTGGTTTCTTATATATTTATTTTCTATTTGGATACTTCAATGTGGATGTAGTTTTGGAAAAAATGAATATAGGGGTAATCACAATGAAAAGGACTAGTTTTTTATCAAATATACATTTACTCTGATCATAACGACTGGGATTATGAAAAAACATGTTGCAAGAAACTCCCATATCATATGATTTGATTGATAATATGATCTTTAAGAACCATTATGAATAATTTTAGAACATATTTTTTTTATTGATTGGAAAGCTAGGTAGAAATTGACCATGGAAAAAATTTGTGAATCGAAAATAGTTATATGTTCATTCTATTATATCACAGTTTAATTGAAAGTATCATTATCCAAAATGAATTTATTATTATATAAGATATCATAGTATTCGGTTTCCTTATAATTTAATCATGTAATCTACCATTACGTGATATTCTCATATTATTTTGTTTAAATATTTGGTTGGAGACTATGTCATTTCAAATGATATTATGATCAGAAGGTCCGTAAGACCTCATATAACCATTATTGGATGTTTATTTGGATCTTATTCTTTAGGTAATATAAGAATCTCAATACATTTACATTTTGAATTAAATTATGAGTCTCCGTTTATCAGTTATTGTGAGGTAGATATACCAGTTATCACATATATCATTATATTCTTATTGAAATCTTATCTCCTAAAATTATTGAATGGTAATTAAATTGATGAGGACGAAATATTGTTTATGAGGGAAGAATATAACAAAATAATATTTTTTAATCAATTTTTCTCTAACATAATAGTATCTACGATATATTTCTCCACGCGAAACATCAAAATATAATGAGTTTTATAATAATATATGTATATTATTATGAAAATTAGGACTAATAAACCCATAAAAAATAAATAATTTTATATAAATATTCTAATGCATACTGAATTTGACTAAGAGCACATAATGTTTCAAAAGGGAATTATGTTGAATAAAAGTATTTTTTATTCATATATTATATTTTTATTAAAAATAACAATCTACAAATTTTATAATAATAATTTAGTAAAATTAACTTTATTTTTTTATTTTAGTATATAAAAATTAACTTATAGTTAATATTTTATATTTTTGGAAGTGATATATTTTTATGTCAATATTGAAAGAATAATAATTTCTCAATTGTCATATCTTTAATGAAATTATCATAATATAATAATAATATAAAATTCATTGAAATAATATTAATTATAATAATATTTATTATAAATTAAAAATCAATCTATTTAAAATATTTTGTTCAAATTATAAAACCCATGTTTAACATGGAACATACTTATGTTATATTTAACTCAAAACATAATATCTATTGACTTATATTAAATAAATATTTTTAACACTTTTAAAAATTAAATATTTTAAAATTATTTTATATTTAATATCATAATTTTCATTTTATTTAATAATTTAAATATCATTTTTAGGTATAGATCATGATTTTGTATAATAAATATAATTACCATAAAAAATATTGTTTCTGACACTTTTGTCTGGGCGTGCTTACGTCCATTGAGGACACACTACGCTGTTTCCCCGTATTCCTGCTTTCCAACGGAGGGCAACATCCGTTGATTTTTCATGGATGTTTTTTCTTTGATTGAAATGGGATAATGGGATATCGACTCATCTTTTTTGGATTCCTCCTCAGAATTCGTTACCTAGTCTCGGTCTCCCATAAATATTAAGACATTGTTCATTAAACTCTTTTCTTGTTCCATATATTCATGGGCGTCGATTAATTACATCACTTCTATCAGGATATTCCAAAGGGAAAATTTTGGGAAGTAACCTTCAATTGAATGAGTAGTCACATTGGACATCACTGTCTTGTCCGGACATTGATACATTGTTGCATCTAGGCTTCCTCCCAATGTGATAGGTCTTCTTGAGTGTGCAAGTGCCCAAAAATTCCCATGTCGAGTGCAAGGAATTATATGTCATAGGAATTTCCCAATATTTTTCTCAGCATAAAATTTATAACAAAGGGTATGCCTTGATTTTTACATCTGGTTGAGATAGATCAGACTAATCAGAATACTAAGAGGAGTATAACAGATGAGTACATCACTTGCGGGAGTACATGAGAGGTTTACTAGTTGAGTGGATCAAACATCCATACAAAACAGATCCAAGTATTCTTTTGTCCATGCAATGGGGATTCCGAGGTTTACTGTTACTTGGGATTGTACCTTAGGGAGGGTTCCTATGTACCACATCCCGAGAAATAGGGATCAAAAGCCACATAGTTCGGTGGAGTGATGAATCTGACTATATGAAAAGGAGAACAACCTGGAGTAGTGTTGGGGCATATGCATGGACAGTAGCCCATTGCAATAGAGAAAGTCTTGGTTGGATGGTTATGGATTGTGTGTGGCTTAGGCAGGGTATGATTCCCAATGAAATGGATTGATCACACTAGGATGTGGTGGCTCGAGTAACAATCAGGATAAATGATGGATGGTTGAATGATGTGGGTGGTGAATTTGATGGGAACATCATGAAGATGATATTAGTGTCGGTCTTGAACATCTAAGAGGCTTCTAATGTATCCCTATAGAGGGGAATACATGTCCACATAGTTCAAGATGGGGAGATGGGACACTAGAGAAGGTGGCCTTTGAGAATGGATGCTTGGATGGGACCTAGAGGAAGTAGAACCTCCGGGTGGGGGAATGACCTTCCCAAAACACAAATGGCTCAAGGGAGAGACTAGGATGAATTGTAAGTGATTTTATTGAACCTCAGAAATGCTTCCTACGTATCCCCAAGCTAAGGAATCAATGTCCACATATTTTAGAAGAAAAATGATGGTCTTTAACCTCAGGAAGGCTTCCAACATATACCTGAGGTTGGAAATCAAAGTCCACATAGTTCAGAATGGGGAATGGAATAGTGGTGTACACATATGACAGTGACCCGACAACATTCTAGGTCATACACAAGGTTAGAATCCCGAGAGTTGGTTTGACATTGAAATAGGGAGGACCCAGGATGTGGGTCCCAATAAAGGGGAGACTGGATATTATCAGGGTTTGTAGTTGAACCCCATAGAGGCTTCCTATATAGCCTACCTAGGAGACAGTGATCAAATACCTTGTAGTTTGAATGGTTTTACCAATGGTTGGGGTTCAACCTCATGGAGGCTTCTTATATACCATACCATGGAAATCGGGATCAAAACCCATGTTGTTATAATAGTTTTACCAGTGTTTGGGGTTGAACACTAGGGAGTCATCCTACATACCCTACCTAGGAGATATGAATCAAAAACCACAGAGTTATAATAGTTTTACCCTTTTGTGGTTGAACATCAGGGATGATTCTTATGTACCATGCCTAGGAGATAGGGATCAAAACACCTAAATTTTAGGTTGAGGCATTGGATCGGGGGGTGCTCAGAGGGTCGTGACCCAAAGATGCTTTTGGGGGGCTTAAGTGTGGTTACCAACCCAATATTGGTCTAACTTGTAAAGGCCAGACCAGAGAGATAGATTGAAACAAAGGTGAATGTTACAGCTTGATATAAATTGGGATTGAAACTCATGGAGGATTTCTATGTAACGTTTCTGAGATACATGGATGGAAACCCATGTAGTTTGTATACATATTGTTTATCGTCATGCGGGCTGAGTGGGGAATAATGTTTAACATCATATAGGATGATGGTGTACAGATGTGAAATAGTCAGGACTGATGGGTGATTGACTTGATCCTCTAGGAGGCTTCCTTCATACCATTCATGGAAAGGGGTTGGGAATCTAAGCCCACATAGTTCGGTAGGGGGATTCGGGATTACACGTTAAGGAATTATGAGGAGGATTCCATGTTCGATGCTTACTCAAATCCCACATGAGTCATTCTTGGTGTGAGAAACATGAGTTAGAAAAGACCTAACTATCACATGAAAAATGGTAATTCTATGAAAAAATAGAGCGAGGATTTTGGGTGATTGGAGGCCATGGGAGATGCAGATTGGTACTTACTCTATGATGGAGGCCTAATGGAAATAAATACCAAAGGAAAATATATGGGGTAATGAGTATCCATGTTCCCGTATTTCTTCTAGCCTTCATTCTTAGATGAATATAGGTGGAGCAAGGATGCTACCTCTCACATGAAAGGATATGGGATTACACTAGGATGGTTTCTCTCCCCCATGGAATGATGTCATTCCATTAAAGGATGATCTCATTAAATATGAGGAATATCTATCTCTTGTGAAGACTAGTGGGTATGGAAAATATCTGAGAAAGGGAAGCCCGTGTATATTGCATGGATCATGGCTATAGTTTAACATCGTGTAGTGAGGATGATAGTTCTTGGCAGTTTAATTACATCTGTCTCATATGATTTCAATTCACTCCTCACCCTTAGGAATTACATAACTAATACCCACCCACCCATGGGGAAGGGAAGGCCTCAAAAATTCCATGTGGATACAGGGTTATGGGTTGATCCATTTAGGGGACCACGTTAGCTTGGCTATTCTATGAAGAAATATTTTTTCGTGTGCCTATACAAAAAAGAATTAGGCTATGAAATACAATATAAAACACCTCCCAAGTTTCCTTGATGTCTCTTTCATAATAACCTAGAGGGATATATGGGGGAAGGGTTTCTGAAGGAAAAGGGTTCATTGGAAGGGACCTTGTGAAGCATTGGTGCTACATAGAGTAGAACTACTCCAAAAATGGGTATGATTCACAAAGTGGAGTGGCCTACCCAAGGCATGGAGTATACATGTATATAATGGGAGCTTCACGATGTGCATGTTATTAAAAAGAGTATGACTTTTGGGGGCATGGTTTCCATGTAAAGATCGACATTCCAAAAATATGTACTTTCTGAAGCCCAATTATCCTACCTTATCATGGGTTCCATATGTGCATGGAAGGTACTTCGTGATGCACATGTGTTTTTCAAAGAACCAAGTTCCCATAGGGATATCCTTCCTTTTTGATGGCCCATGGGCATCATGAAGGGAAATCCTGAATGAAGATCGGTTGTTTTGAGCTATGAAAATGGTAGTTCGCAATGTTCAATTTTCTTAATGTGATAATTTTCTCAATGTTTCAATGAGTAGAAGGTTGCTTCATGATTTGAGAGCTAAAAAGTTGAATGACCAGGGTATCAATCCATTGGATCTAAGGGAAACCTAGTATTTATAAGCAATAGGTTGCACCAAGCTCTGAGAGATCTTTACGATGCCACTTGTGCTTTTCCATCGGAAGTGTATTGCATCAATTGTTTCATAACTGTGGAGTCAACCATCATCCCCTCCCTAGTGTTGAGGCCTCTGTAGTTCCCTCTATGGAACTCATAGAGGCTTACATAAATTTCCAAGGGATTGTAGAGATGAATTAGTTCCTTATGTGAGTCAAATCTTTCTATCAATCACACAGTAACTGTAGAGTCTCTCAACACTTTACTCTGCAGCGATCGAAGAGGTGGACATGGAATTTCACTGGCCATGGTGTTGAGGTGATTCTCAAAGGTGATTAGTGATGTATCACCTCTTCAATTAGTGGGATCCTTTCATATCATTCCATTTACTATATTTTAGAACCAACAAGTCCCTACAAGGAATGGAGACAAAGAGAAATGAGGGTAAAAACTAAGGCTAGATTGCGAATTTTTTTTGTTAATCACAAAGAAATATTGAGAAGCAGGTTTGTGATGCTGATATGCGATTTGTGGGTTGATTACCCTATGAAGCTCGTGATGGACTGTGTAACACCCTGAGATTTTATGAAAAATATTCTTTTAAATTCATTAATGTCTTGTGTTGTATGCTACAGCAAGATTACATTGCACTATACGCAACACTGTATTAGCTTGCAGTATACACAACACTATTCTTGGATCGTGTTACACAAAATTTTGATAATAGTTATTCTACGAAACATTGAGTATATATATATTCAATTTATAAATTAAATTTGGTTGGATTATGTTATACGAAACAATGAAGGATTCTTGCACAGCACGTAACCCTGACTTGGCTTGCATTACATGCAATGACAACCTTCCTCGATAACGTGTGTTGTACGCAATACCAGGTTTTACTAAACAACGATATATTATTATAATATTATTATGAACTAGCCGTTATGAATAGTATTAACTATGTTTTGAATCTTATATCATTATTATTCGTCTTAAACATTTTTTAAAACATGGTATAAGAAAACAATAAATTTTTCGAGTAAAATAAGTATTTTTAAAAAAATGCAGTTTTGCCGCCTTTTGATGGCGCACCCACATTTAATATAGTTTTTGACATGTTTATAAGTTCAATTTGACAAAATAAAATTCTTCTTTGGAATCATGAAATACAAATTTACTTTGGATAAAATTTTCATATTATTCTGCTAACTTTCATATTTTGATGAATAGTAAAAACACGCTATATTTTAATTAAAAACAACTTTTTTCATCGCAATAATTTATATGGTTAAATTATAATATTGAATGGTTTTAAAGTATAAATAGAATATATTTTTACCATTTAATATAATGTATGTCATTATCATTGATTCTACCATGAATTCGTAGGATAAACCGATTCAATCTTTTGCAATGTTTTAAAGAAAAACTCATTTTCTTTCGACAACGGGAATAATTTTAATTTTATTTCTGAAACTTTTGTGTATTGAATTTGAAAAAATGGATTCCATATTTGGAATAATTGGGTCCAAATTATGTTAATAAGCTATTTTTTATTTTTTGGAATTATGAATAGTAACTATGGTAAATTTTATTTACCATAGTTAAAGGTAAATCGGGTAATTAAGGGTAAATATAATATTATAAAATTACCCTAACACATTTCAAAATCCTATTTAATGACTACAAGTCTACCCATATCATCTAAGGGTCATATTAGATTCATTTAATGGACTTTTGTCCATGAAAATAATTTAATTATTATTAAAACCAAAGAATGTGACAACATGTCACTTTCTTAAATCTTATAAGTATAATAATTTTAATTTAGTGATAAACTTCATGAAACTTAGAACATGAATAGTCTCCAGAAATATAATACAATTATCTACATCATAGGAATTTATTTATTATTTTTACGGATTAAATAATTTTCATTTATTATGACACAAGGATGATGCAGTAATTGTCTTATTAATGAAATATTGACATAATTGAAGTTATAAATAACCACAAAAGTGTAATTTAAGACTTTTTATTAATTAAATTAATTTTATAGGTTAATAGGACATGTTAGTGTTGAGTTAATTAACTATTTTAGAACTAATAATTCTGTTATGATTTTTACAAAAATCAATTACTAAATATTGTCAAAATTAACATAAAATAGTTTTTAAAACAAATATTATATTATTAATTGTTATTTTATTCCTAAAAATCTATGGTTTGGCCAAATGACTTAGATAATGTTATATATATTAATAATAAACAACTTGGGGTTCGTTTTTCTTGTTATAGTATGTTTATTAACCTTATAGTATAAGAACACAAGAAGACACGGTAAAAGTAAAATTATTTAACTTAATGTTAAATCTAAATGATAAGGTTAAAATAGGAACCTAAACTTGTCTAAATTATATTGGATGAGAGAATTTCGACCCATCCCCACCTTAGATTCTAAATAAATCAATTTGGTGATATTTAAAACCAAATTTCTCTTTATAATTAAATAATATTTTTGGTTATTCCAAAGGTGCCCCTCTCCTCCCTTATAAAAGGGCACCTCTTCCCTCTCTTCCTCACACCACTTTGAGACTTCACGATCTGCCAAACCCTGCCAAATTACATTCTAAACTTCCATAGAAACATCATAGAGGTTCTGGTCTTCCTCAAAGACCAAATCTAGTTCCCTAAAAGGAGATCTCAAAGAGGCGCTACAAAGAAGTGGTAATGTCCGTTACCGATTCTTTCAACTTTATCTCTTCTTCCACTTATTCTTCTTAGGTTGTTTCATTATGAAGTAATAACATCAGTATCACTCATATACTGATATGTTATTATAAGTATGAAAACAACCCTATTTCACCATCTATCCATCCTACTGAAAAGGAAATCACCGCGCGTGCGTACGTACAGAATACCGTCTCCACGTCGTGGTGAAATATATTTTCCCCCACCAACTTACTTGGATGGGTATAATGGTGTAAATAATAACTATATATGATTATTTTAAAGTGATATTTATTCTTAAATAGTATACATACACTCCAATACAGTCCCACTATCATGAGAACGATATCATCGCTCGTGCGTACGTACGGACTACCGTCTCCACGACCCGATGAGATTAATTCTCCACGTTAACCCTTCATGAATGATTATAAAGTATATAAGTTATAATGAAATATATGTCATAATAATGATACTGGAATTATGTTTATATATATTTATGTCATCTACGTAATTCCATTCAACTCAATAAGGAAACGAAAACAGCGTTCATGTGTACGTACGGCCTACCGTCTCCATGAATGGTGTATTTCTTTCCATTTACTGATTTATTATATATTTGTATATTCTGAATATATATTATATATAAATCATGTTTTATATTATATAATTAAGTAATCATGATCTATGTAATCATATGAATAATTACAAGTCAATACACGGACGACAAATGAAACAATTTTACCCAAAACGCTCTTTAACACGGAATTTACCAAAGAATGGGTAATATAAAGTCATAAGTGAACCATATATGATATCATAACAATGAGTATGATTATGGAATAAGTCGATGACATTATTTAAATCATTATATAGGAGGTTCAGACACTTATGAAGCAAATCAGACCTAAGGTAAGGTAAATATCACAATCTCATTTTTATCCGAGATTGTTTATACTTTGGTATTTACTGGGGTGTATTTTATCATCCACATCCATGTTTCCTCAATATTTAATATTGTTTCCATCCAACTAAAATTGATTAAATCCAATTTTACCATTCGTTGAGTTTTTAGTAAAAGATACCAAATGAAACTTTATTTCGTTTTTCGTACGAGGTACTTTTTGACTTTTCCGACAAAAGTACGAGAAGAATATTTTTTTAACTTATACGGCATGAATGGATTTTTAAAACATTATTTACAAGAATCTTCCTTTACAAGTTTTCACTTTTATTTTTAATAAACATCTATTATTTTATAATTTTATGACATGTTAAGAAAGGAAAATTGTTTTGAATTATAAAGGATATTTTCCTCAAGAATGGAGTTCAAGTGTTTTATCAAAATTATTTTCCAACTACGATAATATAGGGTTCTGTTTCTATCCCTATTTTTACATTGATTTGATTATGTTACGATGGAATTATTATTATGATGTCCTTTTATCTTATATGGATTATTTTATGATGACATGATGTTTAAGATTCCCATTTTTATTACATTGGTTATGCAATGATGTATGATTTTTGATTTTGTGGCACACATAAGAATGGTATCATTATGAGATGGGTGGGACCTATATCTCCCTCCAATGCATTGGTTAAAGATTTTATATCTCATGAGATAGACATGGTTGGAACGATAGGTTATACTGGTTCAGTGAAATAGGACTGAAATAAGGAGTGAACTCAGTTCAGAAAGAGACTTTGTCCACTAAGATAGTCTTGGCAATGAGTCTTGAATAATAAGAAATGATTATATATGATTATTTGTGTATGCCACAATGTTTCATGTTTTAAGTTATGATTATTGGGATTACATTTCACTACTATGATTTATCCCATGTTATGAAATTATGATCTCTTTTGTAGGTTAAGATTTCCAAAAGATATGTTCTTATGAATATGACGTGATTGATATTTCTTTTGTTTACCCTTACTGAGAATTTGAGCTCACCCTTTTATTTTTTCTTTTCCCCATGATATAAAGAAAGTATTTAGTTTAAAAAAAAGATCATTATGGGAGATGTTGAAGATCTTTCAACACGATTAGAATTTTTATATTCCGAGTTTCCAAAGACACTAAACTATTACGGTCCTTGTGTGTGTGTTTTTGTTATGTACTAAGTATTTCAAAAATGTAATGTAATGTCTATGTACATCAAGCTTATGGTCTCTACAGTTGGTATCAGAGGAAAGGTTTAGTCAAACTTTGGAATCTAGGATGCGAGAACTTTAGTGAGATCCCTAGAGATATTTATAAGGTATGTCTAGGGATGTCCCTAAGGTTAAGTATGAGTATAGGTTATAGTAATAGAATTACGGTAACCCAAGATGTTTGATATTGACGGTACTCCCCCTTTATTATATTATTTTTCCTATCATGGTTTTTTCCTCTCACACTATTCTTTTTGGGTTTTAGACGATGGCTGGAACCCGAAGGAACCGTGTTGATCAATGTAATGGACAATGCAATGATTGTCCTCCTAAACAAACAAATGTAATGGGAGATGGAGTGAAAAATCTTATTGCTATACTTACACCATCTATGAATCATTCTGGACTTCCAAATGAGCAGATAAGGGAACAAAATTCTATTGAGTCCTTCATGAGGCAACGTCCACCTTCTTTAAGTGGGTCTTCTGATCCACTTGTTGCTGAACAATGGATCAATACCACTGAAAAGATATTTTCAGTTCTTCAATGTTCTGAACATGATAAAGTCATCCTAGCAGTATATCGTTTGGAAGGTGAAGCTGGTCAATGGTGGAATCTTATAAAGAATACAATGCAAAGAGATGAAATTGAGTCCATGGAATGGTATGAGTTCAAGAACTTATTTTTCAATAAGTAATTCCCTCGTATTTTTCGAACAAAGATGCAGAAGGAGTTTCTTTAACTAAAGCAAAAGGATGATGAATATGTTGGTATATACGAAGCGAATTTTACAAGGCTTGCAAGGTATGCATCTGGATTTATCATCCAACCTGAAAGTAAAGTTGTTCGATTCTTCAGTGACTTAAAACCAAATCTTCGAAGGGAATTCGCTATAAAATACTTCAGTAGCTATGAAAATATTTGTATGTTGTGCTATCAAGGTAGAAATGGATGTTGGTTTTACTTATCCATCTCATAGTTTTGACAAGAAATGAAAGATGGAGTTCAAGGAGAAATCTCAGAATAATGGTGAAAAAAAGATTAATGTTTCCTTATGCTCAAAGTGTGGAAAAATCATGGTGGAGATTGTCATAAAGGGACACGAAAATGTTTCAAATGTGGAAAGGAAGGTCATAGGGTATTTGAATACCACAATGATGGGAAAAAGATGCCTAATGATGCAAACAAAGGAAGGGATACATAGAATGAACCTACTACACTTCAATGCTTCAAGTGCAAGAAAATGGGGCATTATGCTAATAAATTACCTAATCCAAGGGTTAGTGATGATCGACATGAGCAACCACTTAAGGCAAAGGACAAAGAGAAGTCACATGCGATCACCATTGGAGATGTTGAATATAACAACGATGTGGTGGAATGATTAGGTGTTTATGTAATGGGATTCCAAAATAATGTTGTATATAGTATTGTGGAATATTGGAATATTTATGTATTGGTCTATTGTGGTTTTCAATAATTTTATGGCATCGGTAACCTTGAAAAGTGATTGAAATATTTTTGGAAAGAAGATGATATGCACATAATGAAGGGATAAAGAGAATCTAATATGTTTGATAGTATTCATGAGCTCATGATTGATATAAGGACTAAGTGATTTCATGGTTTGAGTATATAGAATTTTGAGGATTTTGGTATGTGGAAAGTGTTAACTTTTAACTGCATTCATGTTTTGACTAAGGTTCAATGGGTATTCATTCTTCAAGAGAATATATGATTAAGGAATTCACATGTTTGTAATTTGACCAACAAGATATATCTTATGATATATGGGGGATAAATGATGGCTTTCACATGATCATTTTCTTTAAACTATGATCGTGGACTGAAGTATTTTAGATAAGCCTAAAGATTGGAATGGATTATGTTGGACATAAGTTAGTATTGTTTAAGGATAGCACTTTTTTTTGATATTTCTGATGGGATGTTATGGTAATATAGCTTTAGAAAAAGGACAACCTGCAGGACGGGTGATATCCCATCGCGTCGGACAAGGCTGTGGGAATCGAACCCACAACTGAACTGCGACTGACCTTTATCGCCTACCACTGGCCTACAAGAAGTCCCTGTTTAGTAGAAACTAGTTTTATTATATTAATAAGTATAATATAAGAAGTATAAGTCCATTTTAGGAACCATATATGATTAATCTCACTATAGATGGACTCACGTATTTTTTTTGATAACTTTTCTAACCTTTTGTTTGTGACAGATGGAATGACCCCTCATTCTATCACATGATCTGCTAACACATCACGAATGACAAATTCAACTTCATTTATTTAAGAGATGTAGTCGAAATTGTCCAAAGAACGACTAACGGTGAGACTATACCCAAATCACGAAAGTATTTCTTCTAATTCCAATTTCATCAACTTTAGGGAAATGATCTTGAAAACCAAAAATGTTGTCCTAATTCCCTTATATCTGATGAATCAGATGGTACCTTAGATCATCACAAATCAATAGCTTTGTGATTGTTGGCTTTTTCATAGCCATGTTCTCTACCACTCTCCATCAGAACTTGATGGTTAGATTTTTCTTCCATATCCATATTTTCACCTATGTTCTCTGACTTGGAAACCCAGTGATGAGTTAATTTGGGTAACTGTTACATTTCATACTTTAGTTTTTAAAGCCATGATTTGGTATTCCTTTTTACGATGTGATTTTCTATTAAACAAACTTTCGAGTAGTAAACCATTTATAACCCCAACGAATTTTGAGGGTGAAATTCATTTTAAGGGGGGTAGAATGTAACACCCCGAGATTTTATGAAAAATATTCTTCTAATTTCATTAATTTCTTGTGTTTTATGCTACACCAAGATTACTTTGCGCTATACGCAACACCGTATTAGCTTGCAGTATACGCAACACTATTCTTGGATCGTGTTACACACATTTTTGATAATAGTTATTCTACGCAACATTGAGTATATATATATATATTCAATGTATAAATGAAATATGGTTGGATTATGTTATACAAAACAACGAAGGATTCTTAAACAGCATGAAACCCTGACTTGGCTTGCATTACACGCAATCGCGACCTTCCTCGATAGCGTGTGTTGTACGCAATACCGGATTTTACTAAACAACGATATATTATTGTAATATTATTAAGAAACAGCCGTCATGAATAGTATTAACTATATTTTGAATCTTATAACATTATTAATAATCTTACACATTTTCTAAAACATGGTATAAGAACAAAATAAATTTATCACGTAAAATAAGTATTTTTCAAAAAATACAGTTTTGCCGCCTTTTGATGGCGCACAAACATTAAATATAGTTTTTGACATTTTTATAAGTTCAATTTGAAAAAAATAAAATTATTCTTTGGAATCATGAAATAAAAATTTACTTTGGATAAATTTTTCATATTATTCTGGTAACTTTTATATTTTGATGAATAGTAAAAACACGCTATATTTTAATTAAAAACAACTTTTTTCATCGCAATAATTTATATGGTTAAATTATAATATTGAATGGTTTTAAAGTATAAATAGAATATATTTTTACCATTTAATATAATGTATGTAATTATCATTGATTCTACCTTGAATTCGTAGGATAAATCATTTCAATCTTTTACAATGTTTTAAAGAAAAACCCATTTTCTTTCGACAACGGGATTGTTTTTAATTTAATTTCTGCAAATTTTATGTATTGAATTTGGAAAAATGGATTCCATATTTGGATTCAGTGGATTAAAATTATGTTAATAAGCTACTTTTTATTTTTTGGAATTATGAATAGTAACTACGCTAAATTTTATTTACCATAGTTAAAGGTAAATCGGGTAATTAAGGGTAAATATAATATTATAAAATTACCATAACACATGTCAAAATCCTATTGGATGACTAAATTTCGACCCATATCTCCTAAGGGTTGGATTAGATTCATTTAATGGACTTTTTTCCATGAAAATAATTTAATTATTATTTAAACCAAAGAATGTGACAACATGTCACTTTCTTAAATCTTATAAGTATAATAATTGTAATTTAGTGATAAACTTCATGAAACTTAGAACATGAATAATCTCAAGAAATATAATACAATTATATAAATCATAGGAATTTATTTAAAATTTTTAGGGATTATATAATTATCATTTATTATGACACAATGATGATGCAGTAATTGTCTTATTAATGTAATATTAAAATAATTGAAGTTATAAATACCCAAATGAATGTAATTTAAGCCTTTTTATGAAATAAAATAATTTTATAGGTTAATAGGACCTGTTAGTGTTGATTTGATTAATGTTTTTTCGAACTAATCATTCTGTTATGATTTTCACAAAAATCAATTACTAAATAGTGTCAAAATTGACATAAAATAGTTTTTAAAAACATATTCTATTATTAATTGTTATTTTATTCCTAAAAATCTAATGTTCAAAAAAATGACTTAGATAAGGTTATATATATTAATAATAAACAACTTGGGGTTATTTTGGCTTGTTATAGTAAGTTTATTAACCTTATAGTATAAGAACACAAGAAGACACAGTAAAAGTAAAATTATTTAACTTAATGTTAAATCTAAATTATATGGTTAAAATAGGAACCTAAACTTGTCTAAATTATATTGGATGAGATAATTTCAACCCCTAACCACCTTATCTTCGAAATAAGTTAATTTGGAGCTATTTAAAACCAAATTTTGCTTTATAATAAAATAATATTTTTAGTTATTCCAAAGGTGCCCCTCTCCTCCCTTATAAAAGGGCACATCCTCCCTCTCTTCCTCACACCACTTTGAGCCTTCAAGCTCGGCCAACCCCTGCCAAATTATATTATAAACATCCATAGAAACATCCCAGAGGTTCAGGTATACCTAAAACACCAATTTTAGTGCCCTAAAAGGAGATCTCAAAGAGGTGCTTCAAAGAAGAGGTAATGTCTGTTACCGATTCTTTCAACATTATTTCTTCTTCCAATTCTTCTTCTTATGTTGTTTCATTATGAAGTAATAACATAAGTATCACTCATATACTTATATTTTATTATAAGTATGAAACAACCCTATTTTACCATCTATCCATCCTACGGAAAATGAAATCACCGCGCGCGCGTACGTATGGAATACCGTCTCCACGCCATGGTGAAATCTATTTTCCACCAACACCTTACTTGGATAGGTATAATGGTGTAAATAATAACTATATATGATTATTTTAAATTTATATTGATTCTTAAATAGTATACATACACTCCAATACAGTCCAACGATCATGAGAACGATATCATCGCTCGTGCGTACGTACGGACTACCGTCTCCACGACGCGATGAGATTCATTCTCCACGTTAACCATTCATGAATTATTATAAAGTTTATAAGTAATAATGAAATTTATGACATAATAATGAAACTATAATTTTTTGTATATATATGTATGTCTTCTACTTAATTCCATTCAACTCAATAAGGAAATGAAAATAACGTTCATGCGTACGTACGACCTACCGTCTCCATGAACGGTGTATTTCATTCCATTTACTGATTTATTATATATATGTATATTTTGAATATATATTATATATAAATAATGTTTTATATTTTGTAATTAATTAATCATGATCTATGCAATCATATGAATAATTACAAGTCAAAACCCGGATGACAAATGAAACAATTTTACCCAAAACGCTCTTTAACATGGAATTTACAAAAGAACGGGTAATATAAAGTCATAAGTGAACCATATATGATATAATAACAATGAGTATGATTATGGAATAAGGATATGACATTATTTAAATCATTATACAGGAGGTTTGGACACTTATGAAGAAAATCAGACCTAAGGTAAGGGAAATATCACAATCTCATTTTTATCCGAGATTGTTTATACTTTGGTATTTACTGGGGTGTATTTTATCATCCACATCCATGTTTCCTCAATATGTAATACTGTTTCCATCCACCTAAAATTGTTTAAATCCAATTTTACCATTCAGTGAGTTTTTAGTAAAATATATGAAAGGAATATTTTTTTCGTTTTTCGTACGAGGTACTTTTTGACTCTTTCGACAAAAGTACGAGAAAAATATTTTTTTTTTAAAATTATACGGCATGAATAGATTTTTAAAACATTATTTCCAAGAAGCATCCTTTAAAAGTTTTCAAGTTTATTTTTAATCAACTTCTATTAGTTTATAATTGTATGACATGTTAAGAAAAAAAAATTGTTTTGAAGTATAATGGATATTTTCCTCCAGAATGGAGTTCATGTGTTTTATCAAAATTATTTTCCAACTAAGATAATAAAGGGTTCTGTTTCTATCCCTATTTTTACATTGATTTGATTATGTTATGATGGAATTCTTTTTATGATGTCCTTTTATCTTATATGGATTATGTTATGATGGCATGATGTTTAAGATTCCCATTTTTATTACATGGGTTACGCAATGATGTATGATTTTTGATTTTGTGGAATACATAAGAATGGTATCATTATGAGATGGGTGGGACCTATATCTCCCTCCAATGCATTGGGTAAAGATTTTATATCTCATGAGATAGACATGGCTGGAATGGTAGGTTTTACCGGTTCAGTGAAACAGGACTGAAACGAGGAGTTAACTCGGTTCAGAAAGGGACTTTGTCCACTAAGATAGTCTTAGCAATGAGTCTTGACTAATAAGAAATTATTCTATATGATTATGTGTGTATTCCACAAAGTTTCATGTTTTATGTTATGATTATTAGGATTACATTTCACTACTATGATTTATCCCATGTTATGAAATTATGATCTCTTTTGCAGGTTAAGATTTCCAAAAGATATGTTCTTATGAATATGGCGTGATTGATATTTCTTTTGTTTACCCTTACTAAGAATTTGAGCTCACCCTTTTATGTTTTCTTTTTCCCAGGATATAAAGAATGGATTTAGGTTAAAAAAAGATCTTTATGGGAGATGTTGAAGATCTTTCACCACAATTAAAAGATTATATTCCGAGTTTCCAAAGACACTAAACGCTTACGGTCCTTGTGTGTGTGTTTTTGTTATGTACTAAGTATTCCGAAAAAGTAATGTAATGTCTATGTACGTTAAGCTTAGGGTCTCTAAAGACAGGTGCTCCACGAATCATGGTGGTTACTTCATATAAATAGGGGAGTACGACCCTTGATTTTCCTAACATATCAACGCACATTCATGCTTGTCATCTTCATTCAAGAAGCATCTCACTCTCTTCGACTGCTCTATGCAAGACACATACACTTTTTCTCTATGGCGCAAAGCGAGTCCTATGAGTCAGAAATTGTGTGCTCTGTGGCTTGTGCATGTGAGGTTTGCAGTATGTCTCTGTGACCCGTTTCAATGATCAAGCACTTCGATCGATCTCTTCGATCTAGCTCCAAAATTCTGGATAAAAATTATAATGTTTTTAGATAGAACAACTCTCCCAGAGGATTCCATTGGGTCCTTGTAGATTCTACCTAGAGGAGAAGGATCAGTGATATCTTAAGGATTGGGGAATGCGTGTGCGGCCATTTGAACCACGAATCCCTCGTGGATTTATAATCAGATAGCCAGATGATCTACCCCCTATGAAAAAGATTTCCCCTATATGGATTTGATCTGAGGGATGATTTTCTCATTCCCAAAGAATGAAGGGAAGAGCCAGCCTATTGGTTCAAGAGTATGTCATGCTATTGCTAGTGGTTTTTGGTGGGTGTAATTCACACTTGAGAAGATCTTACACCCTTCAATGCTAACTGCTTGTATAACAATGACAACAACATTCATGGGAAGTAATTGTAGAAAGAGGTATCTCCTTCATGGTACCTCACCATTCTGATGGCGGCTTTGGGAAACCTAGAGAAGGGGTGGTCTGATGACCGGGATCAACGCAAGTGGGGGAATTTCATAGATGGATTGGTGTGGGATTACAAGGTATGTTCCTCTTATGAGGCGGTTGGGGTGGAGAAAAGGTTAGTGGGCCTATATGAGGTGGAATTCCCCCCCAATTCCACATCTACCAGCTGAAGAAACTTATGCAATAGTTGTTTAGCATGTGGTCATCGAGGACCAACACATTTCACCTTCACCATGGGGATGTCATTATCAGCCTCTGGGACATATAGAAGATCTCAATGATTTCGATATATGAGGTGATATATGATGGGTTCCTCCCTATTGCAAATACATGGGAGGACCTAGAGCATATGATTCCACTGGAAAAGAAAATTATAGACCTAGTTCTAGGCGAGTACAACCAGTCGGTGAAGGATCTCTACATTATGTAGTGGTTCTGGTGGTTCCTGAATTCCACTCTAGATGGATTGTTTTATTTGAGGCCTTCCACTTTCTCGAAGGGGATCCAGCGCAATAGAGAGAACTCGTAATGGCGAATCGTGGAGGATATCCAGTAGATTAAATGGGCGTTCAATGTCATCAATGAGCAGGAAGTGGTGGTTAGGATAGCTATGTTCATCTCGTCACTCATTTGTAGAAAGATGCTACTAGTAAGAGACACGCACATGGGATTACCACCGAGAACCTTTATGATAGTATCCATGTTGGAAATGGGGGAGAAGATCAATCTAGGGATTATGATGCTGGCTATGATGTATAAAGTATTGTGGAATATAAGTGAAGGGATGAAGCCACACAAGCTATGTGGGCCAATCCGTCTTCTTGTATGGGTGGATAGAGGTGAACATTGGTGCATATGAATACATTAACACCTTTTATCCCCTAGTGTTAGAGTTCCAACTAGCTATTATGAATGTGATGGGTGTTTCTCAACCAAAATGACCCTACCACTGGTGCTAAACCAAGTGTAGAAGTTGGACGTGTCACCTTCCATATGTTCTAATCTCCCAGAGTTGTGTTCACTGATGAAGGCCACGTAAGGGAGGATCATATATCTTATATTCTGGCCTAGAGGGATGGATTCATGGTGTCATGGGTTGATAGTGATCCTCTCTATGATCTGTACACCCCAAACCGCTTTTCGAGTCAATTCTGGTGCATGCAGAGGCTGACCACACATCTCTACAAGGGAGTAACCCATAAAGACCATCCTTTTGTAATGAAGAAGATGTGGTTAGTGTTCACATGGGTGGATGGGAAGATACCTAATTATATGCATCTATCCCCAACTATATATTGGATAGTGAAAGAATATTTCATGAGTTGGAAGGCATCCTACACTGGGGAGATGTAGAAGAGACAAACCATTTGTGCTAGTGATGGGGTACCTCCTCAACCTGAAGGTCAGGGTTAGAGGGTGGAAATAACATCTTGTGGTGGTTGATTTGTATTAGTGGTTAGTCCTATATTGATCTAGAGGAAGGTGGAAGTTCAGACCTGATAATCACACAGGGGAAAAGCTAGTGAGAATGGAGGCCACCTAGGAGGTTCTGTAAGATACAAACATTAGATCCAGGGATGCAGCTACATCATATAGATATGGATGTGGATGTTATCATCCCAGAGTACTATGAAATTTGGGATAATAACATGAAATTACATAACCCCTAGTAGATGTGGAACCATATAAACCATCTGGAGATAGATTTTTTGGGGATTGGTCATGCAAGGTCTGGATTTGTAGTATCACATATAGAGGGGGAGCAGTACATTGTCGAGTTGGAGGAAATTATTCACTCTCAGGGAGCTCCTTGTCTAATTACAGATTATGTGAAAGAGATGATCAATATAAAAATACATCCACATCTATTTGTATCTAAATTAAAAGTGTGATTCCCCCTACAAGAAGAATAAAAAAGATCCTTCCTAGCTAGAAGAGGCTGGGAGAGGGAGCCCTCCAGAGGAAGGTGATGTCGCAAACTCCGTGCTGGAAGAGTTTGTGGAAGTACTGGAGGTAGAACCTATAAAGTTTTCCTATGATACTTATTTAGGTCTCTTGGGACCTCTATTATGATATTTGATATGTAAATGAAGGACTCATAAGAAAGAACCACTCTTGTTCAACAGTAGAGGCCACATTAGGATCTTCACCTATGACAATAAGGATTACCATGACTAGTGGGGTCACGACACCCAGGGTGGTTCTCATGTAGTCTTTATATTTACCATCCATATATGGGGGGCCACACCACGAGGTCCTGAATGAAATAGATTAAGGGAGAGACGAATTATTTTATCCCTAAATGTCTTTTTCACAAAAATTGAAATTGTCATTCATTGAGTCAGGCCAACTAATATTGGTTTATTATCACATTCACAATTCATAAAATTGCAATGGCTTCTCTTGGTGAGGATGACTGAGTCAACTGGCGCAACCTTTCCCAGGGGAACACTGATGGTCATGGAAGAGGATTCCCAAACAGTCCAAGACTCATCGCTCTCTATTATAGGTGGGACCATATTTTGGACATAACCTAAAGTCATCGAGGTGGAATATGACAATGGGGATAAATTGGATGACATGAGACATGTGCTAGTTGACTTGGCACCAAATGAAGATCCTGGTGATGAGTTCCTTGAAGTGTTCACTCAATATGAACATACCAACCATGGGGATCGAGATGAGATGGCTTCTAAGGAAGAGGATTTAAGGGTCGTCTCTTTCTAATCATGTACGTTTATGAAGTTTTCATTAGGGATACCCCCTCTGAACAATGGATAAACCATATGCGGAGGCTTCGTTCCCAACTGCGTGACTATTCACTGGTGGGGTGGATGCCCAGTGTCCTCAAATGCTCATCTCAAACATCATGGAATAGATAATATGAGGACATGAACACAGACATAGTGTGGGTTGGTATCAGATGAGGTCCACAAACCTACAAAGTCTCCTAGAGGCTGATAATGAGATCCCATGATTGAGATCATGGGAAAAAATATTTCTAGTTTCCTTGACGCACAATTTGGATGGATATCATGGCTAATGGGTGAGATAGAAGAGGATGAAGAATAGATGAGGTTAGCCTCTAAAGATATAAAAATTATTTGAAATGAAAATTATTGTTCTCAGATTGAGGCTGATGAACTTCACCCCATTTCCATCGTGGAGCAGGGGGGGCTTATCAGATGATAGTTGTTTTTTGAAGCTACATTCTAGAGAGTGGTAGAGCCGGGATGCTCCAATGAAGAGGTCAAACCATCTTTCGGAGGGTCCAATCCATGGGTGATGTATATTTTGTGAACTCCTAAGTTCACATTCATTATTTTCTTATTTATGTATGTTGTGTGCATAAGTTTTGTTATTTGTTTCATTTTTCTATATTTCCGTCATATTTGTGAAATATCCAATGATCGATCCATAATCTCTTATGGGTCCTGCCTGATGTGAGAAGAAAGGGATTACCACAACATTATTCCATTTAAATATGATAGTACCAACCACGATTGTTGAATCTTAGGTTTAAACAACAGATCTAGATTTTTAGTAATAAAGGGGGAGGCCTGACTGCATAATGAGGTTCTTTGAGCAGTCGAATTTTAGTTTTCCCAATGTTCTCTAGTGCCTGACTAGGGTAACTTTAGGGGCGTTATAATCAATCCAAATAGAGGGGAGTGGAATGTGTGATTCAAGATAACAAAAAATTCAAAACACTATAAGGATAGAATGTCAATTAATGATAACTATTGATCGAGTTCGTAACAAAATACTCTTTTTTCTATATCTAGAAATGGTTATTAAAAATGAGGGCAGACCACGAAACATATGTTTTAAACACATGGAGTGACTCAATGTATCATCCATTAGTCTCCCAAAATGTTATCTTAGGACTGTAGGAATGTCATCGGCCTAGCATCAGTATTGTTAGGGGGTTCCTTTAGGAATGATTGAGGAATAGGATCCAAATAAAGGGCACATAATGTGTGGAAGGTGGAGTGATGAGTTGTTTGAATGGAGTCCCATACTCATGAAATCATGCCACTGTGATGAAAACACATTTGGTGGGCATGTTGTTCAGGTCAGGGATTATAATTATTTCATGAATGGATCTCTATGGGGAAATCCAAGTGTGGTCTGCAATTTTACGTCATTATAGTAAGGACGATATACACAAAGATTAACGTCTTACAGTGAGGACAGTATAAATGAATGGTTTTGAAAAATGATGGATGAGGCTAGGATGAATGTATTAGAGGGTTCACAAGCACAAAGATGGGTCTATGAATGGGACATATGGATTTCACTGTATACCCTACTAGGGTAACAATGAAGTCATAAGTTGTTCTTCATGACCTTTGCAGTATAATGTCAGGTGGTTAAGATAGAAAGGGAAAGAGATATTTAAAAAGTTACGTGATGTGGTAATCATAAACCTGACGTGAATGAGGGAAGAAGAAATCTTACACCACATTACATGCCTCTAATAGTGATTTCAGGCCACGGAGCCAAAAATTTAAATTTTCATGCTGCACCGAAGGAGAAATTCCCAGGTGTTCTGACGCATCCCATGAGGATAGAAATCAAATGGTAGGATGAAGAGTGAATGGGGAGATCCCAAAGGGGTAATACATGGTACGGTCATTACAGAACCAATGTGAATGAGGACATATTTATTCAACAACACACCAATTAATCTCTGTGGAATTATTAGGTCAGAGGACTGAATATTGTGAAATTTGGGCAGGGCCTAAGACAATGTGTATGAGAGTTCCTACATAACCCATTAGAATGGGAATCCAGAAACATGTATTTCCCAAATGGGTGTTTAATTGAATGAATAATAAGAGGCATGAGTGGTTTTGATATACCAATACATTCTATATAAAAACTAATAATCCCACATGAGTCTTGATCAATGTGGGAAACAATGAGTAGTGATGGTATTTTCCAAGTACCGGGAGGCACACATTAGGAGAAACAGAACTATATTTGAATGATGTCCCAATATTACTGCCATGCCTACTCAACATACATAGATGCCTGGATAGGTAAAACCACATGTGCTTGAATTCCACATAAACCTAGTAGAGTGAAAATGTGAATCATGGAACCTAAGATCTGGATCACAATGATGGTGGCATGAAAATAGAGTATAAGTGATTACAATGTTTGAAACACATCTTCAGTATTACATTAACCGAGCATGGGGATGGAAAAATGAGGGTCGACCGCAGAGCATGTTCGAAACACTAGAAAAGTGACAAAATTTATTATGTGGTATTTTGGGGAATTGGCCCAAGACAATAGGTGAGCCACTATGGCAAGATACTAAGCTGTAAAGGGGGGCCCATTAGACGTGGAAGATGATGGGGATCCATATAAACTGCTCATGAAGAATGGAAATTAAATGAGGGACTTTTCCACCAGAATATGATGCTTTGGGATCTTTGTAATTGCACATTTCTAAATACCAATGAGATGTGTCAGCAAGATGGGGTTGAATCCCTTTCCAAGGAAAAGCGACATGGAGATGCAAAATCGTAATATAAGGTAATAGATTTGATGATTGAGATGGTGAATGGATTAATGGAAAGTGATCAGAGTGGAAAAATATAAAAACACGATGCGAATTGAGGAGAAAAGAGGTCTTCCATCTTATGACACATTCATTGGGCTTGACCTGGAGACTAAACATTCAGTTGTTCCTATATATCCCACAGGGATGGGAATCAATCCATACATAGTTCTCATGGGAATATCTTAGTTTATGGTCATAGAACATAGAACAGTATGGGAAGAGAAAAGGGGGACACATGGTTCGGTTGTTGCCCAACTCATCTGGAACGAGGACCTAAATTTCATACCAGACCACACGCCTTTGACAAAGCTCTGACCAAGGGGACCCGAACGAGGGTAGGATTTGAGATACATGGGGATAGACCCAAAGAAAAAATATCTATACATTACTAAATATACCATAAGGATGATAATCATTCCATACATAGTTCTGGAAGATGGCACAGTATGGAACCAATGTAAGGGGAAATACTATTGGGAAGGTCTTTCCAATGCACCAAAATAAGTAGCATTTGATAAATCTTGTTTATTATTTAGTGTGGATGTGTTATTTTTTTAAGAAAAAATCTTTGGACAGAGATTCTGGGCATCACTATAGGATTCATGTCATATATATGCCTTGAAAAAATGGCACGGTGGAAGACTGATACAAATCATGATGTCCCATCAAGAGAAGACATCAAAATATGTTGTCATTATTCATGGTGAAAACAGGATCATAATGTTATATTTTAGGGTCACATGATTGGACTATCCCACATATATTAACATCATATGGAAAAGGCGCAATAGTTTAAATTCATGTGGGACTAGGATGCATAGTTAATGGTCATATTGATTGGATTCATACATAAGAACACAGTCCTGAATGGTACGCTCAAGGCATGAGAAAAAATACCCAAAGTGAATGTGTACATAAGTCCACATACGCCACATGCAATTCAAGAGGATAAATATTAGGGAAAGGGGATGTAAAAAAACATAAGATATGGGGCTGGAATCGAAGATGAAATGCTTGGGTGTTCTTGTGTATCCCATGAGGATGAGAATCAATCCATACATAGTTATGGAAGATTCATTTAGTTTAACGTCATGCAATAAAATAAAATAAAATCCTAGTTTATGGTCATAGAGCTCCTACCATGAGAAGTGAGATGTTTCTAATTTGGAATAAACCAAAAATAAATCCCTAATCCCATTTGAACCATGAACGATGTGGGAAATAAGGGCAGATAAGGCATTCAGAACATGTGGAATACAGGTAAGGGTAAATGGAACTTATCCTTGAATGACATGACACTGTGGATTCGTCCTCTTAATAAGAAAATGAGCATTTAGGGTTAACACCAAGAGTATCAAAATATTACATGGACCAGATGACGTGGAAAAGGATGTGAATCACACAACCAATATATAGTGATTAATGGTGGTGGTGTAATGATGGGGGATAATTTTTTACGGTGTTTGAAACACAAAATTCATATTGTGTATAATGAAATGGGAACAAAAAAATGAGTATCAACCGCTGACCATATTCATGATTTGAGACATGTGTCCAATTATTGATCGAAATATTTAGGGATGTTTTTCCAAGATGGTAGGACGTCAATGAGGCATATCATTCATGCTATTCGGGAGTCCGTTCGAATGTGAGCGATGATGAAATCCTAAATACAGGGAATCATGATGCTTGGAAATGAATGAAAATATGTTCATGTAGAATACAACACACTGGGTCCTAAACCAGAGTGCGCTCGGCCATGTTAGTGAACTAACAAAGAGGGTAAAAGGGCCCAAACATAAGAGTGGAAAACATTAGAAGATTATTTAAGGAAAGGGAAATGGGTATCTCTCAAGAGAGAGGTATGTGGTGTGGCTGTTCCAAGCCTGATGAGAATGAGGATATAACCCCACACCATACAACATACCCTCTTAGAGAACTTAAAAAAAGTGTCCAGAAGAATGATATGGATTCTATGAAATAGGGGCAGACCCCATGAAAAATGTTTAGGCATTCCAACATATAACATGCTATTTGGAATCACTCCATACATAGTTCTGATGAACATCCTTTGTATAATGTCATGTGACAAGGAAGGGTATAGGGGGGGCTTCTCAAAGAGGAATTTGTATGGTGTGAAGAATAAACCGACGTTTATGATGACATAAGCCTATGTAAATCACATAATTCACAATTCCTAGAAAGAACTCATGCAAGGTGTCCTAGAGAAAGAATATATGAACCTGGGCTGGACCCAAAAATGAAATGTCCGGGCATTCTAAGGTATCCCATATTGATGAGAATCATTCCGCATTTAGTTCTTCATATTTTATTCATTTTAACATCATCTAACAAGTACGTGATAGAGAATAGTTTATAGTCATATATCTCAGACCATAGATGCCGAGTTTAATGTCATGTGTATGGGATAGATGGATGGCTAGGGTGAATCATTGTTCCTGTTATTTTGGAGACCACATAATGACATTGAAAATTGAGGATAACTACTGACCATTTTCGAATCATATTATCCCTCTCGTGTGTCCTGGAAAGGGAACCAACAATTGAGCATCGACCTCTGACCATATTTCTAATATTGGACTTATGTCAAATTGTTGTTAAAATTTTCCCAGGGACGTTGTCCTAAGATAGTAGGAGAGCACTGAGGCCTAGTACCCATGACATTAGGGGGTCCTTTCGTATTGGAAAGATGATGGTATCCCAAATGATGTGATGTGTAAGGTGTAATGGAACCCATACTATTTATTATCTTGTGGAAAGGAAAATGGTGAAAAATGGGTGTATCAAGTGGATATGTGTGGCATGTCAAAAATAGTCCAATGTGAACAAGTAAAAGGAGTCCATACCACACCGCACAATACAAAATGAGAAATCAGTCTAGGGTGCCAAAAAGGTCGAGGGACCAAAGGCTGGGCCACAAATTAAAAATCACAGCATTCTTATGTCTCCTATTAGGATGGTAATCAAGATGAATGTTCTACTCAAAGTGTCGTGTAGTTTAACATCAAAGAAAAAGGATGTGGGGATATCATAGTTTATGTTAGCAGATCTTGGACCAGGGTTACATGACCCTTTATGCAGGTATTCACTGGCCAAAGATCCTAATCCAATGTGAGTAATGGTCAGTGTAGGGAAACATGGAATGCAATCATGTTCTCACCAGTATATAAGGGTATCACAATGAGAGAAAATGATTAGGTGGGGTTGATCCCAAACAGACCAATCTTGCTCGAGGCACACTGATGTTTAAAGGGAGTGAATGAAAAAATGAATCACTACACCCAATATTTGGGATTTATAGGGGTGGTGATAATGATAGAGGATGGATGTTGAAAGTGTTCAAAACATAGAATCCATATCGTGTTACCTGAAATAGGAACGAAAAATTATCATTGATAGCTGACCATTTTCAAAACACTGGACATGTATCAAATCATTGTTCAGAATCCTCGAGGGCGTTGTCTTAAAATTTTTGGCGATCCATACGGTCTAGAATCCGTAACATTCATGGGTTCTTCTTGATGTGAATGTGTATGGAGACCCAGAGAGAGTACATGCGTGTAGTGTGAATATGATCATACAGTTTAAAATCTCATGGTACAGAAGAAATAGGTGGATATATACAAGGAGGAGAATACATGGTACAGTCATGATAAATGCAACATAAATGAATAAAAACAAGGCATGGACCACACCACGTGTTTTTAGAAGCACCCATTCCAAGAGGCTAGACCCAAGGGGATATCATGATGCTCGGGGCTAGGCCAACTGATGAAATTTTTGGGAATTCCTACATTTCTTATATGGGAAAGAATCATGACATTCATAGTTCTGAATGGTCCATGCAGTTTAACATCGTGTGGTGAGGACATGGGAGGATAGAATAATGGGAGGTGCACAAGGATTAATAATTGTAAACCTAGAATAAATGGGGTCCATATATTTCTAAATTGCGTGTGTTCCTCCAAGAGAACTATAAATAGATGAAATCAAAGAGAATAATTATGGGGATCTACTCTAAGAAGAATCATTCAGTCATTTGTACATATCCCATGAGGATGGTAATCAAGCCATTCATTATTCTAGAAGATGTCATTCAATTTAATGTCATGCAGAAATGACGTTGGTAGATCATAGTTTATGGTTGTAGAGCATGGACTATTTTATAGCTTATTATCCTGGAGGATGACTTCATGGTAGTTTTACGTCCTTCAACTCAGATAGATCACGCAGTTTAACATCGTGCGGTGATGATGAGACAATTTAGAGTCATGTGGGACTTCATACATAGGAAATGTATTTCTTGATGAATTTAGCATTAGATGGAGGATTAACACGCGGACCATCCATTGTGATTTGGTTGTATGTTCTATTTGGGTAAACCTTGTGATTTATATAAGGTCCTTACCATTTTGGATAGAGCTTGGGAGTCATATTTCAAGGTATCATTGGTGTTATCAGAGCCAACACCATTTCACCATGTGTGAAATAGGATAGGTGAGCATTTTTTTGAAAGATATGGCTATCTTGTTTTGATTCCTCCTTAGATGGTGCATGGCACAAAGCCTATTCTCGTCGAGTGATTCCAGTTCAGCCAGATGTGTCTTAGATACCATATCTAGTGTCTTCTCATCGTAGAAAATTTTTGTATTCAAGCAATCTCTATCTTGATGACCATGACATCCTTTATTCCATAAACAAGGTAATATAAGGAAACATGAATGGAATTATGAGTCATTATCCAATATTCCCAGAGAGCGTTGGGGAGTTTTTCCTCTAACTCCTCTTATTATTACCAACCGTATTAAATATCATTTTAGATAGGGGGGTTTTGACTACCTTGATCTACCCATTTTCATGAACATGTTCAAGGGAGGTATGGTTAAAATAGATGTTGAACTTGGCATACAACTTCATCAGTTCAGCCTCTTAGAAGTTGGTGTAATTCTCAGTGATGACGACGTGAGTGATTCTGAATTTTTAGATGATATTAGAGCTCAAAAATTCATTGAAAGAATGGGACTTGACCACATTTAGTGAAACTACCTCTTCCAACTTGTAAAAGAAATCCATAGCGGTCAGGATGAACCTACACTGGTGAGATGTCACCAATGGATATGGTCCCACGACATCAAGTCCCTAGACTGCAAATGGCCATGTTTTCATGGTAGTGTGGAGAGGTCTTGGTAGCCAATGCATGAAATTACCATGTATTTAAGACACATGGTACCTCTTGGAAAACTCGATACAGTCACAGATCATGGTAGAAAAAAAAATTCCAAAATCTCTTGATCTAATAAGTGTGTTTACGACCTGTCTATTGAGACTTTTAGGAATCTGAATCAACCTATCGCATAACCGGGGAAATATCACCATCCTGATTGGAATAAAGGATAATTCCATCAATCTAGCGTACATAGAGGATCTTCTCAAGACTGTGACCACTCTGTTGGTTGATCAAAAATGTGAACCATTGGATTCTATCATTCTCGGCTCAGTCTGTAGGAATATTAACATGCAAGAGATACATGATAAATGGGGTCCTCCTGTCAGGAGTCAATTCCAACACTATGCCTACAGTACATGGGGGTCCTGACATGGAGACACTAGCGTTAAGATGGATTACCTGTAGGATATCATCATCATCTATATTAATGGTAGTGATGACTCTCTGATGCGCTGCATGAATAATCAAATCAACTTGTTTATGTTTTTCAAGATATGCAGCAACACTTGCCAAGGTAACGGCTTGACGATTCTTTGAACGAGGGAAATGGGTAACTTTTTCCTGAGATGGGAACTGGGCCATCAGCTGTAGTGTACATTCTAATAGTGGTATGAAATCTATCTTCTGAATGACATAGTCACTATTGATCTTCTTGATGAATAGTTCGGAATCCCCTTTAAATTTAATGTAGGGAATGTTATTCTTGAGGGTCAGCTTGAGACTAGTAACGAGAGCCTAGTACTCTAACTCATTGTTTGTACATCCTTCTGATAATATGAATGAATATAGTAGAATAGCCTGTACTGGCATGATGATGATGATACCCAAGCCCACTCTGTTGAGTCTGATATCATTGAGCCTCATGCCAGTGGGGCTTGGGAAATCACCACAAAAATAAAATTTCCAACACAGGATGCCTTGATCAACTAACATAATTACCTCATCTAGTAAATCAATATCCAAATACTTGTCCATAGAAGCCATATGGGTGGCATGGAAGATTACCAATGCTTGTCCCTTGATATCATTCTAGGGGACAAAAATGATGTCGAAGAAGTGGAGGATCACTTACCACCGAGCGAGACAACCTATCAATATGGGGAGGTTTAGAATGCACTTCAGCATATCTACTTGGTGACACTCCCTATTTCTCATGGTGCTTCAGGTAGTGTGGAAAAATTTTCACTATTTTACCAATAAAAGGCATCTCTTCTCGATAGATGACAATATGTTCTCTATATTGGGGAGCATGAAAATGAGATAGAATAAATTTTTCTCTATTCCCTCACTATTCTTCTATGCAAGAAGGGAACTGAGAGATCATTCCAGAGTGGTCACCTAAAAGCCCAGTGGATTTCCAATAATAGGTGGCATCATAACCGGAGGCTATAACAGGTACTTCATGATCTCTTCAAAATATATCTAACACTCCTCATCCCACTAATAATCAGTACCTTTCTTTATTATCTTTGAAAAGGTCATTCAGATACCATCCCGATTTGGGATGAATCAGTGTATGTAGGCTATGTGTCATTGAAATCCTTGGAGCTCTCAATTATTTCTCAGAGGAGACATCTAAATGATTCCTTAATCTACTATGAATTGATATCGATGCATCCATATCTAATAGTGAATCTAAAAAACCTTCCATAGGTGACCCTAAAATCAAACTTCACAGGGGTCATTTTCAAATGGCATGCTTAGAGCAAGTCTAGAAGAATATTGAGATCATTGAGATGATCCTAGACTAGGAAATATTTTACCACCAGATCATCCATGTACCATTCCACAAATTTCCTGAGCATCAGATTAAATATGTGAACCATGGCACAATGATAGGTGGCACTTGCGTTGTTTAAACTGAAAGGCATTACCTGGTAGCTGAAAGTAATTTTTGGTCACCTAAAGGCTGGATAATTCTAATCCTTTATGACAATTCAAATTTATTAACACCATTAATACCCATCTATAAAGAAGATATCCTATATCCTAGTAGTGGTATCAATAAAATGTTTCATCCCATGAAGGGGAAAGTCATCCTTTGGGTAGTCATGATTGATATCTCATAAGTCAATGCAGACTCTAATATGTCTTTTCTTCTTCATGAATGTAAAAATGTTAGAAATATATTTGGGTAATGGACCACCATGTTGAAGTTGGATTATATAATCTTACAAACCTCAGAATCAACCATGTAACCTTGATAAGGGTGCATCTTTTTGGGAGGTTGTTCGAACACATGATGATTTTCTATAAGACTAAGGTGGTGGATGGAGAGAGGAGGATATAGTCCTCACATATCATCATAAATACATGAAAACACATCACAATTCTACTTTATAATATCCACATTTTGTAATTTCTCTTTAACGGGAATAGAAGAACTAATCATGTTTGGTTTTAGATCCATCTTGTTACTGAGTTTCACCTGTACCAATTCATCGAACATGGTGGAGACAACATCTTTGAATATGGGAGTAAAATCCTCCAATTGATATTCATCTCTCAAGGAGGATGGATCCTTAGTGGGAGGTGATTCATTAAATTTGACAAATCCTAATGGGATACTGTTGCTATCTGGAATGGCGGTGACACATCATTGGGGAGCTTGAGTACTACTGAGATCACAATGATGAATATTATTCACCCGATCCCATCTGGCCTTCAACCAAAGGGTTCTTGATTGATGATATCATAACAATAGTTGTGAATCATTTTGAACGTATTTATCTTAACATAGTGAAACATGATAGTATGACATATTTTTGTTGCCATCAGGCGAACATCCAGAAACATTATGGGAGTAGGGGACTATCGGATCACTTGTGCCTGATTTGTATAAGAAAATGAGGTAATCATATATAGTCCATTAGAGTTGGGATTGTGCATCCCCCTCTATCATGTGAAAATAAACCATTTACTGAAGTCCAGGGTAGTGTTATCCGATCAGTGGATCATGAAAATGTAGGCATCATCCATGTATATCAATGGTTCAGTTAGAGCCATATCATGTTTAACCTTTTCAGCCTTAATCTACATGTCCTTTCTCTTGTAAAAGTTATCATCCAGGTAGCAGGATTCCCATGAAGCAAAGGGAAACACATCATCATATAGTACATCTACTCTGCCCTTAAGGGAGAACTAAAAGAACTCATGATATGAAGAAGGTACGGCCGCGTGCAGGTGGAGATATTGGCCTACACAACAATGCATTGTAAGAAGTGTCTTGTGGGACAACCATAAACTCTGTGCTAAAACAAAGGACACTAAACTGGGTCTTTAGGTGGATTTTACCAAACAATTCCTATTCTGTCCAATCATAACCTTTAATTATTAGTTTAGTTTGACTCATATAATCTTTGAACATCCCTGTATTTTAGAGTGTCCGGGTCGAGATGTTTTTGATCCCTTACCCAGTGTCGAGAAGAGACCGGTGAACCTCCACACCGTTGAAATGGATAGTGATTTACAATGGGAATATATTCCTCTCTGTGGAAGTACATTAATCTTTTCCTGGGAAATAAATAATGTCACAGGATTCTATATTCTGGGCTACCTTAGTAAGGAAGGATTCTACAGCTGCTTCCTCTATATCAATATGAAGGGGGCTTTGTAAAGCCTTGAAAAGGGCTTCAATCTTATCCTTTGAATGTAAATGAGCCTCTAGGATAAATATCCTTGCAGAAATTCTAGTAAAAGTCTTATTAATATCGTACTTATGTGCCAATCATGAACTTATACTATGATGATTTCTTTCTGTTGCAGGAGGTATGATGAGTCCTTTTGGATAAACTAGTGATTGACTAGTACTAGGAATGCCTTTTAGTTCACTAGTTAGAAATCATTGACGGACTACCAGGTGAGGTATAGATTACTATGGATGAACATCAATAGAAATTGGTTTATCATAACATGATCGTGGTGGCACCTCTAGGTCAAGTTGCACAAAAGGAAGCGAAGGTTGATCTGGTGAAAAATTATTTGAAGGTTGTGTGAGATATACTATATGTCAGGCATGTTTTCTAGTTTTGGTGGTATAAAAATCCTGGAAGAAATCATTGACCAATGCATGCCATCAACTCTTTTAATCATGGCTCTATCGATGATACGGTCGACTGGGGATATTGGAAGGATCCTTCTGATGCTCATTGTCTTCAGGAACCATATAGGGGTTACTAGATCCATGATATTAACCGTAGTGTACCCTTGGTTTCAACTTGAATAATCATCCATCACTAAATGGATTCTATGGGAATTGGCTAAATCCAGGGTCAATAAATCTTCAATAGTATAGGATGATGATGAATTTGGTGGGGAACTATGTTATCACTTGTGTCATTGATGCATGCCCCTATGGGGGGAGGAAGACATCTATATTGACTCAGAAGTTGTATATGTGGGTGACACAGTGACTTTTGAAGACTCAGGTTGATTTATATGTTCATATATAATACCATGAGTGTGAGCGACTACCTTATGAGCCATCCAGTCATCATATTTTTTAAACCCATATTTAAGAACCTGCTGCCACTCACCTTCATTATCATTATCACTGTTAGGCTGTATGAATACTCATGCCACCTCTGCTAGGGCTGGACCTAACATGACTATGTTGTTATCAATCTGTTCTTAGACCCATTCTTTAAACACATACCACCACATGAGTATATGCCTCAGGATCTAGTGATTAGGGTGTTAATTGGAGAAATCAATGACCTATGCCTCTTCAGGACTCTAGTATTCCAGAAACTGTAGGATTCCATGTTCCATGGAATATCAATTATAACTAGGGACATAAGATTCATTAAATTAGTATGTCGAGTTCCTTCTATCCACAATGGTGGTTCTAGGATCCTGACCTTGACGAGGGTATGAAGGAGCCTATTGATGATATGGAACATGATTTCCTTGCCTAGGTGGTGGTACCGCATTACGTGGGGGTGTCCACTGATTCTGAGGTTGGCGCAGATGGTCTGGATGCTGTGCCTAATGTGGAAGGCCAATATGAGGATATGGAGGTGGATGCACTAGTAATAACTCCAACCTCCTGGGGGACTCTATTTGTGTTACTCTGGTGGGAGCTTCCTTAGAGGATCTTTTCACGGGAAGTAGAATAGGAAACTGATGTGCCTCCTTGAACATTTGTGAGGCTCCCTCTAGAAACTAGGATTTTTTAGGGAAATACTGAAATCCCCCTAAGAAGTTATGGGTGATGAGAGAGGGGACCTATTCAGTTTTACCATTTCCTACACTTATTTTCATCGACTCTCCAAGAGTTAGCGACATATCATGGGAGTTGGTGAGGTATTTCCACCTAGTGGATATGTCTTTGACTCACTCGTCAATCCTCAGCATGAACCTGAAGAGGTCTACAATACTCATCTTCTGGGAGGTAGAGATGATCTGGAAGAGAAAATTACTACAATGATTCTCATAGCTAACTAGAGTCCCAATGGGTAGCAGGTTATACCATACAAAGTTGCGTAAATATAATGATATTACTATATACTGATATTTGGTGGCCAACTTCTACACTAGATATCCTAGAATGCATCCACACCTTGAGATGAATTGATCCATATGCGAAAGTGGATCACCTATACCATTAAAGGGTGAAAAGGTAGGGTTTTAGAAACCTGGTTTTGCGGGCATATCATCCACATATGTTATATATGGCTTGGAATCAGGTTATATTCCCACCCGTCGAGTTCCAAAATCCTCAAGGAAGGCAATGAGAGTGTTCATTGGGTCATCTTGGTGAGTATTCCTATCATGGAGAAGATCTCTGACAACCAGTTTATTGTCAGGTTCTTCCACATGATAACTAGGCCCAATAGCTAGTGGAGTGGCTGCTGGGATGACTTACGGGATTGCAGGGGGAATGACATGTGGAGTGGCTTGGGGTACCTGAGTTTGATCTCAAGTAGGGTTATAATGTGATCCAAGAGGATTTTTAAATGAATATACCACCCTATTAAAATAAAAACTTGAATATAAACAGTCTATATAGGAAGGATGGTCAAGGTCACCCAAAGGAAATTATCTGGTGGGTTGTTGTACCTGCCCCTACGACCCCAGTCTAGGATCACCGTAGTTTGGTCTCCATTCCACAACAAAATTACAAGATGGTCTTTGAACTTATTTATATGCTCCAAGAGCTTTTTGATGAAATGGATCTTTTTAGGGTTCTTCTTTCTTCTTTTGTTCCAAGCCAGATGGATCATATGGTTTGATGTCCCAAGGTTCTCTTTTCCCTTATTGGGAATCTGAATGAGTGTTAATGGCTTGGTAGGTACAAGAAGACCCAGTAAATTTTTTTGTTGGAATTTAACCATTACCAATAGATCAAATAGGTGTTTCACTCCCCCGAGGGGGGGGGGGTATGTTATCTTCAAGGAGTTATATCTCATTATCTCCCTCTAATAGGTCATCCATGTTAATTGTGACTGTACCTGAAGGCATATCATCAATATCCCTTGGATATCCGTACAGGTGCTGGATTGGACAGAAATGAAGGGTTGCATACTTCCCCCAATCACAAGTCTGTGTGTGGGGGATTTCTCATTAATAATTATATATAATGCTTAAAAGATATAAACACATAGTTGTTATAGGGTCTAATTCAACCAGGTGGCTCTTGGCACTTTGTCCCAGGGAGCGGAGCCAAGTCGAACATACAACATTACTGTCCAAAATATTCAATGTGTTTATGGATATTGGGGTATGAAACTCAACTATGAAGGGTGAGTAAGTTTGTATCCAAGAGGGTTTGGGAAAATAGTGTGAACTCCTCTTGGTTATGATATTCTGGGGTACTGATGTTCGTGGTTGCAACTAGCCAGAAAATCTCTGGGAAATGATCCCTTATATTGATGTCCCAGAAGTTACTCATCTTAGACATGGGATCTGGCCCTTGGTTTCCCCATTAATTAACTGTGTGCGGCTGAGGGACTGGTAAAAAAGTGAATCGGACCGCTGAGATGGTAGACTGGCAGGTGGAGAATATAGCGAGCGAGCTGACAAACTACCGCATCATGAGCTGTCATCCGAAGAATGCAATGCCTATGTCAACACATCTCGGTAAATGGACTGGTGATAATATATTCATGAGTAGGGGCTATGGTTACTGATTATTGGTTATGTTATTTCTATTCCTCTATTGGTCACCAGAATAACTCTCTGTGATCTCTTGTTGAGGTAGATAATGATCTTGTTGATGAAAGAATGGATTCTATAGACATTCCTTAGGATGAGGAAAAATCTTCCTCCTCTTGTATGTATCATCAAAGGGAGGTAGGATACTAGTGTAGCTCACATTCCAAAAGGGTGATCCTTATACACCTTTTTCCTACTATGGCCCCTGATAGAGAAGATCGAGGCGAGGGTTCCATTACCAAATCATATTCATCTAAGGAATCTAAAAAGCAGATGGGTTTAGTCAGGGATTGAACCATTATAGTATTCTTCCTACGGTGGTCACAACACACCGTCTTCCCTAAGGATGGTTCTTCATGATATTATAGGTTTTGGACACGAGTACGACCTTTGACCGAACTAATACTCGGGAAGAGAGGACTTTCACCTGGGTGTGTGTGTGTGTGAGGAGCACTTTGAAAAATGTTAAAAGGAACATTGGGAGGGCCTCCACATTTAATGGCTGGTGTACATAGAGAATCCTTCTGGGAACTATTGGAGTTCATTGGACCTCTGCGGGAGTTGGTGGGATCATTGATGTACTTCCATGTTTGTTTCCCTTAGAATTGATGATATGAGGGGCATTCGTTCTGGTAAATCTAATCCCTAGGAAGACCTCTACATTGGATTCAAATGATGGGAGTTAGACTTCTGTTTCTCTGATTTATGTGATAGGGGACATTCTTTAGTTGTAGTAAGAACATGGGGAAGACCCACACACTGATAGTTGACCAAGAGAGGAGGATCGTCACATTAGTGACCTGTGATAGAAACAAAGACTCCATACATGGGATCACTTGTGAGAATGAAAATTCTGGGTTGGATGTCAGTGTGATGGGAAGGGCCATCAACCGGACTATTGGTGGCATTTGGAGGACCTCCATGTAGAGATGAAGAGTATAGAAGTCCTTCATTCTCATTTTTGGTAGAACGGGGGGGATATATGTACTTGGTGTTACCACCGCAGGTCTTCCCTTTGCGGGCACAATATATGTCGGAAACCATAAATGTCTTCCTAACATTCTTATTGTGAAGTTTGGATGTTGATCTAGGATAGGCATAAATGTGTCGCGGTTCTGTATAAATTGGGGATTGACAATATGTGTCGGTGGTGGAATGGTCCTCAATAGTCGCCGATGATGATGCCCCCTGGCGGGCGTCCTCCTCATCTTGCACCCAACATTGGTGTCAGGTTAACCATAGTATGGTAGGGGGCAGGTGAGTAACTCTCCAGCAGGTCAACCTATAGAATGGGGTGGTGGCACTAGCGTAAGATGGTGGGGACCTCCATGGCATCCCTTAGGACGGGATCACAGTTTGGCTGGCCTGGACATCCCTCACCTCATTTGCATGAGGGTGTGAGTCATCAAAGCATTCTAAGGAGAGGCACCCAAAACGAATGTAGGTAGGATTGGGGTGTAGTGGCTCCCTACGCAGACCATGGGGGTGTTAATGAAGGTGAGAAACAGAACCCTCTAGGTCATGTCAGTCTATATCTCGAGTTTGGATAATCCCTTTTACCTCATATCGTTGGATGAGGTTGTTGATCACCCTCTAATACACGAGTTCAGATGGGGAGATAGGGTGTGGGTTCTTAGTACCCATGGTTGTGGAGTTCATGGTAGAAAAGATGGGGTTTCATGGGATTGAGGCATTGTTTTTTCCTCAGCCTCCATCTTACTGGGTGGGTGGTTACTGGTTTCCTATCATATAGCTTGAGTCTTATAAAGCAGGTGGATTAAACCATTAGCACAGAAAGGAAGAAAGCGACATCTAGTGCCCCAATTTCATTCTATCTCCCATGATCATTAATAAGGTTCCTCGGAAAATTTGTCACATTATGGGATGTCCAATATTCCACTACCCTAATATCTAGTGAGTTTCACACCAGCCCTCCATTTGATTGGATGGACCTAGTGTCAGATAGCTAGAATCAGTGACACACTTATTCACTGATGTCTCGAATTCTACTAATATCTACCTTAAGGAGTGGAAATTCACATCAGTTTCACAAATTGAATTTCTAAAGCTTTCTCTGGGGAACAGTTCTATCAATTGATGAAAAGCTGTGTTGTTTCCCCGCATTCCCACTATCCAAAGTAGGGCATAATTTGTCTCTTATTCAGGAACATTTTATCCATGATCATGATGGGGATATGGGATTTCGGCTCCTCCAACCTTGGATTTATCCCTAAAATTCATTACCAATTCTAGGTGTCCCTTAATTATTATGACATATTTCTGGTAACTCTTCCCCACTGCCATATCTTCATGGATTCTGGTTAATTACACTTCTTATTTCCATACATTCACAATGGTTTTGTTAGGGAAGAAACCTTTAATCGAGGGGGTAGTCATGTAGTACATCACTTGTATGTCTTGATTTAGAAACACAGGTGTGTATTGGTTTCTTCCCCTTTTGGTAGGTCTTATCAAGTGTGCAGAAGCCCGAGGCATCCCACGTCGAGTGCGGGGAATTATAATCCATAATCATGTTCCTATGGTTTTCTTCAGTTTCCCATGTTTGAAGTAGGGTATTCTTTGAGATTAACATATAGTGGAGATGGATCAGACTAATATAAACATTGATAGGATTTGATCCGATGGGTATATCACTTGGGGAGCACCTGAGGGGTTTACTGGATGAGTGGATAGAACATACAATGAAGATGGATCAAGGGATTCTTGGGTCAATACAAAGGTTATTCCAGGGTTTACCATTATCTAGGATTGACCATTATAGAGGTTTCTTATATACCTTGTCCCAATAAATGGGGATCAAAAACCATATAGTTTGGCGGGGTGACAAATCAGGGTGTGTGAAAAGGATAAAACCCTAGAGACGTATTGGGGATTATGCATGGATATTATCCAATCATAAGAGGGACCCTCTTGGATGGATGGTAATGGATTATGCAAGGCTTATGTTGGGTCTTCTTCCCAAGGAAATGACATGATCCCAATGGGATGTGGAATCTCAGGTATGAATAAGGATGATTGATGGATCATTGAATGATGTGGGTGGTGAATGAGATGGTACCATCATGATGATGATGGTAGTGTTGGGATTGTACCTCAAAGAGGATACCTACAACTCCCAATGGAGGGGAATCAATGTTCACGTAGTTCACGATGTGGTGATTGGACACCTGAGGTGGCGGCCCATGATAATGGACACTTGGATGGGACCTAGAGGAAGTAGAACCTTCGAGTTGGTGTATGAACTTCATGAAATGTAAAGGGATCAAGTAAGAGACAAGTATCAAGCATGGGTGATGGGATTTAATGATAGGGATTCCTCTTACATATCCATATGGTGGGGATTCATAGTCCATGTAGTTCAAAAGATAAATGATGTGCTTGAAACATAATAATGATTCATATTTATTCATGTGGTTGTGAATCAAATTCCACATTGTTCATAATGGGGCATGGAATAGGGTTTTATGCATAGGATAGTGACCGAAAAATATTCTAGGCATTACACCTGGTTATCATCCCAAGAGTATGTCTGACATCGCTAAATGGAGGACCATGGATGAGGGTCCTAACTAAGGGGACACTGATGTTTAAAAGTGTTTTGTTTTGAACCTTAGAGAGGCTTCCTACCTAATTTTCCTTGAAGATAGGTACCAAAACCCATGTAGTTGGTGTAGGTTTACAAATCATTGGGGTTGAACATCAAAGTGGTTTCTTATGTGGCCTGCTTAAGAGATAGGGTTCAAAACCCCCATAGTTTTTATAATTTTACCTGTATTTGTGGTTGGACCTCAGGGAGGCTTCCAACGTACCCTTCTTAAGAGATAGGGATCAACACACACATAGTGAAAATAGGTTTACAAAGTTTGGGGTTTAACCTTAGGGAGATTCCTCTGTACCCTGCTAAGGAGATAGGGATCAAAACCAGCATAGTTCAAGATGAGGTGTAAAATCAGGGTGTGTTTAGAGGAGATCAAACTGAAGATGATGTCAGGGGGGCTTACACGTGGTTAGCAGCCTAAGAATGATCTAACTACTGGGGGCGTACTAGAGAGTTATCCACCTATAATGGGGAATGTAACAGCTAACTGTAGATTGAGATATCACCTAAGGCTAGATTCCTACATACCCTCTCTAAGAGATAGGGATCAAAACCATGTAGTTCATAAACATACAGTTTATAGTCATGCAAGACAAGTGGGGCGTACCGTTTTACATCATGTGGGATGAGGGTGATCCTACATGAAATGATTGGGACCGATGGAAGATAGACTTGAACATATGGGTGGATTTCTATGTACCTTGATTGGAAAGGTGGAAAGGATTAAAGCACACATAGATCAGTGGGGGCCATGGGGATAACATTCTAAGGCGGCCCAATGAGGATTCCATGGCCGTTGCTTACACTAAGCCCTTGTGATTCACTCTCAGTGTGAGAAATAAGAGGTCGAAAAGACCTGACTATCACATCATGAAAGGTGTGTCCGTGAATAATAGAGTGAGGCTTATGCGTGATTGGCGGCCCATAGAGATGGAGATAGGGATAAATTCAAGGCTGGAGACCCAAGGGAAATAAATAACATAGGGAGAGGGATGGATTAATGAGGTTCCCTATGCCCATATCTCTTATGGCCTTTCTACATGGAAGAAGTGATGAGGAGAAATAATTCTACCTTTTGAAAGAACGGTTAGGGGATTTCTCCAGGATGGTTTCCCTCCCCTCCAAACAGACGTATTTCCATGAGAGGGAAATATCATTAAATGGGAGAAAGATCTCACTCCCATTGAGATTAGTGGGCATGGAAAATGTCCAAGGTAGGGATCCCTATGTATATTGCACAGTGAAACGATATAGTTTAACGTAAAGTGCTGAAGAAGATGTTTCTCAGCAGTTTAATTTCATATAGATTTTATGATAAGGACTGACTCCTCACCCCTAAACCTTACATAACTAATACCAACCCACCCTTTGTTACGAGAAGGCATCAGAAATTCCATTTTGAGATAGGGTTATGGAGTGATCCATTGAGGGGCTCACATTAGCATGGCTATGCGAAGAAGAAATAGATGTTAGTCTACCTATGAAATTAATCATGAGGCTATGTAATACAATATGAAGAACCACCCATGGGACCATGAAATAACTCTGTAAAGACCTCAATGACCATATAAGATAAGGTTATATAATGAAAAAGGATTAATATGTTGGGACCCTACAAATCTCTGGTGCACCACATAGTGGAATGAATCAGAGAAGGGGTATGCTTTGTGAAGTTGAGGGGCCTAGCCTAAGCATGGAGTATACATGTATATAAGTGGTGCATCACAATGTGAAAGTGTTATCGTGGAGTAGGACATCACAAATAATGGGTGCCTTACAAAGAGTGACATTGTGAAGCAATGTACTTCGCGAACCACAATGATCATGCCATAGAATGGGGTCCACATGTGCTTGGAAGGTACTTCGCAATGCATGAGTGCTTTGAAAATACTTGAGTTATCTTAGGGATCTACATCCTTTGCGATGGCCCCTGGGAAATGTGAAACTAATCTATTCTTCAAGAGGTATTTTATTTGATCTAAGGAAAAATTGGTTCACAATGCCCAAATACATTAATGGGATCATTTTCTCTATTTTTTGCAGAGCAGAAGATGATTACCAATTTGGGAGCTGAGAAGCATAATGTTTTGGGTATCCATCCTTTTGGATATAGGTAACTCTTGTATTTATAGGCAAGAGGAGGCGTGAATCTCTAAAAGGTTTTTGTGAAGCCACTTATGCTTTTCCATCGAATGTAGATTTCATCAATTTTTTCGTAACTCTAGAGTTGACTGTCATCCCCTCCTCAATGCGTAGGCCTCTTTAAATATCTCCATGGTGCACATAGGTTCTTCCATCAATTTTTAAGGGATCATAGATTAGATCTGGGTCCCTCAGTGGTGAAAATCATCATGTCAATTGCATCATAACCACAGAGTCTTCTGCCTCATTACCCAACAACAATCACAGAGGTGGTCATGAATTTGCACCGGCTGTGGTGATAAGGGTCTTCATGAAGGTTCTTAGAGAAGAAGACCCTTTGAACTTCATGGGATCATTGTGTATCTTTGATTTCCATACCTTTTTATCACCAATAATGATAAACTTTTTATATTCATCAAATCGTTTTTTTTGAATTATGTATTTTATATAAAATTATTCAATTCCACACTTCATAAAAATAAGTCAAATTAAATGTTTCATCAATTATATAAATATATTATCACTCTTTCAATTTTTATTTACAACTAAATAAAAATCCTAAGACATAATGGTCATTAAAAGTTTCACAAAAAGGTTTTTTATATATTAATGATTTTAATTAAAAATAACATTTAAATTGATTAGATCTTGTGTTAGTCTACATTAGTATTTTTTTGTTTATAAAATCAGAATTTGGTTCAAAGGGTTAACCTGTGTTTTTAACAAAATATTTATTACATGGATTTAAAACAATATACCATGGAGAAAACTAAAAAGTAAAAATATAAAATCTAATTGGGAAATAATTGATATATTATTTAATGAAGTTTAAAAATGAATGATAGTGTATTTAATTACCACATAACACCCTATAATACCTTATTTCTCACTTTTAGATCCATATATTAAGGTATTGTTTCATTCCATCATTCAATTAGTCATGGGTATTTAAAAAATATTTTTTCTTCATATATAAAAGGATATCACTTACACAACATTTATGACAAAATTATATGGAATCTTCCTAAATATAAGACATTTATAGTATCGAATAACTTATAAACCCAATTTTTATAATCACTTCTCTTTAAAAATTACAATATAAGGTTCCACTAGTTGTTATAGTAGATTGATCATCCAAAGGGGAGGTAAAGTTCTCAACTGATCTCGATTAATTTTTTCAATCATCAACCAATTAAAACATATAAAATAAAAGAATTTATTATAAAATAAGTATTTTAAATATTTTTAAAATCAATTATACTTATTTGTAATCTATATTCATCCCTTCAGCTAACTATTTGAATAATAAAAATGTCACTTATGTTATGTTTAGTATACCGCCTCTATAAGATACTTTATAATTTTTTAATATACTTACTACATGGATGATTGAAATGTGGTATTTATTGATTAAATATGTTATTTTAAAATATATAATCATTTGTAAAATATAAACCAATTTCTACCCTAATACATTTTATCTACCAAACTCATCACCAATGTGTATGGGTGGACTACTGCCCCTAGGAAGGTGACACATGTTGTTTATCACCATAGTGTTTTCTTATTTATAAAAATATATTCTAAAATGATTAAATATTATATAAAAATCTAAATAATTTCATTATAATTCTTTAATTTCTATATTCATTCAACGGGTTCACTCTCATAACCATACATACCCATATATAATAAATTTTTCTTATTTGTGTCCGCCTAAAAACATTTATTATAAATCATTTTAATTTTTATCATTAATGACTATGGTAACATAATAACCATTGTTAATATATATTAATTTTAAAATATATATTTTTTGGGTCTAGACTATTTATATAAAATTTTTATGTATTAATATTGTATAAAAAATTCATGAAAATTAACAAAACAACTCTACAATGACATCACTATTGTAAGTAATAAATAAAATACATATCAAATGAAATTAAATCACTATAAATTATTATTAAACATCAAATAATATACCTATAATAATATCTTTATATTCAAATTTGACTAAATTATGAATCTACACCATCATTTAAAAAAACAACAAAATATTTAATCAAATCCAATAATATCCGATTATGAAAATAAAATTTCACAAAATAATGTATTTTTAATAAATTATAATAAATAAATTATATAAAATATCATAAGAAATAATAAATTCATGATATTAGTGATTTTGAGGGTTAATTTCTATTGTAAAGGTGGCTAAATCACAATTAGGGGATTTTGTAATTATGGTAAGGTTTTTTCATATTATTTTATAATTTTTGAGATATAATATATATTAAAAAATAATTTTCTTTTATTATTTTATATATTTGACATATATTTATTTTACCAAAATAGTTCATGGAATATAATTGATATCAAAATCCATTTAATGTTCTACCACTAATTTTTTTAAATTCAAAATATAATGTTGTTGTGAGTTGTATTTATTTATTCTTTTACTTACATGAAATATGCTTGATGTTTCACACTATTTTTTCATTTATATGGTGTATTAAATAACCTATTTTTTCATGTATGATAAATTACTTCAATTTATTGTGATTTTAATTTCAATTTCATGAAATCATTTTTTGATTCATATATTATTAAGACCATAATATATTTTGATAACTCATATATAATATCATGAGTTATATTTCATCTTCATAAACTTACTTCTTCTATAATAGGTTTTTTCTATACTATTTCTAATTCTTGGATCTGAATCACCATTTTTTATATATAGAGTCACTTGACCTCATGCATTTCTACCTATATGCACTGGTATTCTGACATGTATTGAGGGAATTAATGATTATAATGTAGATATTATACCGTCAATATGATATCATTCAAAAAATAAAATTAATAAATAATGATAAATATCAAAAATTAAATAGGGTGAAAGAATATAATTTCAAAAGGCATTGAAGTCAAATAACTTATAAATAATAGACTCATGTATTATAATGTTCTTCCTTTGTATGATTGTATCACTTATATATAAATAAATTATGGTATCATCTATTTTTTCCTAATCTAACCACTAGATCCATACTCCATGGATCAATGATCATCAAGTGTCTATTTCGCTTGATCCGACACTTATACAGTAATTCTTTATTTGGATTTTGATTACTGGGTATGGTGTGACTAATAACATCCTATAGAAATCGACCAATGTGTTCTTAAAAAATGTTAATAGTTAAATTAGATGTATACATTTATAATAGTAAATTTGCAATCATGTATAACATCTTATACTGAGAAACCATATTTTAACCATTCCCCAACAAGTCATGTATGTACTTTCTTTGGATCCTTTCTAGATGGAATTTTAACATACCATTATGTACGATGGAATATCCACATGTTTAGTAATTTTGAATCCTGGAATCGGGTAAAAAAATACTACTTATCCACTGCAAATCACGTGGGTCATTTTCTCGATATTCAATAGGCATCGGAAGATATTTCTACTCAGACTCCCCTAAGCCTTGAGAAAACATGCTACATAGTATCCAATACACATAGTGTAAATTGCATGACATCCATATAGTATTCTCATATAAATATTTTTTTATCATGTACAACATCACTATCATTTCAAATTACACAATCCCCCTCAAATGGATAACCATGTCATGATGGTCCACATGTTCAATGCACTAAGAACAATACCTCCAAATTCATGATAGCACACAAAAAAATGAAAAGCATAAAAACAATAATATATTATCATTATGATACAATAGTATCAAAATAAAATTCCAGTGATCACCATTAAACATTAATAAAAAAGAAACATGATTTATCAAAGAATCCAATATCATGAATGGGTCCCCCAAAATACACACACCCACATGAAATCTCTATCAAGAATGGGCATAAAGTATTCTAGAAAAATATAACACCTATGAAAAAAGTTCTTACATGATACCTATGGGTAGAAATGAATCCAACGTTAAAGTTGTCGATGAATAAATCCAATGTTTATTAAATGATAAAAAACGAACCATTTTTCATGCACATAGAGTAGAATATCAGAGGATAATGATGTCGTAATCAGGTTTTTAATTTTCAAGAAATCAGCTGGAAATGAATAAAATCAATGATACCATGTAAAAAGGCTGTTATATATTTATAAAACCTAATTAGTCCCTCTATTAATCCAATTCTATGGTATGTTTAAGAATGGGTCACTAATTCACTATATTTTTTCAATTAAATAATAGATATTGAATTCATCTTTAATTTTAATATAGATTCTCACATCAATAAAATTATCCTTGGTTAATCATCAATAAATCATGTCAAAGGATTCTGATGATGAGAATATAATGAATAATTCCCTATAATGATCATTCTATATAAAATCACCTAAAAACGTTTACTATTCATAATTATTCTCTCTTTGGTCAAGGGGTTATCATTGACACATCATGTTCCAAAAAAATATTTTGAGGCATCATCATTGGATTATGAAGATATAATTTATCTGACATCAATAATATGATTAGATTGAGGAGTCATAAATGCAGACTCACTAATCATTTATTATTAGTGTTGGTTCCTGATTTTATAAAGAAACATCATCAATATACACGATCCATCCCTGGTCTATAAAGAATAGTATAATTATTTTTTGGATAGGTATAACAACCCTAGACCCATCATAAATCCACACTCAAATATTAGGAAGGACTGCGTATTAGATATATATCTAATGAAATCACTCCCTTATAATATCAATAGATAATTATAACTTTAGGTTCCTAAGGTAGATGTATGAGATAGTCCCATGATCAATGGAGAGGGTTTAAAATTTTAGATAATTCTATAGGTTTTGTAATTGGTTATTAATAAAAGAGAAAAAATGTGTGAAAGTAAAACCCATAAATATTATTTAATGCACCCTCATGATGGGTGTATCTGGAACCCTATAGGTCACACTGAACATCATGTATTATAGGATGAACTAAAATGGTTCTCTCACTGAAACTGTTGTTCTAGTTGGTTCTCCTAAAACATATTGATTTATCAAAACCCCCTAGTGATCTGGGGGCTACATTCCAGCAACCCCTGGGTTGACCCCTTCCTAAACTATTCAAAATTCAATAAATGAATGATTAGGAACATAAAAAATCTCTTAAAAAGGCCATATTGAAGTAAAAAAAAGAAAATAGAAAAATTAAAAAAAATGAAACATCTCATACCTAAGAAAATAGTGTGGTTTAAATTTATCCCCTACAGCAATATTTCATCACCATGATGTTCCATCAATGGTTCATCTCAAACGACAACGACTATTAAGAGATCACATCATCCAGTCACTCCCAAGATTCTGCGTAGATCCCTTCATGATTACATTGAATCTGGACTAGTGGTAACATCACTCCTCAAAGGAAATTCTATCCCATGTCTAAAATATACATTATAATCTTTGTGTATGTTTTATTAGGCTTAATCTATCCCTCCTTAGAGTGTATGTACTATCTGGAATCATGAATGAAACCTAGGTATGATACACAAGAAAAACATTATATACAAGTTTTTAGTTAGAAGGATAATCTAGGTGGCACAGGACTATCCCAACCCATTTGGTGATCTTGAATGGTCCAATATATAATAGAATTATATAACCCTACTTCATCAAATGTTGGTGGTATAATTGTTGAGTTACTCTTTGAGAAACCAATTCGATTATACAAACACAAAAAAGAATCCTCCAATTGTTAGAATAAGAGATATAAAAATTATACACAATGATCAGTCTCTTTGGAATCATCTACACACTAATAATAGTATGTTATTCCATGAAAATCCCCACAAATTAATTTCCACGAGTGTTGTTCCATATAATTGATGAACATCATGGAATCTTGTAAAGGTCATTTCAATTTTAAATAAGAGTCAATGTTTCTTTGTTATATTGTATACACACTCATCCACATATGTTTTATCAGCACAAGCTCAACTAATATCTCATTTGAATTCTCAAATCATATACCTGAACATCTGAATTTTTCACTCTGATCGTCTATATTTCAGGAAATGATACAAGGTTCTCTATCATAGAAGAGTCCATATGAAATTATTCAATCCCATCTGATACTATATTGTAGAACACGAGTATATATAATATCAAATTCTCAATAGAACTCCAAGAAATTGTATTATTTCATAAAAATACACCCTTCCGATATAATAGACTGAGTGAGTCTCAATGATTAGTAGTAAATGTGGAACCCAATTTAAATTATCAAAAATCACATTATTAGTGTCTTGAATCCATGCAGTTTAGGGTAACCCTATAAAAAATATTTTTATGTCCTCAACCATCCACATGGGAATAAGATGAGTATGTAGTATCCCACCAGGGAACTAATGCTTTGTCCTTATCATCTTTTAGGTAGAATACCATGAAAAAAACAACAGTGCCTCTCCACATCCATAGACACCATAACAATCACATTTTGTTTTCATATATCCTTGTTTCACCATAGTGTTATACCCACATGAACATATATAAGAATCTCACCAACTCTTCCCTGATGAAAGGTGGGTATAAATAATTCCAAAGTAATAGGATCACATCATCATTGTCTATTGATAACACGATTATCAGTTTACCACAAGTTAGATTCTCCCACACAAAAACAAACTATTAGTTATTATCCGATAAATAATTCACCAATAATAAAATAGAATATATGATCAAAAATGGGTTATATGTCATCAATCCCTTGTTTATAGAATATTCAATCATCCAATCTATTATCAAACACATAAACCCCATTATTCATATGAATTTTTTTTACCAGACTCATGGGGTACCCATAACATGTGAATATACAAACTAAATCTTGAATTTCTGTAGATACTCTACATTGTGACTCTGCCTCATGTGTATGTCCCATAGGGTAGGTATATAGTAGAGTGCCTTGTGGTATTTGTAAAAAAACACTTTATGATGATATAGTTTTGACATCACATCATAGCGTTGAATAAAACCTCCAAATAAAACTAATTTTAATGATAATTATGCTCATTTGTTCATATATGATGTGGCCCATATGACACACCCACTACCTCGACATAAAACATTCTTCTAAAAAAATCTGATTTGCATCGCATTAAATTGGATATCCAATCCCTATCTCATAATGTGATGGTGTATTATATCTATCAAAACACATTTTATACATAATAACTATATATTATTATATGTTTAACCACTTTAACATTACTCCATTAATTGTCAGTGTAGTTATAAATGATTATCAATAGTCGAATTAATAGATAAAAAAATTGTAGTAACTTTTTTATCTAGTATATCATTTGATCATTAACATGTTATAGCGATGCAACCAGGACACCACTACCTTCACATTCTCAATGTCATTTAATATACCGCTATAAAACACACCATGTCCATGTAATTTGACCACATAAAACCAAAATTTACATTTTGACGGCATATTATAATGTTGATGTGTTTTATGTTTACTACTATGTATTTCATATTGATTGGAATGATACTCTAATATCGATGGGTAGATGAAGATGTCATAATTTAAAACCCTAAATAATTATCCAAAACATGGGATACATATCTTGTTCTTGATAGCCATAAAGCATTCCTTCATATTCATCAATCTAAAAAAAATCACTCAGTGATCTTTTTAAATATACCCAGTCTGAAATTTCATATTTAGGATGACCACCTCTAAAAAATGAAACTTCTTTGCTGATGGATTTTGGATAACTAATAAGATCACAAGAACTGATAATATAGATCATTAACACATAGAAACAAATAACTATTCCTCCATGTTACTTGGTATATAATAAGGTATTCATTAAAATTTCAAAGACTACCATCCACATTCATGAAATACAGGAGAGGATAACCCCAGGATGACAAACTCGATCTAATAAAAGTCATATGTTCCAATTCTCTGAGCTAAACCACAAGTTGAAGTATGTTATTGGCTATTATATGATTAGGGGGGGAAAATGGGTATTGAATGATTCATGATATCACTTTCAAACTCAACCAACTTCAAAAGGGGAAATCCAATGAATTCAATGATAATATTAAATTATATATATATGATGGAAACATTTATTTTATGTTTATTCAAGATTTATTTTATCATTAACAGGAATATTTATTTGTTTTCATAGTAGTTAGGGATTCTAGAATCAATGTAATAAATGCTTAAAAGTTTCAAAAATTAGGATTTACACACACTGTATAACATTCACGACATGTAGACCTCATTCACAACATAAAGGAAAGTCCATCACCCATCATGTGATGTCCTTACATTTCATGGAAGAAGATATTACATTTAAATTAATTCCATGACATGTAAAATTAAATTTTAAAATCTTAGTAAATGTAAAATAAAAACGCTATGAGAAGATATTTCATGACATGTGAAGTTCCAAGGCCATCCTAGTAAAATATACAACCTAATTATTTGAAAATAATTGTTGTTATATTATAAGGCCTTGGCCTTAAACCTTATGTAATATTGAATTAAATGAATAATTCACATTGAGGATATTTTTAGGTTTAGAGTTTTAGAGAATTATATCATAAGTCATGAATTACATTCCACATTTAAACAAAGTGGTTACATAAAAGATAGTATTCGTTTTCCCCATCAATAGAAACATATTTAAAATAAAACATGGATTCTTTCTTGACACTTCCTTGAAACTATCATCATAACATGAAACTTTACCTCGACCTATGAAAAACATTTAAAAAACATGGGTTGAGAATAAAAAGCTCATTAAGGGATATAAAATTACGAAAATCAAACATTAGTCCATGTATGAAATCATACTTTACTCGTAAAACAAAATCATTTTAACATACCTCATCAAATCATGAATAAATCATAGAAGTCATAAGGTATAAAGGTAACTTGTGGGATTCATAAAATTCTTACATAGGGAGTAACCCTCTTGGTTACGTTTGGAGTACCCATCACAGTACATTCCCTAAATCTCTTCAGATAAACCTTAACGTTTCACTCCTTCCCATTACCCAATGCATTGGAGAGCTTTAACGGGCTCACCTGCCCTTAGTTTATCTAGAAACCACCCGTATTCATAAAAACATCCCAAGAACCATAGAATAATCATATCACATTACTTAATCATAAAGGAAATATAACATTCCCACATATAACTTTTTAAGATATTGAAATAATTAATCCATTCTAAAAACCATTTTCAAAACCAGTTAAAACATTTAATAAATAGATCTTTGACTAAAAGTGTCCCATACCACTTTGAAGATTTTATCATTTTAAACCATTAATATACATATTAATAAATCCTTAAAACCATTTTGAAAACATGGATATTGATGAGAAATATTTATAAGAATAAATCATTAAAACATTTAAAATGATATTTTAGTTAAAGGGTTTTTAACAAAATGAGAGACACTTGAATAAAATAATTGAAGAATAACATTTAATAAGAACTTTATAATATCATGAAAATAAAGGAGTTCATGATATAATATTTCAAAGGACAGTATATACCCCATATAAGAGTGAATTGGTGCATAACAACACTGAAGTCTCAATAGAAATGTAAAATGAGATGAAATCCCCTATAAAGAAGGTACCCTTAAATTAAGGATAAATCAATCTCATAATTATGTGTGAAAAATATAAATACACCCTATATAAGTGGATATTAATATTAAAACAATCAAAGGTCATTAACACATATTCAAAGGAGGACATATTCAATAACTACATGTTGAACCTAAAGAAATCGAAATTGGGTTAAGAAGTTCCCTTGGTAAAAATCGACAGCCTAACGGCATCACATTAAATTTAAGAAAATGAGTTTATGGGAGATAAAATGGGTATCTCATCTCATGGAAATAAAATTTAAATCAATAAGGATATAGAAAAACATATCCCAACATTACAATATGTAAATTAAAAGACCCAACAAAATAAGTCATTTAAAAAGAGGAAGGTGAAAAGTTCCCTTACCGACTTGGGTATCTTTCGAAGCATAAACCCCATGAAATAAAGACAATACAACATTGATGTAAACACTCATAAACAAAAGTATATTACCAAAGAGTATAATAACGGGCAGTGCATATACCAATCAATGGAAATGGTGGTAAAAGTAGCATAAATCTCACGGGAATAAAAGTGACATGAAAAATCACTTACAAAAACTCGGCAGCTGAACAGCGCCACTTAAAACTTCCAAAAATGGATTGATGAGATAAAATAGGGTCTATAATCATATTAAAATAAAATTTACAGCAAGAGGAATATAAAATAACATCCCAATCATAAGAAAGATGAGCTTAAAAGGAATGACATAAAAGAGTGTACTTAAAAAGAAAGAGAGGGGTAGGTTCCCTTACCTCGGGTCCGACATGACTCGATCGTTCTTTAACCTCCTGAATAATAAACTTGAGTTAATTTCTAATTGATTAAGAACATTTTTTTAGTTCATTATTCCTTTTATATCTCTTACTACCATGCTATTAACACTATGTAATTATTTAATTTAATAATGGTCATTTTGTAGATCATTGCTACTTGAGTCAAAAATAAACTCTTTATAATTACAAGTTGTTCATGTGGTAAAATATATATTATATCCAGAATTATATTCATTATTTATATATAATATATATAATATATATCCATTATATACATTCATTTATAATATTACATAACATTTATAGGTAAGAAATGAAATGCACCATTCATGGAGACGGTAAGCCGTACGTACGCATGAACACTACTTCCATTTATATTTCTTATTTAATGTAATTCAAACATAATGATACATAATAGTATTATAATTCCAGTATGGTATCATATATAATATCATTAAATCTATCCTTCATACGTACCACATATGGTATTAACGAATCAAATCACTTTTAGGGGGCGGTAGTCCGCACTTCCTAAAATGAAGATATCACGATTAACCATAATGGAAACCATAAAGGTATGACATAAAAGAAAAATACAGAAGATTAAGTAAAACATAAACATATTATATATCATATATAAATATATTGACATATTAATGTCTACCTTTGAGGGTATTAAAAGAATATTGAACAATCATCGTTTCGTGAGGCAGAAAATCCCCATCCACAGAAACAGAATGTTCTTTAACCATTAGATGTATGTGTGTGTAAGTGTAGCTCCAATCCTTCTTATAAAAACATACTAGTATATTGAAGATACTGGAGTTGTTACAAAAGCAATTAATAAAAATATTTTAGGGGGTTGGTGAAACAAAATAAAACAAAAGAACACCAGTGAAGACATTACCTTAAAATCGGGTATCTCTCTTTGATTTCAGCTCAAAGGACCCCTTGGGAAGCCTTCTGCCCAATGTGAGGCTTCAAGGAGTAATAGAGGGATGTGTAGAGACAAAATGGGCAGGTTATGGTTGAGCCGAAGGCTTTATTGGTGTGGGTAAGGTGGTAGAGGTGGGGGCCTTTTATAAGAGGAGAGGAGGGGCACTCTAGGAATGTTACAAAATGTTACTTTATTTTCAAATGAGTTTAGGATTTTAAAAGTCCCAAATTTTTGTATTTCTAGGATATGGTTTTAAGGGTTCTAAAAACACTCAGCCAATAGGTTTTTTACAAGTGTAAGTTATAGTTTTATCATTATATTTTCATTTTATTTAAATCCTTTGTTAATGATGTAATCGCTGCATCATCATGATGTCAAAAATAATTTAATTTATTTAATGTCTAAAAATTAAAAAAAATATCATGATTTAAGAAATATCTTTAGATTTATAATGAATTTTTATAGTCAAAACTATGACTTGTATAACCCCAATTAAAAATTGTTTTAGTAAAACAACTTATGCTTGTGACATTTTTATTTTAACTTTAAATAAAAAGTTATTTATGTCATTTTCCTACCAAAGTGGATCCATGGGGTCCCAATGTTGACCCATGGATTGTATTGGTCGGACATGACACATAAAATGAGGGTAGAACATGTATCTAGGTTATTTCATAATATTAAAACATTATTTTTACCTTAAATTACAATAATTATCTCTAATCGCGATTAAAAACATAAAAGTTACTATTCACCAAAAAATTATTTTAATCCCATTGAACCACATTTTACATCCTAATGAAAAACATGAATGTCGTATTTTTTAAATTCAAATCACAGAAGTGGTGAAGTTTCATTTAAAAGAATAATCAGTTTTTAAACTACCACTTAGTGGTTTTACTATTCATCAAAAATTGGAGTTTTTTAGTAAAATACCAAAAATTAACCCAAAGCTATATTTGATATTCCGAATTCAAAAATATTTTATATTTTACAAAACTCAAAACATATAAGTTGCAGTAATTAATTTAATAATTAATTCCCACTGTCAAAACAAATAGTTTGTTTTTAAGAAACAATATCTATTAAAAGATTGACACTAGTTTAAGTCCTATTTCAAAGTGAAATTAATTCTAATGACCACTATTGGATTAAATGGTAAAAATATATTTTAATTTCACTTTAAAAACAATTAGAAAGATAATCTAATCATATAAACAAATTAGATTAAAAAGTGGTTTTGAATTAAAATACAACATTTATCACTATTCATTAAAAAATGAACTTTATCAGAAAAATACCAAAAACATACACAAAGTAAATTTTGAGGTCCCAATTCTAAAGAAGAATTTTATTTTTTCAAATATAACACATAAAATTGTAAAAAAGTGTATTTAAAAGAGGTTCTCCATCAAAAGGCGGTTAATCGACCTTTTAAATAATATTAGAATGTTTACGCTTAAAGTTGGATTCATTCGCATTTTTAATCCTCTAACATTTATTATAAATAGTAAAAATATTTGACAAACATATATAATTATTTTGTAGTTAGTTCTGTTCATTCCTACCATTACAATGACTAGGCGTTAACTACCATTTAAAATAATATTATTTTGTTATTAGAGTGCAACGTAAGATTCCCAAGAAACTCGTTGTTGCGTATTAGGTACGCCATCAAGCATAGCGTCCCCTTTAAAGTAATATTAATATTTTATTCACAAATATGGATAAATATGAAAATGTCATATTCTTTATTTACCCGGGGTGTTACATCCTTCCCCCCTTTTAGAAATTGCGTCCTCGCAATTTTAAAATTAGGCTTGGAAGCTTCATTGAAAATCTCACATTGGAACAAGAGACAGTAAAACTACCACTTTAAAAGAATGGGAGAGAAGTATAAATGTCACCCAAGTTAATCCATACTAGGATTACAATTATGAAAATATGGATATGGAGGAAAAAACAAAGGGTCATGTTCTGATTGAGTGATAGTAAACATGACTAGGAGAAAGTAAACAACAAGAAAATCACAAACTTGTTATGGGTTAAACAGTATTTGATTCCCCAGTAGGAAAAATTAACAGACAACATTTTTGTTTTATGTTACTTTTAATTGAGGAATTTATTTATGAGCTTAACTAAAACATAAGGAAGAATACTTAATTGTCATGTTGACTTTCAACTTTTACAAGATTTCTTACACGAACTCATATTTTCTCCAAAAGATGAGTATTTGGGATGACTTGTTCAGATTAACAGAGCTATAATCAACTTCGAGAGAGTCACATAATCCACGAAAGGGAACTATATACTTCCCATGTCTTTAGACCTTAACCAAAACTGAATCCAAAAAGGTTAGTATGAGATCAGATAATACCCAAAAAGGATAATCCTTTATAAAAAAAATCTATTCTTAATCTCCAAAATTTTTTAAACAAACCCCAATGTTCAACAAAGTCCATTCAATAAAAATCTATCTATAAAATTATACAAACTAAATCAAACAAAGATTGAAACCCAATTCTATGAAGGATTTTATCACATAGTCTCCTAAGATAAAATTTAACATTTTTCTCCAAAATAACATCAGTTACTCTTGTAGTCTCATACTGAAATGTAATTAACCTAATCACATATCCTCCATGATAGGCTAATCATTTCCATTGATAACCAAAAATCAACTTACTCTTAATTCATAAAATCATCTAACTAAAAATAATCATTCAAACTAACCAGGGACATCACTTAGTCCAGTGGTAGGCGATAAATTCCAATTGCGCATTGGTTGTGGGTTCGATTACCATAGCTTCGTCCGATGCGGCGGGTTGTCACATGGTCTGCGTGTTGTCCCTTTTCAAAAACTGTATAATTTTATAACATTCCTCAAAAAGAGATAAATTCATCAAAAATAACCATAACATATTTTAACCACAAAGGTTATCTGATACCTTCCATTTTGCAACCCAAAATGTATTAACCAGTAATTGCCTCAAATTCAAGGATCATATAAACCCAAATGGTTCTTTATAACTATATCCACAAAATAAAGGATAATTATTCCTTGAATAAAATTTTCATATATCAAAAATCCGGGTTACTATAAAAATTCTTCTAATGTAACCCCATCATCAAAAGAGACATAATACATCTAAGAATTTTACCATCTTAAAATCTACCATAACTCTTAAATCCCTTATATGATGACTTCTTACTAATTAAAAATTCTTCATGATCCATTAGCCATTCATTTTCAACTTATTCTTAAATAATTATTTCCTAAAAACAAAATCATGATTCATATCCTAAGATTCCAATAATAGCAAAACATATGTTAAGAAATAATCCATACCTATCATTCTTCATTGTCAGTTTCTTCATCCTCAATCGGAATGACATTAGGTATTGGTAAATGAATATCTGTACGATATTGGTGACCCCATTCCCAAAACATCTTCGTAGGACATGTGTTTTCATAATGACCATGCACACCACATTTTAAACATTCAATTGATCCTTCAGAAAGATCTGCTTTCCCTTTCCTAGAGTCAACTAGATTCTTCCTTTTTCCATGGCAGGTTCATGCTTTATGACCTTCATTTCCACATATATAGCATCTTTCTGTCACTTTGAAACATTTTCCTATGTGTTTCTTTCCACATATTTGACACATAGGTTTTTGAACATACTTACCTTTATGATTATTACCTGAACTTCCCTAGGTATTTGTTTCTCGCATATACAATGCCTTATAAAAATTACTAAGGTTCATTTGGTCAATCATGACTCCAGATAGTTCATTGAGGATAACCACATGAGTTCTCATTGCAGCTCCTATATCATTCAGTTGTTTTTTCATAAAACCTTAATGGTTTTCTTCAAATCCACTGTTACTTTGGTGCCTACCAGATCCAACCATTTACTAAAACCAAAAAGGTCAGTGTGAGTATATTAGTAAAATCTTCAAATAAAAAAGAGGACTATAAACACCAATTTATACTTATCCAATTTATCTCAAACTCATTCTAACTTTAAAAAAAATGATGACTCTATCTAATATACTAACCATTGTGGTTATACACAACTTGTCACTTTTTCTTAAAAAAACTCGAACCTCTAAAATTATCTAAACCGACCTTTGATACCTACTATAAGGCCCAGGTCTTAAACCTTACTTAATATTGAATTAAATGAATAATTCACATTGATGATATTTTCAGGTTTTGAGTTTTATAAAATTAGATCATAAATCATGAATTACATTCCACATTTAAACAAATTTGTTACATAAAAGATAGTATTCGTTTTTCCCCATCAACGGAAAGATATTTAAAATAAAAAATGTATTCTTTCTTGACACTTCCTTGACACTATCATTATAACATGCACCTTTCCCTTGACCTGTGAAAAACATTTCAAAAACTTGGGATGAGCATAAAAATCTCAGTAAGTGATATAAAAGTATGAAAAGAAAACATTAGTCCATGTATGAAATCATACATTACTCATAAAACATAAGCATTTTAACATACCTCAAAAAATCATGAATAAATCATAGAAATCATAAAGCATAAAGGTAACTTGAGGCATTCATAAAATTATTATGTAGGGAGTAACCCTCTTGGTTACGTTTGGAATACCCATCATAGTATATTCCCTAAATCTCTTCGGAAAAACATTAACGTTTAACTCCTTCGCGTTACCCAATGCATTGGAGAGCTATATCGGGCTCACCCGCCCTTAGTTTATCACGGAACCACCCGTCTTCATAAACAATGCCCAAGAACCATAACATAATCATAGCACATTACATAATCATAAAGGAAATATAACATTCCCACATATAACTTTTTAAGATATTTAAATAATGAATCCATTCTAAAAACCATTTTCAAAACCATTTAAAACATTTAATAAAGAGATCTTTGAATAAAAGTGTCTCATACCACATTGAAGATTTAACATTTTAAAAAATTAATAACCATATAATTAAATCCTTAAATCCATTTTGAAAACATGGATATTAATGAGAAATATTTATAAATATAAATCATTAAAACATTTAAAATGATATTTTAGTTAAATGTTTTTTAACAAAATGAGAGACACTTGAATACAATAATTGAAGAATAACATTTAATAAGAACATTATAATATCATGAGAATAATGGGATTCATGATATAATATTCAAAAGGACAGTATATTCACCATATAAGAGTTAATTGGTGCATAACAACAATGAAGTCTCAGTAGAAATGTAAAATGAGATGAAATCCCATGTAAAGAAGGTACCCTTAAATTAAGGATAAATCAATCTCATAATTATGTGTGACAAATATAAATACACCCAATATAAGTGGATATTAAGTTTAAAACAATCAAAGTTCATTCACACATATTCTAAGGAGGACATATTCAATAACTACATGTTGAACCCAAAGAAATCGAAATTGGGTTAAGAAGTTCCCTTGGTAAAATTCAACATCCTAACAACGTCACTTTAAAATTCAGAAAATGAGTTGATGAGAGATGAAAATGGTATATCATCACTTGGACATAAAATTTACATCAATAAGTATATATAATAACATATCACAACATTACAATATGTAAATTAAAAGACCCAACAAAATAAGTCATTTAAAAAGAGAAGGGTGAAAAGTTACCTTACCGACTTGGGTATCTTTCGAACCATACACCACATGAAAGAAGGACAATACAAAATTGATTTAAATACTCATAAAATAAATTATATTACCAAATATTAAAATAATAATCAGTACATATACCACTCAACGGAAATGGTGGTAAAAGTAGCATAAATCTCACGAGAATAAAAGTGAGATGAAAAATCCCTTACAAAAACTCGGCAGCCAAACGACGCCACTTAAAACATCCTAAAATGGATTGGTGAGATAAAATAGGTTCTCTCATCATATTAACATTAAATTTATAGCAAGAGGAATATAATATAACATCGAAATTATAAGAAAGATGAGCTTAAAAGTAATGACATAAAAAAGTGTACTTAAAAAGAAAGAGAGGGGTAGGTTCCGTTACCTCAGGTCCCACTTGACTCAATCGTTCTTTAACCTCCTGAAAAATAAACTTCTGTTAATTTCTACTTTATTAAGAAGATTTTTCATGTTCATTATTCCTTTTATATAACTTACTACCATGCTATTAACACTATGTAATTATTTAAGTTAATAATGGTCATTTTGTAGATCATTGCTACTTGAGTAAAAAACAAACTCTTTATAATTACAAGTTGTTCATGTGGTAAAATAAATATTATATAAATAATTATATTCATTATGTATATATCATATATATCATATATATCCATTATATACATTCATTTATTATATTAAATATCATTTATAGGTAACAAATTAAATGCACCGTTCATGGATATGGTAAGCCGTACGTACGCATGAACGCTACTTCCATTTCTATTTCTTATTTAATGGAATTGAAACATAATGATACATAATAGTATTATAATTCCAGTATGGTATAATATATAATATCATTAAATCTATCCTTTATACGTACCACATATGGTATTAACGAATCAAATCACTTTGAGGGGGCGGTAGTCCGCACTTCCTAAAATGAAGATATCACGTTTAACCATAATGGAAACCATAAAGGTATTCAATAAATGAAAAATACATAAGCTTAAGTAAAACATAAACATATTATATATCATATATAAATATAGTGACATCTTAATGGCCACCTTTTAGGGTGTTAAAAAATATTGACCAATCATCGTTTCGTGAGGCATAAATTCACCATCCATAGAAACAGTATGTTCTTTAACCATTAGATGTAGGTGTGTATAAGTGTAGCTCGAATCATTCTTATAAAAACATCCTATTATATTGAATATACTGGATTTGTTACAAATTAAATGAATAAAAAGAGTTTACAGTGTTGGATAAGAAAAATAAATCAAAAGAACACAAGTGAAGACATTACCTTAAAATCGGGTATCTCTCTTTGATTTGAGCTCAATGGCTTCCTTTGGAAGACTTCTGCCCAACATGAGGCTTCTAGGAGTAAGAGAGGGATTTTGAGAGACACAATGTGCAGGGTTTTGACGAGCCAAAGGCTTTAAAGGTGTGGGTATGGTGGTAGAGGTGGGGGCCTTTTATAAGAGGAGAGGAGAGGCACTCTTGGAAAGTTACAAAATGTAACTTTATTTTCAAATGAGTTTCGAATTTTAAAGGTCCCACATTGATGTATTTCGAGGATAATGTGGTAATGGTTCGAAATATAATCATCCAATAGGTTTTTTACAAGTGTACGTTATTTTTTTAACATTATCTTTTCATTTTATTTAAATCATTTATTAATGAGGTAATCGCTGCATCATCATGATGTCATAAATAATTTAATTTATTTAATGTTTAAAAATTATTAAAAAATATCATGATGTCGGAAATATTTTTAGATTTCTAATGAATATTTATAGTCAAAAATATTACTTGTATAACCCCAAATAAAAATTGTTATAGGAAAACAACTCATGATTGTGATATTTTTATTTTGACTTTAAATAAAAAGTTATTTATGTCATTTTCCAAACAAAGTGGCTCCATGGGGTCCCCAAGTTGACCCATGGATTTTCTTGGTCGTTCATGACACATCCAATTTGGGAAGAACATGTGTCTATGTCATTTCATAATATGAAAACATTTTTTTACCATAAATTACACTAATTACCTCTAATCGCGATTAAAAACTTAAAAGTTACTATTCACCAAAAAAATATTTAATCCCATTGAACCAAATTTTACATCCTAATGAAAAAAATGTATGTCGTATTTTTGAAATTAAAATCACATAAGTGGTGAAGTTTCATTTAAACGAAAAATCAGTTTTTAAACTACCACTTAGTGGTTTCACTATTCATCCAAAATTGATGTTTTTCAGAAAAATACCAAAAAATCACCCTAAGCTATATTTGATATTCCAAATTCAAAAATGACGTACATTTTAAAAAATTCAAAACATATAAGTTTCATTAATTAATATAATAATTAATTCCCGTTGTCAAAACAAATAGCGTCTTTTTAAGAAACAATATCTATTAAAAGATTGACACTAGTTTAAGTCCAATTTCAAAGTGAAATTAATTCCAATGACCAATATTGGATTAAATGGTAAAAATATATTCTAATTTCACTTTAAAAAAAATTAAAAAGATAATCTAATCATATAAATCAATTAGTTTAAAAAGAGGTTTTGAATTAAAATACAACATTCATCACTATTCATTAAAAAATGAACATTATCGGAAAAATACCAAAAAATTAGACAAAGTAAATTTTGAGGTCCCGATTCTAAAGAAGATTTTTATTTTGTCAAATATAACACATACAATTGTCAAAAAGTGGATTTAATAGAGGTTCTCCATTAAAAGGTGGTTAATCGACCTTTTAAAGAATATTAGAATGTTTACGCTTAAAATTGGATTCATTCACATTTTTAATCCTCTAACATTTATTGTAAAAAGTAAAAATATTTGACAAACATATATAATCATTTTGTAGTTAGTTCGGTTCATTCCCTCCATTACAACGACTAGGTGTTAACTACCATTTTAAATAATATTATTTTTTATTAGAGTGCAACGTATGATTCCCATGAAACTCATTGTTCGTATTGGGTACGCCATCAAGCATAGCATCCCCTTTAAAGTAATATTAATATTTTATTCACAAATATGGATAAATATGAAAATGTAATATTCTTTATTTACCTGGGGTGTTACATATATAATACATGATATGTAGCCAAAATATATGGCATAAAAACATCATGGATGATATATCATAATCCCTTACAAAATATGCATGGATTACACATCATTTAATTTTTCTTCTAATTAATATTTGACTTCTCCTCCACGTAAAAACATTTACCTAAATTTATTATAGTCCCTTTTTATTTTTATTATTCCCATGTTGTCATTTGTTTAAATTATAAACCACTTTTAATCTATTATTTTATATTTTTTTCGATTAATTTTTTATTTATTTTGTAATATACATTCTATATAGATCCTTTGTGATCATTTTTCCATTTTTTATTTCAGTTTCATTACCAATCCACATTCTTGATAATTGATTTCATTATTCTTCATTGTTACTTTTTGACCAGTGAGTCTTTAATTGGATTCTAATAACTTCATATAAATTGGTATTTATTATTAATTGTTTTAATCCGAGATTGTCTATTCTTAACTGTTTTATGATTTAAAAAAAATTATTTATATTTCCCTACTTTTGATCATCCCAAACATACATAGATAATACACATATAGATAGGGGTTGATATTTTAGGTGTTTATAATACTAACGAATAGTTATATTATACCATGGTAACCCTATAGATAGTAATTAAGATATTAATAATTGTTCAAACCATTATTTTTCTATAACTTTACCCTAATAATTGCGATTTATCAAACCTAACCTAATTAGAGTTGATCATGAATATGACCATTTTCCAGTGACACATTATTCATAGAATATTATTAAAATGAAGCTAGATTTTTAGATATACCCTCATCATGATATAGTTAAAGAATTGGTAGATCCAATTAGTTTGACCAAAACCAATTTTTGAATCTTACACTTCTTTTTAGCTTTAGTTGGAGAACCAACCCAATATATATCTTGGATTAACATCTATAAAGATCCCAATAGTTTATACTAGTCCCATATATTATTTCTTGAATTAAAACCAAACTACATAGCCTTAGTAAACACCAAACATGAATAGTGAAACTAAGGAATCCTTTACAAGGGTTTTGTTAGATTGTTTTTTGACCTTCCAGTAATCCACATGGGTATGAAACCAAAAAATCTCTTTAATATTACCTATTATTAAGTGTAGTTTGCGATTATAAATGTCTAATATGATCTATATATACATTAATTAATCAATGTGCGTGGTTACATCAAATTTTGGCCCCATTAAAGAGGATTAATATTTCTCTGAATAGTAATCTTCAAATCAGACCCAAGATTATATCACCCCTCCCCATTTCATACATTTCAATCACCTTTTCATTTTTATATTTTTATCCTTCAAGGATATGTGCATCTTATCTCTCCCTATATTCCTCTTACATTCAGATATAATATTTTCCATGGACCCTTGACTCTCTCATGAAACTGGGATGCATAATAACAACTTTTATTTAAACTTGTTATTGATTGATAAATTGATACATACAATAGATTTAAAAAAATGATTGTAATGATCATCCACTAAAACACACAAAAAATATGATATATGCTCCACCTAATAATTAGGTTGAGTAACCAATTCTCTTGAAGTGAACCACCATGGAAAATAAAATTCCATCTACTTTTGGTGATGTTCCTAGAATTGTGTGCTCACCAATTCAAGAACTTATCATTATGATTAATCCTAAACTCACTCATGTGATCCAAAAAATATGGTAGTTTAGATGAAATCAATATAAAGACCCCATCAAAATATATCTATTATCATATTTTTTTAAAAGATGCCTTTTGCAACTAGGTAATATCATAATATGCAATAATACTTAGTTTTTACATTTTCAATGCAAGATAAAGCCATGTATTTCCAAAAAAATCAATCACCGTATTCACTATGGACATGTTAAGGACTAGCCCAAATGACCCAGGAAAAATAATACCCACCAATATCAACATCGAAGCTTCATAAAGATAATAGAAATTTTAGATATATCGAAAAATAATTAGTATAGGAAGAAATGAATTTATTCAAGGTGATGACTAGTAAATTCCCACATCCTGGAATAGATGTGTGGATATAACATACATTATTCAGCTGTGGACTCTATCCCCATTCCCTTACTATGGATGACACCACTATGGATGTTATACTAGTGATCAATATTACATATATGGGCCAATAAATTCTAGAAAAATATTACCAACTTGATATTCTACAAAAAAAAGTGACAGAGGAACACCACTACATGGAATCCATCAAGTGGGAGAGTCCTCCCATAGGGAATCTCAAGTAGAGGTTTAAACATAGTAGACGGAGTCATATCACTTACCTATTACACTGTCACCCCCACCTGCTCTTGTAATAGATATTCAATCTTGTGAGATGTGTGGAGGTCAACATTATTTCCAAGACTACATGGGAATTATTGAAGAACCCCAGTCCCAATATTATAATTTCATAAATTCTAATCAATAATTACAACCATACTAGTAAACATCAAAATATACAGAGTTGTAAAACAAAAAGAAAAAGATATCCCAGAAGTCGGCAAACCGTAAACCACTGTTATTTCCATCATAGGAGTGGATAGATTCCACCAATGAATTAGGGACGAACTGGGTACCAACCACATAGTCTATCTTCTTGATCTCATCTTCAAAATAAACATTTTTTCTAATACCTCAATATTTTCAACCTTCACAATAAAAACTATTTCAAAAATCTTCATGAAGACTTCCTCAATAATCCCAACCTCTAAATACCAATGTTTAAGACAATCACACTTCATTTGTGAAAAAATATAACAAAAGGATTATAAATCATGAGATGTAAATTAAATCCCACATGGATACACTATACAACATTGGGTAACAAATTTATAGGACCTCAAATTATTTAGATAATAGGGAACTAGTTACATTGAATAGTATCACTGAATCTCATCTATGGGAGCTGGCTAAAGCTATAATAATTAAATTTTGAAATATGATACACTTCTTAAAGAAAAATAGAGATGGTAAAAAATAATTTAAAGAATAAAATACAACTGTCTAAGGAAATACAGTATAAATATAACCAACTATGAAATCCATAACAAAATAAAATATTAAAATGAAAAAAAAATCTTGTTGAACTATTTGAATAGATTCTACCTCTCCCCATTAATGGATTGATGTATCAAATAATAAATTATGGGAAAAATAAAAAATTCCTAGAAATAAATAAAAATTTATATATCAATTTTCCCATTATTGAGTAAATTTATAAAATACCAATTTATATAAGATTATACAATGATGTAACATCAAGGAAAAATAAAATGGAATACTTAGGAGTCCTATCCCTGAATGATGAATTCTCGACACTTTTCTAGAGGATGATTCTTATAAAAATTAAATATTCGGGATGTTTATCAATTCCATGAATTAAATAGACCTAAAATTTTGAGAATTCGTTGTGAAACCTAAGAAATAGTATCAATATCATTACCAAGGGTGATTACTAGAATATGGAAATCAGATAACTAAAACCAATGAGGATGAAACTCTAATATATTTACCACTCTATCATGTATCCTCAGGGATTTATCGAGAATGTCTTGGTAATGGATGGAAAATTTATTTTCTATGTTTATTTATGTATTCTCAATATGGAAGTGGAAGGAGATATTCCCCCCATTCTATTAATACCATTTCTCACCATTTCCAATAAATTGATAAATGGTGAACTATAGAGATTGAATTTTGTTGTGGGTGATGAACGTATTGTGTTTGATTTTAAGAAAGCCTCTTATAAAATACATGAGTCATTTAATTTTCCAACAATATATATTTATAAGTTGAATGATATCCATTTTACTAGTAAAGATAACAATATAAAATAACATACTATAGATAATGGATCAAATGAAAATACGATGGAAACATTCCCTACACCTCTACCAAAGGAGGTTTTCCCACATTTCATCCACTCTTTCATAAAAAAATTGTTATAAAATGTGGATTGAATCCAAAAAAATGTCTTCTAATTAAAAAAATTTATAACTCCAGATAATAAATAATGGGTTGACTAGGAAAAATCCTAGGGTAGGTTCAACAGTCTATAATAAGATAGTTTAGTCTTCAAGGATGTTTAGAGATTTGTGTGGTTTAATTTGATAAAATGTAACAAAATGGGGGGAAATAAAAAATACATACCATGTAATCAATAAACAAAAAGTAAAAATTGAGAAACTAAAAATTAAAAGATTCATTATTTTGATGTGTTGTATTCAATTCAAGGAGATTAATTGTTGTAGGGTTTCCTAATAACTGTGAACCCCTAGTTTAGGCCCCATCCCCTCTCTTCTGTATCATTTTTCACACGCAACCCCTTACTAATTCTCCTTACCTCTTTTGGCCACCACTCCCTCATTATCCCTCTAAGTTTGTTTCCATTCATGACCCTACATTTTTTATATTTCCTGAACTAATGATTTTTTCACCCTATCCACCTACATCAAAACTCACTGTGAGGAATCACCTACACAAACAGCGTTAGAATAAAACACCTCCTCTATCACCCATATATTCATCATCCTCAACCATCACTTTAACCTATATGTTTTCAAATTCTTATTCTATGGTTCACAGCCATATTTTTAAAGATCATAAGTCCATTTAAATCAGCATATCCGTCATTATCTTAACTTTTGTCTGACCGACATGCTAGATTAACGTAGTCAATTTCTAGTACAAGGTGATGAAGACTAATAATATGATAGATCTCAGAGTAATTGAGACAATACATATCCATTATAAACTACATGATCTCAATAGTCGACTACATGTGGGCCCGATTACCCTGTTGCAAGAGGATAATTTCAAGGAATTATTCTTTGAGTTTTTGGGCACCTTTAAGTGGTCCATTGATTCTATCTACATCGAACTCAGATGTAGGCCTTATGGTATTAGCCTAGATTATTTTAATGTCACCATCAGTATCTACTTATCTAGGTTTATCAACACCCCAATCTTCCTAAAATAACATATTGAACATAACTAGGATGGCACTTAATGAATTTTGGGTAGAATCACTAGAGACATTCACATAATTTATGATTCAAATAAAAGAAAGAAGTCCATGTTCCTATATCCTACCGTCCATATTCTACACAGGTCCCTTTCTCACCTTTTTTTTGGAAAAATGTGATGCTCAAGGATTGGTGAAACAGAGTGAGTACATTAATCTCTCATTATCCAATGGTGGCCCATCCATGAACATTTCCAACCAATTCGGAATGTTTTACTAGACCTTGTAAATAAGGAATCACGATACATTGATGGGTGGCTCTTCATCACAAACTTTTCTATGAATCATAGTGGTGTTAATACCATCTATCCCCACAACACCCTCAATAATATAGAGGAACATACTTATGCTCCAAAAGATTGGGATTCTCATGAAGGTCATCAGCATCAACTGATGGATCACAATGTATACAATTGATGCTAATGAGGATCGTCCCTTTTCATTTTTTTTCTTTGATGTTATTTATATATCATACGTCATTCATTCTTGGAATGTGTCACAAATTTATCATTTTATGTATGGGTGAGTTTTTCTTGTGGAAAATTGTAAATACACTTTAATTATAACATGTTTTCACTTATCTAGGATAAAACTATCAGTAAAAGATTTCATTAAACCTAAAAAATCATTACAAACATTTAAATATAACACGACATTAGATTAGATGTTGTTTAAATCCCTTTTTAACATGTGTTTAGATTTTTAGAATGATTACTGAGTTTAGAAATTTAATGCTATTTCTAGATTCATGAAATGTTTTTTATTGACTAATTACTAGATTTTATACCCTATGTGATTTCTAGTTATTTTATATACTCCAGTTCTAGAGAAGATTCTAGACCAAAATTTTCATATTCTATTTTAAGAATATTTGATATCGAAACCTGGTGAATGTAAACCCATCAAATGTATCATTGAGATTTTATTATGACTGTGATTGAACAAATACAGTTTCAATAAGATTAAGGTGATCTTTATTAATCAAATTATTCATGAGATCCACCTGTAGAATTTTTTTTATGAAATTTTTATCCATGAATACCCTTTTTAGACAGATCCCATTCAAGATGATCATATTTTCCAACACTATTGATGGTATTATGCATGATTACCCATTTAAAATGTGTTGTGAAATTTTCACTGTCGAGGGACATGAGATGTTGTTATGAAGGTGATGTGATGTGGAACTTTCCCCAACTGATATGATGTAGTCAAGGATTTATTTTGGAATTTTTCTTCACCTACCCTATTCAATAAAAATGAATATATATATATATATAATGAAAGTAAATATTATATTTTTTATTTTTAAGTTAAAAATAGAATTACAATATAGATTAATTGTTCATTGGATCATATGTTTTTAGGGAATGAATGTATTTCATGAAGTAGAAGTGGTTTTTGAAAAAGAACAAAAAAATTGAATAGATTATATTTATGATATTTAAAGGATAGAATAATTTTCCCACATTGATCTCTCAGAGTATAGACATAGTTTGATCATGGATTAGACACATAATTTCAATGTTTATATTTATCACGCATTATACTTTTGAGATTACACTCTTTTAGAGCCTGATTTTTGACGTTATAAAAATCTGACCTCAAACTGAGATTTATTTGAGCTTTTTTTTTTTGATGAATCATTCATTGTTAACTTTGTATTATTATTTATAAAGTAAAGATGTCAAACCAGATACAAAACAATTGGTTGGGAAATTATTTGGCGATTGATCCTAACACATGTTACCTTTTACCTTTTCTAATGAGTGAAAAATCATGTTGAGATTAATTTAAAATGGGAATAAAATTTTAGAAAAAAATATAAAATCACATTTAAAAGTCAATGAATCTTGAATAAGAACAGAACGATGGGGAATGACTGATTTTCTCTATATAATTTATTCTAGTGGATTAATATTTTCTACATATACTTAGTTTTACTTTCTTGATGGTAATTAATGTTTCCAATTAAAAAAATTTCTTTTACAGTCCCTTTTGAGATGATTTTATCTTGGGGACAAGAAATTGTTCAATTATTGGGGAATTTGATAAGCTCAAATTATATATTCATATTGGATTCATTTATTTAAATATTTTTCATTATTTATTTGAGAATGAAATATGTTTTTGGTTTTGTCCATAGGAATTAGTAATTTCGGACTCAAAGGAAGATGTTTTGGAATGTTCCAAAATAAGATTTATATGTCATGTTTCATACACAGAATATATAGACCACATTCAAAGCATGAATATAAGGCCACCAACCTTCCCATGAAGTATTTACATGATGTGCAGCCAATACACAACATGTAAATTAAATAAACGATATATTGATCTCAATGATCAGAATCCTGCTAAAATTAAAACACATATATGATATGAAAAGTTCGAAGGCAAGCCCTATAAGTGAAACAAGTTGATTCATCGAATGTAATTATAGATCTTAAATATACTAACTAAAACCAACTTAAATGACGTGCATATTTTAGGAGTGATGCCAATTAAAGAATTACATAACGATCATGTCTTAAACATCATATAATTTTTTGACGGATTAATATTTCTGCGCACTTCCATATATGAAATTTTTATCAATTTTTATTTATCTATCTTTTTATTATATGGTTTAATCCCATTTCCATTTTTTCATTATAATCCCATTCTAAATCAATCCTTTAAATTTTCTTTAAGTACCTCTATATTATTGGTGGACTTATATCCATTCTACATATGTTGAAAATCTATTTCCATTTAAATGTATGTTTAAACACTAATCTCTATTCCAGATCAAAAAATGTAATTTTATTCATTTTTTCTTTATTCATAATGATTTTTTTATTGTATTTTCATTGAATTCAATAGTGGGAACATGATTCTTAATTTTTTAATACTATATTTTTTCATTCCCAACATTATTTTGATTATGCCTAGCATGTTTAGTATTTCCTTACTTTTTATCGTCATTTTCAAAATAGATAATCTGCCTAGGGTTAGGGGTCAAGAGTAGGGTGTGTCTAAGACTAATGAATTTATATATTTATCCTTTAAAACAGTATGGCTATTTATTAGGTTAAACATAATTTTTGCTCACATTTTTCTATACAATGCTGACCATAGGATGTGAAGTTGAACGAACCTATCCAAATTGGTGTTGATAAAGACTAAGATGATTAAAATCTGATTCTTTCAACATAGAATCTATGAATAATTAATTTATCTTGTAAACTATAAATTTACTATGGGATAGTTACAACCTTGTTAGATCCAATTCATTTGACCAAAATGAATTGGAGAATATTACACCACTTCACTTCCAATGATGTGGGACTATCCAAAGGTAAATCTATGATTATCTTCAGTAAAGATACCTAAAATTGAACCCAATCCCATATATGATTATATAAATTAAAACAATTATAATTTGATTTAGTTATAATAAAACCTAGAAAGTGATTTTGAGGTATCCTTTCCATGGGGATTGTTTGATTGGTCAGTCAACATCTACTGACCTCATGGGTTTCAACCCATGCAACCTCTTTACAATGAAAAAGTAGTATGTGTAGATTGGAATTTTAAAAATCATATTTTATCATCATTTGTGAAAATTAAACAATTAAAATGGGTGCATCAGTAATAATTTTTTTTTCTGAGATAGATCTAAATCTAAAGAAGGGACAATGTGGATACCATATACCCAACAATAATATCAAACCATAAAATAATCTCCATGATCATTCTATAATGGATAATGTCTAGATAATCTATATAAACTCGACACTACAATTCACTGAGGAAAAAAAACATTTCTCTCATGGGTGATGAGAATCATACATATCCAAAATTATAATCAATGCGATCTTTGAAATTGGTCAGTATTTACATGATATGATTAAAATTGATGCACATAAAGTATAGAATCATGATGCCTGATAGATTTTAGTAATCATAAATAAATATAATACATAAAAGAAATAATTAAATACTATATATTTTTGTGTCTATTGATATATTATTGAAAATATATTCATAATTGAATATGATCGACAATTAATGTCATGCAATAACTTGTTCTTTGTTAAAAGGAATGGAAGTCACCTGTATCTAACAAATATATAGAAAACACATAAGTTATAATGACCATGCCCTGTATAATAGTTTGTCCCAAACAAGCTTCTATTGGAGTTTGATCTACAATATATTCATGATTTTAAATACCTTAGGGACCTTATACCTACGGTACATGACTTGAACAATTCATCATTTTTAGAATCTAATAATGAGGACCCCAACTATATCCATGGGAAATAAATCATTTCAATACTACTCCCTTTCAAAAACTAAATTCTCTGAATAATAATTTTTAGAGGTACCCCAATATTTCTAAACTATTGAAGCATGAAGCATGGTTCTTGTAAAAATGTTTAGTAATGTCTAATAAATTAGTAGTTGAAGCACTACAGACCACCTTCTTCCATATAAGGTAATAATTCTCATCGTCTATACTCTATATTTTATCCTCCTATTTGTTAAAATACCTCTTTATTTATTTTATTAAAAAAAATAATTTCTATAATTTTTACCAAATGTTGAAAAAATGCTACAAAGCTTTACACAATGTTCCTTGGGATTATCCATAAGTTTTTAGATTTTCTACATGATACAAATATAATTCATGGTATCTGAAGGTCCTTTGGTTCCCAGTAATGATAGAGAATATTGTAGCTAATCATCCTGATCATAGTTTTTAACCTCAGGGTCACTCTCAAACAAGAAATGTTGAGTTTCTTGGTTGTAATATTAATAATATTTGTATTTCCTTAACTATTTTTAAATATGTAATAGGAAAAAAATGATTTAAAAATATATATGGCGTGGGGGAAAATGTGAATAAAAACTAAGAAAATGAAATAATAAAAAGTGAACATAATAGGAATATTAGAATCATGTTAGTGAGAATAAACCCCACTCAAGATTTATTGACACATGGACTACCAATCAATGATCTACATGATTAAACCATAAAAACCCGAAATAATTCAAAATCCGCTCGATGTCTTTACACAAGAATATTTATCTCCTTAAAAAGTTAACAATGTAGAATGAAATGTCATATAATTCATGAATGCTCTCATAATTTTGAAAGGAATCACTGGTTTATATCAAATTACCAAATAATGCCTTCTATGAAAAATTTATCATCACAATATCATCAAATCTTACAACCTATATTTAGACTCACAATCAATATTCAATGAGAACATGAGTAAAATGTATAAATAATAAGAAATTATAAACCCATTCCTTTTAATGAGTGTGTGGTCACATCTCCTTATACCTCTCTCAAAAATTAATGAAAGTATAGATGATGATAAAGAATACAAATATATTCAATATCCAAGAAGTATCAAATAATAACATTATATAACTAGTTCAATGTTTATCCATGAATTACTAGAGATCCGAAAACACAACATATTAGAAAATATGGAAAAATAAACATTACTTCTTAATATAGATGAAATAATTACACTATGAGAATATTTTAATAATAAAGGAGAGATAGAAAATAAAATCGCAAAGTTCATGATTCTAAAGATCCAACCGAATCCTATTTCATGTCCTCCTAATAAAATCTCCCTTATTTTAGAAATACCTATTGATCCTTTTCCTTAAATCTATTGTGGTGTTCATAGAGTAGAATATGGATACAAACACATTGAAATTTTCATCTCATGTTATAAGGAATTATTCATCTAGATCTTGGATCAATATATTTTTCCTCCCCTTATGACAAAAATTAAATACTCTCAATATTAAATCTTCCTCACTCAGTCACTATAGATGTCATTATTGAGTATATTGATAAAAATATCCTATAAACTCTAATGAATCCCTTGATGGTAGACCATTAAAAGAAGGTTGTAAATAGAGGTGAGACTATAAAATCTAATAATTACAAGTCCTAGGTGAAAACCATATGTTGGATGGAATACTTGAGACTATTGGATTGTAAAACTCCATGAGCTTATGTTTCTCAGGTATATGAACTATGATCTGTGGAAAATTTATGTTTTTTATTTTTAGCTTAATTTTCCATTTTTTTTCATATTTTAGGTTCTTTGATTTCTATATAAATAATAATATGTATTGATTTTATGAATTGAAGTTATATTTTATGAATTTTAAGTAATTTGTTTCATACATGATAGTCTTTGAATTTTACTTTGAAATGTTTTTATGTTTTCATTTTTTATAGATTTCATCATTTTTCCCTCATATTCTCGCATTCCTTCCCCAGAAAAGGTGCCATAATTTGGACATGAAAATTTATATCAATGGGTACATCATCCAAATTATAAATTTATAATCATTTTTACCATCTATAAATGTTAATTTGGTATGAATTTCTAAATAATAGGGAATGAAAATTATTTTATACAACATAAAAAAGAAATAAGAAAATAAATTATAACAAAATAGTGGATATGATGGAATGATGAATTGAAATATTTTAAGGGAGAATAGAAATAGAGAGGATAAAACGGATGAAATTAATGTCCTCTTACTCAATTTAAATGAATAAAAATGGTATTCTATAATTATAAATGAATTAATATGATCATTATGTTTGAAAAAAAGAAAATAATTATGTTTCATCTTCAGTGAACATGAACAGATCAGTGAATGTTCTTCAATTTTGAACACTACATATCAAACATATTGTAATATTTTCAATATATATTATATATTCATTTATATTTTCCAATTTTTTCTACATCGGTCAATGATCAATGGTTTATTGATTTCACTAACATCACCTTTTTGTACTTGGGTTGTGTTAATTGATGATCAAAATTAAACAGAATTGTTCATCAATGATAAAATTTTAAAAAATCATTTTTTTATCAAAAGTATAATTGATAAAAGAAATTTCATTTCATAAAAAATCAACTAATTTTTTTTAATATTTATTTTAACGAATACAGAAAAACAACTTTGATATGAAAATGATAAGGAACCATCTTGGTATATAATTATTCCTTATTCAAGCTCTATCTCGCAATTCATATCCCGTCTTTATTATTGCATCCCTTATATGTGCTCTAGTGAGATGGGTTTGTGTATATTTATCTAATCAATATCCCCCATCTCAGGATGATTTATGGTGTTCCCCACTCTTGAACTGGGGTCGCGGTGGGCTTTAGATCTTTATCATTGGATATTCGGGAGTCACATGACATGCTAGCTCATGTTTTCACTAGAGACTATTTAGAGAAAAAACTTTCTTGGTTCCTTATTAAGGGATCCTTCAGTAGTGATGGATATGGTATGGAATTTAGGTATTGGGGTTCATATACATGTTTTATCATCAATGTAAGCATAATATCAACATTTTTTTAATTAGGTATTTTTTTGTCTTCAAAATTTTCAATGAAAAATAAATTATTCTTCAACCCGCATGGCTCAGGGGATTAGATCTGGTAGAGAAATTGGTTTTGAATCATGTTCAAAGAGCTTAGAATAGAGGAGATTAAATCAATCTTGGTGGTTGTATTTTTCATATTCAATTCTTCGGTGCTACACAGTGCCTGGTTTATATATGGTTATGTAATTATAGTGAGGTGAATATTGGTCAAAAAACAGCATCATAGGGTTCTTATATGGGGTATGGGGGACCTTAAAACATATAATGGGATTTCAAATCAGGTGGCTATCCCAACCCAAACTAGTTTGGGTTATCTATAGTGGATCTCAGTGATATAGCGGTTATTTTGTCACGACCCGTCCCTCAGGAAACATGTCGTGACTACCTCATTCCGTCCTTTCATAGGTTAGGGGCTGGCGACTATCACTAGATAAAAATATCCATAAAACCGAGAAGGAATTTCCTCTAAACATGTTAACTCACCCAAACTAAGCACACAATAATAAAAAAAAATTAAAAAATATAGTGAACAAGTTGTGTATAGAAAGTAGAGGGGCCAGAATACATGCCCAACACGAATGTACATGTAAAACTGAAAAAGAAAAGATCTTGTGAACACCCACCAAGGACCTTACCTGAAGGGTATGTACAGCTCTCGAACAGCTATCCCTACGGATCGTCTCATCTGATGTCCACCTCCAATCAACCGTCAGTATAGTACCATTGACCTCGATCTGTGCTTTCTATCATTAGCACAAGACAAATCATTGTGTGGGCATAGCCCAGGCAGCGGTGAGTATGACAATACATGGTAGGGACCCCGAGATTTTTATAGGTCTCCTAGAGTTCCACTAAGGAAAAACCACAAAGCATGAAGCAATATTCAAAAACACTACTTAGGTATATGTCCATATATGTACAAAATTTATCAAGATGTACAAAGGTAACACCAAAAGGAATAAGTAACACATAGGTAACATCACGAAGGTAGAAGACTCAGCTCACATAGAGTCTCAGCTCAAACCAGGTTTTCAGTGATGTATATAAGTACAGATGATTAGTCATGAAGCTAGATCATCTTATTATGTCAAGAGGCACTGCTACATTCAATACAGACTCTGAATAAAAAAGGATCTACATGTACTAACCCCCAAAATAACCCACATAGGTTTTGATCTACCCAGGATTGATTGATAACTAACCCCCTCAATGACACAATAAGGATATGACCCACACCATATAGGTATGTGCTGACCCACACAGGATCACTGACCATTGAACCACACAGGATCTGACCCATACATGATCTGTATGTTCTGATCCACCCTGGATCGATGAGTGTTGAACCACATAGGATCGGTGTTGACCCACACAAGATCACTCAATACTAACCCTCGTATGATCTATCTTCAACCTCTGCCTCACTGTCAGCCACCAGATACCCGTTAATAGAACGTTTGGGAGAACCGATATTCAAGACATAATTCTTACAACAAATTCCACTATGTTCCACAAATAAGTATCCCAATGTTTTTTCACATCATAATGGACCCAACACAATAGACGACATGTCAATTGGATAAAGAATTTGTATGTTATTAGTGTTTCTGCTCCGAGGGCCTAGTTGGATTCGGTTTCGATCCAACCCAACCATACTCCAACATTATCCAAAACTCAAGATGATTATACCAAATAGACCATCATGATCCAGAGATCCCAATGCCATAAAAGGTTATTAAAATAGACACCCAATTCTCTAGTTATGTCCAAAGACGTGAAACTCAGTCTGGATGGGCCCGAGTCCGGTACGACCCGGGTCTGACTCCAATGGTCTGGTCCTTGGTAGGCCTGGGCCATGGCAGGCCTAGCTGGCTGGGTCGTGGTTGTCTAACCCACAAAGGGGATGGCCCTACCCAACCCATTGGGTGCGGCCTGCTAGGCGGCGTGTTGTGTAGCCCGCAGTCGGGTGGCCCACCTTAGAGGGGTCCTACCAAGACGACACCCAGGGGGAGGCTCCCCCAAACAGTTTACTCAAACTTTCTAGTTGACCATTCAGTCACCGTGATATCATGGGGGACTACTTAGCGGCCCCACACAATTTGTCGCATTAGGCTGGAACGACCGACAAGTTCATCTCCCAGTGGCGCGGATGTGTGTCGTTGCTCCATCACGGATGAACAGATGTCAACTACCCTCCGACCTCTACCACGACCATGTAGTCACGGTCTCCAACTATGGTGTCATGGACGCATGGTGCCACCTTCCCATGTGGCTGACTGGATGTCGGCCCTTACCCAGCTCCATTATGGCCAACGGGTCACAGCCGATGGTCGCGACCACCTGCTGAACCGACGACAAAAATGCGTGCTGCCCCACCTCCTCATGGCTTGGTGGTTTGTTGATTGCTATCTTCTCATTGTCATAGACGATAGGTCACATTCTCCATCGGCGATGTAGTTGCAGCGCCGCCATCGTCATGACCAACATAGAACACGTCGATCAATATGGATTGTGGAGGGGTCATGCCGTGTTTTTTAGCCGGGAACCTCCACGTTAACTGATTTTAAGTGGTTCATGATGATGTAAAAACATGAAATACACAAATAAAAATTAGAAACAAATCCCTAACTCGTTCATCTATTGGAGGTGTCATGAGGAAGTGGATGAAGTCGGTGAAGGGGATGCCGACGTTTGTCACTCCCGAAATCCGTTTCTAATATTGGCTCATGTCTCATCCTCATTCTTGATCCAGAGAATGTTCATCATTGTAGGATATTTTTCCAAAGGTTCTCCCAAGACCTCCCATCATTTTACAATGATTTATTCAACCAAAAGTGTGGTGTATATCTTAATTAGTTATGTTATTAATTCAATTAATGTTAACAATTTAATTTAGTTACGTTTGACACATTAATATTGGAGGATTACAATGCTTTTCCCACATTATATGGGGATCCATATAGTCCTCACAATCATGAATTCAAATGGAAGTTTTAAAATTAATAATAAAATAAAAGTTGTTTTATTTTATTTTTTTTCTATTAACTCTCCCATGAATGTCCAGAAAACTAACCTTCACAGTCGAACTACTTCGATCGAGGTGAAGGTGTCCTTAAGAGAATATCGATGATGCATGTTAAACAGTGTCCTCATATTTCAATTATGAGCATTGATTATAAAGTTACAAAAACCGAGTCCCGCGATTACTAAATGTACCTAAAAAATGTTTAGAAATTCATTTCGGGTACACCGGGCTTCAAAATCATGCACTGTAAATTTTTGCGGACTCGTAATATTTCTATTTAATATAAAAAATTACATGAAAAAATGCGGGTCTTTACATTCTCCCCACATCATGGATTTGTGTCCCCGAAATCCATGACACAAAATAGGGAAACAAGTGGGGGTACTGAGTATGTATTTGAGTTTCCTGCTCTCGTGTGCTCTCATTGAGCTTCTTGTGCTACCAGCGTATGCGCACCAGAGGTATTGACCGCTCATGAAGGATCCCCACCTGTAAATCCACAATGTCCATTGAATCCTCCAAAAACTTTTCCCCCTCATCTATGCCCATCTTTTCCTAATCAATTATATGAGAAAAAACATGTACATATCTTCTCAGTTGGGTTACATAGAAAACGCTGTGCACCCTATTCAACTGAGGTGGAAGAACTAATCGGTAAACCACCACAACAACTCTACTGAGGTCCTAAAAGGGTCTTATGAACCATGTAGATAACTTGTTGTATCGGAAAAATATCTACAAACCATGTCGAGGTGATACCCATATAATGACATGGTCTCCATCATTGAACTCTAGAGTTCTCTGTCTCCTATAATATTATGATATCTGCATTCTCTGTGTAGTGTTCATCCACTCATATATGATATGAACCTTTTCCATGGTATCCCATACCATCTCTGGTCCCCCAAATAGTTACTCACCCAAGTCATTACAACATAGAGGTGATCAGCAATGTCGATCGTACAACACCTCTAATGGTTTCATACCGATAGTGGAGTGATAACAGTTTTTGTATGTAAACTCTACTAAGGGCAAGTGATCCTTCCATCTACTGCTGAAATAAAGGATGCAAGCATGTAGCTTATCCTCAAGGATCTGAATGGTCCTCTCTATCTGTCCATCCATCTGAGGATGGGAGGCCATGCTTAGCTAAAGATGTGTCCTGAATGCCTCCTACAACCCCTTCCATAGCTGGGAAGTAAAACATGTGTCATGATCGAAGACATTCGTAGATGGAAGTCCATGAAGTCATATAATCTCTTGCACATAGTGGCATCTAAAGCTCTCTACCAATCCCTTCTCTCTTATAGGTACCAGTGGTCCGAGATAGGGAGTTGGTCAATATTCACCCTGATATAATCATGACCACTAGATGTGTGTGGATTTCCTTTCCTGAAGTCCATGGAAATTTATATGTCATTTCCACTATGGCACCTCTAGTTTCTGAACCAATCCTGCTGAAATTGATTCTCTTCCATCACTTACTAACAACTGAGACACCGAAAGACAAGCTATGCCACTGCTTTCTTCATTCCTGGCCACCAGTGCTGACACTGATGGTCCTGGTACATCTTCGCTACTCTTGAATGTAGCACTTGAGGGGACATATAGAACTTCCTCAAAACATCCTCTCGTAGTGCGATCGGTACTATATTATGTCCTCTAAAGGGAATTATTTTCTCCCAACCTACACAAAATCCATCAGATGCATGTCCAATGGATATCTGATCACATCGAGCCCTACAGTCTGTTTCCCCAAGGAGCGCCTCACTGACTCACTAAAGGAGTGAGGGAGTGACTGTCGGAGACTTAAGATATGATTCACTATCTTGATCCTCATAGGATATCTGCTAAGCGGTTAGTAAATTTTTCACCTCATTCTACATTTTGATAGCAGATATCATGGAGAGTGCTTCTTCCACTATGTTCCCCTTCCAAGAAGTATATACTATCTCGAAGTTATAGTCCTAGAGGAACTCAAGCAGACTCCACTGACTCAGGTTCATTTTCTTTTGAATGAAAATATATCTGAGACTCTTGTGATCATAGTAGACTATAAAACATTCACCCATCAAGTAATTTCGACACATATTCAATACGAAGACCACTGCTGCAAACTTCATGTCATGGGTAGCATAGTTCAACTCATGTTGTCTCAGCTATTGAGAACCATACGTGATCACTGCAGGCTTCTTCATCAGAACACATCCATGACCGGTTCCGGATGTGTGGTAGTAGACTATGTAACAAAAATCTTCATCCACTAGACACAAGAGAGGTCCACTCTTTAGTCTCAACTTGAACTCCTAGAAACTTTGCTGGCATCTCTCAGACCACACGAAGGGTTGCCCCTTTTTTTCAAAGTTGATAAGTGTGTCGCAACTCAGAAAAAGTCAGGCACAAAACTCCGGTAGTAAGCGGCCAAAATTGTGAAACTTCGCACCTCTATCACACTCTTAGGTGGCACCAAATCAAGAACATCTTTGATCTATGCTGGATCCACTGAAAATTCAGCATTAGAGATGACTTGTCCTAGAATGTGGACCTTTCGTATCCAGAACTAGAACATCGAGATATTACTATAATGCTGGTTCTATCAGAGTGTGTCCAAAACTATATACAGATGATAGGAATCCTCCGCTTCTATTATTGATTATATCAAGAGGTTGTCGATGAAGACTACCCCAATGAAATCAAGGTATGGCTGGAAGATCATGTTCATGAGTCCCATGAATTTTGCTGGGGCATTGGTCAGGCCGAATGGAAAAACCATGAACTCATAGTGGTCATACCGGCATCAGAAGGTTGTCTTCTTCACATCCTCATATTTTACCCGGAGTTTGTGATAGCCTAATCTGAGGTCTATTTTCAAAAACCATTGTGCTCCCATCAACTGATCAAAGAGATCATCAAACATTGGGAGAGGGTCTGTGTTCTTCACGGTCACCTAGTTCAGGCAACTGATAGTCCACACGGAGTCACAGACTCACATCTGCCTTCTTGGACAACTAAATTGGGGATGCCTTATGAGAAACACTGGGGCTAATGAACCCCTTTCCTTGCACATCTTCTTGTTGTACCCGTAGCTCTCGAAGCTCTGCTGGAGCCACCCAATATTCTAGCGTAGATATATGTGTCGTCTTTGGGTACAAATTGATGTTGAAGTCCACCTCTCTGCGAGGAGGTAGACTCGGAAAATCATCTTAGAAAACATCCGCGTACAAGTCCACCTCTATAAGACAGATCAAAATCTCAACATAAACCACTCCAAGGGTAAGTCTAGCTAACTGATGTATGATCAACTGCACCCTCCTCCATGTAATTCCATAATGTACTGAAAGGGTTCCTTTCTCACTAGTGAATGAAAACCTAGTCCTATCTGTGCGGACACACCACACATTTCTCCTAATACAGTCAATTTGTGAATTAACTGTGGATAACCAATAAATACCCAAGATGGTGTTGTAAGGCATCGACAACACTTCTAGAAGATCACAACCGGAGATCTCACCTCCTAAAGTAATCTCACACTATCGGCAACAGCGTGTAATCTTTCAATCCACTCCCATAAGAGTCATTATCTTTAATGATCAATAAAACAGCTCCATAAGAGCCTCCAAGATCCGAATGTGGGTCATGGAAATAAATTATTGACATGCACCATTATCTATAACTGTCGTAGCTAGGTTGGAGTCGACATAGATCATGAAATGTATCATCTTTGGAGTGTCATGGCCGTATGCCTCAGCTGTCTGAAGCTGATGTCATCCCTGTCCAACTACACCTTGTGGTCTGGGTGGAACTCTTAGTGGCGGTGGTAGTAGAACCTCGAATCACCGCACACTTCCAGCTGCATGACCTGCTCCTCTGCCACATCTGCATCCTGCCTACGGACCTTCTCTATAGAATCTTTGCCTCTCCTGAAATGGTCCTTCGACTTTTTGATGGTCGTATGTAAGGTGGGTTGGGCAGTCTCGAGCCATATAACCCTACCCACCACACGAGTAACACTGCATGTCCCTCAACTTCCCTACTCTGTCTTGAGAGCCCTGACCCACCAACCCTATATCCTGCGGACGTCCACCTGTAGGTCAGGTACTCTTGGGCCTCGACATCATCATTCTACTTTCGACTGCTGATGACTTTGTTATGTGTCATTCGGTGGTGGGTCTAACTATCAGTGATTGTTCAGCATATAATCTCTCCACTAAGAGTGCTCACTGTAACACCCTCGCCTGCATCAGAATGCTGAGAAAAACCATCGAAGCTGTAATCTCGGGTCTGAGCCCCTGCTTGAAGGTCTGGGCCCTGAATAAATGGTCTCCCTCCATGTCAGTGGAGTAGAGCGTGATGTCGGTGAACCTCATAGAATACAGGCACAAGGTAAGGCTACCCTATTTTTTGTCGAGAAGCTCATGTAAACAGACTGAGAGTAAGGTTTCTTGGATAAAATATACCCTAAAAAGGATCTTGAAGTCCGCCCAGATAAGAGTCACCTCGTCATGAACCCAAAGCTTCAAGATCCACCATCTTCTCGCAACTGCATGAAGAAAACTGGTGGCAATGATCACCATGAGACTGGCTGGTGTCCATACCGGTCAAAAAACTCTAACCACGGCCTCCATCCAATCCTCAGCCACCTGTGGACCAGTCTCACCCAAGAACCTCGGTGGTCTCTAGTGTTAGAACTTGTGTAAAGTGCTTATGAATAGTGCACCCTCTCTTGCTGGGGCTGATGGAATCGGTTCCCCAATGGGTAGTGGTGCTATAGGTACACCACCCAATGGTACAACTTTTGTAAGGGGGGCCTGCACCGAAGTCTCATCACTCGGTGGGCTGTTATCACATACTCTTCAAGGAACCCTGGTTTTCTATATACATGGAGGCATCCTAAAAAGAATCGGGTGCATCACGGTAATTATGTTTATAACTTGTGAGCTGACTCAAAGAGATCACAAAGAAAAAATTTCAAAAACACATACAAAATCAATGTTTTAATTCACTGAGTCATAAATCAGAGGTCAGGGTCTTGGTGTATAGATACGTCGGTCGCCACACCAATACTGGATTCCCCAAACTGGAAATCACAATCATCACTCTTAACACTATTTCCACAGAGAAAAGATCATAGTACTAGTTGTTTGGTAGAACTGAACCTCCCACTAAAACCAATTTCTCATGACCCGTCCCCCAGGGCAAGAGCCGTGACTACAGAAAACCCGCCTTCCATAGCCGAGGGTCTGGCGACTAGCACCTTAAAGGCGTATCATTAAAATTGAGAAGGCATTTTTTCTAAACCTATAAACTCACCCAAACCAAGAACACAAAAAGATATAGGAACACGATAAAATATAAAGTAAACAGGGTCTGTATAGAATTATGGGGGCCAAAATACAAGCCCAACAAGAAATTACATGAAAAAATGAAAAAAGAATAGCTAATGTTAACACCTTCTAAGGACCATTCCTGAAGGGTACGAACTTCTCTGGAACGGTTGTCCCTATAGATTGTCTTGTCTAATGCACACATCCGATCAGAATCTAGTCTAGTACCCTTGACCTCGATCAGCACTATTTTTCATCTGCACAAGACACAACAAGGTGCTGGTGTAGCCCATGCAGGGGTGAGTATAATTATTCTCAGTAAGGATCCTGAGACCCTCGTAGATATCTTATAGGTCCACAAAGGAAATTCCACAAAGCATGAAGCAATAGTCATCAACACTACTTAGGTATATGCCCATACATATAAATAAGTTATCATGTTATAAAAGGGTAACACTGTGAAGGTAGATGTACCACATTGGTAAAACCATGAAGGTAAAAGACTCATATCACATAGAATCTCAGCTCAAACAAGGTTTTCAGTGAAGTATAGAAGTACTGATGATTTTTTGTGAATCTAGATCATCTTATTTTGTCAAAAGGAACTACTGATGACCATAATGAGGCTGAACCATACAATATTGATGTGTACTAACCCCCGAAATGACCCACATAGGATCTGATCCACCTAGGATCGAAAGGTAACTCACCCCCACAATGACCCACACAAGATCTTTCCCACACATGATCAGTAGACGGTGACCCGCACATGATCAATATGCACTAAAAAATACAATATCGATGAGAACTGATCCATATAGGATATGACACACACAGGATCAGTGATTACCCACTTAGGATCGCTCAGTACTAACCTTTGTATAATCTGTCTCCAACTTCTACATCACTGCCAACCACTGAATCCCTGTTAAAAGCAAGTTTGGGTGATCCGATTCCCATGAAATTTGTCGTACCCCAACCCACAAGATGATACCTAAATAAGTATCCCAATGGTCTGTCACATAATATGGGATCAAACTCATTAGACAACACATCTATCAGATGCCTGATCTGTATGTTATTAGCCATTCCACTCTGAGGGCCCGGTTGAATTCAGTTTCGATCCAACCTGACGTACTCCAACAGTATCCAAAACTCATGTGGAGTATACCAAAAGGACCGTCTCGATCCAAGGATCCCAAACCTTTAGAAGATTTATCAAAGGGATGACCATTTCTCATTTTATGACCAAAAAGGTGAAACTGGGTCCGGCAAAGCCCGGGACCGGTCCGACCCGGTAGAACTGACCCATCCCAACCCGACCCAAACCGGACTTGGAAGACCTGAGTCTAGCATAAATGTCCAAGGCCACAAAACCCCTGAAATGATGGGTCGTGATCTGGCTCGACCCGCGAATGGGAAAACCCAGCCCAGCCCACTGGGCGAGACTGTCCTGCGCAGCCTGCGATGCAGGCCATAGTCGGGTGGCCCACCGTGGTGGGGTCCGCCCAACCGACACCCAGGGTGCGGCCCCCCAAATTTACCTAAACAGTCCAACAGACCATTCAATGACCCTGCAGGTACGCATGACCGCTTAGTGGTCCCGCTCTATGTGTCGTGGCTGGTCTGAAGGGTCGTCGGATCTCCTCCCAGCAGAGCGGACGCACACTACTACTTCATCATGGCTGTCCAGATGCCAACCGTCTTCTGACATCCACCGCAGCCATGCAGCTGTGGTCTCCAGCTGAAGCAATGTTGATGTGCTCTGCCGCCACACCCCACGACTAATGGTTCATGGCATCTTTCTCAACCGGCGACACAGATTCATGCCGCGCCCCCTCTTCATGGCCGGCCAGCATGCTGGCCACTATCTTCTCATTGCTGCGGCCAACGGGTTGTGGTCTCCTTCGGTGGTGCAGTTGCAAATCCTTCATTATCACGACCGCGAGAAACATGTCAAATGAGAAGGATTGCGAATGGATCATGTAATTTTTATTTGTACCTTACCCTCCGCATTAACTGATAGTACGTGGTTCATGAGGATGGAAACAACGTGAAATCCACGAAAAAAAATTATCAAAAATTCCCTCCCACATTCGTCTGTTGGAGGTATCATGAGGAAGAGGATGAAGTCGGTGAAGTGGACGCTGACATTCATCTCTCCCGCAACATGTTTCCGATCCGGGCTCATGTGATGTCTTCATTCTTGATCCATAGAAACTTCCTCATTAGAGGATATTTCTCTAATGGTTCTCCCAAGATCTCCTTTCCTTTTCTAATGATTTATTCCACCAAAAGCATGGTTCCAATTTTAATACTTTATGTTATTAATTCAATTAATGCTGGAACTATAATTAAGTTAAGGTTAGTAGATTAAGTTGAGAGGACTCCAAAGGGTTTCCAACCATAAATGGGGGATCGGGTGGTCCCAACCATAAATGAATTCAAGTGGAAGGTTTCAAATGAAAAATAATATAATAGTTTTTTTATTCTTTTAACTCTCCCACGAAAATTTAAAAAACTATCCTTCACCCTTGACCTATTGTGGTGGAGGTGAAGGTCTCTTTAAGAGAATATTTGCGCCACGAGGTCAACGGTGTCCTCATATTTCAATTCCGTGAACCGATTCAAAAGTTAAAAAAACCCGCTCACACGTTTACTGAAAGTACTTAATTTTTTTTAGAAATTCATTCTGGGCACATCGGGCCTCGTAATCACGCATCGTAAATTTTCACGGACTCGTAATATTTCTATTGAATTAAAAAAAATACATGAATAAATCCAGTTCTTTACAGATTTTAAGGAAGAAAGGTGATAGAAGCATAGCCCTATGGGTCTGGCTTTGCACGATAGGGAGAATTACTATGTAAGGTGATCATATTAATGGTGGATAAATGTTGTTAAATCTCATGGTAGATTGGCTGCATACACAGTCTGGTAATGGACCATTCCCTTCTATTTCGTGGTAATTATATTTTGGGTCACGAGAATAGAAATGGTTCTGTCTCTAGATTGATTGAAAAGAATACTTCTGTTGAAGAAAAATAAAAAAAAATTGATTTTTTTAAAATCAAAAAACATAAATAAAAATAATAATAAAAGTTATTTTTATCAACAAATAAATTAATAAAATAAAAGAGTATACAAATTTGGTTTAATAAATAATAAAATTAAATTAAATACCTAACAAATAATTAACTGAATGAATTAATTTTTTTAGAAAATAATAAATTAGAAAAAATTATTAATTTGAAAAAAAATTAATAACAATGTCTAAATGGATGATAGTAAAATTTTAATAATTATTATTATGAAATTCACAAAAAAAATTAAATAATTTAAAATAAATATAGTAATGAAAAAAATTACATTCACACTTATAAGAGAATAAAATAATTAAATATTAATAAAAAATAAATGAAAAGTAATGTTTTGTATTTAACTTCAATATTACCATAACTAAATGTAAAAATTAGAAATTTAATTTTACATAAATGTTTCTTCATAATTAAATTAAATATTTTCAAAAATTATAACTAATTAAATAAAAAAACTAATTTGACAGTCAAAAACACATTTAATTACACTAATTACCTGCAATCATTTTTTTCATTTTCTGAAAACTGGTTTATGGGTGTCCGTTACCCATTATAGATCACGAGGTGAGCAGAACCGTGGTCAAAATTCAAAATAGCATCGCAATACAGAAACATTATAGAATTCAATGAATTTAAAAAAATGTATCATACTACCTAATATCTAACTCACTCTAGAATCAAGGGTAATAAAAAATACATCAAAATCAAGAAATAACCAAGCCTTCTATGTGAATTTCACTCACTATAAAATTTTTATTTTAAAAGGGGATCCAATTCCTAGAGTGAAATAAGATATATAAAAGTGGAACTCACATTTTAAAAAGGGCCATTGGAATTAATCAAACTCCCCTATGTTCCACAAATCAAAGGTACACACATGTAACGTGAATGATAAAACTCTGATTATTTTTATATTCAACAATTTTCCCCTTATTCTATTGGTTTATAAAAAAATTGTCTCCTAGATGAGATCCTTTTTTAACCAATCCCATTTATATTAATTTTCCCCTACCATAATTATTATGCATAGAACTATGAAAAAAACTTATTGAATTTAAAAAAGAAATTTATTTAGATATAAAAACACACTAAATGATGTTGTCTCAGATTCTCACCATGGGATCCCATTTTACCTATTTTTTCCATATTCAAAAATGATATATGATTGTCATTTGGTTTGGATCCCATAATTTTTTGTTCAAAAATTAAATTTCCTCTATGTTCGAGTTAAAATTTTATGTTTTCTATAGTTATGTTCAAATTCCATCAAGATACTCATATTACACTCCCTTACCAAGTTCTTAATGTGTAATTCCACAAAAATAATTGTGTATGGAAGCTCATCAAACATGAAATTCTTGAAATTTGAATATCTTTTAAACACATCATTATTGGATATAGTTATCATATAAATTAATGCAATAATTTTTTTATGTGATTTTCTTTTTTCAAAACACATAATATACATACACCAAGATGAGGAGGAATATTTCAAATAGATTACAGATTCATGATGTTTTATTAGTGAAACATTGTTTTACATAATTAAGACATATACCCTTCACATATTGATATAAATGTATAAAATGTTGACTCTCTATGTGGGTAGTACAATAGGACAAATTCTATTTATATTGGTTGGATTATTAGAGTTCAAAAATATTTGATTCAATAGATAATATGTAAGCCCAAAAAAATTCTACACAAAAAATAGTAATACACAAAACACATATAAAAATTATCCTTACCAGCCACTAATAGAAAAACATAATGTTAATTTTTTTGTGTGGAAATGTCCTTTCATATAATTTTAATAAAAATATAAAAAGTTTTTCTAATTAGTTAAAACAGAATCATGGAAAAAAATGATGTAGAAAAAAACAGCATTTTGAACTACTTTTTTGGGGGGAACTAACCAGATATTTTATTTAATTTCAAATTAATTTTTAAAAAATATAGATTATTTGAATATAATCACCCTTTTATATAAACTGGTTCAATTTTTTACTAAAAAATCAGGGGTATTCCCCCACACTTCGTAGTATAAAACCTGAAAATAAAATTAATAAGAATATTAAATACAAAATCTCCCCCAATGTAGAAGCTTCCCATTTGTAGGTTTAACCAAATGAAGACTCCTAATAATAATGTAAAATATTCATATAGATACTATATTGAAGTACCTAATGTTTTATATAGATTAATATTAGTCTTTATAATATATATATCAAAAGTGAAATGAAACTAATGTGTGTGTTAGGGGGTGTTATCTATAAAATAAAATAGTCCACTATTGGTCAGGAAAATAAGCTTGATTTTTCCATAGTTTGATATTTTAATAATATTTAACTGCTAATAGTGGTACATCGAGTAGATTCAAATCATTTTAATTACCTAAAAACATTAAAAATTATAAATTAATAATAAATAATAAATAAAAAAACGATTGGGGATCAAAGGGATAACCCTCTAAGGATATTTGTGTTCTGAAATTAGATATATACAATATCTTTTATTCAATCGAAGATCGATGGTGGTTTAAAATTCATTCTTAGAACCCCCATAGTTTTTTATTCAATCATTAAATCTTTCTTATATATAATGTATGGAATGTACATCTTACTCTACATACCTCTCATTTTATGTTGATCGCCTGTGGTGTACTATTGGGAAAATATGTTGTGGATAATTACCCTCTTCATAAAAAGAAGTTTGAGGGTATATAGGTTGTATGAATGTAATTCTAGGGTGTGAAATGTTTTTTGTTTTAATCCGTTATCTCATTTACCCATGAAAAAACAATATGTATCTGCACCCTTTTTAACACCCATGTTCACTTCCATGAAATACTCGTCTAATTAAAAATCTCACTAATATAAATTTCAAAAAATATTAAGATTTTAAATAGTTCCATAGTATGTACATCCGTCTTAAAACTCTCTATAAAAAAGTTATTTTGATGAATCCCCATAAAATAACTAATGATAAGTAAATTTTCATTAGATAATAAAAGATAGATTCAAATAAATTCAAATCATATTCAATTAAGAAAAAAATATAAATTGATTTGTTAATTATTCCCTTGCTCTATAATAGATGGTTCTTCTTGGAGTGTTTCTGGGTCTAGTGTTATATAATTATTATCCTCCACAATTCCTTTAAAAAGAAGCACTATAGGTTGAGTGTCTTATAAAGAAAATGAGAGGATGTCTTGTGATGGATTAACCTATTAAATCATTTCAAAATTAGCTGATAGGTCCATGATGTTTAAATCGTCACAATATAAAGTAGAAATAAAATTAAACATGAATATTTGCACATATGGATTATTTTATACATCTCCCATATCCTACCAATACTAAAAATGGTTTTCAAAATTTTTATCATTATACTCCTATAAGTGATTTCATGCAAAAAAAATAGCAGTTACTATTTCCATGAGTCATCTTTTATTGGATGATGAATTTTTATGGTCCCCTTATATTCCTATTGATCTGAATTGGAAGCTTCTAAAATATATAATACCCACTTAACAATTATTATGTCCTATAAAGAAGATTCCTTGAACATTATTCAATTTTTCCAATTTGAGAATCCATCTTATTATTGTGTGTGATACTTCACGATAAAGTAATATAAAAGTGACATTGTTTCTTTGATTATTTATTCCATCACTATTATGTTTTTTAATTTGGAATTTTAATGTTTTAATTTAGTTTTTAAAATGAAAAATGGAAAACATACCACGAAAAATATTTCTTCCCCAAAAACAATGACAAAATTTGAATGATTCAGTCATTGAAGATTAAAAAAAATTAAAAAATGTTAAATCTACTGGATACCTTAAACCAAAAATGCGTTAGGAATGGTATAAATATAAGGAATGTGATTAATTTTTCATGAGTTAAAAACAAATCCCAAAAATGATAGAAAATAAATTGAAATAATTGTAGAAATGATATTATGTTAAATTAGAATGTATGTTGGGAGAAAAGCAACATGGAGAAAAAAATAGTTATAGTTAGGTTACTTAGAAAACATTAAATAGAATAAAAATGATATTCTGTAATACAACATTAATTAATATGATCATACAGGGAATTGAAAAATTGTTGAAGAATCACTGATATATGCTTCAATGAAAATATATTGTTTTTTAAAACATATTCAATTTTGATTTTATAGTCCTAATATTATAATATATATATTCATTATGTATAAGAAATTAATTTGTATTTTCAGATTTTTGGTTCATCATTCAATTAAAAAATGTGTATTGATTTCAATATAATCACCCATCAGTTGTTTATTACTACGAATTAATGCACATAATAAAATGGAAATGATTATCAAACATAAATTTACACTGTTACATTCATTTAACAAAAATATAATTGATAAAAGAAATTTTATCTCATCACAACCTGAATTACATAATCTATTTTGATATTCAATTGAAAAACCAAAACTACAAAGATTAAGAATAAAAATATAAGGAAACATAATTGTTTAGAGTGATTCCCTCTTCATGCTCCAGTTCTAGATCCTTATCTCTTTTCTATCATCTTCTCGCATCTGTGTGATCTGGTGATATAGAATGGTGGATTCCAATTAAATAGATCGCCCCCTCTTCATATGATAGATGATGTTTATCACTCATGAAAAGATGGGTCTCTGGTTAACTAGATTTATAGATTCAATGGTCATGCACCATCCTTATATGGATCGGTGACTGAAATTAGAATGTGGAACCATCATCTGGGTTCCTTCATTAAGGAAGCTTTAGTACTGATAGATCTTTCTTTACATTAAGGAATCAAGGATCCAATTAATCTTCTTACAATAATCAATTGTATAGATCGAAATTTTCTACATCATGAAACTTTTTTCATCTATTTATTCAATAATAGAAAACAATCATCATTAACCCACATGGATCAGGGTAATGTATCTGGATGGGATTTTAGTTTTCTATGAGGGGTCAAGGGCTCAACTCATGGTAGCTCAAATATGAGGTGATTTTTGGATTCATTCTTGGTCGGACATGGGTTATATGTTGTTCCTGGTTCAAATATGGTTCTGAATTTTTTGTGAGGTGTAGATTCATTGAATAGAGTCATCTGATGGTTCCTGTTTCAGGGGCGGTGGGTCTTAAAATATATATAGGGATTCAGACTCTAGTAGAAGCATTGTTTTGATCTAATTAGGGTTCTCTACACTGGATCTTCGTGATGTTGTCTTGATTTGACATACTCATGGTGGTCGTGAGCAAGGTCAAGTTGGTCTTGTTCCATACTGTAGCTTGTATAACCATGAGAGGATCTCATGGTTGGGTGAACTACCATGAGTGGTTCTCATGATAGGATGACTATATGCATTGTCAGTTAATGGACTTTCCCCTTCTTATGAACAATTAGTTGATTTGTGATAAGTAGAAAAACTGTGATGTGATCAATAGACCTACCACAAATAAATTTTTTTATCAAGATTGATGAAATCAAATAAGTAAATTATTTTCAAAATAAAAAATTAAAATATATTAATTATTATATACATAAAAATAAATAATTGATAAACTAAAATATTATAAAAATTAAAATAAAGAAATATCAAAATTTGACAGATTAATTTTAAAAAAATGAATAAATAAATGTATTTAAAAATGAATAATTTAGCAGAAAATAAATTATTCTTTCATAAAATAGTATTAATTAATATATATGCTATTTTAATTCTAAAATAAATAATATTTTCAAATTCGAAAAAATAATAATTAATAAATGTACTGAAAAAAATAATGTAATGGAAAAAATATTTTAATAATTAAAATATATAAAATTCATAAAAAATGAATACCAAAATAAATAATAAATAATTGTTTTACAAAATGATTGAAGTAAACATATAAAATTATAATTTAACATAAAAACACAGTTTTGATAACAAAAATTATATTATAATTAATTAAAATAAATTCAATAAAAATATTTATTTCAAAGTAAAACACATAGTTAATTACACTAACAGATTTTGAAAAAGTAACGAAATAAGAGTCACATCATCTATCGTAGATATTCCATTAAAAAGGACAAATAGTATCTGACCAAGCCAAAAAATATATCATGATCATAAAAAAATTATTTGAGCACTCCCAATTCCTAACTTGTTATATCATTATTGAATATGTTGAAATCCCATTTTCAAAAGTCACATGATCTAGAATAATTACGACACAGATCTAGAGTGGCCACATATATAGATTAGGTTATAAGTGAATCCCTTTCTATGCATTAAAACCAATCTCTATATGGTTTCAATAGTCCTCCACTATCTTGGACTACCCCAATATGTTATCAATTATCATAACCACGAATATGTACAAAAACTAAATAATGGTAAATTTAATTAAATATATAAATGCCAAATCATCATTGGGTTTTCCAAAAGGCATAACCTGATACACGATTTTTATATATACGATCTTGAAGGCCTTCATAGTAACATTATCTTCCCATACTTGCAACATATGGTATCCTAACATGAGGTTAATTTTCAACATCAACTAAGATCCACAATGTTGATGAAAAATATCAACCACTTGAGGCAATAAGTATTTATTCCAACCACACACCTAATTTATCATACTATAATCTTTGAAATATTGAAGAGTTCTATCTACCTTCTTTTAATGTAAGACTAGAATCACCATGTTCACACACATTGATAAATAAATATTTTAGTCTAAATATATTCTGTATTAAATTTTATCTCTTCCAACTTAGATGTAGTCATATTGTTTGATTGTAAAGAAATACGGTTCATCACCTGATGTAGTTAAATAATATTAAAAAGCTATATTTTCCAAAGAAAACCCTAGAAAAATCATAAAACACCATGGTTTATTGGTCCACTATAACATGAATGTTATTATTTGTTCCTTAATCCACCACATTAATGAAAAACCAAGGTATTAGAAAAAAAAATTGACCATAAACAGATAAATTGGGAATTCCATCAATGACCCCAAGTCACACTCACCCTAAACGATGTTAGTGCTCTTATTTGGGGATAAAATTCACATGTCGCATCGATAATAGTCAATTAGACCATTGAAAATAATAATCCAATGTATATCAATTATGATATCGAAAATAATATAGCCAATATAAGTAATTTCCACATGATATCGATGTCAAAAAAATAAGTCTTGAAAATCCATAAACTTAAAACCATGCTCTTTATTCATTCTAAAAAGGGTAAGTAGGTATATAATAAATTCTAGAAACACCTCTCTCATACCCTAATATTGAAGAAATATTATTTAAATAATTTAATTAGAGAGAATGATTTAAATAAAATATATATCCATTAAAGAAGATATAAACATTGTTCCTCTCACAGTGGATGGATATGTTTTATATTCCTTATGTTCTATTTCCATTACAAAATTAAATCTAGTTTTAAGACCTCTATGTGAATCCATAGTTGATTGTGATTGACTATTGGGATAAGGGAGAAATCAAATACCTCTATAATTAATATATTAAACTATTTATCAATTATAAAATTATGAACTATATCCAATCCATTTAGGTGTAGTCCTATAAAAGTGAAAAAGATGGCCTCAATGCCTAATCTAGAGGTATTGATTCATATCCTAAGGGAATTTAGGTTTTTATTGGATGAACATACTTTATTGGAAAAAATTCATCATCATATTAACTCACAAATACACTCTCACTAAACCAAGTTAGTGCTAAAAAACTGTGCCATAATTCAAATAAGGCTCATCTCATATCCTTTTTTATCACGAGGAAGAGATCTAGCATTTCCATACTTTCCATGTATCCTAATTAGGTTCTCCCTTCTAAACATTATCATCCACATTCAAAACAACATTATCCACCTCCACAAAAAAAGTTTGTAGGAAATTGATAATTAAGATTAATATAATCTCATCCTTGAGAATCATTTTAGAATATACAGCTTTCTAAAATCCATTGATTAGGATATTAGGAGAAAATTTTAAAAACATTGAGAATAAATTATCATATTCTATCTTTCCGGGAAGACACTTCTTTATGGTAATGAATTCTGAGGCCCTCATCACCCTTAGTGTCAAATTATACAATGGGTTATTAAAATCCTTCATAAAGTTAGTCTAGGGAAGATACTCTTATCTACATTTTTATACAATGGATTCTAGTAATATCCAACCCAGGACATCCAATACGTATAAGGTGGAACCATCTTTAGATAACTCATGGGTCATTAAAAATTGATGACACAATCAATCATTTTATTATATTACTCAACATTATGGGAACATTTATCAACAAGTGAAACATGTGGATACTGATTAATAAACCCCTGAGCAGGGTCCATTTATATCTATAACATATTTTTCAATATTTTCCCAATTATTATATAGTTAGATCACATATTCAACTATTGGAGTATCAACTATAGTGTTTTGTAACAGAACATGCTCTACATCTCCCTCTATTCCAGTAGATATGCCATCTATGGGTTCATTGTTTGCAAAACACATGATAAATAATTATTAAATTTCAAATTTAATAAAAATTAAATTTAATAACAAAATCATTATAATAAACCTAAACACATTATTATCATAAACTAGATTTCTCATCAATGGAGGGGTAAAATAATTATTTTTATACTCACACTATACTATGTGCGACCTTTATCTACACTATCAAATGACTACCATAAATGATTATAATTTAAAAGTGTTGTATAATTTAATTTTACCCATCTTATTATCCATATCCATTGAAAAATGGTTTGAATAATTGCAAAAGAATATATAGGGAGTGAGATTAAAGGCATAAGGGATAAATAATTGAATCTATATAATTTTTATATATATGAAAACAGAAAACTGTATCGTGGAAAATAGTTTCAAAAAATCTAATTGAGAAAAGTTCTTTATAAATTTCATTATATTACTAACAAAATCCATCATTTCAAAACAAGCATAATGAAATATGATTGAACAAAAATTATGTAACATGGAACATGTGTATTATTAACAACATTAAATATCCAATAATTTTATTTTGGGAATGTTCACGCCAAAATATGTGAAGAGGAAAAGAAAACATAAAGAAGACACCAACTCCATTGAGTCTACCTCATGAAGCCTATTCATGGAGCCTCACAACATTGTGGTCGGCATAAAGCCACCCCCTTTGTGGTTTCTGCAAAGCATAGTGGCATGAGGCTCACAATCTGAAAGAAGTTTGTGAAGCCGCCATGAAGAAAATAGGATGTAGGCTCTATGATATTAAATACATTTGTGATGACTCTACAAAGAAAGTTGGAAGGAGGCACTGTAGTTATGAAAATGATCTATGTGGCATCGTATCACATGTTCCCAACTTCATGACACATATTTCCTATAAATACCAGGCTTCCCCCAATCTCAATGGATTGATAATCTGACCTTTCTTCTTCTCATCTCTCAAATCGTGAAGCACTTTCTGCTCTATGAAAAATGATCTCTTTGAGGTACTTTAGCATCACAAAGTTCCTTTCCTTTGACATAAACACAACTCGTCTTCATGCAGGGATACCCATTGCGAAGCCCACGTGCCTTCATAAAGGAAGGATATCCCTAAGGGGACTCAGGTCTTCGCAAGGAACTCATGAATCATGTAGTACCTTCCATTCACATATAAACCACATTCTAAGGAATGGTCATTATGCTAATCGAGGCACTTAGATCCACAATTCTATGCATTTAAAGGCAACCTTGCTTCCGAAAGCCCTACTCTGTGATATCCTTTTTTGCATCATGAAGCACCAACCATGTAATATTATCCCCTATGCCTAGGCTAGGCCACCCCACTTTTCGGAGGACACCTTATCGTGAAGCCTCTCAAAAACATGGAGCACCAGAGCTTCATAAATCCTTCTCCTATGAACCATTTTTCTCTAAAACCCCTTTTCCTGTATGACCATCCAGGATTGTACCATGTGATTTCAAGGTCCCTTGGTCAGTGCATCATGTTTCATTACATATCCTCATGCTTCTTCGCATACGCATGCTAACAAATATTTATTCTTTACATAGCCACTTTAACGTGGGCCCCTCATTGTATCACTCCAGGACACCCCCCTCACTATGGCATCATTGATGCCTTCCATTCCTCAAGGTAGGATATGTATTAATTATTTATATGCTAGGTGTGTAGAGTGAACCCGCCTTCTCCGAGTTGTTGGACGTTAATCTGCCAAGCTCCATCTTCCTCAACATATGTTGTTAAACTGTGTCCTCACCTCGTTCATCATACGTGGCATGCCCCATCTCTGAAATTCTCTACACCCACTAAACTCCATGGGAGTGATATCATCCACACATGGAATGAGATCCTCTCCACTGGATCGTCACCTATCCATGTGGAAGGTCAAACATCTTGGATTAATTCCCTATCCTTTCTTACAGGAGGCAACAATCATGCTCATCCTCTCTTATTTCATGCCACTGACCACAGGAGAGATGTGAAAAAGTACCTTCATTCTCCCTTCCCTCTACCTATGGGAATTTTATCTATCGAACCTCCTTCCTGGAGTAAGTCCCAATCTCCATCTCCCTGGGCTGCTAACCACGCATAAGCCCCTGTTTTCTATTTGGGCCACGAACCACCTATAATCCATACTCTACATCCCACAGACGCACCTTTCACAACATGATCGTTAGGTCCTTATTACCTAAATTTTTTCACACTGAGCATGACTCACGCGGGCGTAAAGTAAGCACCGACCATGAAATCTTCTCTGGGACACCTTAGAATGTATTCCCTTAACTCTCTATAACTACATGGACATTGATCCTCACCAAGGAAATGTATGTATGAAGCCTCTTTGAGGGTCAAACCCAATGTCGTCTGGTCTCAACCCATTCACATCATTTCACTAGACACCTTTCAAAATATGTGTAATTTTATCTTTTTGCAAACATGGTACATGGGATGCCTCTCTAAGGCTCAAGCCCACCACCTAATTGACCCAACCACTTCAAATCAGTCCATCCTCATCCAACATGATGTTAAATTGTATGCCCCTTTTTTTCCAGAAAGACAGTAAATTGTACTCATTTGAACGACTTGTGTGTGATCTATGTCCCCTAGAAAAGGTATGTAGGAAGCCCCCTTGAGGGTCAACACCCACTAGCGGTATGTTTTGGGAAACCCGACCAAAGTTAATCCATTGGAACACTATTCAGTGGTTATCCATTGTGTTCCCCAACCAGCGGTAAACCATTAGAACCCCATTCAATGGTAGGCCTTTGTAACCACAGTCAGTGGTAAGGTTTTCTACCCAACAAGCGGTAAGTCTTTTTTTCCTGAAATAAATAATAAGTCAGTACAACCCCCTCTATTGGGACCCACATCTCTGGTCCTCCCCTCGAGCGTATAAACAAACCAAGGCTTCTAGCCATGCGTAATCCCATGAATACTGTCGGGTCGTTGTCCTATGTGTACACACTGATTCTCTTCCCCCATCCTGAACTATATGGACTTTGATTACCTTCCATGAGGATATGTAATTAGCCTTCATGAGGTTCAATCCCATCATTCATGTCCCATTATAGTCTCTCCCTTGAGAGTTTATGTTTCGGGAAGGCCATGCCACAAAAAATATGTCCTACTTTTTCTAGGTCTCATCCATGCGTCGATTCTCATGGGCTGCCTCCTCAGGTGTCTCATCGCCTCACCGAATTACGTAGACCTAGATTCCCCTACATGGGGATATGTAGGAAGCCTCAATGAGGTTCACGCCAAACACGATTTTCATGTTCACATCAGTTCCATAAAATTCTTCCCATCCACTCTACTCAACCATCCTTCATCCACTGTGATTCTTACCTGGGTCACCACATCTCGGTGAGACCATGTCATCCACTTTTTCACTGCTCTTACCAGCAATCAGGTTACTAACCACTCATTTTACCCAGCATCAGTGTTCCCTCCTATGGTTAAAACAATTTGATCTACTCTTATAAGTGTTATTATCCGTATAAATCATCTATGCTAGATGTTAAACTCACTGCATGCCATGTGTTAAACATGGAAAAATGGAGAAAGCCTCAGAAAAATGTATATGCATAAAAATGCCGACATTCAATGTGGGATGCCTCAGAATTCCACACCCTCAAGAAGCCATATCATAACTAGAAGAAAATCAGTTCTGTCAGTGTTCCAGCATACAAACATGCCATGGAGGTCCAACGCGACTAATCCCCTGACCAAAGGCTGATACCCTGACTGGACCCCTTGGAATTTCCTAACAGAAGAATCATAATAAACTGGTGACCATGACGATTTATCACTAGTAAGAGTTTCATGAACAATGTTTGAATTTTATGAGGGAGACCCGGATTATGGAATGAGTTTTGTGGAGGAATTCATGGAAGGAGGAGTCGTCATCCCATCATACCATTTCAATCAAGGATCAAACATCCCTGAATAAGAAATTGGTGTCGCCCACCTTTGGAAAGATGGAATGTGGGGCAACAAATGCGCATCGTCATCTAAATAAGAGACATATGTGCACCCCAATGAAAGAATTGAAAACTATAATGGTGAACCAGATGTGAAATTATTCTTCTTAATGTAGAGATTATTAGCGCTTGGAACATCAATGGATTAGCATGTCAACAGATCCATGAATCCATCACTTGGTCCCGCAAAGAAAATAGTGGCCCTTGTGCGAAACTCACTAGAAATTGGGGCAGTTGAATGTTGGAAATACCAGTCTATGATGTTGGCAGAATTGATTCTTTTTACCATCCTTGGATTACAGAATGGCGTTGGGTCACTAGACATCGCTTTCCTTCTTTCAGCACCATTGGTTAAATCTCCCTACTTTGCAGGACACAAGCTATAGCGACAAGAAATAGATCTCCACCCACCCATAGACATATGGGCAGGGGAAACATTAACGTAACACCGTACGCATCCTCATCAATCTCATGGAATCCTCAGCATCCATGGCTACTGGGAACCCATGCCCCATCTTCCTTCTTAAATCATTCCAAGAAGGGGGATAAATGATCTTTTTTGACAATACTAGGAGGATGGTACTAACAAAACCCAAGAAATTTCCAAATAATACATTGAGGCTTCTACACCTCACTGCCACCGCCTCCCCCATGATTCGTGCAGGGATCCACTCTTCCCCACTCCGGCACACAACCGTTTCAGGAGTCTCTCACTAGTATGCCTCTATGACTCCCTCTCCTATGCCAATGAGGTGTGGGATGTCCAAGCCATCCCATCCTATATCCCATTCCAAGGTATCCTAATAACAGATCCCACTATGCCACACAAACACTACCACCTGTCCCCATGATATATTGACCAGGTAAGCTATGCACCTGCACCACCGGAAAATGTCCAGTAAACCCAACGCCAGTGTCAGGCGCGAGCTGAGGAGGAAACCCGCCAAGGGAGTTAATGAAAATGACTACCATGGATCTTGCCACTGCTGATATATACCATAATTACCATATTTATGTGGTGTAGTTTCACTCATACACCATACCCAGATTGAGTCCTGAACCACCCAATGGGAAGGCTGGGTCGACTCACCCAGTCGCCGATGTAGGTAGATCTTGTCGCGGCCAACCCATGGAAATGAAACCCAGTATAGAGTTCCTCCCCATACCATCTCCAATGAGAGACCAGGTTTATCCCACTGAAATGATCTGAATGAATTTCTTCCCTATGTCGACCTCAATCCCAATGATGGTCCTCCCCGCTATAATGACCCTTATTACGTAAGCCTCTTTCGCACCCATGATTTTAGGTATGGAGCCATTCATCATGTCATTGGTCATCGTTGTCAATATGCCACGCATCCGGTCAACCATCAGCATGGGGGTCATCCCCATGTCCTTGAGGTAACTAACTAGGGTCCTCCTCATCCCAGAAATCAGATAAGTGGATGTTTGCCTCACTTCATAAACACCCAGCACAGAGGTCTTACTCCTGTTATGCTCAACAAGTATGAGGACCCTCCTGACACCAACGTGTCCTGAAGTAATACGAATGGAGGCCCTACGCATACACCCACTAGATCTAATGGAGGTCCAACCCACACCATCACTTCATGTTTATATTCCCTCTCTATGTCAGCAAGTGCAAACAAAGGTCATCCCTGTGTTACCTTTGACATCTGTCCAGGTGATCCTTGCACCATGGCTCACTCAGGTGGAAGTCCTCTCCGTCCCAACACCAGATCATCCAATGGTCCTCCTCAATCCAAAAATATACCCCATCCCGAAGAGCCATCCCGGGGCCGAAGGGTGGGTCACTACCACTATAAAAAGTAATATTGGGAAGATAAAGACCATTATTAACCCTATTTACTTATTATATTTAATGGTGGAATGAGACTAAGTAATGGAAGCCTTCCCTCCATCCTCTATTTCATGGGTCGGGTAGGAACAAGGAGCATCAACCTCGTACATCCAGAATGTATGGTCCTCCAGATCCCTAAATCCCATCGTATATACATCAAGGAGGACGATGAATTGGCATCTCCTAATAGTATGGTTGTGAAACCGCCCCTATTATTACCCAGAATACTATCTACCTCAAACAGAGATGACATGATGTTATTATGGGGACCGATGGAGGATGAACAACAAAAAGGTCCACCGCCAGAATAAATGGTTACAACACTAGAAATAGTGGTTTCCAGCTCATCTTATCATGATGTGGTGGCTATTTCACTGTACTCTTTAGAGGATATCCCGAGATGCAGTGGCTTATCAGCATTCATGTCCCATTCTCTACCGTCCAGTCTATCTTCCTAGTGGTATGATTTAGTGCCACTACTGATTCACCAATGAAATATATTATATGAGTGGGGAAACAATGGGATATACCCCACGTTTGAGTCGATGAGCTTCTGGGGCATTTTTGTGATAGACCATTTCCCGGAGATGTTTTTTCCAGTTGCAGCGCTGAATTTCGGTGCACCGGAATCGCTCTCCCCGATGGAAGTTGGATTCTTTCTATAGACCCTATAGGGGATGCAATTTATTTTTCTTAATCATTGAGTGGATTACACCAATATTAAAGCACAAATTAAAGACATTGGTCAATAATTCTCTTTGGTTGATATAGATAAACTCTCTGTGGACCAATGTCCTGAGTCACCGGCCGCCGTCAGACCGTCCAAAAATGATGCATCGAGAGCTTTAAAGTGTTCTGCATGATTATCTATGAGGATTCCCTCCAATTGTGGAACCATGGTTGGGGGAATTACATGGGCCTCCATTTCAGTTTGATTTGGCCCCAACCTGACTTCCTATGAGATGTCGAGGATATGCCTCTAGGTAGAGTTGTGGTTAACATGGTTGAACAATCAAGGAAAGAGACATAGATAGATCCCCTTTATGGGAAAATACCTTCCTAGGGAGAGCCACAACTATTGGATCCCTTGAGAAGGGTTACTCTCCAGCAGATAAATTTATTGGGTCTTCTCATGCCTAACGATGCATTGGTCCTCATTCGGAATCAAAATAATTATAAAGGGAACCTTAGACCCGTCAAACCCTCCAACCCATATGGATGAGTAGAAAATTCTAAGTATGATCCTTAAAAATCCGCATTGTTCCAACAAATAATGGAGTATAATAAGATGGTTGATGACCTTCTTGCTGAATATTTTACAAAGTGATGGCTGGATTACAGTGATCCCTAACTAGGGTAGCAGGGGGCGACAAAACTCCCTCGGTGAATGGCCTTTCGGAGAACCTGACTATCTTTCCCACACATATAGGATAGTGTCTAGGACTTATTTAAATAGGGTTTCGTATGTGTCTCCAAACCCACCTGAGCGGCGTGATAATCCACGGGACCCAACATAGGTTTCCCCAGCTGCTATGTGTGCCATCCCACTAGCCTCTCCATGATTTGTCTGACCTACATATCATTTTTAAGAACATACTAATGCACATGTGGTTAGGTATCCTCATTAATATATAAATCCATTCCTAGATGATCTAATAAAGGTACCTATTTCTCGCCTCGAGGCATTGCAAAATTGAAATGTGGAAATCCGGCTTGATGGAAAGACGTATCCTGTATGGGTGGATGAAATTCCAGGGCCCCTAGGTTTTGAAAATCACACATTCTCCCCCTTTAATGGGACATGATATCTTCTATAGAATTTGTCCCACTTCATCTCGTGATGGGGACCCATGTTAAGAACTCTATCATAGTAAGAATATTCCATCTCCGATGCTTCATACAAATATTGGAAAGACCTACATTTGTCTGGTACAGCCTGATACCAATCATGTTGGTCTCTAGATGGGAAGACCACTATATATTGTTTCTCTGACAGTTCATCTCTACCACCCAGAATATGAGTATTTTAGAAATCTTTAAATACAGACAATGTCCTGAAAAACAATTGAAGACTTCGTCGACAGGTGGGAAGGCCTTCATATTCCCTTGATATTCCACTAACTCATGAACAGATGCTAACAATATGTGTGGGTAATGACAAGAACAAACTGGTCCCTTATCTCATTACTCATAATTTCCCTTGGGGATTCCATGACTTCTATAATTATGCCTAGTGCCTAGAAGAATCCTTGAAATAGGCCAATAAGGCATGGTCATTGCCTCTGTAAATTCCCTCAAGAAGGGATGATAAGGCTGAGACCGCCATGGTGGTTAAGATAGACCTCCCCAGGAAACTGAAGTTATTACTAGTGGAGCCACCTCAATAGCCTCGTAGAGGCCCTCCACCTTAAGCGCAGCCTCCGACCTAGAAGAACCCACCTCATAATCGATAGGAAACCCCGTGTAATGCGCAGCTACCACATATGTGAGATAACTAGGTCCCACCGCCTTGACAGGCACCTCTAGCCCCTTATTAGGGACAGGATCCCATAGCCCCCATCTCAAATAGGGGAATCTATACCTACTCATATAATGACACATAGGTTCTTAGTTATTTTTATGTTCCTTGGAATAGGTAATTGTATGGTTTTCCGAATGCAGGAGACCAGATATGGCAGATCACACTGATCTCCCCAATCACTAATCCCATCACTAGATCCTGGGGTACATCCTCAAATAGTGATATGTGTTTTAATACTAGCTTCACAACAAAGATGATAACAACATTTTCAGGTTAGGACCACATCAGGAATAAGTGGCATGTGACATTATGATGCTAAAAATTGGTAGTTACAGCGAAGGTGAGTGGCATTATATTTCTAACTACGTGCCTCATATGTTCAATTAATGGATGTATCATAAGGTAGTCGCTCTTTCTAATTGTATTATACGTGCAGTTCAAAATCAACAAAATCCTTCAGAAGATGCCACGTCACCCATAGCCAGCACTTCAATGTCAATGGATTAGCCTTCCTCTTCCCAGAAGAGCAGTCTTTGACGACACAAGGGAAAACAAAGACCAATGTCGATGTCTTCTTCATCATGTACTCTCAGGTACAACATGCCCTCGGTGATTGAGATTCCCCCAACATTTATCTATTAGTGGATGATTTCTTAGGTTATGATCAATGGTACACCAAATTTAATGCCACAGAGCTGGTAAACCCCTACATGATTTCTCATGACGAGGAGAGCAAGGAGGATCCTCTAAATGTTCCCAGCCATTGCATGAATCAACTGAGATGTGGAATTATGGGTCGTCAGAGTTCCTTGGTCAGCACCTCCAACTAGGTTGTGCATGCCACCGAAACAAGATAGAATACTCCACATAGAGGTCAGCATGCGTAGCTTTCTCATCTAGTGTCATCAGGTTTGACTTCACCACCGTTTGTTTTACCTGATCAGGTGAAGCCACCTAGACCACGTCTTGATCAGACATGCTCTGTAACAAATTAGATTCATTCCTATGAGCCCTATCAAATAGTCACTCCATGAGTTTAGACTATCAAGCAACATGACATTTCCAGTACCAGTCGTCCTCTGATTCATCCGGAAGGGCCTGTCATGCCCCCTCCTACAGAACAACCTTATGTAAGCATATACTCACCCTTGGCACAGAAGTATGATGTCCTCAAGTATCATTACCGCATTACTGCAAGGCTCTCTATCATTGATACCCTTCTCCTATCAGCAAATATGTACGGAGCCCTTGTTGATTCTTTAAGAAGCCCCCTCCAGTTTGTGACAGAGGTCGCAGCTGCAGAAGGCTTCCAGGCTATTGAAGTTTTGAATACTGAATTCCAGTCCATTAACTCTTTCTCTATAGAAATTGAATGATCTCCCATATATATGAACATTCTACCATTGTATATTACTATATACTAAATTGGTATGGAATTTCATCATTATCATTTCAACATAGGCTCGGAGATCAACCTGATCCCAACATGAACCCACAGAAAGAAGGGGATATCTAAGGAGGAACAATGTCTCTCTGACAAAAAAAAATCCAAGGATATGATAGGGTAGAATAGACATTGGTCATAATAATCAGCCTAAGGAACTATTTCAATGTCCATGTTTCTAGCCCCGAGTTCATGGTTGTATCCCATGACATCGCCAACAATGAATTGACGGGAAGGCCATGGATCCACCTGTATGTGGAGGTACCTTCTTCATACCACCAGTGCATTAAGTACTCTACCAATGGTCAAGTGGTCATATTACAAGGTGAATCATGTACCATTTATTCTTGTGAAGACTACTAACTAAATGCTGACTATTTCAAGAGTAAGGAAAAAAGATTCAGGCCAATGATTTTCAGCATTCTACGATTATGACTAATCCAGGGATAGATTGGGCTGGTGCCTACATCTTTCCAATCAACTGATTGAAGGATACAACCCCAGATATGAGACAATACATTGCTATTTTTGGAATGAGGGGGGATCACATTCCCATGCATTAGAGAAGTCAGAATATAACCTCATATTCCTACACAAATCATGATCAAGTGATCCCAGATCCCCCATACACCTATAAGATATCGGGACGTCCACCCCATGGAAATAGAAATATTCCATAATTGTTTGTTTCTCCAGGTCTGTGATAAGTTGGCTCAAGCAAACATGTCACTATTACTTCGATATCATCATGTGTGGACCGTTGGGCTGAAGAGCATATAGGATTGGATAAAAATAATTTATTTCCATGTATTAGTAAACACATGAGTCCCTCGATGATGTTTCTACCACCACCCAGGATGGATCCAATATCTCATAGGGATTTTATGACTTAAAGAAAACTCCTCCTGCCAAGGATCCCAACTCCATAAGTGAAGGAGAATATTTAGAGAATGATCATGCCGCCTTTGAAGAGGTCATCTCCACCATAGTCGATGAACAAATATAGGTAAACTTTGGTTTCGAGATGGATCTAAAACCCACAATGATCAGTGCTGTGATGCCTATCAAAAAGAAAGAGATGTATGTGGTCTTCCTAAAGAAACACCATGATGTATTTTCCTAGAGTTATAATTAAATTTCGTGACTAGATCCCCATGTAACCATCCACTACCTTGGTCTCTAAACAAATCACCACGGGTTTATGAAGCCTCCCAGAAAGATTCACCCTTTTCATGGTTCCATGTTCAAGGCCGAATTTGACAAGCTCTTTAGAGAAAACATTGTCAAGGTGTTCCAGTACCAAAAATTGATTTCCATCATTGTACCCGTCATGTAGAGGAATGAAAAAAATCAGATAATTCATTGTCTTCTGGGATCTCATTTGTCACTATCCAAAGGATGATTATAGCCTTCCCGCGATGGAGATGTTGATCAATACCACAAAAAGGTTCTAGGCCCTCTATTTCATGGATAGGTATTCTAGGTAGATCTAGATCTTAATGGATCCTGAGGATGAGGAGTCTACAGCTCTCAGGGTGCCACATGGGACTTTATATATACATATAATGACCTTCTACCTTTGTAATGTAGGTGGAACCTATCAACAATCCATACATCACATATTTAAGAAAATTCTTATTAAATTGGTGGAATGTTATGTGGTTGTAATGGTGGTCCAATATCTCCAGTGTTAGGACTATCTCAGTGACCTTGATAATGTGTTCAGATTCCTTTATTCTTTACACCTGAAGATGAAACCACTAATGTTTTCCTTTGGGTTTACCTCTAAAAAGTTTATAGGCTTCATTGTTAGATACATGGTCATCGACATTGACCCAGAGAAGATGAAGGCCATCAGAAAGATGTATCCCCCAAGATACATTTGGGAGATTTGAGGATTTCAAATCGACTTGGTCTACATACATGGATTTATCAAGAATGTGTTCAGAATTTTTATGCCATTTTCTCAGAGCATGAAGAAAGGCACTGTCAATCAATCGGATGAGGAATGTCAAACTGGATTCGAGAAAATCATGTAATATCTACTCCAACCTCCGGTCCAAATGCCACCTATTTCTAGAAAACCACCAGTCCTTTATGTGACTACCCTTGAATGATCTCCCAGATCCCTTATTGACCATATGGACAATGAGGGAGAAAAGAAAAATCTTTACTATATTAGATTCAAGTTCCTCAATACAGAGAGAAGATACCCCCCCTTTCAAGAAATGATTCCATGCGCAGGTATTTGCAGTACATAAATTGTGACATTAAATGAAGCACCATGAGTTACAGCAGGTGTCCCAAGATGATATCCTAAAGTACATCCTGGACTTCCCCATGTGGATAGTCCATCTATCTTAGATGGAAGTTATCCTCTATAAGTTCAATATCAGGTTTCCCCCTCAGAAGAATATAATGTGGAATGGATCGGGATACTTCTTTTCTCCTCATCCATCTCATATGGACCAGTCGATGGGCCATTATTTTCCTGATGAGGCAATCCTCTCGGTAGAAAAATCCACCCATTGCTGTAAAATGCACTTTGATGGTGCATCCCAGAGCCCTACCGGAAGAAGAATCAATGACCCAAGGATAAAAAGAGTAGGTTTAGGTATTGATATCATTACCCCAACACATGCCATTCTACCATATTCATTTATGTAATCAGAATACTTTACCAATAATGAGGTGGAGTATCATGCTCTCATTACTAGCTTCAGGTTGTCAGTAAGATAGAATATCCCCACATGCATGTGAATTGTGACTCTGAACTAGTCATAATGTAGATCAACAAGGACAAATGTCATCAAAATGTTAGAACTTATACTATTATTGGATCAAACCCTCCATCTGATAGCCAATTTTCCGTCTCAATCATAGGTTACTCATATTACTCGATCCCATAATGGTAGAGTGGAATCCATGGCCAACCAAGTTATATCTCTTGGGGAGCCTAATCAGGATGATTTTGTTATCCACATGGCACACAAAAGATTCATCACCCCCATCACTCAAAATGATGATGATACCCCATTGGAAACCCACCTCACTGTCGACACTTCCATGTCAGGAACCTCAGGTCCCCCTGATGTAGAGCTAGAAGTGTATTCTAATTGTAGGACCCCCTTTGTTGAGTACCTCTACCATGAAAATATCCCAACACATCAATCCGAGTGCAAGTGAATCTGATGTTGTGCATTATACTTTACCCTCCAGAGTTGTGCCGATCTTGAGTATATCCTCTAAAAGAGTGGGCATGATGGTTTCTTCTTTGATTCAATCAATGAAATGAGATTTCTCAATTCTTGTTGGTGGGTCATGCTGGTTCATGTGGAATTCATCATACCGGACCTAAATTATATCACCAGATCCATATGCTAGGGTATTTTGGCCCTCCATGATCTGTGACTGCATCGAGTTTTCAAAGATGTGTCTTACATTCCAGATCCATGCCAAATTTTTGCATCGACCACTAGAGCCTCTCTACAATACCATGTACTCTTGGCCCTTTTCCATGTGGGGACTCAATGTTTTGGGGCCATATCCAACGGCGAAACTCACCAGTGAAAATTAATCCTAACCACAACAGATTTTTTTTCATAGTGGGTAGAGTCAATTCCACATAATTAGGTTAAGTATTGTTCTATTGTTGAATTTGTGAGCTCCAAAATCATCTACTGATTTATAGTCCCTCATGCCATTATCACCGATAATGACACCAACATTAGTGTAACCGAGTTGTAAAAATTTGATGCCATATACGACATCCATTATAACCAAACCACCTTCTATAATGCACATGAAAATGGGGAGATCAGTGCGTTCAACAAAAACCTGCCTAAAAATTTTCAGAATTTTTTTAGAACATAAATTGATATATGTAAAAACTCCCCAATTCCCATTGGGACTATCAGACAATGAATCACAATTCTTCATAGGTGACTCTATATTTCCATGTGTTTGGAATGACGGATGTCCTACCCATCATGATTCAATTGCCTTCATTACTCACAACTTTCCACGATTAGCATGCACCATATAAGGTAGCTAAAATCTATTTGGATGAATTGGAAGTGCTCTATGAGAACATTATTCACGTCTTGCACAATTTGGAAAGGCCTTAGAACAATATATATTGATCTATCAACAACAAGGTTCTCATACTCCCTTTCTTACAAGGTAACTTGGTGGTGGCTTTGAGAACACCATTGATACCTGGTAGAAAACCACCCAAGCTATAGTCGAAATGGGAAGGACCATTCATTATTCACAAGGTTTATCCATATGGCATGTACTCCGTAGTTAACATGGATGGAGAGCATATAACTCTTCCCACCAATTCCAAATTCCTCATGAAATACAATTCCTGACCATATTTCTAGTCCTGCATGACCTTAAATTTTTATTCTTTACATGATTTTAAAATGTATGTTATCTTGTAGGATGTTAAACTGTATAGGGTCTTGCATGACCATAAAATGTTATGTCCCACATGACATTAAACTTTATGTAATCCCGCTGGATGTTAAACTATATTCAGTCTTACATGACCTTAAAATGTTATATCCTATATGACATTAAACTACTCTGTCATCCCAAATTATGATAAAACGTAATATGGTTTGGGATCTATGACAATAAACTAAGATCTCTATGATCCCACATGACCTTAAACTATCCTGTCGTTTCCACATGATGCTAAAATGTGTGGTTTGTTTGAACTGAAGGATGTAAAACTACTCAACATTAGTCATTATCTCATGATTTTAAACCACATGGCCACTTAACGAACTATGTATAGATTGATTTCCATCCTTTAGGGATACATAAGAACCCTCAAACACCTCATCTTGATTCTATCCATAGGCTCCACTTTGATTATCCCCTTGGTATTGTATCCTTAGAAGACCCCAGAAGGTGTATTGTAGGCTTCTCTGGCCCCAATCATTGAAGGATCCCGATAATATCACCATGTGTTCATCATTCTTTTATACTCCCACGTCCTCCCCATATGACTTTAAAATGTGTGTCCCTTTCAGAACTATGTGTGGATTGTTTCCCATCCTAATTGAATATTTTGGAATACCCATACATTTCATTAGTAGGCCCATCCCCTACTCCATAATCTTTCCTTGGGTAGAAACAAATGATTTGGTGCAGGCTTTCTCCCTCATTCACATCATGTTCAGCATGAACGCACCATGTATCCCTATCATTGGATATCTCCACCACTTTCATCATCATGTATGCCATCAAACTCCACATGCACATTCATGCTTCATGCACACCCTTCATTTGGGTTTTCCATTAACCTTCACATTCAAAAGAGACCCTGAAAAATATGGATACATAGACAAGGTGATCTCCTATCATTTTGGGCTAACATCCTTGAGGTCATCGAGCAAAAAATTGATACACATCCTGCATTGGGAATATATTCTGCCATTAAAACCCATTTTTTTTCTCCATTTCATGTCTGACGATATGGATTTTGTGTTTTGAACATGGTCAACAACTATCCTTTATTGTTGTCACCACCCCCATATGTCCCAAATATTGGCTGTAGTGGTTCATTCGATCCCACTATCCAATAAAACGTCATTATACCTCAGGTAAGAGTGTGATTCCAAATGCCTTATCCTTATATATTGGGGAGATCCTGTTATTGTTTCGTGTTTCCCACACTGATCATTGATCATGTGGTCTTAGGAGATTTGGGAAGGCGATGCATGCATGAAGGGTCATGTGTCTGTAGTCTGAGATCTATAACCTTAAACTAAGGTCACCATCATCCTCAAAGTAATACGTTAAACTAAATACTTTCTAGGGATTCTTGTCTCTGGTCCCTTGACCCATTTGGTCCCTTGTCCTAGGTTCTCCCTTATGATTGTGTAGTATGGTATGGACTCTATGTCTACGTTCACATAAGGCTATTTTTTCCATGTTGCATACATCCGCTTGGGACACCCCTACATTAACTTCCTATACTCAAGACATTAAACTATGAACATTATAGGTCTTACATGTCATAGATCCCTCAACTTTTTCTGCCCCTTGGCCAACTACTCATTCGGTATCATACAGTGGGGTATGGGATTATTTTTTATTCACGTTGGGTTGCCCACCAAGCCATACACATCCCTCATTAAGATACCTTTCCCCTATCTACATTCTTTATGCATGACATAATGCTGCACAACAACATCATGAACTATGTGTAGCTTCATTTCCATACTTATGGGATATGCAGGAATGCCCGATCATTTTGTCTTCGGGTCCAACCCCATTTCATTTAAACCCCTTTAACCACCTGGCCCCCTGGAATGAGTTCTCCCTATAGAGGGGCATGCGTCTTGGAATGATATTATGTCCACATTCACAAAAACTCGGTAACAACCATGCCATGTACCTTCCTTTTTCCTGAGATCTCTTAGTCACCTTGTTCAGAACTATTCTTTTCAGGTCGGCTACCATTATGTTGGCCCCATCAACCCTCCTTCGAACATGGAAAATATGCTGGGAGCACTCTGGTTTATCACATGGAGTCTTGAATCCTATATGGATATGTTATTACCAATCTTTGGGCTTGATGCTACCTTTTATTTGGGTTTCCATCACGTTTCACATCCAAAAGGGCCCTTGAAAAATATCGACAACTAGCCCAAGGACTACCCTATCATTTCAGGAAAACACCCAAAAGGATCCCTGACAACAATTGATACATGTCGAGAGTAGTGAATATGGTCACCAGTCGATAATCATTTATTGTTTCCATTTCAGGTTACACAATGTGGATAATGTGTTTCAAACATGGTCAATAGTGATTGTAACACCCAATGATTTTATGAGATATATTCTTTTTAATATCTTTGACGACTTATATTTTACACCACACCAAGATTATCTTGTACTATAGGCAACACCATATTAACTTGCAGTATACGGAACACTATTCATGGCTCGTGTTATACACAATTTTAAGTTCGTTTTTTTGTAAATTATTCTACACAACATTAAATATAGATTTTTTTTAATGAATAAATGAAATCAGTATTTATTATTTTATATGAAACACCAATGAGAGCATGCACTACACACATCCCTGACTTGGCTTGCATTACACTCAACCGTGACCTTCCTCGAAAGCGTGTGTAGTACACAATACCGAGTTTCACTAAACAATGATATGTTGTTATAATATTATTATGTAATAGATATTATGAATATTATTAACAACATTTTGAATTTTATAACATTATTATTTATCATACTCATTTTATAGAACATGGTATGAGAACAAAATAATTTTTTGGGTAAAATAAGTATTTTTAAAAAAATGCAGTTTTGCCGCCTTTTGATGGAGCCCCCACTTTAAATCTAGTTTTTGACATGTTTATAAGTTCAATTTTACAAAATAAAATTCTTATTTGGAATAATGACATAAAAATTTACTTTGGATAAAATTTTCATATTATTCTTATAACTTTCATATTTTAATGAATAGTAAAACCACACTATATTTTAATTAAAAACAACTTTTTTCATCACAATAATTTATATGGTTAAATTATGATATTCAATGGTTTTAAAGTATAAATAGAATATATTTTTACCATTTAATATAATTTATGTCATTATCATTGATTTTACAGTGAATTCATAGGTAAAATCATTTCAATCTGTTGCAATGTTTTAACTTTTAAAACTCGTTTTCTTAACAACATGATTATTTTTAAATTAATTTCTGAAACTTATATGATTTTAATTAAGAAAAATTTATTCCATATTTGGAATCATTCGGTCCAAATTATGTTAATAAGTTACTTTTTATTTTTAGGCATTATGAATAGTAACTACGGTAAATTTTATTTACCATAGTTAAAGATAAATCGGATAATTAAGGGTAAATATAATATTATAAAATTACCCTAAAACTTGTTTAATATAATTGGATGATTATATTTTTCCCTAAATTATAATTTGGTCGAAATTGAATCTAATGGAACCCACTTTTATTTTATTATGAACTTTAGTTTATTTTATTTAAAGGAAAATGGAATATGTCTCACTAAAACATTAATAATTAAAGTATTATTAATATAAGTTTATAAAAAATATAAATTCGGTTATAAATAATGATTTGAAAGATAATTTTTTTTATTTATCATGGTAATTTATTTGTAATTTTTAAGAGTTATTTATTTACCTTATTATCTTATACATTAATGATGTAGAAATTATTTATTTAGTGAAAAATCAAAAATATAGTTTTTATTGAAATAGTAATACATATAAAAAGGCCCAAAAATCTGAAAAAAACTTATTGGTAGTGTATATATAAATCCTAATAATCCACTGGCCGAATTTTTGACCATTTGAATCCTTATTAAGGCGATTATGCTACTTATATTATTTTATTTTAAATGATTCCAAAGTTGTCACCTTCATAATTTAATAAATATAACAATTTACATGTTGTTATTTTAAGATGATATATTCAAGTAAAATTATTATTATAAAATATTTTATATTTATCTTCATAAAAGGATTTTATTTTTTATTTTTATGCAATAAATAAGTATATTAAATAATTAAAAAAATGTTCTACTAATTATTTTATTAAAAGATATACCAAATAAATGGTTTTAAAAATATTAAAATAAATAATATATGAACTATTTAATGTGTTCCTAGAATTTTATAGACAAATTTTACATATTAAAAATCTATTAAATATTTTGGTTAGAATATATACTCTGTGTGGATTTTATTTAATGGAAAATAAATAAATACTCTCAAAATTAACACTATTGTTATTTTATAAGAATAAAAAATTATAAAATTGATTAAAAATCACAAAAATATTTAAATATTATAAATTGAAATTTATATTTTCTATTATTTCATAAATTATCCAATTATGTACAATTGAAAACACATATGTAATTTTTTATAACAATTTAAAAATTAGAATCTTATTACCAAAAATAAAATTATATAGATTAAATATGGATAAACAAAGTTTATAATGTTTAAAATAAATTCCCAAAATGACTAAATTTTATTTTTTGATGAGAATAAAACCCAATCACATCTAATATTCATATTTGAGAAATTTTTGGATGTTTTTAAGCGGGGTTTGAATTTATTAAAAATTAATATTTTTGAGGTTTCCAAAAGTTCCCCTCTCCTCCCTTATAAAAAGGGCACCCCTTCCCTCTTCTATTCACACCATTTTGAGCCTTGAAGCACGTCCAAAACCTTCCAATTCCTCTTATCAACTTCTCTAGTCATATTATAGAGGTTTTGGTCTTCTAAAAAGTCCTACTCTAGTGCCCTAAGAAGAAGTTTAAAGGATGTCTGTTGAGGAAGAGGTAATCTCTTCTACCGACTCTTTCAAGTTTCTTTCTTCTTATACTTCATCTTATTTATTTTTTTCATTATAAAGTAATAACATAACTGTTAAATATATACTTATATGTTATTATAAATATGAAACAACCCTATTTCACCTTCTATCCATCCTATGGAAAAAAGAAATCACAGCGTGTACGTACGTACGGAATACCGTCTCCACGCCGTGGTGTAATAAATTTTTCCACCACCAGCTTACATGGATGGGTATAATAATGTAATGAATAACTATATATGATTATTATAACATCATACAGATTCTAATATATTATATCATCCACTACAATTCCATTCAATAAATATGGGAATGATATCATCGCTCGTGCGTATGTACGGATTACCGTCTCCATGACGCGATGAGATTCATTTTCCTTGTTAACAATTCAAGAATGATTATAAAGTGTATCTAATAAATAATCATCAAATATATGACATAATAATTCTTCTGGGTTTATGTATATATATATGTATTTCATCTACTTAATTCAATTCAATTCAATAAGGAAATGAAAATAGCGTTCATGCATACGTATGACTTACCGTCTCCAGGAACAGTGTATTTTTTTCCATTTATAGATCTATTATATATATATATTCTGAATATATATTATATATAAATAATGTTTTATATTCTGGAATTAATTAATCATGATCTAAGTAATCATATTAATAATTACAATTCAAAACACGGATGATAAATGAAACGATTTTACCCAAAACGCTGGTTTATCATGGAATTGACAAATGAACAGATAATATAAAGTCATAAGTGAATAATATATGATATCATAAATATTATTATGGTTTTGTTTCAAGTTAATAATATGTTTAAACCCACTATACATGAGTCTCGGACACATACATATGAAATTGGACATAATGTAAGGGATAACTTTTCCAATCTCATTTTTATCTGAGATTGTTTATTCACAAGTATTTACTGGGGTTATATTTATCATCCACGTCCCTTTTTTCTAAAAATGGTTTCATGTATGTTTAAATTCCTTTTTACCCATTTTTTTCTTTTACCATGTGTTATGGAAGGAATCATTCTTTTTTTTACCATACAAGGAACTTTTTGACTTTTCTGAAAAAAGTACAAGGAGAATGTTTTATTCAACTTATACGACTTGAATGGATTTTTACAGTTTCATAACACCTTATTTTCATGAATCGTAGTCTAAAATATTTCATGAATATTTTCAACAAAATCCTTTTATTTTAAAATTTCAGGGCTTTTTTTGAAAAGAAAATTATTTTGAAGAAGAAAGGATATTTTCTTCAAGAATTCATTTCAAGTGTTTTATCAAATCCATTTTCCATCGAAGATTAAATTATTTCATTTGTGTATGTTTCAAGTATAATTTCTCCATGATTTACATGGTTTCACTTTTCTTATGATGAAATAATATCTATTTGTTTTGTATGGATTATGTTATTATGGGATGATGTTTGTGAATCCCATTTTTTTATTTGGGTTATGGTGAATGATTTATGTTTATTTTGAGGCAAAAGTATGAATGATTTCATTATGAGATGTGTGTGACCTATATCTCCCTCCAATGCATTAGGTAAATATTTATATGTCATGAGATAGACATGGATGGAACGACATGTAAATCTGTTTCAGTAATACAGGGCTGGAACGAAAATTAAACCCGGTTCAGTAAAGGAAATTGTCCACTAAGATGGTCTTAGAAGCAATGTCTTGGCTACTATGGAAATAATATCATGTGCTTAATGTTTTGACACAATTAAAAGTTTTATTTAAAAGCTATTTTATCATTATTGATGTTCCATTACGATCTATGACTTGTATACTTCCATGTTTTATGTCATTCCTCAGGATTTTGATATTTAAACAATATGTTCTTGTTTTTTATGTTCAAATGTATATGGTTTGTTTTATTTTCTCCATGGCTACCCTTACAGAGTATTTGAGATCAACCTTTATATGTTTTCTTTTCCCCCAGATATAAAAAAGGTTTTAGTTAAGAAAAAAAAGGGAAGATCTTTATGGGAGATGTTGAAGATCTTTGAAGATGAATAGAATATTATGTTCTGAGTTTCCAATGACACTAAACTATTATGATCATTGAGTTTTGGTTTTTTTATGTATTAATTATTCCGAACAAGTAATGTACTATCCATGTACGTCACGCTTTGGGTCTCTACAGTTGGTATTATATGAAATTTTTAGTCAACCTTTGGAAACTAGGATGCGAGAACTTTAGTGAGATCCATATAAATATTTCTAAGGTATGTCAAGGGATGTCCCTAAGGTTAAGTATATGTATATGTTATAGTTATAGAATTATGGTAACGATCATATAATTATTCCTATGAAGTTATATATTAAAGGTAACCCCCCTTTATTATGTTCCTTTCCTAGCATGATTTTTTCCTCTCACACTATTCTTCTTGGGTTTTAGAAAATGGCTAGAAATGGTAAGATTCGCGATAATGGGGGATTTGATGGACAATGGAATGATATTCTTCATGAGACACCTAATGAAATGGGATTTGGAATTCAAAACATCTTTATTATTCCTAATCATCAATATCATAACATGATCAATAATCTCATCTTTGGTAACTTTCCTGACTCGGCTAATAAGAGAACTACGGAGTTTTATGATGATGATAGAGGAAAGAGGGTTCAATTCCCCTCATGTAAATCATGTGGGAAGAGGAATAAAGGATAATGGTTCAATGTAACTAGAATATGCTTTTGGTGTGGCAAATAAGGACATAAATCTAGTAAGTTCAATGGAAAAGGGTCGGTTAACACCATGGACAAGAATAATGGTATTTATATGACATTAAAATGGTTAAATTTTTTAAATGTGTAATATACGGGAATTAATCAAAAAAATTCCCTAAAGGAAAGTCTCATGAAGAGAATCATCATGGTTTTATTTGTAGTATTTATGTTGATGATGATGAAGAGACTACAAATGAAATGTGAGATGAAATAATTGTTCAGGCTCGGTCAATGGATTAAGAAGGTAGTCGAATGATTGTATGTTTATAAAAATTTATGTTGTCTAGGTAATTTAATGGTATTATGGATTAAAGAAGCATATAAGGATTGTTACACTATTTGTTTTCCTAAAGCATTTGAAATTATGTGTTTAATGGTACCGGTAACCATGAAAGGTTATTCAAATATTTTTCTAAAGTATAAGATATTTGCATAATGAAGGGATAAGGAGATAAAGAGATTTTTGATGGTATTAATGAGCTCATGACTGATATAAGGAAAAAGTAATATCATGGTTTGAGTATATAGAAATTTTGGTCTTTTGGTATGTGGAATAAGAAAACTTTTGACATTATTCATGGTTTCACTACGGTTCAGTGGGTATTATTTTTTCAAGAAAATACATAATTAAGGTATTCACATGTCTGGAATATGACCAACAAGATATATTTTATGATATATGGGGGATAAATGATGGTATTCACATGCTTTTTTGATGACATTTCGAGTAATTGTTTTCTTTATACTATAAGTTCGGACACAAGTATTTTGGAAAATCCTAAAGATTTGAATGGATTGTGTTGGACATAAGTTAGTATTGTTTAAGGCTAGAACTTTTTTTCAATATTATTGATGGGATGTTATAATAATGTAGTTTTAGAAAAAGGACAACCTACAGGACGAGCGACAACCCGTCGCGTCGGACAAGGTTGCGGTAATCGAACCCACAAACGATGTGTGACGGGCCTTTATGGCCTACCACAATCCTACAGGAACTCTGGTTAGTAGAAACTAGTTTTATTTTATTATGCGGTACGATAGATGAAGTATAAGTCCATTTTAGGAACCATATATTATTAATCTCACCATATGTGGACTTATGTATATATATTTTTGTAACCTTATGTTTGAGATAGATGGAATGACATATCATTTTATCGTATGATCTGCTAATATTTCATGGAAGACATATTCAACTTCATTTCTTTATGTGATGAAGTGGAAATTGTTCAAGGAACAAACAATAGTGAGAATTTAGCAAAATCAAGTAAGTATTTCTTATAATTCATCTTTAGGGAAATGATATTGAAAACCGAAAATGATGTCCTAGTGCTCTTATATCTGATGAACCAGATGGTACCTTAGATCATCAAAAATTTATGGCTTTGTGATTGTTGTCTATTCATAGCCATGTCCTCTACCACTCTTCATTAGAAGTTGATGGTTATATTTCTCTTGCATATCCATATTTTAACCTATGTTCTCCGATGTGGAAACCCAGTGATGAGTTAATTTGGGTAGCCATTATGATTCATATTTCACTTTTTAAAATTAAATTTTATTATTCATTTTTATGATGTGGGTTTCTATGAATGAAACTTTCATGTAGTAAACGATTTATAACCACGAAGAATTTCTAGGGAAAAATTAATTTTAAGGGGGTAGAATGTAACACCCCGAGATTTTATGAGATATATTATTTTTAATTTATTTTTCGCCTTCTATTGTACACCACATTAATATTATCATGTTCTATATGTAACACCGTGTTAACTTGTAGTATACACAACACTATTCTTGGCTCGTGTTACACACAATTTAAAGTTAGTTTTTTTGGAAATAATTTTACACAACATTAAGTATAGATTTTTTGTAATGAATAATTGAAATTAGTTTTGATTATGTTATATGAAACACCAAAGAGAGCTTTCACTACATGAATCCCTGACTTGGCTTGCATTACATGCAATCACGACCTTCCTCGATAGTGTGTGTAGTACGCAATACCTGGTTTCACTAAACAACGATATATTGTTATGATATTACTATGGACTATTGTTATGAATAGTATTAAATAATTTTTTAATTTTATAACATTACTATTAATCTTACTCATTTTCTAGAACACTTCACGCGAACAAAATAAAATTTTCGGGGAAAATAAGTATTTTAAAAAAAATGCAGTTTTGCTACCTTTTGATGGCGTACCCAGCATAAATATAGTATTTGACATGTTTATATGTTCCATTTCATAAAATAAAATTATTCTATTGAATCTGGATATAATAATTTACTTTGGATAAATGTTTCATATTATTCTGATAACTTTCTTATTTTAATGAATCGTAAAAATACGCTATATTTTAATTAAAAAAAACATTTTTCATCGCAAAAATTTATATGGTTAAATTATAATATTTAATGTCTATAAATTATAAATATAAAATATTTTTACCATTTAATATATGTTATTTCATTATAATTGATTTTATAGTGAATTCATAGGTAAAATCATTTTAATCTTTTGCAATGTTTTAACTTTTAAAACGCGTTTTCTTAACAATGTGATTAATTTTAAATTAATTTATGCAACTTATATGATTTGACTTTGGAAAAATGGATTCCATATTTGGAATCAGTATATTTAAATTATGTTAATAAGCTACTTTTTATTTTTAGGAATTATGAATAGTAACTATAGTAAATTTTATTTACCATAGTTATTGGTAAATCGGGTAATTAAGGGTAAATATAAAATTATTAAATTACCCTAACACTTGCCTTAATATAATTAGATGATTATATTTTGCCCTAAATTATTATTTGGTCTAAATTGAATCTAATGGAACCCACTTGTATTTGATTATGACCTTTGGTTTATTTTATTTAAAGGAAAGTGAAATATGGCTCACTAAAACATTAATAATTAAAGTTTTTTGAATATAAGGTTATAAAAAATATAACTTCGGTTATAAATACTCATTTTAAAGCTAAAACACATATATTTATCATGGTAATTTATTTGTAATTTTTAAGAGTTATTTAATTACCTTATTATCTTATACATTAATGATGAAGAAATTATTTATTTAGTGAAAAATCAATAATAAGGTTTTTATTGAAATAGTAATACATATCAAAAGGCCCAAAAATTTGAACTAAAATTATTGGTAGTGTATATATAAACCCTAATCATCCTATGGCCGAAATTTTGACCATTTGGATCCTTATTAAGGCGATTATGATAGTTATATTATTTTATTTTAAATGATTCCAAAGTTGTCACCATCGTAATTTTATAAATATAACAATATACACGTTGTTATTTTATGATGATAAATTCGATTAAAATTATTTTTAAAAAATCCATGAGATTTATATTCATCATAGGATTTTATTTTTAAATTTTATGCAATAAATAAGTATATTAAATAATTATACAAAAATGATGTAATAATTATTTTATTAAGAGATATACCAAATAAATGGGTTTAAAAATATTAAAATAAATATTATATGAACTATTTAATCTAATCCAAGAATTTTATAGGAGAATATGACATGTTTGGAATCTATTAAATATTTTGGTTAGAATATATCCCTGGTGTGGATTTTATTTAAATTAAAATAAATGAATAATGTCAAAATTGACAGTATTGTTATTTTATAAAAATAACATATTATAAAATTGTTTAAAAATCACAAAAATAATTAAATATTATAAATATAAATTTATATGGTCTAAAATTTCATAAATTATCAAATTATGGACATATATCAACACATAAGTAATTATTTAAAACAATTTATAAATTTGAATCTTATTACCACAAATAAAATTTAATAGATTAAATAAGGATAAATCAAGTTGATAATGTTTAAAATAAATTCCCAAAATGTTTAAATTTTATTGGTTAATGAGATTACAACTCTATCACATCTAATATTCGGATTTGAGTCATTTTTGATGGTTTTTAAGTGGGGTTTGAATTTATTATAAATTAATATTTTTGAGGCTTCCAAAAGTACCCCTCTCCTCCCTTATAAAAAGGGCACCCCTTCCCTATTCTCTTCACACCATTTTGATCCATAAAGCATGTCCAATCCCAACCAATTACTCTTATCAACCTCTCTAGTTATATCATAGAGGTTATGGTATTATCAAAAGACCAACTCTAGTTCCCTAAGAAGAAGTTTAAAGGAGGTTCGTCGAGGAAGAGATAATCTATTCTATCGACTCTTTCAGGTTTCATTCTTCTTCTACTTACTCATATTTAGTTGTTTCATTATAAAGTAATAAATAATGTATTACTTATATACTGTTATTTTTTTATAAATATGAAACAACATTATTTCACCTTCTATCCATCCTACGGAAAATGAATTCACCGCGCGTTCGTACGTAAAGAATACCGTCTCCACGCCGTGGTGTAATCAATTTTTCAACCACCACCTTACATGGATGGGTACAATGGTGTAAAGAATAACTATATATGATAATTATAAAATCATAAGGATTATAAGATATTATATCATCAAATACAATTCCATTCAATAAATATGGGAACGATATCATCGCTCGTGCATACGTACGGATTACTGTCTCCACAACGCGATGAGATTCATTTTCCATGTTAAAAATTCAAGAAGGATTATAAAGTGTATATAATAATTAATCATGAAATATATGACATAATAATTCTACAGGGTTTATGTGTGTATATATATATGTATTTCATCTATAAAATTCCATTCAATTCAATAAGGAAATGAAAACAGCGTCAATGCGTACGTACGACCAACCGTCTCCATGAACGGTGTATTTCTTTCCATTTATTGATCTAATATATATATATGTATATTATGAATATATATTATATATAAATCATGTTTCATATTTTGAAATTAATTAATCATGATCTATGTAATCATATTAATAATTACCAGTCAAAACACGGACGATAAATGAAACGATTTTACCCAAAACGCTACTTTAACATGGAATTGACAGATGAATGGATAATATAAGGTCGTAAGTGAATCATATATGATATAATAAATATTATTATGGTTCTGTTACAAGTTAATAATTTTTTTAAACCCACTATACTGGAGTCTCGGACACATACAGAAGAAATTGGACATATGGTAAAGGATAACTTTTCCAATCTTGTTTTTATCCGAGATTGTTTATTCATAAGTATTTACTAGGGTTATATTTATCATCCATGTCCCTATTTTCTAAAAATGGTTTCATGTATGTTTAAATTCCTTTTTACAGATTTTTTACTTTTGCCACATGTTATTGATGAAATCATTCTTTTGTTTACCATACGAGGTAATTTTTGACATTTCTGACAAAAGTACGAGGAGAATGTTTTATTTAACTTAGACGACATGAATGGGTTTTTACTATTTCATAACACCTTATTTTCATGAGGATTACTCTATAATATTTCATGACTATTATTAAAAAAATCATTTTCTTTTAAAATTTCATGGAATTTTTTGAATAGAAAATTATTTTGAAGATGAAAAGATATTTTCCTCAAGATTTGATTTCAAGTGTTTTATCAAAACCATTTTCCATCTAAGATGAAATTATTTCATATGTGTATGTTTCAAGTATAATTTCTCTATGATTTACATGGTTTCACTTTTGTTATGATGAAATGATATCCATCTGTTTTATATGGATTATTCTATGATTGGATGATGTTTATGAAACCAATTTTATTATTTGGGTTATGGTCAATGAATTATATTTATTTTTTGGAAAAAGTATGAATGATTTAATTATGAGATGGGTGGGACCTACATCTCCCTCCAATGCATTAGGTAAATATTTATATCTCATGAGATAAACATGTCTAGAACAACATTAAATATGCTTTAGTAATACATTTATAGAACGACAAGTAAACCCAATTCAGGAAGAGACTTTGTCTATTAAGATGGTCTTCGAAGCAATGCATAGGCTACTATAGAAACAATATCATGTGCTTAATGTTTTTCCACAATTACATGTTTTATTTCCAAGCTATTTTATCACGATTGATGTTCTATTATGATCTATGCCTTACGTACTGCCAAGTTTTATGTCATTTCTCAAGATTTTGATGTTTAAACTTTATTTTCATGTTTTTATGTTCAAATGTATATGGTTTGTTTTATTTTCTCCATTCTTACCCTTACTGAGCATTTAATCTCACTGTTTATATGTTTTCTTTTTCCCCAGGATATAAAGAATGGTTTTATGTAAGAAAACAAAAGGGGAAGATCATTATGGGAGATGTTGAAGATCATTCACCATGATCGGAAGATTATGGTACGAGTTTCCAAAGACACTAAACTATTACGATCCTTGAGTTTTGGTTTTTTTATTTATTATATATTCCGAAAAATTAATGTGCTATCCATGTACTTCAAGCTTTGGGTATCTATAGTGATCCTCTATCGTTACCCCCATCAAGCCTCAAATATTCCTAGCATTATTCAAATCCTTTTCCACTCCCACAGGTCATTGTGGAATTCTAACACTCTTGGTATTGGCCCACAATTCTCATTGGAACGTTAGAAGGGGAAATTCATGGTGAGGCATCATCAGGACTCTGCACTTATTTCCCCTTTGAGTGTATTTCGTGTGTTGCATGTACCTTCTCCAAAATGTTTTCCAACATCAAGCGTCGCTCACATGGACTTAGGGATATGGTTGAGGTTTGGTCATATTTGGAAGATTCTTTCTTATCTATGGTCTGATCTTTATAAACATAAAATAATACATCAACATCCTTCAATCAAGATGTAAAACTGAATTCCATTCCTAGAAATATGTTTATCATGATTCCCATCCTCATGGGATACATTAGAACGCCCAAGAATCTTATCGATATGTACTACTCAGGTTCACCTTATTTACCTTTCATGATTGACCAATTGGACCTGACATTCATTATATTTCATGGTGTGTTGTGGTTCCACGTCCTCATTCATGTCAGTTCTGCAATAGCTGCACCACGTACTCCCTTTCTAGGAGTTATTCTCTCCTTCATCTCATCCTCTCATAACTACGTATGGATTGATTCACATCCTCGTGGGATATGTAGAAACATCTAGATGGTTATTCTTCATGTTAATCCCCATATTCATGGACCATTTTTGGACCCTTGGCCCAAAGTTTCTTCCCTAGAATCGAGTGTGGTGTGGTGTGGACCTTGTCCTTATTCACATCGGGTATGCTTCATTACACCATCCACATTCACCACTAAAACCTCGATTCTCATATATGTGTCCAATCCATATGACCATTAACTATGTTGACTATTCCAACATGACTTTAAAATATTGGGTCTTTATTAAATGACATTAAAATGAATCAGTGGGTCATATAATATGACCCAAACCTATGACATTATCATCATGGCCACACGATAAAAAACAGCAATGACTTATGATTTCCTCACACGAGGGTATATCAGGTTGGGTATTGGTCATCCAGCATACCATTTTTCAATTCCTACATTTTTCTGATTTCTATAGAGACACAAGGATTCTCAATCCTAATTTTATCACTTAAAAAAACACAACCATTATAAATAATAAAATAGAATGCCACTTCTTTTGGTGTGTGGGACATAACTGCACGACATTATTTTTCCAGAAACTAGTACCCTACCATGATTCGTCTAGAAATATGTATGTCTTGATCACCATAATAATGGTGTATGTATGATTTACCAAGAACTTTTCAATGGGCCCATCCCATATTTCATTTTTACCCCTCAACCTAAAACATTTTTATGGAATACATGGTGTGATGTGGGATTATTTCCCCATTCACGTCAGGTTTTGCAGTGTCACACCACATGTCCCCCCCATCCTTTCTATATCTTGTTTGAGCTCTAAGACCTTTAAACTAAGATCTATCCATCGTTTTCGCAAGACATAAAAATGCTTGATACGATCTAGAACTATGTATGGCTTGATTCCCATCCTCATGAAATATATATAAAGGCCATGATATTACATCTGCAGGTCCATCCCCATGAATTTTAAATCATGTCCCATTATTTTCCACATGGCCCAAACTTTTTTGGAAATATGTGGAGTGGATATTATATATTTTAATATCATTTTCATCACATTTTTCAACAACTTCACCATGTTCCACCCCTATCTCTTCCCATCTTGGTCCGAGTTCTAAGAACCTAAACTAAAATCTCTTTTGGGAAACTATGAATCGGGTTCGACTAATTCTCCACCCTCCAAGAATGTTATTTAATCAGGTGACCTCTTAATGGTCCACCCTATGACTATATGTGAGGTGCGTGTGACCCTAGGACCCTTTTCCTTGATCAGGTACTTGAACCCCCCCCCCCATCTGATATGACTTATGGTCATACTCAGATGCATCATGAAAAACATCCCATGGTGTTGAATTTTAAAATGGAAACTCCCTCGTTTCATGTCCAAGCTTTATGATCCCTTTTTTCGGATACTAATCTTGTTCCTTTTCTGTGGGGACCCCATTTACTACATGGTATCATGCAGCATTGGAACACCTACCATCTTGAGTCAACGCCCCTAAAGACCTCAGACCACATTTGCAACAGGTCCCGCGTGTAGAACATGGTCAGTGTCCAACCCTCATATGTCTGTCCCCATTCCCTACTAATGTGAATCAGATACTATGTTTCGAAAAAAGTCATGATTTATTCTCTATCATCACACCACTATCTTTGTGAAACAGATCTCGGGAATCATGATTCACGTGTTTCCACCCCTTATGATTATGTGGAATTATAGCGCATAGTTTTACACCTCCGCGCATCTATGTGCGTTAATCAGATAGGTTAATAATTTTGGGATGTCATTCTCCAAGAATTCCATTCCCTCTAGTGTGTGCCTTCTAGTACTAGAAAATCTCACCATTACACTTTGGTTCCAACATTGAGCATGACTTACATGGGATTAGTAGTGTTGGTGGAGTAGGTATTTGTTCATCTAAACCACACAAGCCCTTCATCCTGCATGACGTTAAATAGTGATTCTAGAAATACATTTAGCATGTGTCCCATCCAAATGGGGAATGTAGGAACATCCATGAACTTTTCCTTGGGCTCCTCCAAAATTTCACTTTCGGTCCCTTGACCTAAAAAACATCATCCAGGGTTACGTGGTGTGTTGCAAACACCTGATGTCTTTATTCATGTCGGGTTTATAGCTGCTGCATCATGTAATCCCTTTTTGGGATCTCCTCAGTTACTCACCATCTTTTCATAGGATGTTAAACTGTCCAAGTCCTCATGTCCTCAATTCATGGAACTAATTTGCAGTACTACCCTGAACTAATTAATGATTCCCCATGTTAATTATGGGATGCAGCAGTTTCCTTGTTAGAGAGGGTTTCCTCTACCACCATTCGCCTCCGACCAATCCATGATTAAGAACTATATTTTGTATTGATTATCACCCAGATGAGATATATTGTGGTGCCCAGGAATTTCAAATTAGGCCCAACCCCATGGTCATTAACCCTACATTCCTTGCGGCCCTGATCATGGTCCATGCAGTATGACCTTGTAGCTATGTGCACCGTTAAAACTATACGATGTAAAAAAAATTCTATCATCCTCATTAGTATGATGTAAAACCACAAGGGATTTTGAGTCATTATAGGAGAGGTCCTTTTTAGACGTAGGTATAATCTCTGAATAGACCGATACACTCAACTAATATGTCTTCACGAAAGTAGCATAAATTCAAGAGTGTTGGACTCCATTCGAACAACCCATCACTCTACCCTCCATTAATTTCATGCCCGTTATTTGAACTGTCATCTTATTTCACATATAAATCATCCACCTAGCAGTAGGGATGCTCAGACAATGGCTCACCTACTGTCCTGGGCCAATGTTCTTGAAAACTAATGGATAACGTTTTGAGTTAGGCGCTATTTTGCAGAAATGGTCAACAATTGGCCCTCATTTTTTCCCCATATTAGGATAATTCAATTGGGATGTTGTGTTTGGAACACTGTCAATAGTTATGATTCATTTTCATGACACCTGCACAGTTTTCTGAATTTTGGGTATTGTGATTCACACCATCCACATCCCGTATTTTTTGGGTTGATTCTAATAGCCCTGGCATTACCCCGCTTGTGCACTAGAGCACGTTTGAAGAATTTCACTTCAACTATTCTAATAACATCATCCTCTAGAAAGGCCTCCCCCTTTGTTCCTAGAAATCTGGATTGGTTTTTTAATCCCAGGATGCCCGAAGCTTGGTCAACACTCTTATATTTGGATGGAGCAATGAGTTGTCCATCCCCTATTTCTCACATTGGGCCCGACCCACTTGATCATAGGGATTGATCACCGGGTATTTGATTAATGTAAAAAGCATGTAGTATACCAAAACGAATAATGTAACAAATGTATAAAACTATCCTAAACAATAAAAGAATTAATGTACTATTAAAAATATTACACACGGTACAAAACCTGAGAATCGGTTCCTCCCATGGTTTGGTTGACCTACTTGATAGAGCATTTCAGCTCTACCACTCTCTGGTTTGTTGCTTTTATAATATTCTGCTACCTATCCATCTCCCACTCATCCTCGACAGTGATGGGGCATAGTTCATCAACTGTGATCTGGGCCCACACCTCGTCAGTTCAGATGATGTCCATCTCCTCAGAGGCTCGCTCCATCCATTCTTCAGCCTCCGCTAGCAGGGCCTTGATACACGACATGAACTCTTATTGTGATTTGAGGAAGATAGAGTGCTCATCTTCTCCTTCCCTCAACAAGTGAATCTCACATTCAGCTTCTTAAATTCTTTTGATGTTTATTGATTTCCACCTTTTCCAACTTACATCAATTCCATTATCATGCTACTAAATCTTCTCCTCTATGAGGTCTCGAATGAGCATATGAGAACACTTGGAATTCACTCCCCCAACAGACACCTCAAACATAAGGGAGTCAAGTCTTCCCATATTCACTATAAATTGTGTTTTAGGAGTCTTCCTGATGAAGGGCTTGATCATTTTCTCTAACTGAAAATGGACTATGTCACTCTTCACTTCTTCAGAGAATGTCTCTTCATAGTATTTGGGGCTAGTAGGTTTGTATGTCGGAAACGCCTCCAGGAACATTTAAATAGGGTTTGTATTGGGTGTGTGATCGGTCCTGTCATGAACAGTGTTGTCCAATTAATCCTCGTTGTCAGATCCCACCTTAATGATCTTAGATTCTTATGCTGACGGTCCCACAAGTGATCTAAATTGTTGTATCTTGGTCAGTTTGAACGTCCAATTCCATGACCACTGACATTCACCCTGGAAATGAATCACCAAGAGCTATAGAAATCCACGTTATGGCAACCCATGCCATTTGAATAACTATTCATATAATAATGCACAGAAATTAGTTGATCTAGTCAATGGGTGAAAGTTATATGTTCTGTAGAGAAGACTCGCAGATGTCATATATCCGGTCTCACTCCAATGTTTTTGTCTTCATAACCCGAGTGTGCAAACCTCTGCATTTTTTTGGGATGTTTGAAAACTCTAGAACAACCACCCTTGATGTCGCTACCCTGCTAAGAGCAGTAATTGTCGTAGTTGCAGGTGTAGATCCCAATGTCCCTGTAGCCGCATCTACTATTGGACAAGAGATGGTTATGTGCATCAGTCCCTCCTTCAATGTTTAGATTGTATAGTTGAAAAGTCTAAAATATTCTAGAGGAAGACTCAGGGGATGTGGTTATGATTTTACCATAGGGGCCACCACAAATTCGTCCAGCTTTGGGTCTAAATTGCTGACAACATCCTCCTCCGGAGGTCTCCCTCCACCATCCTCCTTCCCCTTAAGGACTCGTTCGACTCTTCTAGAAATGGATATCATTCTCTCAATTCAGTATCTAATAATTAAGGATGGTTTGTTCGATCCATAAACTCCTTAAACCGATCATTCATCAGACGTAGATAAACCCAGGAGTGAACAATGTCCTCTATATCAGCAAGGTACTACTCCCACTCTTCCAGGGATACCGCAATGCTTTCCCTGAAGTATGTAATCCCTATCAAATCCATCACGAGTTTATTAAAATATTACCACATCTTGGATGGGTTGAGGAATTTCTTGTTGACATCCCAGATGACCCAATCCTTTGGGAAGATGACATTCTTGGGAATATCTAGGTGGCACAACCACTTCCCTGGAGCCCAGGTGGATATCCAGTGGAATCCCAACAGATGACTCTTTTCCCTTGGCATGTTAGGTCCTCTATTACTGCATGAATCTCGACCTGCCTGGGTCTTGCCACTACTATAGCCCCACCACACTGAGATATCCTTTTAACCTTCTGGCCCCAACCATGAGGATGGGGAGGCAACCCATCACTTGTATAGACGATTTACTACTTCAACATCTCTTCACGGGTAGGCCGCCTCCCAGCCCTTAGCGTACTCCTTCACCAACCCGTAGGTAGCTGTGGGTGGCGGAAGCTCATTCGGAATCTTCCCATCCTCACGCGTGATCATGATCCACATATGCCTTAACAAACATGGCTGATCCTTGTGGTTCACCCCAAAGTGGACACGCGGGGTCAGCTGCTGCACGCACAAGAACGACCTCAAGATGCAGTGTAGGGTGTAAGGCTTAAATATAGGCTCACAATTGGCTTGTGACACCATGAATCCACCCAGAAAGGCCAATTGGTATGACCGATGTTCTTCAGTTCACCGGTCGTCATTAGTGAAAACACATGTTGGCTTTGCGAATGGGTGGAAGTTAAACTTGTCTGCCTTCCATACCCAATTCAACCCCAAATGAATATTCAACATAGTTTGAAAGATCCCAACCATATTCAGAATGGCTAGAAGGGAATCCAATACTGGAGGGGAAATATAATTCAAATATTTATAGATTCCCCTAATATGTGGAACTAACCACCCATAGAGAAGATGCAACAGCCTGTATATCCTTCAAGGCCTCTTCCCCTCATGGATGTGCAACAAAAACTTATACAGCTTGGAGAGAATCAAGATCCCAAGGTTGACACATACCCCTATCACCAACATGGACTCCATTATAAACATGATTGGTTGAATGCCCATGTTCCTATCCGTCACTGGAAGAATACAGTTATATATAAGAACATAGAAGAATTAATCCATCCTAACCACAGGTTTATGCTCAGTACCAACACTAAATCTTCATATCTTACACTAGTTTCCCTCCAGAAGTCTACAATTTGAATTCTCCTTTCCATGTTGAACCCCCCTCGTACAGGTCTGAGGCCTCACAAGAAACTGTAGATCTTCGAGGAAATTCAGTAACTTGTTGAACCATTGCTTAAAGTAGAAATCCCTCACGGACTACTTGTCCTCCCCTCACACAATGTCCATTAATTCATTTTTCAATGGTGAAATCTGATCCGGGACTTCCCATGCATTCCTGGAAAAGAGAATGTGAGCATACATTTCTCCCAGTATCAATACCCCTGAGATCCAGGGAAAATCGCCGAGGATGATAACAACCTCTCCATAGTGAATATGGAAGGTATTGGTCCTCAGCCACCACCTGATTAATATCTCAATCATAAGGTGATATGACTGATATATGTGAAATTGGGAAGACCAAGATGCCTCGTACATGAACACTCGCCTAAACTCGGCCCCAAACACCTCACACAATGCTCTTACCTAGTCATCCCATGATCAGTTGTCTATAAAGTTTCTACCGTAGTGAAAATCCTACTCATCAGTCCACTCCTTCTTTGGGTTCTCCAAGGTTTCCTTTAGGATTGTGTGGTATAGTTAAGGGGATGTATCAAGCATCAATTCCTTCTAATGAATGATATTCACATGTTTTTACATGAAATCAACATTAAATGGTGTGAAATATTCTTGATCATGGACATTGGCCACCTTGTTTCACTATCACTGACATGAAGAACTCTTGAACCAGTAATCTAGCTCATCACTACTCACTTCATGAAGAAAAACATCATCCCTCATGCCAAATCCATACACAGGCATCCTTTTGAATAGGGGTAGTTATTTTGACCTTCTAACAACAACTCCATTAGCGACTCATGGGTTGAATGACTACATATGTGTTCTTTGATGCCTGGGTTATTAGCCATGTCTTCTCTATGGGCATCATCTATAAGGACCACCCCCCTAGAAACTTCCTCCTAAGCCATTCAGTCATTATGTTTTTGAAAATCTTCTCCTAGATCACAGATCTCTATTGCAATGCCCAAATCACGAAGAACACTCATTGAGACGGTTCACAGAACCCCGCCACAGACTTCAAAAATGTAATCCACATAGCGCACACTTGTGGAGCCAAAGGACTCAATGTGCAATGCAATATAGAAAGGCCTAATTTGTGGAGATAAATCATAGAGTGCGCGAAGCATCACGGATCAAGAGCACAATCCCCAAAATTCAAAGAAGATAAAGGAATAAAGAGAGGTCAACCTCACCTATTTATTGGAAATAACCCCATTTCATCGTGGCGTGCATCGCCGCGGTGGGATTCACATTGATCTCAACATGCAGGTCCCCTATCATCATCACGACCCTTCTTCGTGAGCCTTCTTTGGGAATGGACTAAAAATTTTGGCGATTGACCCCCATACGTCAATCCTCATTTTCTTCTCATCTCCAAAACTATGGTGGGGAATTTTTTGGAGCGAAAATTTTTGAAGAGGAAATGAAAAATCAAATAGTACACAAAATCCAATTGGGATACCTTGAAATTCCAGTTCGTGGAGCCCCACAGCACCACGGCTGATGCGAAGCTGCCCCCATTGTGGCCACCATGAAGCAAAAATGTAGGTGGATTTACGATCTAAAAGGCATTTGTAAATAATTCATGAAAAAATAGGTGGGAGGCTCCACAGTCTGAAATACATTTGTGATGTCACCGTGAAGTAATGAGGCGAGAGGCTTTGTGGTTACGACAGAGAGACATGTGGTTTCACGTTACATGCCCACTTCTTTACAACACATCTTGCTTATAAATACTTAGATTTTGCCATTCCCAATGATGTATACTCCAACCATTCACCTTGTCAGCTCTCAAGACATGAATCATTTTATTACCTATGAAAAAATGAGCTATTCGAGGTAATTCAACATTGCGAAGTTCCTTTAATTTGGATTAAACACAACCCCTCATCAAGCAGGGATTCCCTTCGCAAAGCCGAAGGGCCTTCGCAAAGGAAAGAGATTCTTATGGGGACTTGGTTCTTCCCAAAGAACTCATACTTAAAAAAGTACCTTCCATTGACATGTAAACAACATGCAAAGGTAGGGACACTGTGTTTCGTGAGGCACGGTACTTCGTAGTGCAATGCTTTTCAAGGAACCATTTCTTCGCGAAGACCTACTCTGTGCAAGCCTTTCTGCTTTAGGAAGAACCCTTCATGTGAACAAATTCTCTATGCCTATTCTATCTCACCCTACTTCATGTATCATATCCATTCATGAATCCCCTCCACTACATGGAGCACCATAGCTTCACGAGGCCTCTTCTGTTGAACCCATTTTCTCCACCAACCCTTTCTGGTACGACCATCTAGTTTTGTAAGAAGATATTTCAATGTCCCTTGGGAAGTGATTTGCATTTGAATTATTAGAATTATGATTCTTTTCATACGGATGATAACGTCTATTACTTCTTCACATAGCAATGATAATGTGGGACCCTATGTGGATCACTCCACGACACCCCCTCACTTAAGGATTGTTGATGCCTTCCCTTCCTCAAGGGTGGATATGTATTAGTTATGTATGTACTAGTGGTGTGCAGTGAACCTGCCTCATATGAGATATTATACATTATGCTGCCAAGAACAATTGTCTTCTATTACATTACATTAAATTGTGGCCTCACCCTGTGCATCGTACATGCGGTGCCCCATCTTGGATATTCTCTATGCCTGCTCGTCTTCATGGGAGTGACATCTTCTTCACATGGAATAAGATCCTTTTTACTATAGTGGAGAGTGTCTGGAGGGAAGGGAATCAATATTTGTGTAATATCCTATACCATATTGAAGGATTCAACATTTTTTCTCCTCCTCTCTTTTTCCGTTCCAAATACCAAAGGAGATATGGGCACATGTACCTTCATTATCACTTCCTTCTCCCTTTGGGATTTGTCTCTATCACGCCTCCATCCTAGATTAAGGCCAAATATTCATATCCTTAGGCTGATAACCACACATAAGCCCAAGTTTCCTCTTTGGGCCACTATCTATGTAAAATCCCTACTCCACTTCCCACAGACACACCTTTTCCATCGTGATCATCAGGTCATTGCTGCCTCTTGTTTCTCACATAGAGAATGAATCATGTAGGCTTAGAGTAAGCACCTACCAAGAAATATTATATGGGACACCTTAGTGTGTATTCCCCTAACTCTCATGAACTATGCAGACATTGATCCTTACCATGGAAAGTTATGTAGGAATACATTCTATGGATCAAGCCCAATGCCTACTGGCCTCGACCCATTCATGTTGGTTCACCAAACAGCTTCTGAACATTATGGAATTTGATTATATCCATGGAAGGTTACATAGATAGCCTCCCTAAGGATTATAACCAACACCTACTTCACCCGAACCCCCTCACATCAGTCCATTCTCATCTTACATGTAGTTAAACTGTACACCCCCATTTTTTCCTGCTATACATTAAACTATACATATTGTAACTATGTGGGATGTGATCCTTGTCCCCTAGAAAAGGGTATATAGGTAGCCTCCCTAAGGTTCAACCCCCTATAGTGGTAAACCATTGGAACCCAACTAGCATCAAGATTTTGGAACCCCAATTGACGGTAATCTGTTGTGTTCCCCAACTAGTTGTACGCAATTAGAACCCCATTCAGTGGTTAATTGTTGGAACCCTAGTTAGTGATATGTCGTTGCACCCAACTAGAGGTAAGATGTTGTACTCTAAAATTGACGGCAATTCATTGTATTCCCCTATATTGATACTAATATCCATGGTCTGCCCCATGATCATTAGACCAACCCTGGTCTGCTAACCAAACATAAGCCCCATTATACTGTTGGGTCATTGTCATATGTGTACACCTTGATTCTATGCCCCCATCCTGATCTACATGGAATTTCATTACCTTTCCTGAGGAATTGTTGCTATCCTCCCTGAGGATCATGCCCATCATTCATTTCAAATCTTGGTCTCTCCCTTGAAGCTTTATGTTTTGGGAAGGACATGACCCAACCCAGAAGTTCTACTTCCTATGGGTCCCATCCAAGCATTCATTCGCATATGCTGCATCCTCAGGTGTCCCATCACCTCACCGAACTACGCAGAATTTCATTCCCAACCACAGGGATACGTAGAAAGACTCTATGAGGTTAAATCCCAACATTATGTTCATCATCACATCGGTTCCTTCCCATTCCTCCCACCCACTCCACTCAAACATCCAACATCCTTCTTGATTCTTACCCAGGCCGCCAGATCCCTGTGAGACCATGTCACCCACATTTCGTGCTTCTCCTTGTAGTAATCAGGTAACTAACCATGAATTAGCCCCATAAAAATTATTCTCTCTTGCAGTTACACTGATATGATCCACTATTATAAGTGTTCCAATCAATGAGATCTTAATCCTCAAGACGATAAACTCATGGATACCCTATGTTAAACATGGGAAGCTAAGGAAAAACTCAAATATATTCATGAGGCATAAAATTACTCACATTTGACGTGGGATGCTGCTATATTTTGCTCCCTTGAAGAGCCTAATCATACATGGAAAAAAATCAGACGCATTAGTGTTCCGGCATCCAGACACCACAGCGATGTCCAACGTGACTACTTCCCCAAACGAAGGTTTCTGCCTTGAACAGACCTCGTGGAATATCCAAACAGAAGAACATAATTAACCAACATCCGTGAATAGAGGGTACTGGGAAGAGTTTCATGAACAACATCGTATATCTATGATGGAGACCCATATTAGGCAACGAGTTCGGTGGAGGAATCCATGGAAGGAGGAGCTGACATCCCATCATCCCATTTCGATCAACGAGAAAACATCTTTAAATAAGAAATGGATGATACCCGCCTTTGGAAAGTGTAAATGTTGGGAAATAGCTTTTCATCCTACTCTGAATAAAAATACATGCATTTACACATAGGTAATTATTTAGAAAAATGTTTATCTTTAGAAAAATGAAAATGTAAACATTATTAAATAGGTGGAATTTTTTTAAAGAATGCAGATTGATAATGTGTTACTTAATATGGATGGGAAAAATAGATTTTTGAGGATAAAGTATATCATGATTTTTTAAAAATAAATATATTAATTTCATTAGTGAATTGAAAAATATATATATTAATTTGGAGGAGACTGAAGGATATATTTTAACCATTTCTAAATAAAGGAGATCCTCTATTATATCTATAATATTTTCAATCATATAAATGGTAGTTCTTCATTCATTATTTATACTAATAAAATATATGTATATAAAAATTTATCTAGATTTACTCTATACATAGTATGCATGACCATTAAAATAAGCTGAACTCCCCCAAATCCCTACCGGATACCAACAAGGGGTTAGGAAATATATTACAACAAATGGTATGATTTTATATCTTGTAATAATTATTATAGAATTTATTTTCCTTCAATATATAGTATTTTGTGAATCATGTTTCAGTGTGTGTGTGTTTGTGTGTATATATACTGTTGATAATTTAAGAAAAAAAATAAATCCATTCAATCTGATTTAGTACATTTTATTAAATAATAAAAATATAAACTCAGCCAAATTGGTTTGTACCCACAATTTGAAACCACCAAACCATATTTGGGATTTGTGAGGGAACAAATTCCTACTAATAACCAGTGCCTTTTAATGAATTGAATTATTATCAAAATAAAAAAATAATTAACATATCATTATTTATATCAAGATTCTTATGAATTTCATGAGAATACACAAACCCAGTTGGAATCTCTAATAATTCATTTCTGTCAATTACATATTATGATAAACAAATCATATTATTTTTTAACATAAAAAATAATTTAAATTTATTCATATTTTATAAAAAAAATTAATAGAATAAAGAATAATTAAAAAAAATTATTCAAAATTTATCAAAGTGTACATGTGACTAGGAATAATTACATTTCCTCAAAATTTACAAATATATTACATCAAGAATAAATGGAATATATATCAACATGCCTCAAGAGATGATTAATGATAAAATAATATCAAATCCTAGTATCCTTTTTATATTTCAAATAACTTACATTAACTTTTTCCATTATAATATAATTCATTATACAGAGAAGAATGTTGGTCTAGTTGTAATTAAAATAATAGAAATTAAACAAGACGCATTTAAAACATATCTCTAATATGTAGAGGGGAATTAAAATCTATATTACGTGAAATAGAATATGAGACAACCTAGGCCCACACTCTGAGGTTCGGTGCTGAAAACACTTCCTTTTAAAAATTAATTTTGATATAAATTTAAAAAACCCAAAAAAAACAAAAATTTATTTTACCAAATATCCATAAGTTAATAATTATATTCTTAATATTGAAAAAATAATAATTTTTGGATTATAATAATCAATGATAACATATTTAATCTACTTATTTTATGATATTATTGATCATTTATTTATGATTTATCCACATCAAACTCCATTATTGACTTCTAATAGGGTATAATCATCATTATAACATTGGAAGTGTAAACATAATAAATTTGTGTGATCAAAAGAACAGTAATGGAAAAAATATCAATATTTCATGAATGGTTACTTAAAGTTAATATTATAATTAATGTTTTTGGGTAGGTATATTATTAAAAAGAGTATGTGATAATATTATATTATTATAAAGTCATGAAGTACGGAAAATTATTCTCAAGTAAAAATATATACTATATCATAATAGTTTCATATTATCTACATGGTCCACAAAACAAAACAATAAGAGTATGACATAGAAATGTTTCTGGTCATTTTAATATATTATAGCATATAAATATATAAAAAACATAATCTTATAAAAAATCAATTTTTACTTAACATATCCACAATTATGTCCATGAATATACTTGTGAGCATAACCTAATAACGATTACACAAACACAAGATCTGGTAGGATTATTTTAAGAAGTAATACGCCCATAAATGATAGATTGTCCACAATTAATCCCACAATGAATCTTGTTAGTATAGTTCAAAATCAACTACTCCCACACACAAAAGTGGTGATCATAAATTAACCACGATTACTAAACCAGAAAAAGTTATTATATCAAAAGATTCAAAACCATAACCAATTAATTGAAGGGTAATATAGAAACATAATTATTTGTACTCAGTAACTATGTGTTCCAATTTTTTTTAAAAAAATTTATCACATCAAAAAAACATGTGGAAGGAAAATATTATTTGTTTACATATTCATACAGTACCACCAAAAACTATCCAACATAATGTAGTTGATTAACTTCCCTTATTCTTTGACATAAAAAATATCATATGAATATTTCTTTGTTAATTTATTACTATTAATATCCATATAAATAAATATTTTTGGGTTATAGATTTAAATAAGAATTAATCACTAAAAATATTTTTGAAAATTTAATTAACATTGTATTAAGATAATAAGATAATAGAAAAATTCAAACTCTTTTTTAAAAAATATATTGTGAATATAATGAAAAAAAATTAATTTCAAATTTAATATGTAATTGTGAATCTATAAATTTTTTTTTACAAATTAAATGTATAGAGGATGATAAAAAATAATCATCAAAGGAACAGTGATATAAATACTTTAAAACACCATTTTTAAAATCCAATATAATAAAATGTATTAAAAAATGATATTTAAAAATATATTAAGAGATATATGAATAATAAATGAAATAAATAAAAATTAGGTTTCCAAATTGAGAGCACAACTATCATGAGAAGGTAAAATATGGGAAATTAGTCGAAACTTATGTTAAATAGAATATGAATTATTTTAAATAATGATATACATTTAAGGATTAAAATCAAAAAAGGAAATGTAATTGAAATATAAATTAACCCCTTGAAATTTAGTGAATAGGTTCCATGAAAATATTTATTATGGTGGAATTAACGATTATTGTTATATATAATTAATATATATTATTTATAAATCAATTAATGTGTAATGATTTAGGAAACCATAATATATTGTAGAAGATTTTTTAATCAAAATACTATGATGGTGGGATAAAGTAATATATTTGTAAAAAAAATTAAGGAAATTTTATTAATGAAATGATAGGAAAATGTGTCATTAGGTATATCATAAAATAATATTTAATGTGTACTAGTAAATATTTCTCAAGGATTTAATTTTGAAACAAAGAACCCTTTCCATTATTCATTCTTATGTGAAAATGATCTATCATCATGTATAGAAAAATTAACTTATTTAATCCACTTTTCATTACATTATTCACACACATATCATTTATAAACATTATTTGTAATTATAAATTTCAAATATATTATTAATTTATATTTTATGTCAAACATCTAATGCTATTTAATTTTTATTTATTGTCTAGTACAAGCTCTGTAACAATGATGGGGATTCCTTTTTATGGTTTTAATGTTCAACATTCCAATATAATTTTTGTGACTATTGTAGATTATAAATTAATGAGTTATTATATTATATTTTTTTATAATAAATTTAGTTCTTATTTGTGATAATGATATCCACGAGGATCATATAACATTAAATTTAAAAGCGGCCTCCACGTCACCCCTACACACCGTGTGTATGGCTCGGACATAGCCAGCACATGGCTTCGAGCAGGAAAAGAGTACATGGCGTGTACTCTGAAAGTACACAGCGTGTACTTTAAAAATTTCCAAAAACATAATTTTTATTAAAAACTATAGAAAAATGAAAAAAATACATAAAACGAAGATCCAGGTTCTTACAAACTTCCCCCCTTAAAGAAATTCATCCCCAAATTCCCCTATAGAGGTGTAGAAGAAGAAACCCCGAACAGCTCTGGCCACTGCGATCATACATCGACATCCCTCTCCCAGGTCTCGGCCTATACTTTACCATGCTAGCATAGTACCTGTAATAGAGGAACAGACCACCCATGGAGAACCTTCGTACTGCGATTGACAATCCAGATAAGATGCTCCTTAATCTATGAATCCGCTTCAAGCTCAACTTCCTCAGTCTGAAAGACATGAGACGTGTCTGGAAAGTAACGTCAGAGCTACAAGACGTGGAAGACATCGTGCATGTCTCCGTACCTCTGAGGTAACTGCAATCGATAAGAAATCGGCCCCACTCTCCCCAACACCTCAAACAGCCCGACGTACCATGGTGAAAGCTTTCCCTATCTCATAATCCTCTTGTGCCCCAACGTCGGTGCGAAAAGTAAGAAAACCTAGTCTCCGACCTCAAACTCTAGAGGTTGTCTCCACTGATCATCATAAGACTTCTGCAGAGACTGTGTTATAGGCATCCTCTTCCAAATCATCTCTATTTGTTCTAAGGTCTCCTAAAAAAGACGAGGTCGTAGAAAAGCTGGATATCCTGCCTCTAGCTAGCATAAGGGTGATCGGAATGGCCTACCGTACAAAGCCTCATATGATTCCAGCTAAATGGTCACCTAGAAGATGTTGTTGTAGGCGAACTCTACCGGAGGGATATGCTTCTCCCAAGAACCGCCAAAGTCCAGGATGCAAGCTCTGAGCATATCATCTAGCACCTGGATTGTGCGCTCGGACTGAACATCAGTGTTGGGATGGTACGATGTACTCAAAAGTACATGTGTACTCAAAGCCTTCTGAAGTCCTTTCTAGAACTGAGATGTAAAGCACGAATCCCTGTCTGGAACAATAGAGTGTGGAACTCCATGCAGACGAACGATCTATATGATGTAAAGTCATCCCAGATCATCGACACTGAAGGTCTCCTTGATCGGCAAGAATTGAGAAACCTTCATGAGTCTGTCGACGACAACCCAAACATCATCGTTCCCTCGAGGTGACCTCGACAAACCCATCATCAATTCCATCGCAACGTTGTTCCACTTCCACTCCAGAATGGGTAATTGCTAAAAAAGTATTGCTGGTCACTGGTGCTCTACCGTCACCTACTGACAAGTAGAACACCGCAAGGCGAAACCAGCAACATCTTTCTTCATACCTGGCCACCAGTACTGGTGATGAAGATACCGATACATCTTGGTGACCCCAGGATGACCTTCCCAAACTGAGGAATGAAAATCCCTCATCACCTCCTCATGTATGTCTGTTGGAACCCATACACATCCCTGGAAACGCAAGATCTCATCCTCGCCTACTGTCCATCCAAGAAGAGGGTCCTATGCTGACACACTCTCCTGCAGAACCAAGCCTTCTAAGTCTGATAGTTGCCTCATCTGTACACGATCATGTAGTGTAGAGGTAAAAACTACAGAAGATAGGAACGTCTTCCCCTGTCTGTTGTGCACCTCCAGATGCATCTCAGAGAACGGTTCCATAAGCTGCCACTCATTGATGACCTCCTGAACTTCCTGAACCCGAGTTCTCCTGTTCAATGCATCTGCCACTTCTATGCCCTTACCCTACATTTAGGAAGATCGAAATCAAACGAATAATGATACTCAACCCACCTGTGCTGCCTTAGATTCAGATCACACTGAGTGAAGATATACTTGAGACATTGGTGGTCGTTGAAGGCCAAAAAGTGATCTCCCAGTAGATAGTGTCTCCAACAGCGTATGTCATGAACAACAGCTGCCAACTCCAGATTGTTCATAGGGTAGTTCCTCTCATGTGCCCTCAATTTCCAAGACCCATATGCAACGACTCCATCTCTTTGCATAAGCACAGATCCTATTCCAATACCTGAAGCATCACAATAAATAGTTTAGCTCTTTCCTGGCTCTGGCAAGACTTGTATCGGTGCTGACGTTAACCTCCCTTTCATCTCCAGAAAGGCTGACTCACAAGAATCTAACCATAAGAACTTCACCCCTTCTTGGTCAGACTAGTCAAGGGGATGTCTAGATGAGAAAAGTCTTGAATGAAGCATCTGTAGTATCCCGCCTTCTCTAGGAAGCTCCGTTCCTCAAATAAATTCTTCAGATACTCTTAAGAAACTACAGCTCTCACTTTCTCTGGGTCCACAGATACTCATGCCTCTGAGATTTCATGACCCAAGAAGTGAATATGATCCATCCAGAAGTGGCACTTCACGAGTTTAGCATAAATCTGATGCTCTCTCAGTGTAATCAAAATGATCTCAAGTTGTGTGGCATGGTCATGTCGAGTGTGAGAGTACACCAAGATATCATCCACGAAGACCATGATGAAAGAGTCTAAGTAATGATGGAACACTCGATTCATCAATGCCATGAAAACTGAAGGTGTGTTCGTGAGACCAAATGGCATGACTGTATACTTTTATAGACCATACATACTTTTAAAGGCTGTCAGAGGTATATCTGATGGTCTAACACACAAATGATGATAACTGGATCTCATGTCGATCTTCTAGAACAACCGGGCTCATTGATGTCGATCAAACAGGTCATAAAACCTCAGCAAGGGATATCAGTTCATGACTGTCAACTGGTTCAGCTTCCAATAATCCACACAAAGCAGAAGGGTACCATCTGCCTTCTTTGCAAACAGGACAGGCGAACCCCAAGGAGAAGTACTGGGTCTGATAAAACCCTTTGCTTGTAACTCCTCCAACTGCTTATTGATCTCTTGCAACTCAGGTGTGTCCATCCAATAGGGGGGTATAGACACCGGTGCCACTCCATCCATGAGATCAATAGAGAAGTCTACCTAAAGCTTCAGAGGCAAACCTGAAAGGTCCTTTGAAAAGACATCCCTAAAGTGATCCAACACTGGAGGAATGTCCAACTGTGGTGTCCCCTAATAATCTAGATAAAGATTAACAATCTGAGCCGTCACCCTTCCTATCCCATGATGATTGAGTTCTGCTCGACTCACCTGAACATACCACTCACCTCTATGAAGAAAAGATTCACCCTCTGGTGAAACGAAAATCACTCTATGACAATAACAGTCGACGACTTCCTGGAAGGGAACCAGCCAATCCATCCCAAGGAAGACATCATAGCCTATCATCTCTAGGACATAGAGATCCCATAAGAAATGATACCCTGCAACCGCGAGAGGGGACTCTCTACACTGGTGTACACTAGATGGCCTCATCCTCAAAGGTGTGTCTAGTGTCAACGAGTCGGCAGAAGAAAGGACACAGAGCCCAAGGCTCTCCATGATAACAACAGAGATAAAGATATGCGTAGCACCAGTATCAAAAAGAGGTGATGGTAAAACTGAGGCTACAAAGATAGTACCTCGAACTGTAGAAGGGTCGGGATCCTACTCCTGATAAGTCTGCTCCACGGTGAAAGACTGGCCTACACTGCGGCCATGTGCCCCTGGCTGACCAATCTGACCTGAACCTCCCTACAGGTGCTGAGGAACTTGTGGCTGACCACCACGACCTCGACCTCCACCTCGGCCCGAATGGCCAGAAGATCTCCATTTCTCTGACAGGTGAGAAACTGGTGGTGATGCTCCTGAACGAGAAGTCAGGGAAGAACCCCGGTCACTAGCTGCTTGTGAGAAAACCGGGCAGAAATGTTGATGGTGACCCATCTTGCCACAAGATCGGCACTCCGCGGGGTCCCTCTGGCACTGTGGCCTCATGTTACCTGACCGTCCACACTAGTAGCATGTCACATGGCTACCTAATGATGCATCACGCTTCCTCAGGTCACCACATGTAGACTCTCTACGGCGCTTCTTGTTGTCATCTAGAGGAAAACTAGCTCTGGAAGCATAACCGCCCTAGCTCGCAGCTCCAGAGCCTCTCAGATTGTGCTCCACAATAAGTGACTGGTTGTCGATGGATGTGATGGAAGTCTGTTAGATAATGTTCACCTACGAGCGGATTTCCTTCCTGAGACCATCCTCAAACTTCCTTGCTAAGAACACCCCACTTCCATCCCGGAGGGGTGTGAAACGCTCCAGCTCGGTGAAGCGAGATGAATATCCCATTGCAGAAAGAGTACCCTTCTTTAAGCACATGAACTCCCGGGCTCGGTTGGCCCTCAGGGTCTCCGGATAAAAGTATTAATAAAACACGTGCTGGAACTCCTCCCAAGCCATAGCCTGTTGATGACCCACCTATGGGATGACGTCCCACCACCTCCTGGTGGAGTCTCAGTGTAACACCCCGAGATTTTATGAAAAATATTCTTTTTAATTTCATTAATGTCGTGTGTTATATGCTACAACAAAAGGAGCTTTCACAACACACATCTCTGACCTGGCTTGAATTACACGCAATCGCGACCTTCCACGATAGTGTGTGTTGTACGCAACACCATGTTTCTCTAAACAACGATATGCTATTAAGATATTATTAAAAATAGCCATTATGAATAGTAATAACCAATTTTTGAAATTTTTTAAATTTTATTTTTCAAAATGGACTTCATTTATGGATTCGGAATATCAAAATTAGCTTAGGGTGAACTTTTGGTGATTTTCGGATAACTTTCATATTTTGATGTATAGTGAAAATTACTAAATTTTAATTAAAAACAACTTTTTCAATCAAAATAATTAATAGTGATAAATTATTAATTTGAGTGGTTTTAAAGTATATTTAGAATATATTTTTACAATTTAATACAATGTTGGTCATTGGATGAAATTTCACATTTAAACCAGTTATAAACAAGTGTCAATATTTTGATATTTATTATCTCTTAAAAACACGCCTTTTGTTTTGACGACGGGAATTAATTTTTAAATTAGTTAATTCAACTGATATGTTTTGAATTTGGTAAAATAGAAATCACTTTTGAGTTCATAAAATCAAATATAGCTTAGGCCTAATTTTTGGTATTTTTCTAAAAACTTTCAATTTTTGATGAATAGTGAAACCACTAAGTGGTAGTTAAAAAACTGAATTTTTCATAAAACATAATTTTACCGCTTCTGTGAGTGGAATTTTCAAAATTCAAGAGACACGGTTAAAATCAATGACTAAAATGTGGTTCAATGAGATGAAAATAATTTTTTGGTGAATAGTAACTTTTTACTTTTTTTTACCACGGTAAAAAGTAAATAGGGTAATTAAGGGTAAAGTTGATATTATTATTACCTTAACACATGTCCTAATTCTATTGGATAAGTTTAATTCGACCAAAAACAAACTTAGGAATAAAATATGACCATTTAGGCCCACTTGGATTAGATTAGGACATTTATTATTAATTTATTCAAAGAAGGGTTAAAATAGTTAAAATCAATGTTTAATAAGTAAATAATTTTTAATATGGGGTTATAAATAGGATAAATTCGACTATAAATATTCATTAGAAAGATAAAAATATTTCCTACATAATGGTATTTTATTTGTAATTTTTAGACATTAAATAATATAATTTATTTAGGATACAATGAGGATGTAGTAATTATCTTATTAATGAAATATTAACATAATTCATGTTATCAACACCAAAATAAATGTAATTTGAGACTTTTTATGAATCCCACTTATTTTATAGGTTCATATGACATGTTATTATTGAATAAATTAACTTGGTTCGAACAAATAATTCTGTTAGGATTTTCACAAAAATCAATTACTAAATAGTGTCAAAATTGACATAAAATAGTTTTTAAAACAAATATTATATTATTAATTGTTATGTTATTTTTAAAAATCTAAGGTTCGGCCAAATGACTTAGATAAAGATATATATATTAATAATAAACAATTTGGGGTTCTTTTGGCTTCTTATAGTAATTTTATTAACCTTTTAGTGTAAGAACACAAGAAGACATGGTAAAAGTAAAATTATTAAACTTAATGTTAAATCTAAATGATAAGGTTAAAATAGGAACCTAAACTTCTCTAAATTCTATTGGATGAGAGGATTTAGACTCATACCCACCTTATCCTTGAAATAAATCAATTTGTAGCTATTTAAAACCGAACTTAACTTTAAAATAAAATAATATTTTTAGTTATTCCGAAGGTGCCCCTCTCCTCCCTTATAAAAGGGCACCACCTCCCTCTCTTCCTCGCACAACATTGAGCCTTCAAGCTCGGACAACCCCTACCAAATTCACTTCTCCACTTCCCTAGAAACATCCTAGAGGTTCTGGTCTTCCTCAAAGGCCAATTTTATTTCCCTAAAAGAAGGTCTCAAAGAAGCACTTCAAAGAAGAGGTAATGTCCGTTACCGATTCTTTCATCTTTATTTGTTCTTCTACTTCTTCTTCTTTATTTGTTTCATTATGAAGTAATAACATCCGTATCACTCATATACTGATATGTTATTATAAGTATGAAGAAACCCTATTTCACCATCTATCCATCCTACGGAAAAAGAAATCACTGTGCGTGCGTACGTACGGAATACCATCTCCACGCCGTGGTGTAATCTATTTTCCACCACCACCTTACTTGGATGGGTATAATGGTGTAAATAATGACTATATATGACTATTATAAAGTGATATTGATTCTGAAATAGTATACATACACTCCAATACAGTCCTACGATCATTAGAATGATATCATCGCTCGTGCGTACGTACGGACTACCGTCTCCATGACGCGATGAGATTCATTCTCCACTTTAACCATTCATGAATGATTATAAAGTATATATAATAATTAATCATGAAATATATGACATGGTAAATATACTGTATTTATGTATATATATATTTCATCTACTTACTTCCATTCAAGACAATAAGGAAAGAAAAACAGTGTTCATGCATACGTACGGACTACCGTCTCCATGAACGGTGTGTTTCATTTCATTTATCTATCTATTATATATATATACTGAATATATATGATATATAAATCATATTTTATATTCTGGAAGTAATTAAATCATGATATAAGTAATAATAATGTCCAGAACAACAAGTCCAAACACCTACGATAAATGAAACAATTTTACCCAAAACGCTCTTTAACATGGAATTTACAAAAGAACGGGTAATATAAAGTCATAAGTGAACGATATATGATATCATAACAATTCATATGATTCTTTAATAAGTAAATGACATTATTTAAATCATTATACAGGAGGTTCGGACACTTACGAAGCAAATCAGACGTAAGGTAATGGAAATATCACAATCTCATTTTTATCCGAGATTGTTTGTACTTTGAAATTTACTGGGGTATATTTTATCATCCACATCCATGTTTCCTCAATATGTAATGTTATTTACATCCACCTACAATTTTTTAAATCCAATTTTACCCTTTGGTGAGTATTTAGTGAAAGATATGAAAGGAATCTTTTGTCATTTTTCATACGAGGTACTTTTTGATTTTTCCGACAATAGTACGAGAAGAATGTTTTATTTTAACTTATACGACATGAATGGATTTAAAAAAAAATTATTTCCAAGAAGCTTCCCTTACAAGTTTTCATGTTTATTTTTATTCAACTTCTTTTAGTTTAAAATTCTATGACATGTGAAGAATGGAAAAATGTTTTTGAAGTAGAAAGGATATTTTCCTCAAGAATGAAGTTCAAGGGTTTTATCAAAATTATTTTCCATCTAAGATAATAATGGGTTCTGTTTTTATCCCTATTATTACATTGATTTGATTATGTTGTGATGGAATTATAATTTTACGAATTCCTTTATCTTATATGAATTGTTTTATGATGTCACAATGTTTAAGATTCCCATTTTTATTACATGGGTTATGAAATGATGTATGATTTATGATTGTGTGGCACACATAAGAATGGTATCATTATGAGATGGGTGGGACCTATATCTCCCTCCAATTCATTGGGTAAAGATTTTATATCTCATGAGATAGACATGGATGGAATGGTAGGTTATACCGGTTCAGTGAAACAGGACTGAAACGAGGGTGACTCGGTTCAGAAATGGGCTTTGTCCACTAAGATAGTCTTGGCAATGAGTCTTGACTAACAAGAAATGATTCTCTATGATTATGTGTGTATGCCACAATGTTTCATGTTTTATGTTATGATTATTGGGATTTCATTTCACTACTATGATTTATCCCCTGTTATGAAATTATTCTCTCTTTTGCAGGTTAAGATTTCCAAAATGTTATGTTCTTATGAATATGATGTGATTGATATTTCTTTTGTTTACCCTTACTGAGCATTTGAGCTCACCCTTTTATGTTTACTTTTCCCCAGGACATAAAGAAAGTTTTTAGGTATAAAAAAAGGGAAGAAATTTATGGGAGATGTTGAAGATCTTTCACCAGGATTGGAAGATTATGTTCCGAGTTTCCAAAGACACTAAACTATTACAATCCTTGTGTGTGTGTTTTTGTTATGTACTAAGTATTCTGCAAAAGTAATGTAATATCCATGTACGTCATGCTTCGGGTCTCTACAGTTGGTATCAGAGGAAAGGATTAGTCAACCATTGGAAACTAGGACGCGAAAACGTTAGTGAGATCCCTAGAGATATTTCTAAGGTATGTCTAGGGATGACCCTAAGGATAGGTATACATATAGGATATAGTCCTAGAACTATGGTAACGATCTTATAATTTAACCTAAGATGTTAGATATTGAAGTTACTCCCCCTTTATTATGATTTTTTCATCTCACACTATTCTTTTTGGGTTTAAGAAAATGGCTGGAAACAAGATGATTCACGATAATAGAGGATATGATGGACAATGGAATGATATTCTTCATAAGCAATCAAATGAAATGGGATTTAGAAGTCCAAACATCATTATTATGCCGAATCAGAAATCTCATAATATGATCAATAAAGTAAAATTTGGTAAGTTTCCTGACTCGGCTAATAAGAGAAAGATGGAGTTTCGTGATGATCATAGAGGAAAGAATGTTCAATTTCCCCTACGTAAATCATGTGGGAAGAGGCGTCAAGGAGAATGTTTCAAAGGAACTGGAAGATGCTTTGGGTGTGGAAAAGAAGGACACAAAGCCAGTAAGTGCAATGGAAAAGTTTCAGTTAACACCATGGATGAGGTTAATGGTATTACTACGACATCAACAATGGTTAAATGTTTTAAATGTGGAATGTACGGGCATTATACAAACCAATGCCCTAAGGGAATGTCTCATGAAGAGAATCAGTATGGTCGTATGGGTAGTATTTTTGTTGATGATGATGAAGAGACTACAAATGATATGTGAGATGAAAGAATTGTTGAAGATCGGTCAATGGTTTAAGAAGGTAGTGGAATGATTACATGTTTATCAACTGTAATGTTGTACTATAGAGTAAAAAGACATCTAAGGATTGTTACACTGTTGTCTTTCCTTATGTTTTGAAAGTTTATGATGTATGGTATGAGTAACAATGAAAGGTTATTCAGATATTTTTTGGAAAGTGGATGAAATGTTTGACAGTTTTCATCAGCTTATGATTGATATAAGGACTAAGTGATATCATGGTTTGAGTATATAGAATTTTTGGATTTTGGTATGTGGAAAGAGTTAAATTTTGACAACATTCATGTTTTCACTAAGGTTTAATTGGTATTCATTTTTCAAGAGAATACATGATTAAGGTATTCACATGATTGGAATGTGACCAACAAGACATATCTTATGATATATGGGGATCAACAATGGTATTAAATCTCTGGTAATTATTTTCAATATATTATGAGAGTGGACTGTAGTATTTGGATAAGCCTAAAGATTGGAATGGATTATGTTGGACATAAGATAGTATTGTTTAAGGATAGAAGTTTTTCTATTTTATTGATGGGATGTTATAGTAATATAGTTTTAGAAAAAGGACAACCTGCAGGACGGGCGATAGCCCATCGCGTCGGACAAGGCCGTGGGAATCGAACCCACAACTGAAGTGCGACTGGCCTTTATCGCCTACTACTAGCCTAAAGGAAATCTCTATTTACTAGAAAATAGTTTTATTTTATTAAGCGGTATGATATATGAAGTATAAGTCCATTTTAGGAACCATATATGATTAATCTCACTAAAGAATGACTTATGTATATTTAATAACTTTTGCTAACCTTTTGTTTGAGATAGATGGAATGACCTGTCATACTAACACTTCATGAATAACAAATTCAACTTCATTTATTTAAGAGATGAAGTGGAAATTGTTCATGGCAAGAAAAACCGTGAGATTGTACGAAAATAAAGTAAGTATTTATTCTAATTCAAATTCTTCAACTTTAGGGAAATGATCTTGAAAACCAAAAAATGTTATCCAAGTTCTCTTATATCTGATTAATCAGATGGTACCTTAGATCATCACAAATTTATGGATTTGTGATTGCTAGCTTTTCCATAGCCATGTTCTCTACCACTCTCCATCAGAACATGATGGTTAGATTTCTCTTCCATATCCATATTTTCACCTATGTGAAAACCCAATGATTAGTTTATTTGGGTAACCGTTACATTTCATACTTTTGTTTTTAGAGATTGGTTTTGGTATTCCTTTTTACGATGTGGGTTTCGATTAAAGAAACTTTCGAATAGTAAACCGTTTATAACCCCGACAAATTTTGAGGGCGAAATTCATTTTAAGGGGGGTAGAATGTAACACCCCGAGATTTTATGAAAAATATTCTTTTTAATTTCATTAATTTCTCGTTTTATACGCTACACCAAAAGGAGCTTTCACAACACACATCTCTGACCTGGCTTGAATTACATGCAATCGCGACCTTCCACGATAGTCTGTGTTGTACGCAACACCAAGTTTTGCTAAACAACGATATGCTATTAAGATATTATTAAAACTAGCCATTATGAATAGTAATAACCACTTTTTGAAATTTTGTAATTTTTATTTTTCAAAATGGACTTCATTTATGGATTCGGAATATCGAAATTAGCTTAGGGTGAAATTTTGGTGATTTTCGGATAACTTTCATATTTTGATGAATAGTGAAAATTACTAAATTTTAATTAAAAACAACTTTTTCAATAGAAATAATTAATAGTGATAAATTATTAATTTGAGTGGTTTTAAAGTATATTTAGAATATATTTTTTACAATTTAATACAATGTTGGTCATTGGATGTAATTTCACATTTAAACCAGTTATAAACAAGTGTCAATCTTTTGATAGTTATTATATCTTAAAAACACGCCTTTTGTTTTGACGAAGGGAATTAATTTTTAAATTAATTAATGCAACTGATATGTTTTGAATTTGGTAAAACAGAAATCATTTTTGAGTTCATAATATCAAATATAGCTTAGGCCAAATTTTTGGTATTTTTCTGAAAACTTTCAATTTTTGATGAATAGTGAAACCACTAAGTGGTAGTTAAAAATAACTGAATTGTTCATAAAACTTAATTTTACCGCTTATATGAGTGGAATTTCAAAAATCCTAGAGACACGGTTGATGTCAGTATGTAAAATTTGGTTCAATGAGATGAAAATAATTTTTGGTGAATAGTAACTTTTTACTTTTATTTACCACGGTTAAAAGTAAATAGGGTAATTAAGGGTAAAATGATATTATTATTACCCTAACACATGTCCAAATTCTATTGGATAAGTGTAATTCGACCGAAAACAAGCTTAGGAATAAAATATGACCATTTAGGCCCACATAGATTAGATTAGGACATTTATTATTATTTAATTCAAAGAAGAGTTAAAAGAGTTAAAATCAAAGTTTATTTAATAAAACATTTTTAATATAGGGTTATACATAAGATAAATTCGACTATAAATATTCATTATATTTCTAAAAAGCTTTCCTACATAATGGTATTTTATTTGTAATTTTTAGACATTAAATAATTTAATTTATTTATGACACAACGGAGATGCAATAATTATCTAATTAATGAAATATTGACATAATTGATGTTATAAATATTAAAATATGTATACTTTGAGACTTTTTATGAATTCCAATAATTTTATAGGTTAATATGAACTGTTAGTATTGATTTAATTAACTTTTTTCTAACTTATCATTCTGTTAGGATTTTCACAAAAATCAATTACTAAATAGTGTCCAAATGGACATAAAATAGTTTTTAAAACAAATATTATATTATTAATTGTTATGTTATTCCTAAAAATCTATGGTTCGTCCAAATTACATAGATAAAGTTATATATATTAATAATAAACAATTTGGGGTTCGTTTGGCTTCTTATAGTAAGTTTATTAACCTTATAGTGTAAGAACTCAAGAAGACATGGTAAAAGAAAAATTATTAAACTTAATGTTAAATCTAAATGATAAGGTTAAAATAGGAACCTAACTTGTCTAAATTATATTGGATGAGAGGAGTTTGACCCATCCCCACCTTATCCTTGAAATAAATCAATTTGAGCTATTAAAAACCGAACATGACTTTATAATAAAATAATAATTTTAGTTATTCCAAAGGTGCCCCTCTCCTCCCTTATAAAAGGGCACCTCCTCCCTCTCTTCCTCACACAACTTTGAGCCTTCAATCTCAGACAACCCCTGCCAAATTATCTTCTCCACTTCCCTATCAACATCCTAGAGGTTCTGGTCTTCCTCAAATACCAATTTTAGTGCCCAAAAAGAAGGTCTCAAATAAGCACTTCAAAGAAGAGGTAATGTCCGTTACCGATTCTTTCATCTTTATTTCTTCTTCCACTTATTCTTCTTTACTTGTTTCATTATAAAGAAATAACAGACGTATCACTCATATACTGATATGTTATTATAAGTATTAAACAACCCTATTTCACCATCTATCCATCCTACGGAAAAAGAAATCACCGGGCGTGCGTACGTACGGAATACCATCTCGACGCCGTGGTGTAATCTATTTTCCACCACCACCTTACTTGGATGGGTATAATGGTGTAAATAATGACTATATATGACTATTATAAAGTGATATTTATTCTGAAATAGTATACATACACTCCAATACAGTCCCACGATCATGAGAACGATATCATCGCTCGTGCGTACGTACGGACTACCGTCTCCACGACGCGATGAGATTCATTTTCCACATTAACCATTCATGAATGATTATAAAGTATATATAATAAGTAATCATGAAATATATATGACATGGTAATTCTACTGGATTTCTATACATATATATGTCATCTACTTACTTCCATTCAAGACAATAAGGAAAGGAAAACAGCGTTCATGCGTACGTACGGACTACCGTCTACATGAACGGTGTGTTTCATTTCATTTATCTATCTATTATATATATATATACTGAATATATATGATATATAAATCATATTTTATATTCTGGAAGTAAGTAAATAATTATATAAGTAATAATAATGTCAAGAACAACAAGTCCAAACACCTACGATAAATGAAACAATTTAACCCAAAACGCTCATTAACATGGAATTTACAAAAGAAAGGGTAATATAAAGTCATAAGTGAACCATATATGATATCATAACAATGAATATGATTCTGTAATAAGTAAATGGCATTATTTAAATCATTATACTAGAGTTTCGGAGACTTACGAAGCAAATCAGGCCTAAGATAAGGGAAATATCACAATCTCATTTTTATCCGAGATTGTTTGTACTTTGAAATTTACTGGGGTATATTTTATCATCCACATCCATGTTTCCTCAATATTTAATGTTATTTACATCCACCTACAATTTTTTAAATCCAATTTTACCCTTCTGTGAGTTTTTAGTAAAAGATATGAAAGGAATCTTTTGTCGTTTTTCATACGAGGTACTTTTTGACTTTTCTGACAAAAGTACGAGAAGAATGTTTTCTTTTAACTTATACGGCATGAATGGATTTAAAAAACAAATTATTTCCATGAAGCTTCCCTTACAAGTTTTCATGTTTATTTTTATTTAAATTCTTTTAGTTTAAAATTCTATGACATGTTAAGAAAGGAAAAATGTTTTTGAAGTAGAAAGGATATTTTCCTCAAGAATGAAGTTCAAGTGTTTTATCAAAATTATTTTCCATCTAAGATAATAAAGGGTTCTTTTTTTATCCCTATTATTACATTGATTTGATTATGTTGTGATGGAATTATAATTTTATGAATTCCTTTATCTTATATGAATTGTTTTATGATGTCACAATGTTTATGATTCCCATTTTTATTACATGGGTTATGAAATGATGTATGATTTATGATTGAGTGGCACACATAAGAATGGTATCATTATGAGATCGGTGGGACCTATATCTCCCTCCAATGCATTGGGTAAAGATTTTATATCTCATGAGATAGACTTGGCTAGAATGGTAGGTTATACCGGTTCAGTGAAACAGGACTGAAATGAGGGTGACTCGGTTTAGAATTGGGCTTTGTCCACTAAGATAGTCTTGGCAATGAGTCTTGACTAACAAGAAATGATTCTATATGATTATGTGTGTATGCCACAATGTTTCATGTTTTAAGTTATGATTATTGGGATTTCATTTCACTACTATGTTTTATCCCCTGTTATGAAATTATGCTATCTTTTGCAGGTTAAGATTTCCAAAATGTTATGTTTTTATGAATATGATGTGATTGATATTTCTTTTGTTTACCCTTACTGAGCATTTGAGATCACCCTTTTATGTTTACTTTTCCCCAAGATATAAAGAAATGTTTTAGGTATAAAAAAGGGAGGATATTTATGGGAGATGTTGAAGATCTTTCACCAGGATTAGAAGATTACGTTCCGAGTTTCCAAAGACACTAAACTATTACGATCCTTGTGTGTGTGTTTTTTTTATGTAATAAGTATTCCGCAAAAGTAATGTAATGTCCATGTACGTCAAGCTTCGGGTCTCTACACTCGGAGCATGTAGGTGGCGAGCTTGACCCACCTCTATGTAGGCATCTCCAGATGCACAAAGATAGTCATCATGGCTTCCGGCCATGACTCTGCAGCCTGAGGTCCTCCTACCCCCGAGAAAGTAGGAGGATTCTGCTGCTGGAATACCCACGTCATGTCTACCATGGTCATGGCAGGAGGCGGTTCTCCCTGGAAGGCTGACATTATCCTCACAGAACCTTCCCTGAACTGCGCATCAGTGCCTACAACTGGTATAACAGCCGGTGCCAAGGCTGGCCTGACTGGTGGATCGGTAGGAAGTCGCTGATCAGCACTGTCTGGCATCTGGTCACTTCAAGATGACAGATGTATGACCAAAGGATGTCTTAGAGGCATAGCTCTGAAATATAAAAACTACACCTTATATCAGGAAAACAAGGATAGAGAACATAAGAGTACAAAACAGAAACATGGGATGGAAAACACAAAAGTTTCCAAAACTGGACTACACGCTGTTTATAAAAACTACACGGCGTGTCTTCTTAATCCACTAACATGGGTGTGTACTCCGACCCTACAAGTCGTGTACACCTAAAACTAAACGGCGTGTTGACCCCATACATGGAGTGTACTTGGAAACTGTTCCCCTGCCCGAGTCCCTTACGCAGCTAACCCACATAGTTTTCTTAAACTGAGACTACACAGCGTGTTCCCTGCGGACCCGACGTGTAGTGGACAAGGCTTCGACGTCCCGTGTTGTTAAAAACTCAGCCATCTACACGGATAAACCTTACACGGCTTGCTACAAACAAATACAATGTGTATAGGCAAGGTAACACCATCTCGTGTTGTTTGTGACATAGCCGGGTACATGGAAAGACTACACGGTGTGATCCAAAAGCAACATGGCATGTATAAGAGAAGGTCACACTGACCCGTGTTGTTCGTGACACGACCGTGTACCTAGAAGGGACTACACGGTGTGTTCCGATACAACACGGTGTGTGCTACTCGAGCTTCCCCGACCCGTGTTGTTAGTGACACGACCGGGTACACGGCTCATTAATACACGGCGTGCACCTACAATACACTGCGTGTTCCAAAAGTTAATTTCATGACACCGTGTTATGCTCACACGGTCAGTGACACGGCCTGAAAACTACATGGTGTGTATCCAAAAAGTGCACGCTGTGTATTCTGGGTTTTTCTGTCCAGTAGCTCAGAAACGGCACAGAACCCCAAAAACACTAAGACAAGGAAAAGAGGTTCCAAATTTGGATTCGTGAGGGCCCATACTCCTCATGAATCAATGCTTGGAATCTCCTCTAGTCACATAAAAGGGAATACAAAAAGCTCTCTAACATAACAGTAGGGATTATATCAAACATCTATCACAATACCATCCATAATCTACACAAAGTCTATCACAACAACATGCAATCGCTAATGCACCCTAGATGGCATGGTAATAATTCATGGAATGTGATTCTACAAGTGCCTATATGATGCATGAGATGGAATAACCTCATCTCATCAGGTTGCGACAGAACTAGAACCGAAATATCAAAACAATAATAGCACAAGTCATGTGAATCACTCTCGATGAAGTCATATCACCTGTAAAATCTCAAAATTAGCAAACTACAATTAACGAGTTAGTATGGATTTTCCATGTACACGGTGTAACACCCTAGACTTTTATGTTATATAAATAATCAAAGGAATTTTTTTCTACACAACACTTTCTTGGCTTGCTTTACACGAAATACCGACCTTCCTAGATAGCTTGCGTCGTACGCAATACCGAGTTTCACTAAACAACGATATGCTATTAAAATATTATTAAAACTAGCCGTTATGAATAATAATAACCACTTTTTGAAATTTTATAAATTTTATTTTTCAAAACGGACTTCATTTTTGGATTCGGAATATCGAAATTAGCCTAGGGTGAAATTTTGGTATTTTTCTGAAAACTTTCAATTTTTGATGATTAGTGAAACCACTAAGTGGTAGTTAAAAACTGAATTTTTCATAAAACTTAATTTTACCGCTTCTGTGAGTGGAATTTCGAAAATCCGAGAGACACAGTTAATATCAAGGACTAAAATGTGGTTCAATGAGATGAAAATAATTTTTTGGTGAATAGTAACTATTTACTTTTTTTACCATGGTAAAAAGTAAATAGGGTAATTAAGGGTAAAGATGATATTATTATTACCCTAACACATGTCCTAATTCTATTGGATAAGTTTAATTCGACCAAAAACAAACTTAGGAATAAAATATGACCATTTAGGCCCACTTGGATTAGATTAGGACATTTATTATTAATTTATTTAAAGAAGGGTTAAAATAGTTAAAATCAAAGTTTAATAAGAAAATAATTTTTAATATGGGGTTATACATAAGATAAATTCGACTATAAATATTAATTAGAAAGATAATAAGATTTCCTACATCATTTTATTTTATTTGTAATTTTTAAACAATAAATAATATAATTTATTTATGACACAATGATGATGTAGTAATTATCGTATTAATGAAATAATGACATAATTGATGTTATAAACACCAAAATAAATGTAATTTGAGACTTTTTATGAATCTCACTAATTTTATAGGTTAATATGACATGTTAGTATTGACTTAATTAACTTGGTTCGAACTAATAATTCTGTTATGATTTTCACAAAAATCAATTACTAAATAGTGTCAAAATTGACATAAAATAGTTTTTAAAACAAATATTGTATTGGTAATTGATATTTTCTTCCTAAAAATCTAAGGTTCGGACAAGTGACTTAGATAAGGTTATATATATTAATAATAAACAACTTGGGGTTCGTTTGGCTGCTTATAGTAAGTTTATTAACCTTATAGTATAAGAACACAAGAAGACATGGTAAAAGTAAAATTATTTAACTTAATGTTAAATCTAAATGATAAGGTTAAAATAGGAACCTAAACTTGTCTAAATTATATTGTATAAGAGTATTTCTACCCATACCCACCTTAGATTCTAAATATATCAATTTAGAGTTATTTAAAACCGAAATTGACTTTATAATAAAATAATGGATTTAGTTATTCCAAAGGTGCCCCTCTCCTCCCTTATAAAAGGACACCTCCTCCCCCTCTTCCTCACACCACTTGGAGCCTTCAAGCTCGGCCAAACCCTGCCAATTTCTCCTCTACACTTCCCTAGAGACATACTAGAGGTTCTGGTCTTCTTCAAAGACCAATTTTAGTGCCCTAAAAGAAGGTCTCAAAGAAGCACTTCAAAGAAGAGGTAATGTCCGTTATCGATTCTTTCATCTTTATTTCTTCTTCCACATCTTCCTATTTAGTTGTTTCATTATGAAGTAATAACATCAGTATCACTCATATACTGATATGTTATTATAATTATGAAACAACCCTATTTCACCATCTATCCATCCTACGGAAAAAGAAATCACCGCGCGTGCGTACGTACGGAGTACCGTCTCCACGCCGTGGTGTAATCTATTTTCCACCACCACCTTACTTGGATGGGTATAATGGTGTAAATAATGACTATATATGACTATTATAAAGTGATATTTATTCTGAAATATTATACATATACTCCAATACAATTTCACGATCATAGGAACGATATCATCACTCGTGCGTACGTACGGAATACCGTCTCCACGATGTGATTCGACTCGTTCTACATGATCTTAATTTCATAATGATTATATAAATGAATTGAATGAATGAATATGATATATGTTACACTAATACCAGTCTGTAAATGAGGTATCTATAACCTAATGAAAATAATAAGAATTTATTCGACAAAACACGCATAAGAACCAAAAGTTATAAACACCCGAATAACAAGTAGCAATGAAATATTATTACTAAGAAGCTAAGAATATGACCATATATGATATCATAAAATTAAGTATGAATCTTGGAATAAGTCAACAACATTATTTAAATCATTATACAGGAGGTTCGGAAACTTACAAAGCAAGTCGAACCTAAGGTAAGGGAAATATCACAATCTCATTTTTATCTGAGATTGTTTATACTTTGGTATTTACTGGGGTGTATTTTATCATCCACATCCATGTTTCCTAAATATTTAATATTATTTCCATCCACATAAAATTTTTTAAATCCAATTTTACCCTTCTGTGAGTTTTTAGTAAAAGATATGAAAGGAAACTTTTGTAGTTTCTCGTACGATGTACTATTTGACTTTTCCGACAAAAGTACGAAGAATGTTTTTTTAACTTATACGGCATGAATGGATTTTTAAAACATTATTTCTAAGAAGCATCCTTTAAAAGTTTTCATGTTTATTTTTAATCAACTTCTTTTAGTTTAAAGTTTTATGACATGTTAAGAAAGGAAAACTGTTTTTGAAGAAGAAAAGATATTTTCCTCAAGAATGCAGTTCAAGTTTTTAATCAAAATTATTTTCCATCTAAGATAATAAAGGGTTCTATTTTTATCCCTATTATTACATTGATTTGATTATGTTGTGATGGAATTATTTTTATGAATTCCTTTATCTTATATGAATTGTTTTATGAGGTCATGATATTTAAGATTCCCATTTGTATTACATGGGTTATGAAATGATGTATGATTTATGATTTTGTGGCACACATAGTAATGGTATCATTATGAGATGGGTGGGACCTATATCTCCCTCAAATGCATTGGGTGAAGATTTTATATCTCATGAGATAGACATTGCTGGAACGGTAGGTTATACCGGTTCAGTGAAACAGGACTGAAACGAGGGTGACTCGGTTCAGAAAGGGTCTTTGTCCACTAAGATAGTATTGACAATGAGTCTTGACTAACAAGAAATGATTCTCTATGATTATGTGTTCATGCCACAAAGTTTCATGTTTTAAGTTATGATTATTGTGATTACATTTCACTACCATGATTTATCCCTTGTTATGAAATTATGATATCTTTTGCAGGTTAAGATTTCCAAAAGTTATGTGCTTATGTATACGATGTGATTGATATTTATTTTGTTTACCCTTACTGAGCATTTGAGCTCACCCTTTTGTATGTTTTATTTCCCCAGGTCAGGAAGAAGGTTATTAAGTAGACTATTCCAAAAAGGGACTCTAGATATGATGAAATAAATGGGAGGCAAAGTAGATGCTCTATGAACCAGTTGTAATGTTTCCCAGTTTCTAAAGACACTATACCTATACGGTTCTTTCTTGGTTTTGTTATATGTTTTAATAAGTATGCTTCAATTTTGAAGTATTAAAAATGTATGTAAAGTATGGGTCATTATAGTTTTTATCCGAGGAAAGGTATAGCAACCTTTGGAAACCAGGATGTGAAAGCCTTAGTAAGAACCCTAAGGATAAGTCTAAGCATAGAACACAATATTAGTGTTTTTGAAATGTCCATGAATAACCTAGGATAAGACCTTAAGTGTGAAATTTTATTCTTGATTATGTGGTTTTCCTATTATAATTACTGTTGCTCACACTATTCTTCTTGGTTTTAGTCGATGGCTGGAACCTGAAGGAACCGTGTTAATGCGGAATGTGACGGGAAATGCAATGATTATCCCCCTTAGAAACCAAACATTTTGGGAGCTAGAATGAAAAATCTTGTAGCCATGCTCACACAACTTTCTCAAGCTATGAATCATGCAGGACTTCCAAACGAGCAAAGGAAGAAGCAAAATTCTGTTGAACTCTTCATGAGACAGTGTCCACCTTCTTTCACTGGGTCTACTGATCCATTAGTTTCTGAAAAATGGATTAGTACTACTGAAAAGATATTTTCAGTTCTTTAATGTTCTGAACATGATAAAGTCATCCTAGCAGTGTATCGTTTGGAAGGAGATGCTGATCAATGGTGGAATCTTGTTATGAATACGAGGCAAAGGGATGAAATTGAGTCCATGGAATGGGACGAGTTCAAGAACTTATTTTTCAATAAGTACTTCCCTCGTATTCTCCAAAGAAAGATGAAGAAAGAGTTTCTTGAACTGAAGCAAAAGGATGATGAATCTGTTGGTACCTATGAATCAAATTTTACAAGACTTGCAAGGTACGCTTCTGGTATTATTATCCAACCTGAGAGTAAGATCGACTGATTTTTAGTGGCTTAAATCCAAGTCTTCGAAGGGCGTTAGCCATAAGGGACTTCAATAGCTACGAGGAAATCGTTCGATGTGCTCTCAAAGTCGAGATGGAGATTGGAGTAACCCATCAGTCCTATGGGTTTGATTAGAAGAGGAAAATGGAATTCAAAGGAAAATCTAAAGAGCACACTGAAAAGAAGATGAGCTTTCTCTTATGCTCAAAGTGTGGAAAGAAACATGGAGGGAGTTGTCTTAAAGGGACAAGTAAATTTTTCAAATGTGGAAAGGAAGGTCATCGGGCATTTGAATGCCGCGATGATGGGAAGAAGATGTCTAATGATGCAAATGTAGGAAGGGATATAAAGAATGAACCTACTACACTTCAATGTTTCAAGTGCAAGGAGATGTGACATTATGTCAATAAATGCCCTAATCCAATGGTTGATGATAATGGTCGACATCAACAAACTCTTAAGGCTAAAGACAAAGGAAAGTCACATGCAATTTCTATCAGCGATGTGGAGTATGATAATGATGTGGTGAAAGGTACACTTACCATCCACTCTAAAGTAGAAAATGTTTTATTTGATTCTGGATCCACCCACTCTTTTATTTCTGAAGAATTTTCTAAGTGTATCACCGTATTACCTCAACAATTAGATGTTGAGTTAGCTGTGACAACACCTAATGGCACAACAGTCGCATTAAAAGTTTATAATTCTTCTCCGATTGAAGTTTGTGGGAAAGTGCTTCCTGCAAATCTTGTGATCCTTACTATAGTGGAATTTGATGTGATTCTTGGCATGGATTGGATTTCTTTATATGGAGCTCATATCAATTGACAATGAAGGGAATTCAAATTTCATATTCCAGATCAATCTATGATCGTCTATCAATGCAAGGATGAACATAACCTTCCAGTGGAAATTTCTTCAATCTTATGGGTCTTGATTCCACTAAATGAAGGTTATTTATCTCAAAAGGTTGGTGAGAAACTCACGATTAAGAATATTCCCATTGTACAGGAGTTTGATGATGTCTTTCCGGAGGAATTACCGGGACTTCCACCAAATCGTGAAGTTGAGTTCTCAATAGAACTCGTACCGGGTGCTTTTCCTTTTTAAAAGACACCTTATAGAATGGCCCCAATGGAGTTTCAGGAATTGAAGAAGAAAATCCAAGAGAATCTTGAAAAATGATTCATATTCCCTAGTGCGTCACCTTGGGGAGCACCTGTTCTATTTGTTATGAAGAATGATGGATCAATGAGACTCTGCATTGATTATCGAGAACTTAACAAGATCACTATCATGAACAAATATCCTCTCCCGCGCATTCATGACTTATTTGACCAACTACGAGGAGGTCAATACTTTTCCAAGATTGATCTTCGTTCAGGGTATCATCAATTAAGGGTCAAAAGGGAGGATATACCAAAGACGGCTTTCCGTACAAGGTATGGACACAATGAATTTATAGTGATGCCATTTGGTCTTACTAATGCCCCTGCTATCTTCATGGATCTGATGAATAGAGTCTTTAGAGACTATCTTGATCAATTTGAGATAGTCTCTATAGACGATATTCTTGTCTATTTAAAGAGCAAGTAAGAACATGGAGATCACTTGAGAATTATATTGAAGACCCTAAGAAAGGAGAAGCTTTATGCCAAATTTACCAAGTGTGAGTTTTGGCTTCAAAAATTTGCATTTTTGGGTCACATAATCTCAAAAGAGGGGATATCTGTGGATCCAGCAAAAACAGAGGTTATCGAAAGATGGTCGAGACCAAAAACAGTAACTGAAATCCGAAGTTTTCTTGGTTTTGCTGGATATTATCGACGTTTTGTGAATGATTTTTCATGATTATCTAATCCACTCACCATGTTGACTCGGAAAGGAGTTACGTTTGTCTGGACGGAAGAATGTGAAGAGAATTTCAATGAGTTGAAAAGATGGTTATCCAGTGCACCTGTGCTCACACTGCCTTGTAGTGGAGAAAGGTTTGTGATCTATAGTGATGAATCCAAGAAGGGATTAGGGTGTGTTCTTATGCAAAATGATATGGTGATAGCTTATGCCTCATGACAGTTGGAAATCCCTAAGCAAAATTACCCAACACATGATTTGGAGTTAGCTGCGGTAATCTTTGCATTAAAGATTTGGAGGAATTACCTTTATGGTGAAAGGTGTGATATTTATACTGATCATAAAATTTTAAAGTATATTTTCACACAAAAGGAGCTGAATATGCGTCAAAGAAGATGGTTGGAGCTGATTAAGGATTACGACTGCTCAATCCATTACCACCCTAGGGAAAGCAAACAAGGTGGCAGATGCATTAAGTCGACAAGACCATGCAAGTTTATCCATGATGAGGATCAAAAAAGATCCAATATTTATGGATTTACAAAGTTTGGATCTTGGAATTATAATGGAAGGGGAAAAATCTTATCTTTCTTAAATGAATGTTCAAACATCTATACATGTGAAGATTAAAGAGGCACAAAAAGAAGATGTCAAGTTACAAAAGAAGGTGAGAAATGTTCCTGAGTTCAACCTTGATTGTGATGGGATAATAAAGTTCAGGAATATGGTTTGTGTTCCTCCCATCCCCGAATTAAAGAAGGAGCTGCTGGATGAGTCTCATAGTTCTTCATTCTCTATTCATCCTGGAAGCACGAAGATGTATAGGGACCTGAAAGAGTACTTCTGGTGGGATGGCATGAAAAGAGATGTTGCTGAATATGTCTCTCGATGCTTGGTTTGTCAACAAGTTAAAGCTGAGAGGCAGAAGTCTAAGGGGATGTTACAACCATTACCCATACCCAAATGGAAATTGGAAAACATCACTATGGAATTTGTCACAGGACTTCCTAAAACATCCAAAGGCAATAATGTTATCTGGGTCATAGTTGATCGTCTTACAAATTCTACACACTTAATTGCTATTAGAGAGGATTTGTCTTTGGATCAGCTTTCCAGGATATATGTAAAGGAAGTGGTATGATTTCATGGAGTACCACTTTCTATTATATCTGACCGGGATCCGATATTTACCTTGAAGTTCTGGCGAAGTCTTTAGCATACTCTGGATACAGAGTTGAGTTTCAGCACTGCTTATCATCCTTAGACAGACGGTCAGGCTGAAAGAACAATTCAAATCCTAGAAGATATGTTGAGAGCTTGCTATATGGATTTCAAAGGAGGTTTGGATCAACACCTACCTTTGGTGGAATTTTCTTATAATAATAGCTTTCACTCCAGTATTCAGATGGCTCCTTATGAAGCTCTCTATGGAAAGAAATGCAGGACTCTAACTTGCTGGGATGAATTTGGTGAAAGAAAGCTATTAGGACCTGATCTCATTGATGAAGTGGAAGAAAAGGTCAGATCTATTCAACAACACATAAGAGAAGCTTAGAGAAGACAGAAAAGTTATGCCGACAACCGAAGAAAAGACCTAGAGTTTTAACTGGGTGATAAAGTGTTCTTACGAATATCTCCCTGGAAGAGGGTTATGAGATTTGGAAAGAAGGGGAAGTTGAGCCCTAGATATATCGGTCCTTTCGAAATACTGGATCGTGTTGGGAAGGTAGCTTACCGATTGGCGCTTCCACCAAATCTCTCTCAAGTTCACGAAGTGTTCCATGTATCTCTCCTGAGAAAGTACATACCTGATCCTTCACATGTACTCAGCTCAGAAGTTGTACCACTGGAGCAAGATCTTTCTTATGAAGAACAACCGATAGAGATTTTGGATCGTAGCGAAAAAGTCCTTCGAAACAAGACCACTCGATTGGTGAAAGTTTTATGGAGGAACCACCAATTAGAAGAAGCTACATGGGAGCTTGAGGATATGATGAGGGAGAGGTATCGTCATCTGTTTGTTACAAAGTGACAAATTTCGAGGGCGAAATTCATTTTAAGGGCGGTAGAATGTAACACCCGAGACTTTTATGTTATATAACTCATCAAAGGAATATTTTTCTACACAACACTTGCTTGGCTTGCTTTACATGAAATCACGACCTTCCTCGATAGCTTGCGTCGTACGCAATACCGAGTTTCACTAAACAACGATATGCTATTAAAATATTATTAAAACTAGCCATAATGAATAGTAATAACCACTTTTTGAAATTTTATAGATTTTATTTTTCAAAATGGACTTCATTTTTGGATTCGGAATATCGAAATTAGCCTAGGGTAAAATTTTGGTATTTTTCTAAAAACTTTCAATTTTTGATGAATAGTGAAACCACTAAGTGGTAGTTAAAAAACTGAATTTTTCATAAAACATAATTTTACCGCTTCTGTGAGTGGAATTTTCAAAATTCAAGAGACACGGTTAAAATCAATGACTAAAATGTGGTTCAATGAGATGAAAATAATTTTTTGGTGAATAGTAACTTTTTACTTTTTTTTACCACGGTAAAAAGTAAATAGGGTAATTAAGGGTAAAGTTGATATTATTATTACCTTAACACATGTCCTAATTCTATTGGATAAGTTTAATTCGACCAAAAACAAACTTAGGAATAAAATATGACCATTTAGGCCCACTTGGATTAGATTAGGACATTTATTATTAATTTATTCAAAGAAGGGTTAAAATAGTTAAAATCAATGTTTAATAAGTAAATAATTTTTAATATGGGGTTATAAATAGGATAAATTCGACTATAAATATTCATTAGAAAGATAAAAATATTTCCTACATAATGGTATTTTATTTGTAATTTTTAGACATTAAATAATATAATTTATTTAGGATACAATGAGGATGTAGTAATTATCTTATTAATGAAATATTAACATAATTCATGTTATCAACACCAAAATAAATGTAATTTGAGACTTTTTATGAATCCCACTAATTTTATAGGTTCATATGACATGTTATTATTGAATAAATTAACTTGGTTCGAACAAATAATTCTGTTATGATTTTCACAAAAATCAATTACTAAATAGTGTCAAAATTGACATAAAATAGTTTTTAAAACAAATATTATATTGGTAATTGTTATTTTATTCCTAAAAATCTAAGGTTAGGCCAAGTGACTTAGATAAGGTTATATATATTAATAATAAAAAACTTGGGTTTCGTTTGGCTTCTTATAGTAAGTTTATTAACCTTATAGTATAAGAACACAAGAAGACATGGTAAAAGTAAAATTATTTAACTTAATGTTAAATCTAAATGATATGGTTAAAATAGGAACCTAAACTTGTCTAAATTATATTGGATAAGAGGATTTCGAACCATCCCCACCTTATCTTCGAAATATATCAATTTAGAGATATTTAAAACCGAAATTGACTTTATAATAAAATAATAGTTTTAGTTATTCCAAAGGTGCCCCTCTCCTCCCTTATAAAAGGATACCTCCTCCCCCTCTTCCTCACACCACTTGGAGACTTCTCTCTCGGCCAACCCCTGCCACATTCTCCTCTCCTATTCCCTAGAGACATCCTAGAGGTTCTGGTCTTCTTCAAAGACCAATTTTAGTGCCCTAAAAGAAGGTCTCAAAGAAGCACTTCAAAGAAGAGGTAATGTCCATTACCAATTCTTTCATCTTTATTTCTTCTTCCACTTATTCTTCTTTAGTTTTTTCATTATGAAGTAATAACATTAGTATCACTCATATACTGATATGTTATTATATGTATGAAACAACCTTATTTCACTATCTATCCATCCTACGGAAAAAGAAATCACCGCGCGTGCGTACGTACGGAATACCGTCTCCACGCCGTGGTGTAATCTATTTTCCACCACCACCTTAATTGGATGGGTATAATGGTTTAAATAATGACTATATATGACTATTATAAAGTGATATTGATTCTGAAATATTATACATATACTCCAATACAATTTCACGAGCATAGGAACGATATCATCACTCGTGCGTACGTACGTAATACCGTCTCCACGATGTGATGCGACTCGTTCTACATGATCTTCATTTCATAATGATTATATAAATTAATTTAATGAATTAATATGATATATATTACACTAATATCATTCTTTAAATGAGGTATCTATAACCTAAAGAAAAGAATATGAATTTATTCGACAAAACACGCATAAGAACAAAAAGTTATAAACACCAGAATAACAAGTAGCAATGAAATATTATTACTAAGTAGCTAAGAATATGACCATATATGATATAATAAAAATAAGTATGATTATGGAATAAGTCAATAACATTATTTAAATCATTATACAGGAGGTTCGGACACTTACAAAGCAATTCGAACATAAGGTAAGGGGAATATCACAATCTCATTTTTATCCGAGATTGTTAATACTTTGGTTTTTACTGGGGTGTATTTTATCATCCACATCCATGTTTCCTCAATATGTAATATTATTTCCATCCACCTAAAATTTTTTAAATCCAATTTTACCCTTCGGTGAGTTTTTAGTAAAAGATATGAAAGGAATCTTTTGTCATTTCTCATAAGAGGTACTTTTTGACTTTTCCGACAAAAGTACGAAGAATGTTTTTTACACTTATACGGCATGAATGGATTTTTAAAACATTATTTCTAAGAAGAATCCATTATAATTTTTCAAGTTTATTTTTAATCAACTTCTTTTAGTTTAAAGTTGTATGACATGTTAAGAAAGTAAAAATGTTTTTGAAGAAGAAAGGATATTTTCCACAAGAATGGAGTTCAAGTTTTTAATCAAAATTATTTTCCATCTAAGATAATAAAGGGTTCTATTTTTATCCCTATTATTACATTGATTTGATTATGTTGTGATGGAATTATTTTTATGAATTCCTTTATCTTATTTGAATTGTTTTATGATGTCATGATATTTAAGATTACCATTTGAATTACATGGGTTATGCAATGATGTATGATTTATGATTTTGTGGCACACATAAGAATGGTATCATTATGACATGGCTGGGACCTATATCTCCCTCCGATGCATTGGGTAAAGATTTTATATCCCATGAGATAGACATGGCTGGAACGGTAGGTTATACCGGTTCAGTGAAACAGGACTGAAACGAGGGTGACTCGGTTCAGAAAGGGACTTTGTTCACTAAGATAGTCTTGGCAATGAGTATTGACTAACAAGAAATGATTCTCTATGATTATGTGTGCATGCCACAAAGTTTCATGTTTTAAGTTATGATTATTGTGATTACATTTCACTGCCATGATTTATCCCATGTTATGAAATTATGATCACTTTTGCTTTTTAAAATTTCCAAAAGTTAGGTGCTTATGTATACGATGTGATTGATATTTCTTTTGTTTACCCTTACTCAGAATTTGAGCTCACCAATTTGTATGTTTTATTTCCCCAGGTCAGGAAGAAGGTTATTAAGTAGACTATGCCAAAAAGGGACTCTATATATGATGAAATAAATGGGAGGCAAAGTAGATGCTTTATGAACCAGTTTTTTATGATTCCCAGTTTCTAAAGAAACTATACCTATACGGTCCTTTCTTGGTTTTGTTATATGTTGTAATAAGTATGCATCAATTTTGAATTAATAACAATGTATGTAAAGTATGGGTCGTTATACACGGGTTAGCTACTCTCGAGCAAAGCTTAATACCAAGTACTGAATTCATCATATCCCTGGATAATGTCTCCAAATAGTAAAGCAAGATAAAAGAAATCCTCTGATACCACTTTGTAACAACCCAAATCCAGATCCCCTCCACTGGTGCCCCACACCTGGTTGGTCACATGACCTCAAGCGCATTTCTCCAAACGCCATAGGCTGCCGAGTAGAAGCTAGGGACTTGGTGAGTCCGTGGGGAAACTATTCCCTCGTTCAGTAAAGTATACAGTGGAAAAACAACTAGACACAATAGAAGAAACAATCAACAACACACAACAATTGAACTGAACATTGGAAGCAATGGATAAAATAATAATGATGCAACATGGTACATATGTCTATGGAAAGAAACAAAAAAACCAATGTTCTGAAGTACAAATGAAAAACAAGGTGCAAAGGAATACATTGTAAACTCCTCAGTATCACGAGCCATGGAACGGTCCCATGCTCTCCAGCTCAAGTGAAATCAAGAACCTGAAGTAGAAGGGCGCTTTCCCTTATCTACACCTGCAACAACATAGTCTGCTTGGGCCACAAAGCATGGCCCAAACAGGGTGTGAGATACAATCCCAGTAGGAAATCACCCAATGATCTCTGCCTAACAGTCAAAGAATACATAGAAGTAATAAAAAAAGAAACAGTAAATATGAAATCACAAGCAGCTACAATCCACAGTTCAAACAAAATACAATACACGAGTAAACATCCAGTAACAAGAAGAAAATAGGTAACCCATTGGGTATCACTGATAGCCTAACCCCTATGGTTCACCCTATAAGTACTAGAAACACTCTAGGAGGCACACATAGTCTCACCCCTCAGGTTCAACTATGAATAGACTCTCGGAGGAAGAACTCACCATCAATTCCCCCTATAGTCTCGTATCATTATGAAGGCTCTCTGGGGAAGCACTCAACGTCTCATTACCCATGTGGCCCACGTCAAGGAACTACAGACTCTCTGAGGAAGCACTCATCATCAATTCTCCCTGTGGTATCACATCGTATAAAAAGACACTCTGGAGAAGCCCATAGGTCAATTATCTCTATGGTTTGCTACACTAGATACTCACAGTCATGTGTGGAAATAAGCATGCTTAGCACACATACATTATCCAAGTAATCCTCAAGAATTACATTGTTATCATTCTAAGGCACATCAGCATAACAAAGCAATAGTTCCACTATCCTACAACTGGGCATGGAAACTGGCAACCGCTAAATAGTAAAACAAGCATGGAAAAGCAACCTGAGCACAAACAATTACACTATTTACTAACATAAACCTCTAATACAACAATCAAGCAAAGCAGGAAAATAGCTGGGGCAAAACAGGAAACCCACAATTCCACATCCAAGGAAATTTGTGGAATTTTTACAAATTACCCATTTACTTCTTAGAGAAAGGCACAAACCACCTACCTTGATGTCATGGAATCGATATACTTGAACCACGAAGACTGATTCCCCCTAGAACGTTGTATATCTGAGAAAATGTCAAAAACGCTCAACCTACGGTAACATAAAAATGAGGAGGAATCATGGAAAAAGGATAAATTAGAAGAGAGAACTCACCTATGCGCTTCCAACACAATTGACAGTGCTCAAATTAGAGAATGGATGGAGAGGCAGGAGCTCAAGGAATATCCGGTCGTACGGGTCGCTCTCGGACGAACCAAACTGCGAAGAAGACGAATATCGCAATGAGCGTGACCCCGGTCCGTTTAGTGAAAAAAAGAGAAGTACACAGTGTGTTTTTTTAATGTACACAGTGTGTAGTGGGTTTTTCCGTACTCTGCTAAAAACAGCCTCCCCATCACCCCTACACACCGTGTGTGTGGCCCGGACATAGCCAACACACAGCTTCGAGCGGGAAAAGAGTACATGGCGTGTAATCAGAAAGTACACGGCATGTACATTAAAAATTACAGAAACATAATTTTTCATAGAAACTCTTGAAAAAGGAAAAACATACCTAAAATGATGATTCGGGTTCTTACACATCTCAATCCTCTATGATCCTCAACAATAAGTTCTATTTCCCATTCCATTCACTAGAACCATATTTAAAAAGTTTGTACATGAATTGAGATTCCCATGTATGGTGTGAGTGTACACCTAGTTTGAAACCACCAATGCATCATTAATAGATGTTTAAATGCATATAATTTTTTATGACATGACTAAATTGTAGATATACACCTACGAATGTGATAAAGCATATACGAAGAAAACATTCACTAACAAAGCTACCATTAACCCTGAATGTACCTACTTCGACATTATTCTATTCATATATTAAATGTAGTAATACACATGAATTATATATTACTATTTAACGTCATATCCTTTTATATAAAATGGTCATTCCAACATTACAGAAATAATATGTTCCCCCCAATAAATGGAAATTCATCCCTACGACTCATGGATTCCAATTCATATTCAATGTTTTTCATACATTGTTTTCCAGAGAAATGTAAACTATATTCCACAGAAGGACATTCCCCATATCCATGTCACATATATATTTATATATATAAATATAAAAAGATGTATGATATTTCTATGGTCTTTTCAAACATAAGGATCTTACCATCTTCTTTACAACCATCACCATTGAATCATGTCGCCCATACCTCCACTCTAAAAATCAAATTATGTCACCTAATTTCACTTTTCAATCTGAACATTGAAAATAGAGATCCCAACAGCTATACATCCAATACATAAATGCCACAACAAATTGATGTACAATTTAACCTTATAATCATGGGTATTAGTATAAATATAATCACATATGTTATTATATATCAAACATGGTCTCACATGGTACTCAATTTAAAAACATGTGGTCAAACATAAAACAAGGTTTCAAAGGCTACAACACCCACACATGTGGTCAAATACAAAACATGTTATCATGGTCTAAAAAAATTCATATTAAAAAATAAATATATTCACCACCTATATGAAAACCATAGTTTCCCAAAAAATTTCACCATAAAAAGTGTTACCACAAGAACAAACACATTGCCACAATAATCAATTCCTATATTCCTAGAATTATATCCAATAAATATATTTTCAATATTAAGAAATACTTCTGAGATAATAGTCTCTCTATTTTGGATAGATTCTAAAATATTGATAGTACAATAATATGATCTAATAATTTATTTGATGGAGAATAATTATAAATCCAACCTGAGATGATGTATAATCAATCCAAAAAAATAAAGAAAACATTTTTAATTTATTTCTCAATTTTTATTAATTGTTATATTAGAATTTTGAATCAAACTATTCTGTTATAATTCATAGGAAATCCAATGTGAAATCATTACATCAAATCAGATGAAGAGAAATGACATGTTTATACACTGAATTGATTCCATCAAAAAACAAGAATACAAATCACATATGATAATGAGAGTTCTTCATCATATAGAAATAATGATAGTACATCAGATTAATTTAATAAGACATAGTAGATTAAGAATAAATAGGTTTGGGATTCCTAGACTCTAGAAGATATGAAATTATTGAATGAAACAATAGATAAGGTATATTTAAAAAAATTCCATGGAATTCTGGTTCATGGTATTGAAATCCCAAAATTAAAATTAACATTTAACTCATACTGGAAGGTTATCATAAATGAATTTTTTTTAAAATATTATATAATTGAATTTACAAACATAAATTTCAAATGAATTATTTTTCCATGATTTAATGATTTTAAAAATAAATAAACTTTTTATACGTATGGGTTGGGGGGAGAAAAAATGAAAAATATGGTTTGAAACTGCCCTTATTAAGAAATTCATGTTGGTTAAGGGAGACATGATTTTATCATTGCACAACTCATTGTTTTCATGTGAACATACGGTGTATTACATTTAATAATATCATTAACTCATACTTATATAGATGTGATGAGGGTTTACAATAATATATCATTAAAAAACAAGGAGTTACCTTTACATAGTGACTAAGATACATTTACATGAACATTTGATATTGAATGTTTCTTTTATAGTCTCTAGAATATTTTTAGGTGACATTTGACAATATTTAGTCATTATTACACAACTCCATAAAATTTAGATTCATTAAGGTATATTTAACTTCCCATTAAACCAACCCTATGTTCTATGTAATAGAAAAAGGTAAATTGTGAATTATAAAATTTCAACATAACAAAAATATATATAACAGTATAAATGTACTTATAAAATTTATTGAATTGTCCTTAAAATATTATGATGTTACTCAATATGATATTGGATTTGTAGTTGGCTAAATTTGATATTCTACCAGTATTGCACTGAAATAGGTATAATCGATATTCTTGGATGTTTTGTTATGAATCATTTTTTCGATATAATTTTAATCATATTATTTAGTCCGTGTTTAACTTTAAATAAATTTGTAGGAATATATATACATTTGAAAAATTTTGGGGATTAATTTGTTGTGTCATTAATATCTTATAATGACATCCTATATGAGCATCTTGTCGAGGATGAAGATATCATGACTTGAGGTCTGTTGCAAGTCATGGGCCCCAAAACTGGTCAATAAGAAGAATGGTGTTGAGAGATGGATGTGGTACAAGGTAGTTTTTTTGAATATTTCCATTTTAAATTTATTTATTTTCATTTTTAGGTCTATTGGTTTTCTTACTAGCCTTCCACATTGGGAATTCATTTATTAATTTTCAATGGCATCAAATGACATATGTTATTGAAATTGTTTGTGAATTTGAGTTTTTTAATATTACATTACTATTATATAATATAGAAATGAATTTTATTATGAAGGATATAGTCTATATATATTACATTTTAAAATTGCAGATAGATGACATCCTCTTGTGTTCATAGAGTCATGAAGAAGAGTTTGTTACTCTCAAACCATAATCGGGTAATTCACATTGAGACATCAAAAATAGTATCTGTGGTAAAATGTTTAAATTCTACTATCTATATCGAGGTTAGGGTAAGAAATAGATAGGTTTTTTGGTTTTCAGGAAGGGGAGTCTCTATATTTCTGGAAAAATCTTATGAAATATATTTCAATGTTACCAGTGATGGGATTTCAGTTGTTGTTTTATTGGATTTTCCTATTTTCATACTTTATATGTAGCCAATAATGATAAAATTCCACATATATATATTGTTATTTTTTGAATTTATTTACTGTAATAAAATTATTTTTTTAGTTTTTGTGTGATATAAATTTGATTATATCTATTATGTTATATCAATACAGGGATTATTTAGTCGATATTTTCATGATTTTTATGTATATATATATATATATGATTATGACTAATGAGTAGTTATGGTGGACTGGGAATTGTAAATGAGTTGAACTAGGAGGGTTATATATTACTTCTTGTTATCTCTTAGTATATTTATTATATTATAAATAACTTATATGTTCCTTATAACTTCTATGGATGTTCTTATATTAAATTTGTTATAGTCATTCAAAATGACCATTTTTTATTTTAGAGAAAAGCCATCTCAGATATAAAGTATTAATTTCAATATATAATGCCATGAATGATTCACCACAAAAAATATTTGAGGATAAACTAGAACATTCTTCTACATCTACTCCAGTATTTCATGTGGTGAATCCTCTCTAAACCAAATAAATATAGGGTTCACTTACCCAAGGAATGTGGGAATAATGAATGATGGTCGAATATACTTGAGACATTCAGAAAATTATCCTCTATAATTATTGTCTGTTTGAGGTCTATAGGGTTTTTAGTAATGGATTGATTGTATATAGGAAATTATGGACCAAATAGGTATTCTTTTTTATGGGAAGAAGAAACATGCATCCTATATAATTCAGGGATCCACATGGAGGTGATAGGGATTCAATGAATTGGAATGATGATGGTATGATATTTTTAAAGAGAAATTTATGGAGATATTATTATAAATAATAGTTCCAAAATTATGATTCTAGACTATGATCAAGAATTTATGTATCTTTATTAATGTATGATTTTTATTTATAATTTATCTTCACTTGTCATATTGTTTTTATTCTTTTATGGCATTTTATTAGGAATATGGTGGATAATAATAACATGTTTTATATTTTACATCATCAAAAAATTATAATCTAGTTTAAATGAATGTGTGTGACTATGTATGATCTTGTTCTATGGATGTACAAGATTTTTTAGTATGGTTTCTAAAAGGAAATTATTACTAAGCTTCTTTTATCCAACAATGCATTGAGGGAAAAAACACATAGTATGAAAGAATTTTTCTTTTCTATAATAATAGCAGTAAGATTTATATTTTAAATCATTTTATAATATGGGAGAAATGGAGTAGATAATATTCTACTACATGTGTGGGAGTATTTTCGACAATGTTCTTCAATTGTGGATGAAGGTGATATATTAATACATCAGGTGAATGGTTACCAAAGAAATTTAAAAAATGTTGAAGGATAGGAAACCTGAAAAACATGTTTTGTTTATTTTATATATAGTTTAAATTATATCATGTAAGGTTGTGTATATAGGTTCTTAATAGTAGACACATAATCTAAAAACATCAGTGCATTAGTTGTTCCATGCACCATTGAGGCAGGGTTACCATACAGAGACAGATAGGGTTTAAATGATGTATGAGGATCTAGGCACTGGTTGAGATTTAAAATATATAGTAAGAGGTATGATATTAATTAAATTTATTCGATATATTTCTTATTATATATGAAATTATTATTTTATTATATTTTCATATCCCAAGACATATTGATTAAGACACGTTTTACATTTATCTCTCTTGACACTCCATTTTTAATGAAGGTATAATTTCTTCAATGTTGTTTTAAATATACCCAAGTTATTTATAGATACATACTACTATGGGATATCACAATCTTATAAATTATTTTTATTGATATACTCAAAATCGACTTGTTGACTTTTTATATAGATCATATCTATTGTCACACGAGACTCTTTTATTTCACCTCGCCTAAAGGAGATATGATTGTGATTACTAATGAGTATGATCATGGAAGAGGAAGGGAGGGACCAAATCTATGATAAGATGGAGCTTTCATGACTTAGGTACCTTTCTTGGATCATCTATAAGAATATGTAATACTCCCCCAATATTTGTTCTAATGGTGGATCATTATAATAACATTTTACCAAAGGTCTTCTCAAGTATTCCTTCAAAAAAAAAGAATTTTGTTTAAAATTATATTTATTAAGGAAAAAAATTAATATTAATTACACACTATCATATGAAACCAATATTGTTGTGTGAGAAAAAGGTGACAATAGTGGATTTATTGGGGAATGGAATAAAAAACTCATCAAATCTTAATGGGTTGATGTTGTATTTTTCTAAGAAGGTTTATGACAGTCTCTAGATATATGTGGACAACAAGAATTTAAATTAAATAGTGGTGATAAACATAAACCATTTACCAATGATTGAAGATTCATTTATTAGCTATTGGGAGCTTGGTGGTTCTCCAATATTCATCATCATTCATAATACAATCAGCTATGGTAAGATATTTCTAAATAAATATTTATGAGTAATTATAAATTGTATGAGTATATTGTCAAACCTTTTTGGTTGAAAAATGTAGTATCACTATTATTGGATCTAAATAATGTGATTTTTTTCATATATTGATTCACTCATCACTGTGTTCATGGATGCTGTTTTCATATACTCTAAGACTTCATTTATACATACAAGGAATTTGTATTTGTTCTTAAAACTGATAGAGTGCCTCTACATTATTATAGAATATTTTTGAGAAAATTTTTGACCTAATAGGTTTACAGACATGGGATTATGAATTCTTGAAAAGTAATTTAATAGACTGTGATGGTTGATATAATTATATCTTGGTAACATCTCAATAAGGTGTTTGAGACCAATAGTTTCATTGGGATTATAAGATACTATTAAATCTTCATCAAGGACACGTACCATTTACAATAAATGATGATGAGATTGATAATTAATTAATTAATTTAAGAGTGGTATTATTTTTTTGGAGTATTTTATAAAAAAATAGTATATTTAATATTTCACCATTTTTTCCTTCCAAGAGCATGATATTAGATACACAATGTATTTTTATTCATTGGATGATACTCTATTATTTGTGTGGATTCATAAGGATCATTCACTTCATTATGGGTCACACATTATGAGACCCCATGGGTGGAAATACTCAATGTATAACTGAGTTTTATCTGAAATGATCTACTCTATGAAGTGATTGTGAGACTATATTTGGTGAAAGGCTTACCATCTACATAAAACATGACATTATAAGATATATCTTTTCTATGTAGGAACATAATATGTGGATTTAGTTTTCAGTGTTGTAATTATGGGCTGCCAATATTTAGATATCTTACACTCTTTATAATGATAATTTCATTACAGATTATTTTAGTAGGGAACACCTGATATGTAGGTTCTTGGTGAGAGATCTTCTTAAGAGGACTGATATATGATAATTATGGTATGGGAATGAATAATAAAGTGTGTTATTGGATCATGTTGTGTTAACTTGTGGCATCAGGGATTGTTTCAGCCATTACTAGTGTCTGTATTTAGGTAGGATGATGAGCTGTTGGAATAACATATGGGGTTAGCTAGATCCATTTGAATACCTGATTCTATTTGGGGGGATAATATATCATCTGCAAAAGTGTATCATTTCATACCAATTCATGATATAATTTCTATGAAACCCCAATATTTTAAAATTTTAGCATTATATTCGATAGCATATACAAAATAAAACATAAATCTTTTGTGAACTATGAGAGACTATTAAAATATTATCATTTAATGTAACATTTATATCCTACCAATTATGTTGATGGGGATGAAAAATGCGGGCCAAAATATTAATATATTTATAATGTTTTGAAATAATTTATTTTTAAATATGTAAATAATTCATAAGAAATTTATTTTATACTTTAGAAATACATTTTCATCAAAATTGGTTGTATTTTTTATGTTATGTTTTTGAATTACTAATAATTTATACTAAATATTGAAATTTTATTTTCTCAAAATAATATATTTTGGATTTAACAAAATCCATGTTATCTTATTATGAAGTCTCTATATTTTATTGATAAGAGATATTTTTCACTTAATAGTGAAAATTAAACATTTTTGAAAAATTATATGTTTATTTAAATATATTAAATATGTATAATGACCTGTCATTCATGGAATTTAATTTCAAAGTAATAAATTTGTTATTTTGTTATATTTAATATAACTTAGTACATTTTAATCTTTTTAATTAAATATTTTAGAGTTATTTAATATTTAGTCATAAAATAATTATTCTACAAACTATTTTTATGTGCATAATGTTTCTCCATTTCAAATAGTTAAAATGATTCATAATAATGATTAATTTAAATTAAATGTATATATTATATATCTGAAAATATTAATATCAATCCATATAATATTTATTCCTAGTAATATTTTTATTATAACATAATCTTGTGGTTTAAAATTCATTTATCTAAAATTGATTTTTTTCATTAGTATAACATGTTTATTATGAAATTTAATTCTACCAATTTTAAATATTGAATACTATAAAATGGATAAAATATTTATAATTAGAATAATTAATATTTGATGATAAGTTAACTATAATATTTTTCATAATAAAATGTAATCACAGAAAAAAATTAATACAATTATTGTCCAAATGAATTTTTGTGCATTACATGCACAAGTGATAAAATTATTTTTTCCAAACATATTGGTTTTTTATTTTATAATTTTTTTTAATACTAAAAATAATTTCTTCCAAATTATATAACAATTATATTTTTATTTTATTCAAAAAATTTAAACTTCCTTGTAATAAAACTAGTTTCCATAGTGAGAATTAAAACAATAAGAGTGAGTAACTTTCAACGTAAATAGAATAAAAAGAATAAATAATTTTTCTTTTTTTATTTAAATTGGATCTTCAAGAACTTATCATTCCTAAAAAAATTATATTTATATAATTTGAGATATTTTAATTACATTTACTTCCCATTATTTAATTGTTTTGGGTTTTTACCAAAATTCCACTCCTCATCAACTATAAAAGGCACCCCTACCTTCACATATTCACAACTCACCTGCCATTTTACTATAAAAAATACTTTTAAAATATCTAAAAAACCCTATATTCTTTATATAGTATAATTCATTCTTAAAATAAAATATATAGGGTGTTTAAAAAGATGTCCAAAAGAGGTTCTTCTATTTTATGGTAGTCATCTTCATAGAGCTCATTCTTTTTACTTATTCTTTTTACATGTTTAATTAAATCAGTATAATTAAAATAAAATAACACCATTAAATTACATATATTAATATTTTATTATTCTTCTAAAATAATATTTATCCACCTTCTTCTCCATCAAATGTGAAATAAATCCATCTCTCGGGTGTAAGATTGGCTAACACCACACTATTCGATGTACTTTTATTTCCATTATCTAATTAATTGGATAGTATAAATGATTGAAATAATTGATAAAGTAATATTCGATAATTATAAAATAATATTTATTATATAAACTCATTATATCACCTATTCTAATACAATTTCAACCAAAAATAAAATGATAATGTCACTTGTGTGTATGTTTGACCTACCATCTCCATGAAATGATATGATTCACTCTCCGTGTTCAAATTTAAATAATGATTTTAAAAATGTATCTAGTGAATAAATACTGTATTAAAAAAATAATATCATTATGAAACTGATGGATATATATACAATAAATTCTTTTATCTTCCATGATAAATGATACGTGATAAAAAATGCAGATAATACCAGAACAATGGTTAATAATGTTTTTTTACATATGGGTGATAGGATGTTATTAGAGGATTATATATGATATTATTACATAAACCCCATATTTTCATACATAGATATTACTTTTTTTTTGTAAATTAAATAAAATTCCAAACAAATTTGTGAGGACCATAATAGTTTAGTCCATTTGGAAACATTGAAACAAAAACACTAGTCCATAAGCGAGCTACAATGCCCCCACTATATTCTGCATCTTTAGAATCTTTATAATGAATATCACACATAATAAATTTCTTCATTACATGGGGAATGTAAATATAATAATGGGTGAGATTATATTCTTAGTAGTGGTAAACCAGTGAGATATATAAGCATCACATTAGCGTAAGAGGATGGGGACGTGAGAATAACATTTGAAAACCATACCTTGTATTTCAATGATAATAATAATCAGTCATGGAATAAATATTTGTTGTTTAAAAGACAAGAATCATATTGAAATCAAGGAATAAATCCATGAAAATATAAAATGGAAGAAGATACTATTTTTAGTATACACATAAGAATAAGAAATTAGTTACTTATTAGTCAATGATCACTAAAACGGCTATCATATAGGAATGGGTTTACTCCCTAAACGATATTAGTATTCAAGGATCATTCCTAAGTCAATTATGTTGGAAAAATTCTCTTAATTAAATTATTTCACTCCACATTCTAGTCCTATCAATCTCATGAGATATAAATTATTTCCCAATTCATTGGAGGGAGGCATAACTCCCACCTATCTTATTATAGAATCCATATTTATGTGTGCACAATATCATAAATAATTAAAAAAATCATTCCATATGATATGAAATAATTTTCATAAACATTTCATCATATCCTAACCATTTTTCATGATATCGGATTCATAATCAATTAACTATTTACCATAACACTGGGAAAATGTGAGGGATTCATAAGATTCGTTCATGGTGTAACCCATGGATGAGAAAGGGGTTTCAAATTAATTATATCATCATAAACATAAACCATCTATATTAATATTATGAAATATATCATGGGAACATAACTCTAGTAATGTATATGAAACATTAATAGATGATATATTAGATGGAAAATGATTTTGATAGATCATTTTAAAATTTTCTTTAGGAAATTATGGTTTTCTCATTGAAAACCCGTTTTTTATAATATATAATGTTTGGTAAATATTTTTATCTGAAAATAAAAATGAAATTATATAATGAAATTATCAAATAAAATAAACATCATGATGATGGGAAGTTGTTTCTGTATCATACCCATTTAAACATATATTCAATTCACATTTTTAGTAAAATACAAATGGGAATTTTTGGGAATTTGAGATGATTTTTTTAAAATATTTTTTAAAAAGTATAAGCATGGGTAAAAAATTTCTTATAAAAATTGAAAGAGAATAATAAATCAATTTCCAAAACATTTTTATAAATCATGGTTCTGGTAGAAAATTTATTTCCATCCAAAGGGAGAGATAAAGTCAAATTCCCCTAAAAACATATTATAAATTATTTAAAGTATCAAATAATAGAAAATTTCTGTATTACTTTAAAATATCATAAAAAATAGATTTCTATAATATAAATGGGTTTCATGATAGATGGATCATTAAATTTTATCATCATAAATAATTACTGAATAAATCCCTATAAATGAAGAGATTGTAAAATAAAATCACTACCACATTGGTAAATTTGAATTATAATTTTAGGGTGGAAATTTCGTTTTATATTTGTCAATTACAAGTGGGGTTGAATTGTATATTTTAAAAAAAATTATTTTTAACATTAAAAAATATATGTTTAAAAATGTTAAATAAGAAAAATTCACAAACATTATTTAGTTATTCATAAGGCAATGTAAATTTATTAGTATCTGATATTGGGAATCTAATAATGAAACATAAACAAGTATTTTTAATGAAATATTTTACCCTAAATGATATATATTCAAATATAGTAGTGTTTGTACAAGAATCAGAAAGTATAGTAAAGTCACACTCTATATCTATAACTAAATACAGCGAAGTAAAAGAACATATAGTTAAATAAGTAATACTTGTTTAATAAAATATTTTAACCCAATGATATAGTTATCCAATAATAGTGGATAATGGTCCCTTGATTGAAAAATTTAATAATGTATATCCTAGCTATAGAATGAAAATATATTGTTACACAAATTGGAATATGTCTTTCCATCCATACAAAACCATGATATGTAATGTGATTGGCACCTCTTACTCCCTTTAACATGGAATCCCTCTGTTATATTCAACAATAATCAGACACTCTATATGAAGAAGAAATCTTGTTGAAGATTTAATTATGTGGAACATATTTTTCACAACGTAAACTCTTTAGGGATTTCTCGCGAAGAAAATCTGGCAGTTCTCTCATAGATTTTTAATTCTCCCAAAAGTTAATAGCTTCGATGACATTCAAATGATAGGGTATTGAAAGACAATACCTCTAATGGTCAAATTCTCCATAAACGATCATATTTACCAAAAATTTCAAATAGAAATGTACATATGTCTCTCACAAAACATTTATATTATAAAAGATTTTATGAAATCATTTTATATAACAATATAAGAGAAACAATGTCAGGAAATTGTTTTGTATAACACAATATGGGAAAAATTATCTTATATTGGACCTTAATAAATTGAACCTTACATTAAGAAAATTCAAAAACTTTAAGAAAAACAAATAATCAGATTATAAAAATATTAGAATATGGATTCTGATTTTTGAGGAAAATGGTGTCTAATTTAATAAGAAATTAGAGTTTAATTTCATAGGAAATAAGATTTGGGTTTCTAAGGAAATCATGGTCTTATATCTTAGGGAAAAATATTTTGGTTTTAGGAGAAATCAGTAATTTATTTCAAGATAAATCGGAGCATGATTTTAGAAGAAATAGGATTATCAATTATAGGGAAACAAAATTAAAAAGTAAGGGTATTATTTAACTTAATAATGTTTTGAATTACGAAAAATGGCTAGAAATGGTTAAGAAAATATTTGGTAAGACATTGAAGTTCAGATGTAAGGTATATCATGTTACTAAATATGATAATCCTTATATAAATAAAAAATATCTTTAAAAAAGTATTTTTGTGATTTTAAAAACATAAATTAATGTAAAAGTCATAAGGAAACTTTTGATTAAACAGTCTCCCTTATTATGGAAATCATAAACAACAATTAATCTAAGAATATAAAGTTATAAGATTTTCATTTTTCAACATAAATGAAATACTTATATCCCTTATTTTATGACTCGGAATGAATACTAATAACCCCTCCTTATGTTATATTATCCCCCTAATGATTGTATTCTTATCTTTGAGTATTTTTTCTTTTCTTAAAATATAGATTCCGACTTTAAATAAGGATTTATTGTTTAATAATAACCCTTTGTATAATATTCATTTAGAACAATTTTTTCTCATGCATTGTGATAAAAATGAATTAGAAAAAGATATTATACCTAAATGTTTAGGGAATATATAAGATTAAAAAATGTGATCTGTTAATTTAATTAGACAATGAAATAATAAAAAATAAAAAAATTACAAATGAAACATCAAATTTTGAAAAATTATTCACCCTTTTTCTCTTTTTCATGAATTATCATTTATAGTGTTCATTTTTTTTCTTAAACTACTTGTGATATTCATGAAACTTATTAATAAACTATTCCTAATCCCTATTTTTCAGTTCATATATTTTTATCCTTTATTATTGAGACGTAACTATTTCATATTGAGACTTAATCAACAATTCTTGAGTTTTATGTTTCTCAGCCAATTCTCCCCTGATATCCGTTTCCCTTTTTTGATTGACAACAATGGAGTTTAGATTTCCCTTTATATATTTATCATCTAATTGACAGACAACCTTCTATTACATTAGTTTCTATAAAAACATATGGTTAGATTCTTATGTCTTTCATCATACATATCAAAGGCATCCTTGACTGATTCACTGAAGTAATAAAATATCATTAGATCTTCTATGAGTGGTTTTAACAATTCGGTTATCTATTTTCATGACTTCTCATGATCTTTATAGTATTTAGGAAGGTCTTGACCTTAGCTTTGAGTTTTCTGAATTTCATCATAATAAGGTTTTATGATTCTTTATTCCGATTAACTGATTATTGAATCATTTGAATCCATGATTATATGCATGGAAACAATGGAAAGGAGTTTACAAGCATCATCAGGGACTGAACCACAAAATCGTCACAGATTATAATGAATGATTATGAAATAAAATATAATCTGGGTGAGGTAACAACAATTTTGTCATCATATTTCATCTGTGATGTACCTGTAACAACATTTATTGTCTACTAAACAACGTCTCTCTAAAGAGCATAAACATCCTCTTGATTTAAATTATCTTCCTTATATATTCTATTCTCATTTCATTGAGTTTCTTAATCGCCATCATAAATGTGGAAAATTCTATCATCATCTTCAAAAAATTCATTATGGACATCATTATCACTAACATTACAAGTCTTGTCATCATAATGTTGAGAAATATTACAATTGTAATAACTTTTATCATATGAGAGAATTTTATTCATGTTTACCTAATAATGATCATCTTTATAGAATGATTGGCCTTCTGTAATCATCTTGGTGGAAGAAGTTTGTGAAGTGCTTATTGAAAACTTTTCCATGTGAGTTTCTTTTATATCATCATCAATAATTTGGATCTCATCTTCACTTTTCTCTTCTTCATTGGTTTCTCATTCCTAAAGGGATTTTTCATAATCTATAAAATTTTTAATTTAAACCTTTTTTTTCTTTTATCTAGTTTCGTATTCCCAATTGTTACTTGTGTGTGAGGGGCCTCATATTTTTTCAAGAATTATTACAGTACTTGATTTTTTTTCTGAAGATTTCTTTATGTCTCTCAGAATTATTTTGATAATTACATCTTTTGATATTTTCTTCTTCAACTTCATCACTTTTCCTTAATTCACAATCTCTTCAGTAGTTCGGAATTTTATGGCCTTGGCCTCTGTAAGATCTGATACAAAAATAGGGTCTCCTTTTTTAGACTTTTGTTTTCATCCCTTATAAACTACTTCATCTGAGAAGGTGTTCTATTTTTTATCATTATAAAGAGTATATGTGGGTTCAGAGACTTTATGTGGTTCATATGGTTCTACTACATGATGTCCAAATTCATGAAAATTTCATTTCATGGGATTTGTATTTGAACTTCCAATAACTTGGTCTGATTTTCTATTTAGATCAACGAATATAGATGTCTTATTAGAGAAAACAAACATCAATCCCCTGAGAGTTTCATAACCCAAAAACATGATTCTTTATATCATAGGCTAACACATGAAGGGAAAATTGAAACTTTTTGTGGAGATAACAATGAGTATGGACAGGATAATTGGATACATTAATAGATGATACATGATTATTCCATTATTTATATTTCTAATAGTGAAAAAATATATATTTCACCATGTTAATATTTGGTAGAATATCTATAATATCAATCATTATTATTTATAACATCTTTAGTGTGTCCTTGTACACGTTTCATGGAATCAGGAGTCCTTGAATCTAAAGGGCTACTATCATGTGGTTTGCTGAGGGATTAAATATCATAGGATTTTCTTCACACCCTAATGTCCGAATAATTCCATTTCCAAAATATTATCAATTGAACCTTCTATGACTAGTATCCTATGTGAACAGAATCATTTATCTCCATCATAAGATATCTCCCAAACACTTACATAACTCTTTAAGGAAAACATATGTACTTCCATAACAATGGAACTAAAACATATTTTTTCCAACTATTTAAAAAACCTAATTATATAATAAAATTCTATTATAATATCTAGATAAACTAGATTTTAATTATTTCACATGAAATATAGAAACCTTCCCATCTATTAGGATTTCTAACTTTCTTTATTAGAAAATCATATATGGAAAAGAAATTATGATGTACTAACTTTTATTTAATGATTATCGAGTCTTTGGATTCCCTATGGTAAGTTATCATATTTTGAGAGTATATTTCCAATGAAGTTTAGAGCTTGAATAAATAAGAAAGTTTCATATTAGCAGCTTTGATGGGTGAAAGATCTAGGGTGAAAAAGTTGTGGAAGTCAATGTTGGAGATGAAGGGATTCCCTTTTTGTAGGCTTCGTGATCACTGTTCAACATCCTAAGTTAATCAAATGGTTGGGATTATCTTGATCTAATTGGACAGATGATATTAATAAAGAATAAGGATTTAGATTTTGTTCTTCTTAGGTTTTAAAGAAAAGATCATATTTAAGGAAATAATTATCATATTTTTTTCATAAAATATGCATGAAATCCCAAATAACATAAATTTAATTAAGTGAATATACGTAAGAAAATGTACCTTCTTGAGATCATATAATGATTTGTCATTATAATAATTTTCATATTATAAAAAATAGTTTCCAAAATCATTTAAGATCCAAAATCATTTAGGTTATATATTTTTGTGGTACTGAAAAAATATAGGTTCCACAAATTTTAGGTCCCGAAAATTTTTAGTGAAATTTTTGGAAAAATGTAATTCAAAATAATGAATAGATGTACCCCCATATGAAAAAGTATCTTAATGTTAGAATATTTTTTCATAAAAATTAGATATAAATTATTTCCATACATTTATCATTCATATATTTTGTTTAATGTATTAAAATATAATAGAATGTAATGATTTCATAAAGATATCAGTATCTATTTCTTGAGCTCCGGAAAATTATAAATTAATGACTCACTTAACTATGTGATCCCTAAGAATATGATTCCTAATATATATGTTCTTTGGATGAGAGTGATGTGCAGGGTATTTTATCATGGCTATGTCATAGGTTTATAAAAAAGGTTATTATTTTTATTAAATTTCATTTCATAATCTGTGAGTGTGTGTGTCATCCACAATACTTGATTGCAACAACTTCCAACTACAACATATCTAGCTTCAGTAGTAGAAAGTTCTAAAAACTTTTGTTTCTTACCTGAAAAAAATATTGAATATTCTATGTCATGACATGTTATAGATATACATTTCTTTTCCATTTTATAATCACCAATGATTCCATCTAAAAATATTTTAAAAATAAAATCAATTTTAGACGAATAGAAATTCCATATGTCCAAAATCTCTTTAAATAGTGAAAAATTATTTTCACTGCTTTTAAATATAAATAATATGGATTCTATTGATCACTTGCACATAATCATACTGAAAACATTATGTTTGGATGGACAGATTTTAATTATAGTAAGCTTCTTATCATACCATTAAAATTTATTTGATCTACTAGTTTCCCAGTATCATCACGATTAACAGTCATTGTCGTACTGATTTGAGTACATATACATTTAGTGTTGTCATATCCATACTTTTCAAGAATATCTTTAATATAATTATGTTGGAATATATATTTTTTATTTAGTTTCTGAGAAATTTAAAAACCATGAAAATCATTTAACTCACCCATTATACACATTTCAAACTTAGATGTCATAACATTCGAAAAGGGATAAATTAAATAATGTTGAGTTGATCTGAAAAAGAGGTCATCCACATATATTTGAACAAATAAAACATTTTTAAATTTCTCTATAATGTGGGATGGATTAACAGTTCATTATGCATGTTTATTTTGTTAGAAAAAACATGTACGTCATTCATACCATGTTCTATGAGATTGTTTAATACCATGTAATTGTTTTTTAAATTTAAAAACATCTTTATGATGTTTTGTGTCTTCAAAAATAGGAGGTTGTTCAACATATCTTCCTCTTGAACATATCTGTTAAGAAAAGAACACTTCAAATTCATTTTAAAAATTATGAAGTTAAGGAATACTATAAAGGATAAGAGTATTTGAATAAGTATAATTATAGCTATTGGAGTATAGTTTTCATAATAATCTTTTCCTTCTTATTGATTATTTCATTTACCAAGTAATGTTCCGTTATATTTTACTATGATTCCATTTTCATAATATTTATTTCTGAAGAACCACTTTACTATAATTACAAAAGAATATTTAGGTTTTTCAACCATGGTCCATACATTATTCAATTCAAATTCATTTAGTTCATCTTCCAAATATTAAATCTAATATTCATCACCTAAAACTACATCGGAAGATTTAACTTCTAATTGGGAATGAAATGATAGATGTTCTAATTAATTTCATAATGAAAATTTAGTACATACAGGTTTTTGTACATCACAAATGATACTATCATTGGGATGATTCTTAAGAAACAACTAACATGGGTTTTGTATAACATGTTCTTCAACATACGATAGAAAATCATTTGGTGTGAATATTTCAGAACTTTTTTATTACCATTTTGATTAGAAAAATAAACCATAAAAGGTTGATTATAAAATGATGAAAAAAATCCAAAGATTTATGTGGTAGTTTTTTTAACAAAAGGACCAGTTTCATAAAATTTAACATACACTATTTCTTCAATAGTACAATAATTTTTATTAAACACTCTATAAGCCTTAGATGTTTTGGAATAACCTTTGATAATTCCTTCACCAGATTTGGGTGTATATTTTTTTAAGTTATCTTTTCTTCCCATGATGAATACATTGCATCCAAATATAATAAATTTTAATGATATAGGTTTTTGGCCTCCAAATAATTCACTATTTTTTATAAAAAAATGTCCTGATTAAAACCTAATTTAATGTATAATAGGTTGTACATACAGCTTCAACCCAAAAATGTTTAGAAATTTAGTATTCAATGAACATGGTTCTTATTATTTATTGAGGAATAAAAATTCTTCTTTCAACAACTCCCATTTGTTGAGGTTTCCTATGAGCTGTGAAGTTATGAGTAATTCGTTTATTACTACGTAATTTTTCTAAATCAGAATTTTTAAATTATACTCTATGATCACTATGAATAATTATAAATGATTGGTTTTTCTATCTTCTAACATTAGATAAAAAATATTTAAAATAAGAAAATACTTCATATTTATTTTCCATATAATTGACCCAGGTAAATCTTCTATAATCATCAAATAAAACAAATACATATTATTTTCCTCTAATACATCATATTCGTGTTAGACCTAAAAGATCCATGTGAATAAGTTATAACATATTAAAAGTTGAGACATCATTTTTTATTTAATGCTAGACTTTTTTTTCTTTCCATATTGATAATGATCACTATATTTTGAAGAATCAAATATAAGATCTGTTTGATCCATAAAAATTCTATTCATTGCGTTTTTTGATAATGAACACTATATTATGGTATTCTAAGTTATGTGTATAAGCATTCTCATACTGACGGTTAAAGATAATGAACTCCTCCTTAGAATTATGAACAAAGAATATTTCATTCCTAAAATTAACAAGTTTACTCTCATCACATAATTGACATATTATTATAAGGTTGTTCATTTGAAATTTAACATAAAAAATTTTAATTTTTAGTCTCTTCTATGAAAATCAATGTTACAAATACCAACAATTTCTCCTTGAGAATTATCTCAGAAAGTGAATTTTCCACATTTCATCTTCAAAATCATTTAAAGATGATTTTATTACTACACTTGTGTCAAGAACATCTATTATATATTTACCATGTATTATTGTTGGTAAATACTTTGATTTCATGAAAACAAATTTGTTTGAATTTTATAATGAAATCAAGTTTGGATCAGAAATTCATAGAAAGTAAAATATTATATATCCACATTTTCTATGAAAAGCGATCTTTATGAAAACCTAAGGATTAAATTATTTTAGAGAATATTATTTCTCTAAACGTTCACCACATTGTATCTTAGTGATGAAAAGGTGATTCTTAGGTATAAAATAAATCTGAACAAAAACTGGGATTCCCTAAGAATAAGAAAATCCAGAAATATTACTTAAATAATAAAGCTCTGAATACATTTAATCAAATTATGTCCTTAAATAAGTAAAGTTTGATAAAATGATTTTAAGAGAAAATATTTCATATTTTTTCTATTCACTAAATACTTATCCCTAATTCATTAGTCTTAGTATTTAAGTTTATTGATAAACGATATTTGATAGAAATGGAAATTCCAAGATTCTTGTAAATTTTATCGTTATCGTAATTAACATCCTCAAGGTTTTTTGAAATAGATAAAATTTTAAAATATTTTTTGTTATGATATTTTGAAATATATGATATGTTTTTTGCTAAAATATTTTGTCTCAATTTTTCCTTGTCAGGTTTCTTTTTGATCTTACTATTTAAATTTTCATGGAACGTTGAAATCATTAAATTATATTCAGAATAAGGTAAATAATTACTATATTATGGGGAAAAGTCTTCATTAGAATATTCATAATACATTTCAAAAGGGAAGATATAATTCAAATAGATATCTGTATTGAAATTCTTTCATAATGAAAATATAGTTCATCCTTTAAGGAACATTGGATAACTCATTCTCTGACTCATTAGCATCACTTGAGACTAATGTTAAAACAACTTTATTATACATTATTTCCTTAGAAACTTTTTTATGATTCTTGAAATTCAATTAATTTGATGTATTTGAAAAATAAACAATCCCCTTATTCCTATAAATATTATTATAATTACTCTTAAATATATTCTAATATTTCAATACAGAACCAAATAGAACATGAAGTGTTTCTATTTTAATTTTTATAGATTCATCAGTTGCTGTTCTTTTAGATTCCTACGAATTGGGCATGATATCAATGATTTTGTTAACAATTATCTCTTCTTCTATACACATTCACTAATTTATTTTAGAATATTGACAATTTTTATAAAACATTTTTGGAATTTACATGTGGGTTCTCTATAGGGAAATAAAAATCCATGGTAGTCATCTTTTAAAATAGCTTTTCTTGTTTCAATAATCTTGGATGTCCCAAATTGGGTAACTTCTATTTTCTTCTAGATGAAATTAGAAGCATCACATGATGAAATATTTCTATAGATGTTTCTGGTCAAAGAACAAATTAATTTATCTTGTACATTAATGTTAAGAAGATACTATTTTTTTCTTGATTTGTAATGGTTCTGGATTCCTTTTCTGAATCTTGTAGTCTCCAATAATATTGATGAAATTTATAACTCCCATTATGATAAAAAATATTTTCATTCTATCTCTCAAACATTCATTCATTCTCTTTAATGATTGGATTATTGGTTGAATTTAAGTTGTCTATTGATCCAACATTAATTTCATTCATTCTAAAAAAATCCTTTTCCAATAAATGTATTATTATAAATGTTTTATAATCAAAGTTTTTATATTGAAAATTTTATGAAAACCATGAACATGTAATGTTAATAAAATATTATGAGAAGGAAAACATATAAAAAAGTATATGTATATAAGTGAAATCTTATGAAACCAATTTTAAGGACAAAATCAAGAAGTAGATTTATCAATTACAATAGGGTCGTGAAATGTAGGTTTAAAAAAATTCAATTTAACCTTAAAAAATCTATTTCTAACAATATAAAATAAGATGAATTCAAAAACATTAATTATTTATTAATAATTAAACAAGCCTTATTAGGATTCAATAATGTGGATCTAATAATGTAACTTATAAAATTTTACTAATGGAATGATTCTACCTTAATTAATATAGAATCTAATAAATTAGAGTTTGTACAAGAATAACAAAGTCTACTGATGTTAAACTTTCCATCAGTATTTAAATGCAGTGGAATATAAAACCTCATAGTAAATAAGTAAAAAAATTAGGTAAATCTTTTAACCCAAATAGATGGGTATCCAACAACCTTGGATAATGGTCTTTTGATTTATACTTTCAAGAAAGTCTGTCTTTCCTACACCATGATAAGACCACGATATGAAAATAAAAATCAGTCTTGCTATCCTCGTAAGTCCTCAATCTGTAAGGTGATCAACATCTATATTTCTAATCAACAAGGAATCCCTCAATCTTATACCACAACAATCATAAAAACACTATGTATAAAGAATATTGATAATGATTTATTTATATAGAAAAAGAAGTTCACAACATAAAATCTTCATGGTTTTCGCACGAATGAAATCGTGCTGATCTCTCAAAGAGATTAAATTCTCCAAAGAGGAATCAACTAAGATCCTGCTAATGTTATTAAGTATTTATAAGTGAGAATTCCAAATATGACATTCTACATTAATGGACATATTTCCCTAAAATTTCTGAGTGACCTGTACAGGTGGTGCTGATGCAATAGTCATATTATTACCAATTAGAAGACATCATTTTATATAAAAATATAAGAGAAGAAATGTTATGAAATTATTTTTTATAGAAAAATATGAGAAACATTATAATGTTTTGCATCTAATAAAATGGAATGTTGCATTACGGAAATTCGGTAAGTGTAACAAAAAAATCATATTTTCCAATATTAAGAGTCTGATTATCAGTTCCAATTAAAAGAGAGTTTGATTTATGAGGAAGTCAGCGTCAAATTTAAAATGATATTAAAATCATATTTCTGAGAAAAATGATTTAGATTTCTAAATAAATTGAAGTCTGATTTGAACAGAAATCATAATAATATTTTAGAAGAAATCAGATTCACAATTTTAGTGAAATCAGATTTAAAAATAAATGCCTAATTTTACTTAAATAAATTTTTACTTAAGGAAAATGGTTATACTTGTTTAAAAAAACATGTTAATATGTTGAAGACCACGGGTAAGGTATAACATGTTCTAGAATATAATAATATTTATGGAATAATAAATATATTTAGGAACATGTGTTTTTAAACTTAATATATATTGGAATGGAAAAGTCATACAGAAACATTCGATGAAAAATTAATCTCAATTAATGAATTAAAAATGGAACATTAAATATCATGAGTATTATTGAATTCATGATAATAATGTCAAAGGTACTATATATACAGCTCACTATAGAATATTAATGTATAACATGACATATGTCTTAATAAATAAAATTGACACTAAAATTCTTAATCGGTTTGTTATCATATTAATCATAACCCTCTTGAATGGGAGATACTAAAATCGGACATAAATAACAATAATATTCATGAAAATATTAATAAAGAAATTAATTGGAATAATATGTACCCTATAAAAGAAATAGGTGGTGAATATGTAATGTGTCTTTCAAAAGTAAAAAAAGTGAGATAGAACTCCCATAACTTACCTCTTTTGTTACGTCATACATATTCAAATATATTGTATAATAAATATGTGTTTATTATGAATTTTTTATAGTAACATATAGATATAAATAATACCATATATTATTTTCTTATGGAAGATTATTATTTATTTATTAACAATTCTATGTTTTGGTTAGGTTTTAGTCAATAACATTTTTTTCCAGGTATGTTTTGATATTTTATTTTCATATTCATTTTTTTATCAGGATTTAATAATTTATATTATTATTACCACGATATAAATTTCATATATAATAATTTTATACGATTAAAAATCAAGCCATAAAATTTTGTAATATAAATGAAATACATTGTTCCTGTAGACTATAGGTGCTACGCACACATGAATATTGTTTCAATATTAATGTCAGGTTGAATGAATTAAATTTTAATGATATATATTTTGTCAATATAAAATATAATTTTTGTAATAAATATAATAATTTTTATTAAATCCATCATTGATGTATTCTATTTAATGTACGCTGGAGGTACATTTCTTCAGGAGGTGGTAGTCTTCCACACACATGAGTGATGTTTTCATGTTCCCACTAAATAAAAAATGTGATGTTATACATAATATAATAATTTTTAATCATAAAAACTCCCTAAATATAATATATAACTAATAAATACATCACTAATGATATAAATTATATATGGTAATAGAAAAGTGAATGACATTGGTTCATGAGCTGATAGTTCGCCGTACACAAGAAGGATGATTCAATATCTCATTTTATGGGATTATATAATTATTTTTGTCAATAGAATAAAATAAAAACATTATATTATATTAGATATAATGTGTTTGTTTTATAATAATGGTGTACTAATAATTTATGTTTTTAGGATGAAATAAAAAAAGATCATTGATGATCGTTACCTCTTATTCTGGTATTCTAATTAGGTTTTCAATAAAATCCATTATTGGATGGAATAATCAAAAAGTTAAATCTTATAGGTTGAAAGGAGGTATGTAGGGGTGGATTTTTTTAGGTCCTAGTGGATCCAAAATGATTTCATGATGTGAAGAATAAATGACAGGGTCTCACCTTTTAAAAAAGGGGGAGAGGACACACTTTGTATGTTTGAAAATATTTTAATGGTCCCATGATTTTAATATATTATAAGGGTCCAAAATGGTCCATTATCAATACTTATATGTATTATGGTTTAAGTATTTACATAAATTACCTTTCATAAATGGATATATGTAATTAGTACCCAAATTGTTTTTGTTTAACCCAAGGAAAACACATTTTTACATTAGTCATTGTAATTAATTTTTGTTGCATTCACTGTTCATTTTGTTTAAAAAAATAATTTAAAATATTATAGAACATAATTTTTGAGTTTTTTAAATATTTGAATTCATTCTATGAATTCAAAATATTTTATTGGAAAATTATTAATTTAAAATTAATCTAACATGCCCAATGTGAAATTGGGTTATTAATAATTTAAAGTTAAAATGTTTACAATGATTTTATATTGAATTAATTTGAAAATTAACACCAATTACCTATTTTAAATTAATATATGTATTATTAAACTAATAATACTTAATAGAATTTATAAAATATTATTTTTCTTAATAAATAAATTCAATTAATATAAATGTTTCAATTAAAATTCATCAATTTTCACTATTCATAAAAAATTATACTTTTATGAAAACCCAAAAAATTCACCCTAATATAATTATGACATGGTAATTTTAAATAAGTAATTAAGTTTACAATATCTAATTTCTAAAATTTTGAAAATTTATTTTCAATAATTTTTTAATAAATAAATAAAAAATTATTTCTCAGAAAGTTTTATTTTTGAAACAAATGAAAATTTCACTGATTTTTTTTAATTTTTATAAATATTTTTTTAATCCCATTAAAATTAGTATTTATAAATTAGTTTTCAATATTAGTAGCACTCTAGTTAATTCACAGGTTATAATGGAGAATATGAGTAAGATTAATAATATATATTGGTTGTGATAAAAATCTGTATCGTGTGCAACATAAGGTAAACCAATGTTGTGTGTAGAAAAAACATAACATGATGTTTCATGTAATGTAAGTTATCAAAGAAATTTTATTTATTCAAAATATAGATATGTTTAAAAAAACATTTCTTTTAAATTCAATCCCAATTAAAATTAATTTTTACTCACAATTCATTATATTGATATAAAGAAATGAGAATAATTTTACGATGTAAATTTCTCAAGTCCCATCCTAGCTTCCTCAAACTCTTGGTTTTTCATGAAAACCCAAACTTGGTGAGCGGTCTTATTTCATCAAAAATTATTTTTACGATCCAAATTTTCGACTAATAGTTCCTTACAAGAAATATCATTCCCCAGTGGTATGACATCAATGATCTGTACATATGAGGGACCATTTATATAAACACTCATGAGAGATAAAGGGAACACATCATGGACTTGTGATTAGTTTGGTGGAGGTTCAAACTAATAGGTGACTTCCCGTATAAGATCATGAATTTTAATGGGACTAATTGGTAGGTCTGAAATTCCATGTTATCCTGAATCTAATAATCCTATTCCATTATGAAAATCAATGAACCACCTTTTCATGAACTTTGAATTATATATCATGTGAGTTATTTTAATTATAACATTAATACTGACTATTAGAATATTTGATGTTTTGTTTTATTTCTATAACATTATCTCCCATTTCTTTAGTTATCTCATCTCCCAATATATTTTTTCTCTAACATAATTTTTTCATGTTAGATGTCTACATTTATTTTCATATGGGATTTTATAGATAACATTCAATTTTTTTGGAAAAATATATTGTTGTCGGAAAAATAATTATGAGAATGGTGTTGATCCCAACCCCCATTAAAATTTAAAGAACATGATCTCAAAGAACAATTTAGTGTTTGAATTGTTCTTTCAAACTGCCCATCTATCTAATGATTATATAATGTGATGAAACAGAACTATTTGGCTAGTGAATGTTGATGACTTTTCCAAAAAATTGAGTAAAAGCTCATATCCTGATCAGAGAGAATTGAATGTGGTACTCCATGAAACCTGATTAATTCATTAATGTATATACTGGAAAGATGATATTGATTTTTGTACTCTCTAATAATTAATGTGTGATAAATTATTTCTTTTATTGACTAAAAACCATATAAAATTACCCCCTTTAATAATATTGGGGGGTCCCACAACAAAATACATGGTATTTTTCTAATTTCCATTTTATTATTTTAATTGATGTAAAAACCCATTATACATTTCCTTTTATACTGATATTTTTGACATTGATATCACTAATATACAAAATATGTGATATATCCCTCAATTAAATCCCACCAAAAATACTATTTTATATTTCAATACATGTTTATTAATACCATATTAATAAAGAAATTTATTTCTATCCAATTCCACTAACAAATCCGTCATCAAATTTTGTATGGATAGAACATATGAACAATTATAGAACATTATATTTCCCCCATGATAGGGTTAAACTCCAAAATATTTATAACATTATTTTATAGCTGTATATCTTATTTATGCACTTCGTTAATCATCAACTATATTAAGTGTTGAACAATCAACTATGAAATATAAAATTTTTCACATTCTTTAGGATTTATAGTTCCATAATATTCATATCTAGAAATATCGAATGATACTCTTTTGGGAAAATCTTGATTGATACATTCAAATCAAATCATAGGCCACTATGTTTACTTTCCTACTGTGGAAATGTATTTAGAATCCATAAGGATTAATTATCTCTGACCAAAATATATAGAAAATATCAATCTGCTTCTAATTGAAAATAAACGTTAATTTTTTTTGATTAGATTATATATCAAACTTCTCTTAATAAAGATAATTCATATATCTTTTTAATGGAAAATTAACCATTAATTACTCCAAATTATGATTTGTGTAATTTTTATCATGAATAATCAATTATATTGAAACATAAGATATAACAATGTTATTGACTTTAATAAAAAATATTCATACCATGTTGGATGAATAAATATATATTACAACACCTTATCCACTATATGGTAATTTCTTCACAAGTAAATTGACTAATCATATCTTCAGTTCCTCTAATTTTTTCCCACATTCATCTATAGAGATGAAAATTTCTCTATTCATGGATAACATTTTCCAAGGACTAAATAATAATGAAAAACTATTCCTAAAATATAAATAATATCCCGTTAAACTATAATACCAGTGGATTGTAGTCACTATGGTTTGTCTGGGACAACATTCAATAGCCACCATCTATGATTGGACAATCCATATACCCTCTCTTGAGCTCATATAACCCAAAAATGTAACACTTTTCATCAAAAAATTAATATTTTTAAAATTTTCATATATTTTATCCATCCTCAGTGTATTTGGTAAAAATTTTAAGTGGTCTTCATGCTATTCCTTGACCTTTTAATATATTAAAATAACATCTATAAAGACTACCACACTGATAAAAGTAATATCTAACAACAATATTCCTTAAATCCATGAAGATAACATATGAATTATTATGATTGAATGCAATAAGTATACATTTATAGGGTATATATCTTCGGCATAATGTTTTCATTGTGTATTAGGACCCTTAATTAATGATATAAAAATGAAGTTCAATCATGGAAAAGTATTGAGATCCGAGCATTTTTAACAATAAGTTATCTATAAGGGGAAGATGATACCTGTTCTTAATTGTGAAATTTTTTATGTTACAATAAAAAATATAATCACATAGTTCCTTATTTCATTTTAACAAAATCAAAAGTTGAACCAAAAGGTGAAATAAATGTCTAGATAAATCCCTTGTTATAGTTTTACTATTTTTTCCTCTCCAATTCTTGAAACTCAATTGGGGAAATTATATAGGGATTAATTCTAATTAGAATGACACTAAGTATGAGTTCCATTGATAACTCAACATAGAATTTTGGTGGAGGTATATGAAAATATTTTTGAAATTCATTATAAAATCATACATGAGAGATATTTCATCGATATCGAGTTTCTTCCCAACCATTTGAGTTAAACACTACTTCTGAATAGGAATTAAGACCCATACAATTGATGTGATCTACATAAGATGTTGTTACTTATCATAACATGGATACTGATCTTTGTTATTTTCAAAATATCAAACTCAACCAATCCTCCTTGAAAATTGATGTGGGGGTTTTAAATATAATTTCAATCCTTGAATAAGAATAAATAAAATTCCACTATAGGAAGAGAAAAAATAATTACAGGATGAATATTACCACAAACATAAACTGGGTGAAAAAATACACTTTATAGGTGTTAATTATAATGTTACAATTTTTACATCAAATTCAAATTCTAATAATTTTGGTCGTATCTTGATACCCTTTTAAAATTCAATAGATATGAAATAATTTGTATCTTCGACATTATATAAGACATTAGCAGTTCCAGATTCGATGGTAAGTGTACCTTTTACCACGTCATTATCACAGCCATATTCAGAAATATTCGTCTCTTCAGATGAATTTTTTCCTCTCTACATTATATTTTTTTAATGAAATAGAAGTCATTATCATATAGATATAGGACCTAGTTATCACAGTTCCCATACTCCTTGAATTCTATACACTAGACTGTGGGTAGTGCATTCTTTGCATCTTTAATTTTATTGGCACCATTATCTATCTTTTTCCAATCACTTAGAAAATCTATTTCCTGGTGATCTTCCCCATCTAAATTAAAATATTAACTATTTATATTAATTATTTCATGATTCTTCAGACAAATTGATCATTATAGTGAGTTTAATTTATTATCACTGGGTTTTATTGATTTTCATTTGATATCCATCTCTATTTTCTTATAAAAACAAAAATATTGATAAATATATCAAACCAAAATTTCCATCATGATATAAATTAAAAAAATTATTTTATAGTTACTATATTCCCTTAAGGATTACACCCTTCAGATATATAGATTTATTCCATTGAAAAATCTACCGACCATTCATTCATGTTGGATGATAATACTATATGCATACCTCAAATGTCTTCTAAAGTTTTCCTCACATGTACCAATGGGTTGATCATAATTTCCCATTATGAAAAGGAACTAATTGTCTATATTCATATTAAAAATAAAAGAAAATTAATTATTGAAAATATTTTATAGAACCCATCTTAATCCAAGGATTCAATTTTATCATATTTCATCATTATCTAGATAGGATTTCATCATTGTTCTACTTCATCCTCCAAATAGTGGACACCCAATATGACTATTTCATGTTTTTAACACTACATAAAAGAAAATAAATTTTCAATGATAGGTATCAATTATTTAGAAACTAGAAGACCAATGGATACTTATAATGAATATGGTTGTTTTCTCACAAAGGACTCAATAAAATCTCATAACCCATTTTATTAAAAATACAACATGATTCATATATATGTGGTGTTTTTCTAATCATATTAATTGAATTCTTAATTACATGCCCTTGAACATTTTGAATCTAAACAGTAAAATATTTTTTATTTCCAAAACACATTGCATTTACATGGTTCCTTCAGGTTCTATCCATTGACTAAAACCAAAAAATCATAACATAGGAAAGAATAATCATTATGGGGAACAACATGGTGCTGGAAAATCACATATAGAATTCATAAATCATTACAACATCATATTTAATCAATGAAACCTTGGTTAACCTATTCCATTTTTGTAACACCCCAAGTAAATAAATAATATGACATTTTTATATTTATCCATATTTCTGAATAAAATATTAATATTTCATTAAAGGGGATGTTATACTCGATGGCATACCCAATATGCAACAACGACTTTATTGGGAATCTTACGTTGCACTCTAATAATAAAATAATATTATTTTAAATGGTAGTTAATTCCTAGCTGTTGTAGTGGCGAGAATGAACAGAACTAACTACCAAATGATTATATATGTTTGTCAAATTTTTTTACTTTTATCCAATAAATATTAGAGGCTTAAGATGCAAATGAATCCAATTTTAAGCATAAATCTTCATTAAACGGACGATTAACCACCTTTTGATGGAAAACTCTCTTTAAATATAGTTTTTGTCAATCTTATACATTCTATTGGACCAGATAAAATTTTTCTTTAGAATCGGCACCTCAAAATTTACTTTGTGTAAATTTTTGGTATTTTTTCCGAAAAAGTTCAATTTTTAATGAATAGTTAAAAAGGTTGTATTTTAATTCAAAACATCATTTTAATATAATTTATTTATATGATTATATTATCTTTTGAATTGGTTTTAAAGTGAAATTGGAATATATTTTTACCATTTAATCCAATAGTGTTCGTTGGAATTAATTTCACTTTGAAATCCGACTTAAACTAATGTCAATATTTTGATACATTTTGTTTCATAAAAACACGATATTTGTTTTGAAAGCGGGAATTAATTATTAAATTAATTAATTCAACTTGTATGTTTTGAATTTTTTAAAATATACATCATTTTTTAATTCAGAATATCAAATATATCTTCGGATGAATTTTTGGTAATTTTCTGAAAAACTTCAATTTTTGATGAATAGTGAAACCACTAAGTGGTAGTTATAAAAACTGATTTTCTGTTTAAATGAAAATTTTCCATCTTTGTGTTTTGAATTTCAAAAATCCGACATACATGGTTTCCATTAAGAAGTAAAATTTTGTTCAATGGGATTAAAATAATTTTTTGGTGAATAGTAACTTATTAAGTTTTTAATCGCGATTAGAGGTAATTAGTGTAGTTTAAGGTAAGAATAATGTTTTAATAAAATTAAATGACCTAGAAACATATCCTACCCTCATTGTATGTGTCATGGCCGACCAAGACAATCCATGGGTCAACTTGGGGACCTCATGGAGCCACATTGGTTGGAAAATGACATAAATACCTTTTTATTTAATGATAAAGTAAAAATGACACAAACATGAAAGGTTTTATTAAAACAATTTTTACATGGGGTTATACAAGTAAGATATTTGACTATCAAAATTCATTGTAAATATAAAAAGATTTCCTACATCATAGTATTTTTTTTATAATTTTTAGACATTAAATAAATTAAATTATTTATGACATCATGATGATGCAGCGATGACCTCATTATTTAACGATTTAAATAAAATGGAATGATAATGTAATATCTAAGACCTAAACATGTCCAAAAACTATTGGATGGAAGGATTTATAACCCTTATCACCTTATCCACGAATTATATCAATATGGGACCTTTTAAATCTGAAACTCATTTTCAAATAAAGTAACATTTCCTTACTTTCCAAGAGTGCCCCTCCTCTCCTCTTATAAAAGGCCCCCACCTCTACCTCCATACCCACACCTCTCAAGCCTTTGGCTCGGCCAACCTCTGCCCATTTCATCTCTCCACATCCCTCTATAACTCCTTGAAGCCTCACTTTGGTCAGAATCTTTTCCAAGGAAGCCTTTGAGCTCAAATCAAAGGAAGTTTCCCGATTTTACGGTAATGTCTTAACTTGTGTCCTTTTGATTTATTTTGCTTCTCCAACCCCCTAAACTATTTTGATTCATTTATTTTGCAACAAATCCTGTATCTTCAATATACTAAGATGTTTTTATAATACGGATTCGAGCTACACTTACACACACCTACATCTAATGGTTAAAGAACATACAGTTTCCGTGGATGGCGAATTTCTGCCTCCCGAAATGTTGATTGTTCAACATTCTTCTAACACCTTCAAAGGTGGCCATTAAGATGACAATATATTTATATATGATATCTAATATGTTTATGTTTTACTTACGCTTCTGTATTTTTCATTTATGGCATACCTTTATGGTTTCCATTATGGGTAAACGTGATATCTTCATTTAAGGAAGTGCGGACTACCACCTTCTTAAAGTGATTTGATTTGTTAAGACCATATGTGGTATGTATAAAGGATATATTTAATGATATTATATATGATACCATACTGGAATTAAAATACTATTATGAATCATTATTTTTTAATTACATTAAATATTAAATAGAAATGGAAGTAGCATTCATGCATACGTATGACTTTCCATCTCCATGAACAGTGCATTTCTTTTCTTAACTCTAAATGTTATGTAATATTATAAATTCAAGAATATACTGGATATATATGATATATATGATATCTAAATCATGAATACAACTCTGGATATAATTAACCTTTGAACACATGAACAACCTGTAATTGTACGAAGTCCACTTTCGACATAAGAACCAAATATCGACAAAACAATCATTATTAACATAAATGATTACATAATGCTTATGACATGATAATAAGTGATATAAAAGGAATAATGAACTTTAAAAAGGTTCTTAAGGAAGTAGAAATTAACTCAAGTTTATTATTCAGGAGATTAAAGAACGATCGAGTCAAGTCGGACACGAGGTAAGGGATCCTACTCCTCTCTTTCTTTTTAAGTACACTCTTTATGTCATTCCTTTTAAAGATTGTCTTTCTAGTTATTGGGATGTTCTTTTATATTACTATTACTGTAATTTTTATTTTTCATATGATGAGAGGCCCTATTTTTTCTGATCAATCCATTTTGGATGTTTTAAGTGGCGCTGTTAGGCTGCCGAGTTTTCGTAAGGGATTTTTTATCTCACTTTTATTCCCATGAGATTTATGCTACATTTCCCACAATTTTCATTGAGTGGTGTATGTACTTCCCATTGTTCAAATATTTGTGTAATATACATTCATTTATGATTATTTACATCAATGATGTATTGACCTTCTTTCATGGGGTGTATGTTTTGAAAGATACCCAAGTCGGTAAGGGAACCTTTCACCCTCCTCTTTTTAAAAGACTTCTTTTGTTGGGTATTTTAATTCACATATTGTTATGTTGGGATATGTTATCATATATCCTTATTGATGTAAAGTTTAAGTGATGAGATACTTTTTTTATCTCTCATCAACTCTTTTTCTGAATTTTTAATTGACGCCGTTAGGCTGTCAAATTTTTGCAAGGGAACTTTTTAACCCAAATATGATTCTTTGGGATAAACTTGTACTCCTTGAATATGTCATTCTATGAATATGTGTGAATAACCTCTGATTATTTTACACTTAATATCCAATTATATTTGTTGTATTCGTTTGTCACACATAATTAATCAATTGGTTTATCCTTAAACCAAGGATACCGTCTTTGTAAGGGTCTTCGTTTCAATCTCCATTCATTGAGGCATATTTTGTTTTATACACAACCTTCTTTTATACGGTGTATAAACCCATTTGACTTTTACGTTTATTCAAAAGGAATTTTTTTTCTATGAAGCGTTTTACTAAATGACAAAAAGGAATTTTTCTTTTAAGTACGCGGTGACAATGACCTTTTCCACCGCCGCGAGTATTATTTGATCTTTGGCTTCCTCAACAAGCCAAAATGTTTTTAAAATAAAATAAATACCATATACTTTTTTTTGTATTTTGGTATTGAAAATGGTTTTGATAAAGGATTATATTATGTCAATATATTTAAATGATATATTGTGATTGAAATGTGGAAATGTTATCATTCCTTTATGTTGGTTTTATGTGTTATAATTTTATAATGGTACTTGGACATTTTACGGGTGGTTACATGATAAACCATATGATGGGTGGTGCCGTGAATACCAGGATGGGTGGTTACGTTATAACCTCTAATGCATTGGGTATGGAAGTCGGTCGTATGGATATTCCTTTAAGTATGTATGGAAGTTGGTGGAATGGCTATTCCATTAAGTGATATGTGTGGAAGTCGACCTTATGGTTATTACACTTATGTATGTTTATGTCCCAAGTTACCTTTATATGTTATGTGATATTTATATGGGTTCTATGGTAAACTTTTGGTTACAAAAGGGTAAGTAATGATATTTTATTCAATGACGAGTTTTTACTACTTTGAAAAGGTGAAAAGTATTACTTTGATAAACTATACATGGTTTACTTGTTGTTTTGAAAAACTAACAGTTTTCATTCTTTGTGTATCCCTTACTGAGCTTTTTATGCTCATCCCAAGTTTTTGAAATGTTTTTCACAGGACTTAACGTGGAATAGGGTCATGGATGGGATCAATGGAAAGTCATGCTACCTAAAACTTGGAAGTAGACATGTTTCTTTTAAAGAGTTTTTATTTTATAGAAACATAGTAAAAGTTTCTACCTTGTAATTTTTTGAGATGTAATAGTTATGTCTTAATTCTCTAAAACTCTAAACCTGCAAGGTCCTCAATGTGAATTATTCATTTATTTCAATATTAATTAAGGATTAAGGTCGGGGCCTTTTAGTTGGTATTAATGGTCGGTTTAGATAACTTTAGAGGTTAGGGTATTCTTTAAGCATAAATGACATGACCATAATGGTTAGGATTTCATAAATAGTCATAGTTTTTGATAAAGTGAATGAGTAAGTATATCTTAGTGTTTATCTTCCTCTTTAGTACATGATGGTTTTGTTGATATACTAACACTGACCTTTTTGGTTTTATTAAATGGCTGGATCTAGCAGGAACCAAAGTAACGGTGGATGTGATGGAAACTGTGATAGTTTTCTGAGCGAGAAACTGAATGATAGGGGATCTGTAATGAGAACTCTTGTGTTTATCCTCAAACAACTATCTGGAGTCATGATTGACCACATAAACCTTGGTGATTTCTATAAGGCATCATATATGCGAGAAACAAATCCCTACGGAACTACAGGTAATAATCATAAAGGTAAGTGTGTTCAAAAACCTATCTGTCATAGATGTGGAAAGAATCACCTAGGAAAATGTTTCAAAGGGACATAGATATTCTATAGATGTGGAAATGAAGGACATAAAGCAAGAACCTTCCATGGAAAAAGGAAGCATCCAGTTGACTCAAGGAAAGGGAAAGAAGTTCTTTCTGAGGGATCAATTGAATGTTTTAAATGTGGTGTGAATGGTCATTATGCAAACACATGTCCTATAAAGAAGTTTCGTGAATGGGATCACCAAGATCGTACAAATGTTCATTTAACAATACCTAATGACATTCTGATTGAGGATGAAGAAACTGAAAATGACCAATCAAAGGTATGGATTATTTCATAACTATTGTTTTCCTATTTTGGAATCTTAGGTTATGATTCATGATTTTTTTGTAGGAAAGAAGTATTTCAGAATAAGATGGAAAGGAATGGTTAATGGATCATGAAGAATGTTGAATGAGTAAGATGTCTACATATGAGGGCTTCAAGAGTTATGGTGAAATTCTTAAGAGTATTAAGTCTCTTTTGTTGATGGGGTTACATTAGAAGACTTTTTATAGTATGTGTAACCCTGCTGTTTAATATATGAAAATTTTATTCAAGGAATAGTAATCTGTTCTTTTGTGGACATAGTTATAAAGAACCATTTGGGTTTATATGATCCTTACATTTGAGGTAATTATGGGTCAATATATGTTATGATGGAAGAGAAAGGCATGATTTAAAATTGAGGTTAAATTATGTTATGGTTATTTTTTATGATTTTATCTCCTTTTGGGGAATGATTTGAGAATTATATAGTTTTGGAAAAAGGACAACACACAAAACGTGTGACAACATGTCGCATCGGAAAAGGCTGCGGGAATCGAACCCACAACCAATGTGCAACTAGTGTTTATCGCCTACCACTGGACTACGTGATGTCCCTGGTTAGTTTGACTGATTCTTTTTAATTAGTTGATTTTATGAATTAAGAGTAAGTTGATTTTGGGTTATCGATGGATGTTTATTAACCTATCATGGAGGATATGTGATTAGGTTAATTACATTCCAATACGAGACATTAAGAGAAACTGATGTTGTTTGGAGATAAATGTTACGATTTAACTTGGAAGACTAGGTGACTAAATCCTTCAAATATTTGAGTTTCAATCTTAGTTTGGTTTACTTTGAAGAATTTTATGGACAAATTGATTATCGAATCGTCCTCGTTGAACTTTGGGTTTTGTTGGACAATTTTTGAGGTTAAGAATAGATTTTCTTTTTATAAAGGGTTATCCTTTTCTGGATTATCTGATCTTGTACTATCCTTTTTTTTTTGTTTTGGTTAAATTCTAAAGACATGGGAAGTATATAGTTCTCTTTTTTGGATTAGGTGATTCTCTAGAAGTTGATTATAGTACTCTTAGTGTGAACAAGTCTTCCTAAATACTCGTCTTTTTGGGAAAGTATGAGTTTGTATAAGAAATCCAGTAAAAGTTGAAAGTCAACATGACAAGTAAGTATGTTTCCTTAAGATCAAAAATAAATTCCTCAATGAAGAGTAACTTAAAACAAAAATGATGTCTGTTAATAAAATAATACGTTGAACTCTATTAATAAAATAATACTATTTTAAATGGTAGTTAATTCATAGCCATTGTAGTGGCGGGAGTGAACAGAACTAACTACAAAATGATTATATATTTTTGTCAAATATTTTTACTTTTATCCAATACATATTAGAGGATTCAGATGCAAATGAATCCAATTTTAAGCATAAATCATCATTAAAGGGACGATTAACTGCCTTTTGATGGTGAACCCTCTTTAAATATAGTTTTGGTCACTTTTATACATTCTATTGGACCAAATAAAATTCTTCTTTAGAATCGGCACCTCAAAATTTACTTTGTGTAAATTTTTGGTATTTTTTCCGAAAAAGTTCAATTTTTAATGAATAGTGAAAAATGTTTTATTTTAATTCAAAACCTTGTTTTAATATAATTTATTTTTATGATTATATTATCTTTTGAATTGGTTTTAAAGTAAAATTGGAATATATTTTTACCATTTAATGCAATAGTGTTCGTTGGAATTAATTTCACTTTGAAATCGGACTTAAACTAGTGTCAATCTTTTGATACATTTTGTTTCATAAAAACACGCTATTTGTTTTGATAGCAGGAATTAATTATTAAATAAATTAATTCAACTTATATGTTTTGAATTATTTAAAATAGACATCATTTTTGAATTCAGAATATAAAATATAGCTTAGGGTGATTTTTTGGTAATTTTTTGAAAAACATTTTTTTTGATGATTTGTGAAACCACTAAGTGGTACTTATAAAAAGTGAATTTCCGTTTAAATGAAATTTTGCCATCTTTGTATTTTGAATTTCAAAAATCTGACATACATGGTTGTCATTAAGAAGTAAAATGTTGTTCAATGGGATTAAAATAATTTTTTGGTGAATAGTAACTTATTAAGTTTTTAATCGCGATTAGAGGTAATTAGTGTAGTTTAAGGTAAGATTAATGTTTTAATAAACTGAAATGACCTAGGCACATGCCATACCCTCCTTGGATGTGTCATGTCCGACCATGATAATCAAAGGGTCAACTTGGGGACCCCATGGAGCCACTTTGGTTGGAAAATGACATAAATACCTTTTTATTTAATGATAAAGTAAAAATGACACAAACATGAAAGGTTTTATTAAAACAATTTTTACATGGGGTTATACAAGTCATATTTTTTACTATAAATTGTAATTGGAAAGCTAAAAATATTTCCTACATCATAGATTTTTTTTATAATTTTTAGACATTAAATAAATTAAATTATTTATGACATCATGATGATGCAGCGAAAACCTCATTATTTAACGATTTAAATAAAATGGAAGGATAATGTAATATCTAAGACCTAAACATGTCCAAAACCTATTGGATGGGTGTATTTCGAAACCTTATCACCTTATCCACGAATTATATCAATTTTTAACCTTTTAAATCCGAAACTCATTTTCAAATAAAGTAACATTTGCTTACTTTCCAAGAGTGCCCCTCCTCTCCTCTTATAAAAGGCACCCACCTCTACCTCCATACCCACACCTCTCAAGCCTTTGGCTCGTCCAACATCTGCCCATTTCATCTCTCTACATCCCTCTCTAACTCCTTGAGGCCTCACTTTGGGAATAATCCTTTCCAAGGAAGCCTTTGAGCACAAATCAAAGGAAGTTACCCGATTTAAAGGTAATGTCTTCACTTGTGTCCTTTTGTTTTATTTTGCTTCTCCAACCCCCTTAACTCTTTTGATTCATTTATTTTGTAACAAATACAGTATCATCAATATACTAGGATGTTTTTATAATATTTATTAGAGCTAAACTTACATACACCTACATCTAATGGTTAAAGAACATACTGTTTCTGTGGATGGCGAATTTCTGCCTCCCGAAACGATTATTGTTCAACATTCTTCTAACAACTACAAAGGTAGCCATTATGATGACACTATATTTATATATGATATCTAATATGTTTATGTTTTACTTAAGCTTCTGTATTTTTAATTTATGGCATACCTTTATGGTTTCCATTATGGGTAAACACGATATCTTCATTTAAGGAAGTAGGGACTACCACCCCTTCAAAGTGATTTGATTCTTTAATACCATATGTGGTACGTATAAAGGATATATATAATGATATTATATATGATGCCATACTGAAATTAAAATACTATTATGAATCATTATGTTTTAATTCCATTAAATATGAAATAGAAATGGAAGTAGCGTTCATACGTACGTACGACTTACCGTCACCATGAATGGTGAATTTAATTTCGTAACTCTAAATGTTATGTAATATTATAAATGCATGAATACACTGGATATATATGATATCTAAATCATTAATAAAACTCTGGATATAATTAACCTTTGACCGGATGAACAACATGTAATTGTAAGAAGTCCACTTTCGACTTAAGAACCAGATATTGACAAAACAAACATTATTAACTTAAATGATTACATAATGTTTATGACATGGTAATAAGTGATATAAAAGGCATAATGAACTTGAAAACGGTTCTTAAGGAAGTATAAATTAACTCAAGTTTATTATTCAGGATATTAAAGAACGATCGAGTGAAGTCGGACCCGAGGTAAGGGATTCTACTCCTCTCTTTCTTTTTAAGTATGCTCTTTATGTCATTCCTTTTAAAGCTCATCTTTTTTGTTATTGGGATGATCTTTTATATTACTCTTACTGTAATTTTTATTGTTCATATGATTAGAGACCCTATTTTCACTCATCAATCCATTTTGGAAGTTTTACGTGGCGCCGTTAGGCTGCCGAGTTTTAGTAAGGGATTTTTCATCTCACTTTTATTCCCGTGAGATTTATGCTATATTTCCCAAAATTTCCTTTGAGTGGTGTATGTACTTCCAATTGTTCTAATCTTTGTGTAATATACTTTCATTTAAGATTATTTACATCAATGATTTATTGACCTTCTTTCATGAGGTGTATGTTTCGAAAGATACCCAAGTCGGTAAGGGAACCTTTCACCCTCCTCTTTTTAAAAGATTCTTTTGTTGGGTCTTTTAATTAACATATTGTTATGTTGGGATATGTTATCATATATCCTTATTGATGTATATTTTAAGTGTTGAGATACTTTTTTAAACTATCATCAACTTATTTTCTGAATTTTGAAGTGACGCCGTTAGGCTGTCAAATTTTTGAAAGGGAACTTTTTACCCCAAATTTGATTCTTTGGGATAAACTCGTACTCCTTGAATATTTCATTCTATGAATATGTGTGAATAACCTCTGATTGTTTTACACTTAATATCCACTTATATTTGGTGTATTCGTTTGTCATACATAATTATTCAATTGGTTTATCCTTAAACCAAGGATAATGTCTTTGTAAGGGTCTTCATCTCAATCTCCATTCATTGAGGCATATTTTGTTTTATACACAACCTTCTTTTATACGGTGTATAATCCCCTATTACTTTTACATTTATTCAAAATGAAACTTTTTTCTACGAAGCATTTTACTAACTGACAAAAAGGAATATTTCTTTTACGTACGCGGTGACAACGAACTTTTCCGCCACCGCGAGTATTATTTGATCATTGGCTTCCTAAAAAAGCCATAATGTTTTTAAAATAAAATAAATACCATATTTTTTTTGTATTTTGGTATTGAAAATGGTTTTGATAAAGGATTATATTATGTCAATATATTTAAATGATATATTGTGATTGAAATGTGGAAACGTTATCATTCCTTTATGTTGGTTTTATGTGTTATAATTTTATAATGGTACTTGGACATTTTACCGGTGGTTACGTGATAAACCATATGACGGGTGGTGCCGTGAATACCAGGACGGGTGGTTATGTTATAACCTACAATTCATTGGGTATGAAAGTCGTCCGTATGGATATTCCATTAAGTATGTATGGAATTTGGCCGAATGGCTATTCCATTAAGTGATATGCGTGGAAGTAGACCTTATGGTTATTCCACTTAAGTATGTTTATGTCCCAAGATACCTTTATATGTTATGTGATCTTTATATGGGTTCTATGGTAATCGTTTGGTTACAAAAGGGTAAGAAATGATTTTTTATTCAGTGAAGAGTTTTTACTACTTCGAAAAGGTGAAAAGTATTACTTTGATAAAGTATACATGGTTTACTTGTTGTTTTGAAAAACTAACAGTTTTCATTCTTTCTATATCCCTTACTGAGCCTTTTTATGCTCATCCCAAGTTTTTGAAACGTTTTTCACAAGACTTAACGTGGAATAGGGTCAAGTATGAGATCAAGGGAAAGTCATGCTACCTAAAACCTGGAACTAGACATGTTTGTTTTTAAGAGTTTTTATTTTATGGAAACATAGGAAATGTTTCTACCTTGTAATCTTTTGAGATGTAATAGTTATGTCCAAATTCTCTAAAACTCTAAACCTGAAAAGATCCTCAATGTAAATTATTCATTTAATTCAATATTAATTAACGTTTAAATCCAGGGCCTTATAATTTATATTCAATTTCAATTTCAATCATTCCCCATAGTTTATAATGAATTTTTCAATTTCAATGGAAAATCCCCATGGAGTGTTAAACCATATTGGTAGCATAACCCAAACTCATGCATCATCTCCTGATCAAGTATAGATCAATCTAGTTGTTTTGGGGTTATTACACCTAGGTACATTTATTCCATATCCATATAAACTTTTAGTATCTAGAAAAAAGATCAAATTTCTTGAAAACTAATATATATACACTTTACCAAAATTCTAGGATATTTTTATATACATTGAATCATTTCTAACCTTAGGGATCTGAATTAATTTTTAAAAAACATATTTCTAATTACTAACTAATAATAATCTCTAATACCAACAATATAATTATAGGAATTTTATACATATATATTAATTATTTTATGAATATTCATTACATAACCCGAACATGTGCCTAAAGTCCATAATATATTAGATCATTATGGTAAAATGGAAATGTAAACACTATTCTATAATTGAGATATGTATTATCTTACTATGTTCTTAATAACTACAACCATTCTTAGACATATCAAATATAATGCATTTTTTCATAAACCGAGGAAAGGAAACTTATGAATTGTTGGGGTCAGATATCCCATAATTGAATACAAGGAAAATACATAATCCTAAAATGTGTATAATATTATGAAAATAGTATCATAATATTTGATAAATATACACTACACATTAAATATCAGAATCATGGTATATTAGAGAAGGATTAGAAGTTAATGAGGAAAAAATAAAAATATAGTCAACGAACATGAGCCATAAGAGAATATCATCTACATAAGACATGAATTAAAGGCATACATATAATCATATAAAATCATTTTAAGATTATTCATTGACCACTTTCCAGGTTGTCTTACTATAATGGGTTCATCTCCCCAATCCATCATATTATAAAATTTTCACTCCCAATACCATAATTCTGGATAAATCATTATTAAAAATGGAGTTCACTCATATTTCCCATCCTATCTATCTTATAAGATATATATCATTACCCCATGCATTTGAGGGAGACATAAGTCCCACCCAAATCATAATTAATACTATATTTATGTGTGATAAAATTCATAATCATTCTACATATCATAACCCATGAATTGAAATGTGTTTATTAAATATTTATTTATATAATAATCTACGTAACAAGGATAATATTTATGATCATTTCATTATATCATCATACCGTTACCTGTAGAAACATGATTGGTTTTTATAAGAATTTTATAATTGTATAACCCATGGAGGAGAAATGGGTTCCATAAGTTTCCTGGTATCATAAACATAAACCATTAATATAATGAAAACAAATAGTTTCCTTGGATACTGTCCACTATAAGACATATGTAACATTTAATTATGAACTCTTAGATGTAAAATAATTTTTATTCCTCATTTAAATAAAATGTTTGAGGAAAACATATTTTCCGATTTGATAAACACATTTAGAAATTGTAAAACGTTTTGAAAATTTTTTTTCATTGAAATTACCCTTTAAAAAATATAAATGAGTCCTAAAATAATGTAATTGTCATGAAAAATGGTTAATTCTATTATTCTATACAAGCTATAATAAATATTTATTTTACATTTTATGTAAAATCATAACATGCATTCATTAGAAAGTGACATGATGATTCTAATAAATTTTTTCATTTTGTAAAAACTAAAATAACTCAAAACAATTCTTCTAAAAATAATATTATATTAATATAAAAAATTAAAACATTTCTAAAATCCATGGATTTTGATGTAAAATTTTTTTTATACATGATGTAAATTTATTTGATTTTATTAAAAACATATTAGAAATTATATTTAGTTACCAAGAGTTGAATAATATTACTATTATAGGAAAATAACATTGAAACCATAATATAATAAAATTAATTAGTTTATATATAGTTTATTTATAATATTTTATCATCATAAGAATACTATTTACAATCATCAGAAATGATTATATTGTAAAATAAAATCATAATAAGTTTTCTAACATTGAATCATAAGCCCAATGTAATAATTAAATAAAATATAAAATAAAATTTCTTGAGGTTTAATAAATTAATGATATTAAATTTACAAGGGGATGAATATAAGCCTAATTAAATAATATAGGTACCTATTATAAAATATATATCAAAAAAAGAAAATTGAGACAAAATGCCTTACTGATTTGTTATCATTGAACCAAAACCCCCCTGAAAGATAGATTCAATGATTAATATGTAAAAAATAATAATATAGATGATATTATTAAATAAATAAATTAATGAGATGTATATAAACTAAATAAAAAATGGGTGGTGAATATGACATTTGTCTCACAGATGTAAAATTTTAGGCGAAAATCTCTTGCCTATGGTCGTGATGTCAATAATACCTATTCAAATGGAATGTATAAAAAATATAGAATTATTATACATTTATTTTAGAAACACACACATATATATAACCATATTTGATTTTATTATTACCAATTATTTCCCATTTATTAACAATTCAATGATAATGTTATTTTACGGGTCATAACTTCTTTGTTTTTCATATATGTTTTCGTTTGATATTTTTTTCATATTAATCTGTTCATGATATCATCATCTGAAGAATGATAACCATAAATATAAATTTCATGTATATTAATTATATTTTTATTTCTATTACTTCATAAAATATATTGATAGAAAATGAAATACAACGTTCTAGGAGACGGTAGTTCATATGTAATCTTGTACAATATTTCAATTATATTATCAAATTGAAAGAAATAAAAGTAAATTAAAAATATAAAATCATTTCTGAAATTTTTTTATATAATATGTATATATATCATATTTTCACTAAACTCGTAATTATTACATTCTATTTAAAGCATTAACAATTCAAATTGCATCATGATGTTGTAGTCCACCATACATATGAGTGAATTTATCGTATTCTAATTAAATGTATAGTATAAAGGTGTGAGTGATATAATAATAACCAAATTATATAAAAATCATATGTATCTTAAATAAATAAATAATCTAAAATTACATCAAAACATTATAAGTGGTAATGGAAAAAATAAAGGCATCGGTTCACCTGGTGGTAGTTCGCCAAACACATGAATGATGATTTTATAACGTATTTGATTGTTGTAGATATATTTATTTGTAATTATCAGAAAATTATAAGATATATTTATGTTAAATATACTTATAATATTATATAATCCTGCTATAATAATAATTTAATGGGGTATAGGAAGAAATAAAAAAAATTGTTGATGAATGTTACCTCTTCCTTAGGTGTCCTCATTAGGTTCTACCTAAAATAATTCATTTGATTGACCTATACCAAAACTATGGATTTAAGGATTATTTGGGGGATTCTCTAAAGTTATATTGGTAATTATCGGCCATACCAATGTATTTGAATGTGTGAAGAATAGAGGAGATGGTTTCCTTCTATAGATGAGGGAGAGGATACATATGATATTACAGAAAATAATTGAGTTCTCCTATACTTTTCATATGAAAAAATAATATAAAGAGATAAATTATAAAAAATTAGATTATAATAGTCAAAATATGTCAATAAAATAATTATTTGGAATGTGTATTTATTATTTATACCCTTATCTTTTTAGCTATGCCCCTAGAAAACCAATTTTTAAAATAAAATCAATAATTCAATTTTTAAATCATTGATTATTCATTATGGTCAAAAATTATGTTTAAATTCTTAGGTAACATATAATAATCTGATTCTAAATTTTAAATCCTATTTTTCAAATTATATCCACAAATGTAGGGTAATTCAATTTAAATTAATCAAGAAGGCATGAATAGAAAACAGAGTTTAAAAAAATAATATTTTCAAAGATTCAATGTTTTTAAATGTAAATTAAATTTAAAAGTAATTAAATTGATAAATTTAAATAAATGGATTTATAATTGAAATAAATTTTCATTTAAATAAATTTTAAATATAAATTAATATAAATTTAGAAGCAGTTTTCCTTTAAAATTATATCTTTTTCACTATTCATCAAAATTTAAACCTTTCAATACAAAATACAAAAAAAAACGTAAATATATTTTTTTATATGATTATTTCAAAAATTAAAATTATTTTATCATATATAATTTTTAAAAATTTGAAACATAACTTGTTTTATTCTAATAATGTTAACCATATATCATGGTTATGGTAAAAGTCAGTATCACGGGAAAGTATGCTAAACCAGTGTTGCTTATAGGGTGCGCTTAACCTAGTTTTTTATTTAGGGAGACCTATAAAAGAAATTTATTTTATTTGATAAAATTAAATTCCTAAAAACTTTGTGTGTTACAATTATAAATATGATTATGGTTATGATATTAATTAGTATTATGTTTAATACTAATATACTTGATATTAATGTCTATTCGACTAATAGAATCTATGAAATAATGAACATTGTCTTTATTTGTCATCATTGATTAATATTGTTAACTTATAAACCTAATTTCTATTATATGGTGTATTTAAAACCCATTTTATATTTAATATCATGAATCCTTCAGATTTAATTGTATTTCAAATTTCAATTCAATTTATTTAAAATAAAAGGACTTGCGGTAAATGTTTAAATGTGGTAAGGTGTTATATAGGTTTTTTTTTCATTGGGTTATGTTACATCTTCATTGTCTTTAAAATTATTTTATTATGTAGGAAATGAATTTATATTATTTTATATTTTATATATACCTTTTTATGCATATTTTTTATATAAATAAACAATTCATTTATTAATTATAACTTCATATGGTAAGGGCTTTATAAGATATTTAATCACAATTCCCAGTCCATTGATAAATATTTTTTAACAAAAAATATGTATTTTCATGAGGTGTGTCTACTAACCCTTAAATATATTATATCATGAATATATTTATATTCATGGAATTTAATGTTTAATTTTAATTAATTTTATACATGGGAGTTATGGATCAAAAGTTATCAATGTAGTGTAGTTTTATACTTATAACTCGTTTTGATCAAAATTAATTCTGCTTGAATTTATATATATATAAATTATATGGTCATTTTAGAAAAAAAAATATTTAATATTTTTTCAATAGTAACACTTGTAATTTTCAGTTCATGTTAAATTTTCTTCACATTGGTACATAAAATTATAGAGAAAATGTTTTTATGAAAACCCCACATTATTTTTTCTTACCAGTTGAAGATGGATTTTCATCAATATCATTATTTTTAATGAATTTATTTACTGATTAATTTTATTAATATCTAGTGATTTATTAAATACATTTTATCTGATGTTTTCAGTTTTAAAAAATATTTCAAATGGTACATTCTTGACATTTTCTAAAGACAGTACTTTTTGCCTTTCTAATGAATGTCTGTATAGAATCATTGTACTAACATATATGGAATGAAAATAATATTTCAACCTTCATAGAATTAAATTTATTTATTCATCCATAAGAAATTTAGAGGCATATTTTGAAATAATAATATTTTCATAATATTAAAAAAATTATTAAATTTTGAAAGTGATTTTTAATGTGAAACAAATATTTTCTTTGAGAATGATTTTGATGTTTTTTAATTTTATTTCTATTCATAAATGAATAAAAACATATATTTAACTTATACTCCATGGGGGATATATTATAAATTTACAATCTATATTACTTTTATTGGTGGTTTATGATCAGTTTGACAAGAGAGAGTAATGATATTCTATTTTACATTAATATTCAGTTCGTTAACATCCTCCTGAAGCATTAATGATTTTGTGATCATAGTAGATCAAATATATCAAAAATTTCAATATTAATTATAATATGGACATTATTATTTCCTAAACCATATTCCATTTTTGTATAGGTATATTGTTTAGGAAGGATATTTGATTGATTAGGGAATATCTTGATATATATTTATTCATTACTCTAAAATGATATTTTTTGAAGAAATATTTTTAATGAATTAAATTGATCATTTAATAAAGGATGAGTACATAGAAATGTAGTGACATGTGTTGCATGTTTATAGATATCCCATGAAAAGAATATATGTATCATGAGATAAATTAGTTGGCCAATATAATATTGTTTTTAGTGTATAACTACTAATCAACTAAACTGCATGGGCTTCAAGTCCTCACTGTATAGATATTATGTTGTATGTGACCAAGAAATTCAATATTATCATTTAATTCCTTAAGAAATAAGTTATTACTATCCATGATATTATTACGTTAATATTAACTATGGATACAGTTTTTGATCATGTTTTCTATTAAATAGAATACATTTTTGTTTATTTACCTTTCCAAATTGATTATGAATTATCTTTTATTGATAGATTTTTATGCATAACCTTACAGAGCATCTGATCCCACATCATACTTGTGTTTCTATTCCCCAAAATTCTTGGAAATGTATTATGATTGATAAAAAGGTATAGAACCCCACTCTCTAGGTCTCAAGTTTATCCTCTCACAGGGGTTCTATTCCAGCACCACAACTCACTCTATCTTATCGACCCCCACCAAGTGAGTGATTACAATATAGAATTCTTCTCTATAAATCACTATCATACACTATTTTATACTTAGTACATGTTCACCTCCTTCCTCATATTCAACATTCTCTCTTCCCATCTTGATTGGATATGTTGTGATTCATTTCTAATTTATAGACCTCAACCCTATTGATTACTACTCTTATAGCTAGAACATTGTGGGTAAAATACATGTTGGATTAACATGATGATACTCTAAATATTTTGAATTATGATGGTGGTGGGAAATAGTAATTTTTTTATTATGGTTTCTTGACCAGCAAATCGGTTTTTACCTTTTTTTGTTGTCCTTTTTCTTGGTTTCACTAATAGCAATTGGTCATTTACCCATTTACTCCTATCTTATGGCCCAACCATTTTTTTTTTGGATTGTTAGTTATCCACTTCTTCTCTTATTTCCATACTCACCATGGAAGTCACAATTTATAGTCAAGCATGATAGTGAATTTGGCCTATATTATATGGTGAATGTGGTACGGGTGAAGGTGATTCATTTATAGTTTTCTCCATCGTATAATTTTTCCTTTTATGCATTGTGGTTCCCCTTTAATGGTTGAAATTTTCGTTTTTTAGTTCTATCTTGTGGTTATTAGTTTCAGCTAAATAAGATTTTTGTTTCTGGTTGGGTGGTCAAAAATTTATAGAGGATATGATTCTAATAATTTGATGGTGATGGTGGTGGTGGTGGAGGGATTTTTTTCACTAAAGACAACATTGGAGGATTTTTTTCTTTCTTCTTGATAATAGTTTATTATTTTTTATAAATATATGATTGGATGTATTTTTTATATTATTCTTCCATCTCAATGATGGTGTATTCCAGGTGTTATTCTCTGGGGATAAATCAGAAGGTATCGGTTTGTGGTCATGGTGATGGTCATAGATTGTTGTGGTGTCCTTTTTCACCTTTATACTCTTATCTCGCTCTTATATTTCTCTTCTCTTCTCCCAAACGGACTTGCATTGTGGTTTTTATGGTATGTTGGGATGTGTATTTATAGATTTTGATGAAATTAATAGATACTTCTCTTATGGTGGTCTCAGATCTATCTTTGGACCCACATTGAGCCTGATATTCATGGTTGATGTTAAGATTCTTTGAATGTGGGTATTACTTGTTATTGTATTTTGTTATGGTTTATTTTATATGGCTAATATGGATTGTGGTGGTCAGTTTTAACTGGATAACTAGTTATGAATTTGGATTCATCTTGTGTTAGGGTTCATGAAGTGAGGAATTATGTGGCCATAATGATTGATGATGGAATCAATTATAATATTAAAATATAAAATTTTATATATGTTTTTTGGGGTGTATGAAAGCAAAAATATAATTTTATGAATATTTATGTAATTTTTCCACTTATACAAATTCTCCTTTTCAAAAAAATGATTGAGGTGATTGATAAGAAGGGGTATTCTCGAGTTATTTATTGGGTTCTCAATTAAAATTTAATGTTTTTTATGTTTTATAATTTATTGTCAAATTCAATTATTTGTTTTTTTAATACTAATAAAATATCATATCCATTTGGAAGAATTAAAAAGTATCTAAAACCAATGTAATGAATAAATCACGGACTCTGGGAAACTATTATCTACATCTTTATAGTATCAAATAGGGACATTTTAGTAGAAACCTTGGTAAATTTATTTAAAAAAGAATATATTACAGGATATAACCCTAAGATTGAATTTGAAGATATGTAATTGTATAAGATAACTTCTTAATAATTTATTAATTTTTATATGATGTGTAATTCATAGAAACACATTCCTGTAAGGACACTAAATGTGGATGTTGGTTTAGAACAATTATACCTTGGAGTAATAAATCATAAAATGGTTCATTGGGATTTGACTCAATCATCACCTACATCATGATAAATGTACATAATAACAACCAATTTTAAATCTTTTTGGTAATATTAATGACTGTATTAATAATTTAAATAATAAAATTCATGAATTATTTTTACTAATTATGATAATTAAGGACCCTAATTAGTCTTATTATTTCATATATTGAATGAATGTTGTCTACATTTAAAATTATTATAAATAATTATATTTTTTCAATTATGGTTATTGTTTCTCACACTATGTTTATTTGGTTCAGTCAACCAATGACCATTGAAATAATTATGTAAGCATGAAGTATTTTTTAAAATGTGGATACTACGAAAAAAATGGGATGATAATGGTAATCAACGATTCCTTGATTATGCCTAATAATTTATTACGACATATTATTTTAGGTACACATTCACAATAAATATATATTCATATATATTTTTATTAAGAATTCAATTTCTAAAAATTGAAATGATATTTTCAGTTTAGAGTTGTATAGAATTATTCCAGACTCGTACATTATAAAAATATATATTAATAGTGGACACTTATAGTCAGTATCTATTTTCGCAATATACACGACTTTTTACAATATAACATGGTTTGTAATTATGATAACTATTTATAATTTACATCTGTACGACATCCTTTCACCTAATATTTCATAAACATAGATAAATACATTAAAAATGATGGATATGATCTCATATCATAGTAAGTGTCATGACCTGTCCTCGGGGCCCGTGCTGTGACTACCCCAAGCCCGTATTCCATAGGCCAGGGGCTGGCGACAAGCACCAAAGGCGTAAATCCTGATAAAAGGGAAGGCATTGCCTTTATATAAGAAAACAAACACCCCAGAATACACATGCTAAAGTAAGCACTAAGAAAAACTGAGTACAAGGTAAGTGTTGGAAAGTAAATGTGCCATAATACAAACCCAACTAAAAGTAAATTAGAACAGAAAAGAAAGTATAGTAGTTGAAAAGTAAACCAGCAACACCGAGTCGTCCTCTAGAAATCCTTCCTAAAGGGCGGGTACAGATAGTCACCTCAGCTCCTCGGCTCCAGCCGTCTGCTCCGTGTACGTCCCATCCAGTGATCCACCTCTAGGTACCATCAATCTCCACGAGCCTCCACCCCAATCAGCGATGTACATTATCTGCATCCAATAAAACGTTGTGCGGGCATAGCCTGTGCATGGGTGAGTATACGATACTTCGTAGGGACCCCGAGACCCCCGATGGTCTCTCAGAATCCACGAAGGATAAAACACAAAGGAAATATAAAATCACAAAGTTTCAATAACAATACATAGGTATATGCCCATAAATATACCTAAGACATCAGTTACAGTTTGGCTCCAACTCTGGAGCCCAAGCACAACCCAATCCACACAAGAAAGCACAACCCAATCATCACGGGAAAAGCAAGTCAACTGCATCAATGATAATGATTGAGAATCAAGACTAAGCTCACATAGGTATACACTTCATAAGGTGATATAGATGATCAGATGTAGCCACTGACTCATCTAATATATCAGACCCACATAGGATACAAGACCTACTAACCAGTCCGACACACAAAGGATACAAGACCAGCTACTCTGCCGGACCCACATAGGAAACAAGTACAGAGTCAAATACTGCCGGACCCACATATGATACAAGAATAGTAGTCATTGTCGTCAATCCCACGAAGGATCCCAGTACAGTTGTCATCGCTGCCGAACCCACAGAGGATCCAAGTACAGTCATCCTCATTGCCGAACCCACGGAGGATCCAAGTGCAGTCATCATCATCGCAGTCGTAGCCACCTCTAGGTTTCCCACACACAGCACGCTCAATTCCAAGAGGGTCCACTCCACGAGCCAGGGGGTTGATTCATCAACCGTTATGGAGTCCAGAGTTTATGTATCACAATGTTGCACCTTGTCAATAGGAACTCAACGTGATAGATGTTGCATCAATCAGACGCTCGGTCTGAGAGATATTGGTTTTTTCGTATGAGGGCCCGATTGTTTTTTAAGTTAAAATCAACAGACCATAGTCTAGCTGCGTCCAAACTTCGATCAGATAAAGACAAAATAATCTTCTTAGAAAGAGGAAACCAACAAAGTTGACGTCACATCTATTAGGCATCCGGAGCTGGAGTTATAAGAGTTTCCGCTCCGAGGGCCCGGTTGGTTTCGTGTTCGAACCAACCCGGCCGTACCAAAAGTTCTTCAAAACCATGAGTGTAATATATCGAAACGACCGCCTCGATCCAAGGATCCCAACACAACTAATAGTGCATCGATCGTAGATCCCTAGCCCATGATGTGGGCGAAAGACTGAAAGGGGTACAAAATGGGGGAGGGGGGTTGGGCCTGGCCCGACCTGGCCCAACCCGGCCCAAAACTGGGTCGACCCAACCCTGGTCTAGGTCCAGACCGGGAGAGTGCGGCCCCGCCTGGTCTACGTGACCCGCCCCGACCCGGCTGGGGGGGGGGACGAGATCCCCCCCCCCCTCCTTTGCACTCCATGGACACGGCGGCGCTGCGTCCTCCTCCGGATCCCACACGGCCACGGGATCCGGCCACACAAAATTTCAACGGGCCACCGGAGTCATTCTAGTGGTTTTTTCTTGCTCCCGTATGCGCCTACAGTCGTCTCGGAACTCTCTCTTCACTGCGACGGCCTTCAAATTCCGCTGCGGTCCCATTCCATCGTCGCCCAACGTTCCGCGCGTCAAGAACAGAAAAACGGTAGGTCCAGACTTGTTCGTTTGTCTGCACCCATCGTGTCAGTGGTTTGAAAAAACTCCCAACAATTTTCCCCGCAATTAATAATCCCCAACCTAAAAATAATCATTCGCGGATCAACGTGATAATGAGTTGATCCACGTTCATGTTTTATAGGAAAACAATCATGGGAGTATTATCATTCTCAAAATAAACCCCTACCTCCTAGTGGTTTGTTGTCGCGCATTCATCCTCAATTGGGGTTAAGGCGTCGTCGTTTCTTTCCATCTCCGATATTCGAAAGCCATTGAAGAATAATTGGTTTTGTCGGTGTTCATCATTCTTCGTTGGGGAAGATGTCTATCAGAGGTTCTCCAGAGAATCCTCCAATTTCATTCTCCACATATTCTCGATGTTCCAATATATATAAAGGAGAACGTCGCAGCGTTGCCATAATGGTGTCATTAAATCATTGTTACACTATGAGTTCAATGATTCAATAATGAGTCTCATTGATGTGCATGGTCACCATCCTGTCGCCACCCCACCACCCAAAAAAAAGAGAAGGATAAATAAATAAAATAATTCATTTAAATTATTTTATTATTATTCTCGAAAGGTCCGGAAAATAATGTTTTCTCTCGACCCTTGCCGGACGAAGTTAAGCTTCTCCTAAGAGAATCCTAGTGCTGCGAATTCATTTGTACCCTCATATTTTAATTCCGAGCACCAGTTCAAAAGTTTGAAAACCCCGCTCTTTCGTTCACCGAACGTACATGAGGTAAACATCGAAAATTTATTCCGGGCACACCGGGCCTTGGAATCAAGTGCCATCAGAAACTGCATACTCGTAAAGTCCCAAATAAATTAAGAAAATAAATTCCTTGAAAATTACGTTTCTTTAAATTACTCCCACCTTAAGGATTTACGTCCCCGTAAGGATACATCACAAAAATAGGGAAACAAATAAGGGTTCTGAGCACACATTTGAGCCTCCTACTCCCATGTTCTCCCTTGGAGATTCCCGTGCTTCCACCTGATGCACACCAGAGGAATCGACCATCCATGTAGGACTCGATCTTGTCGATCCACGATCTCTATCAGGACCTCCGCAAAAGTCGAACCTTCATCGATGTCTAGCACCCTGTGATCAATGATATGCATCGAGTCATGCACGTATCTCCTCATCTAAGATACGTGGAAGACGTCATGCACCTGGTGCAACTGAGGTGGAAGATCCAAGTGATAAGCCAACTCGCCTATCCTGCTGAGAACCTGGAATGGTTTGATGAAGCGTAGAGGTAACTTTCCACCCTGACCAAATCTCTGTAATCCACTTCGAGGTGAGACTCGTAAGAAAATGTGGTCGCTAACCTAGAACTCCAGTGGTATCTGCCTCTCATCATCATTGGACTTCTGTCAGCTCTGAGCAGTCCTCATCCGCTCCTGAATGATCTGTACCCTCTCTGTCGTGGCCTGGACCATCTATGGTCTTAAAAGTGCGGACTCCCCAGGGTATGTCCAGCACATAGGTGATCTGCACGGTCGGTCGTACAAGTCCTCGTATGGTGCCATCCTGATGGTGGAGTGGTAGCTGTTGTTGTACGCTAACTATAACAAGGGTAGGTGATCTTTCCAACTGCGACCAAAGTCAAGGACACATCCACAGAGCATGTCCTTGACTGTTCGAATGGTCCTCTCTATCTGGACATCTGTCTGCAGGTGAAAGGCAGTGCTATGGCCTAGCTGTGTCCCGAAGGCCTCATGCAACCCCTTCCAAAGATGGGATGTAAAGTGAGCATCTCGATTGGAGACCATAGATGATGGCACTCCATGAAACCCTATGATCTACTGAATATAGAGTTATCCCATGCTCTCCACTGAGCCCTACTATTTGATAGGTAAGAAGTGCGCCGACATGGTGAGTCGGTCTACAATCACCCAAATGGAGTCGTGTCCTTTGAAAGTATGTGGAATCAATGTCACAAAATCCATGTATATCCCGTCCCACTTCCACTCCAGGACCTCTAAGGGTTGTTCCATGACTGCAAGTACCTGGTTCGCTACCTTCACCTGCTGACAAGTGATGCATTGAGAAACAAATCCTGCCACAACCTTCTTCATACCCGGAAATCAGTACTGAAATCTGAGGTCCTGATACATCTTCGCTACTCCAGGATGTACCACTATAGGGGAAGTGTGGAACTCCCTCAGAACCTCCTCCTGTAGTCCAACTGGTACCATGGTACATCCCCTGAAAAGGATGACATGCTCTCCTCCTACAGAAAACCCATCAGGAGCCTGTCCTGAGAATATATGTGCACGTCGCGTCTCATAGTCCACGTCCCCACGTTGTGCCACTATGATTCGCTGAAGTAGTGGAGGAGTGACTGTGAGCGACTGAAGAAAGGCTACCCATCTCTATCCACAAAGGATATCTGCAACATGGCTAGCTGATCTGTTTCCTCTCCAAGTAGATGGATGTCTGAACTCCTACTGAGAGCATCAGCTACTACATTCCCCTTCCCAGGAGTATAGACTTTCTAAAAGTCATAATCCTAGAGGAACTCGAGCCATATCCATTGTATCAGGTTCAGGTCCTTCTACAAGAAGATGTACCTGAGACTCTAGTGGTCAGACTAGACTGTAAAGCGCTCACCCATCAGATAGTGACGCCACATCTTCAAGGAAAAGACCACTACTGCTAACTCCAGGTCATGGGTAGTGTAGTTATGCTCATGGTTCCTCAACAGTTGTGAACTGTAACTGATCACTGCTCTCTCCTCGATCAGGACACATCCGAGCCCAGTCCCTGTTGTGTCGCTGTAAACTACATACCCTACTCCCTCCTCTAGTAGCCTCAAGATGGGAGCACTGGTCAATCTCCGCCTTAGATTATGGAAGCTATGCTGACATCTGTCTGATCAAATGAATGGTTTCCCCTTCTTCGTAAAAGATTAAAGAACTACTGCAACTCTGGATAAGTCTGGAACAAGTCTCTGATAGTACCCAGCTAGACCTAGAAAACTCCGCACCTCTATCATTCTCCTGGGCGGTTCCCAAGCAAGTACTGCCTCGACCTTCACGGGATCCACTGCAACTCCCACCTCCGAGATGAAGTTCCCCAAGATGTGGACCTTTCGAAGCTAGAACTGGCACATCGAGAGCTTACCATAAATCTGGTGCTCTCAGAGAGTATCCAGTACAACCCGTAAGAGGTAGGCGTGCTCTTCTTCAGTCATCGAGTAAATTAGTATGTCGTCAATGAAGACTACGATAAACTGATCGTGGTATGGATGGAAGATCTTGTTCATGGGACTCATGAACATTGCTGGAGCATTGGTCACACAGAAGGGTCTGACCAAGAACTCATAGTGGCCGTACCGACATGTGAAGGCTGTCTTTTGCACATCCTCGTCCCGAACTCGGAGCTGATGATAGCCTGACCTAAGGTCTATCTTTGGGAACCAACGTGCTCCCTTCAGCAGATCAAATAGGTTGTAAATCCTTGGAAGCGGATACTTGTTCATTACAGTCACCTGGTTCAGGTGACGGTAATAGACACACATCTGCATGCCCCCATCCGCCTTCTTGGAGAAATGGACCAGAGAAGCCCAGGCTGAAACACTGGGTCGGATGAAACCTTTCCCCTGTAAGTCCTCCAGCTATACTCGCAGCTCACGAAGCTCAGCGAGAGCCATCCGATATACTGGGGTGGATATCGGTGATGTTCCAAGGTACATGTATATATAGAAATCTACCTCCCTGTGAGGAGGTAGTCCTGGAACATCATCAGGAAAAATGCACACATACTGGTCCACCACTATAGGAAAAATCGGACTCCGCATGTCGACTGCTATGAGGATGATACTAGCCAACTGATTTTTGATCAGCTACCCTCTCCCCTACGTGAGTCCATCCTGTGCTATGAAGGTTCCCTTCTCGCTGATGAAGGTGAACCTGGTCCCATCCGTCCAGACACACCACACCTTGCACCTAATATTGTCAATCTGGGCATGGATTTTAGATAACCAGTCCCTACAAAAGACAACATTGTAAGGCCTCAACGCCACTACAATTAGATCCCAGCTGAAGCTCTCACCTCCTAGATTAATCTCACACTGCCGGCACCAGTGCGTAATCGTCGATTCTTCTCCCGTAAGAGTCTCTTGTCACAAGGATAGACCCAACAGATCCGTCAGAATCTCCGAGCTCCGAACAAGGGCAGTGGAAATAAAATAATGACTCACACCTGTGTCTATAAGAACTGTATCAGAGGTGGAGTAGACACAGATAGTACCTCGAATAAACTAGGGTGCGCCGTGGTCATAAGCCTCTGATTCCGGGATATGATCCTGCCTCTACCTGCCAGCTCCCAGTGGTCATGGTGGACCTCTTGCGGGTGGTGGGGGTAGAGTCTCGAAGCAGCGTCCACCACCCGCTGCTCGGCCAGCTCCTCTGCCTCGTCTGCCTACTCCATGTAGACCGCCACTGTCAAACATCTACCTCTTCCTGGGAGGTGCCTCCCCTATCTGCTGCTCGTCTACATGGATGTTCAGGCAATCACGAGCCATGTGACATTACCCGCTGAATGCATAACACTATCTGCTCCTCGGTAGGCTGGCCCTTCGCCGTGTGCCCCGCACAGTCGAACCTGTGTCCTGAGTTCGCCCACCTGATGGCCTCATCCGCTTGGATCCCTACATCGTCTATCGACTACAAGATGCGGAAGAGTCCGCTCCGTAACGTCCTGGGGTGGGTCTCGCTGCTGATGGTTGGTCGTCGAGAAAGCTCTCCACTAGCAGGGATCGCTCTTGCACCCCCACCTGGGCCAGGATGCTGAGCGGAATCGTTGAAGCTATGATCTCGTGCCTCAGCCCCTGCTCAAAGGTCTGGGCCCAGAAGAATGGGTCTCGTACCATGTCTGTGGAGTGGCACGAGATGTCGGTAAATCTTTCCGCGTACTGGGATACTGACAAGATGCCCTGTCGTAGCTGTAGTAACTCCTGGATACGCACCACATGAAGGGTGGATGGAACGAACTCCGAGCATAAGAGGCTCTCAAAGTCCTTCCAAAGTAGAGATGCCTCATCATGCACCTGGATCATTAGGATCCACCATCTTCCTACTACTGCGTGCATGAGACTCGCGACAAGGATCACCATGAGGTCTTCTGTTGTCCCTACCAATTTGAAGACTCTAACGATGGCCTCCAGCCAATCCTCGGTGGTCTAAGGATCTGTTTCTCCATGGAACCTGGGTGACCTATGCCTCTGAAACTCATGCAATGTGCTGAGGCGGCATGCACTCTCCGCCGCTGGGGCGGGTTGCATCGGTGGGTCGGTGGGTAGAGGTACCGCCAGTGCCTCCGCAGTAATGGGGCCCTGTACCGAGGCCTCGCCGCTCGGTGGGCTGCCGTCTCGCCCAAAGCTTGGAACCCTGGCTGGCTGCTGTCGTGGGGTCATCCTAAAAAGAAAAAGGTGCTCCACGGTAAATACATTATACCTGGTGAGCTGACACAATGTAATTATAAAGAAAAATTTTAAAACACACATGCAATCAATGTTTTCGTGCACTGATTCAGAAATCAGGAGTCAGGGTCCTGGTGTATGGATACGTCGGCTGCCACACCAAAACTAGACTCCCTGGACTGATAACCACACTCATTACTGTAAATATTATTGTTTCAAGGAGAAGAAATTATCAGAGTCCTATGTTCCGCGGTAGAACCGACTCCACTGATACCAATTTTTCACGACCCGTCCTCGGGGCCCATGTTGTGACTACCTCATGCCCTCCTTCCATAGGCTAGGGGACATCGACTAGCACCAAAGGCGTAAATCCCGATAAAAGGGAAGGCATTACCTTTATATAAGAAAACAAACACCACATAGTACACAAGATGAAGTAAACACTAAGCAAAACTGAGTATAAGGTACATGCTTGAATGTAAATGGGCCAGAGTACAAACCCAACTGAAAGTAAAGTACAACTGAAAAGAAATTATAGCAGTAGAAAAGTAAAGCAACAACACCGAGCCGTCCTCTAGGAATCCCTCATAATGGGAGAGTATAGATAGTCACCTCAGCTCCTCAGCTCCTGTTGTCCGCTCCGTGTACGTCCCGTCCAGTGATCCACCTCCAGGTACCATCCAGCTCTACGAGCCTCCACCTCGATCAGCACTATCTTTCATCTTCATCCAACACAACGTAGTGCGGGTATAGCTTGTACAGGGGTCAGTATACGATACTCAGTAGGGACCCCGATACCCCTGAAGGTCTCTCAGAATCCACGAAGGATAAACCACAATGGAAAGATACAATCATAATGTATCAATAAAACTACTTAGGTATATGCCCGTACATATATCTAAGTCATCAGTTACAGTTTGGCTCCAACTCCCAAACCCAAGCACAACCCAATCCACACAGGAAAGCACAACCCAATCCCCATAGGAAAAGCAAGTCAACAACATCAATGATAATGATTGAGAATCAAGACTCAGCTCACACATGTATACACTTCGTAAGGTGATAGAGATTATTATATGTAGCCACTGACTCATCTAAGCTGTCAGACCCACATATGATACAAGACCATCAAAGATGTCAGACCCACAAATGATACAAGTTTAGCTACTCTTCCGGACCCACATAGGATACAAGCACAGAGTAAAATACTGCCGGACCCATATAGGATACAAGAACAATAGTCATCACCGTCGAACCCACAATAGATCCCAGTACAGTCGTCGTCGCTGCCGAACCCATAGAGGATCCAAGTATAGTCGTCCTCGCTGCCGAACCCACTGAGGATCTAAGTTCAATCGTCATCATCGCAGTCACAACCAGCTCTAGGGATCCCACACACAGCACGCTTGATTCCATGACGGTCCGCTCCACGAGCCAGGGGGTTTGATACATCAGCTATCACATATTCCATAGTTTATGTATCACAAAGTTCAGTCTCGTCAATAGGAACTCAACACGATAGACGACGCATCAATCAGACACCCGGTCTGAAAGATATTGGATTTTCCGTCCTAGGGACCCTGTTGGTTTTTAAGTTAAAACCAACCTGACCATAATCCAGCGGCATCCAAACATTGAGTGGAGTAATTCAAAATAATCGTCTCACCAAGAGGAAACCAACAAAGTCGACGGCACGTCAATCGGACTTCCGTAGCACGAGTTATAAGCATTTTCGCTCCGAGGGCCCGATTGGTTTTGTGTTCGAACCAACGCGGCTATATGCAATGTTTTCCAAAACCATGAGTGTAATATATCAAAACGACCATCTCGATCTAAGTATTTCAACGCAACAGATGGTGTGTCAATCAGAGATCCATAATGCATGATGTGGGCGAAAGACCGAAAGCGGTCCGAAATGGGGGGGGTCTGGGCCAGGCCCGACCCGGCCCAACACCCCATGGGTCGGCCCAAACCGGGAGACTCGACTCGGGTCCGGGTCTGGGCAGGGTGGGCGTGGCCTGGCCTGGACGGGGGGGTGCGCTGGCTCGGCCAGCGGGCCAAGTAGGGCGGGACGCGGTCCCCCCTCCTTTGTGCTCCACGGATGCGGTGGCGCCACGTCCTCCTCCGGATCCCGCATGGCCTCAACATCCGACCATCTGTAACCGCGACATCAGCCGTGACGGCTCCTACCGACAGCACGCTGGGGCGCCGCCGCCTCGGGCCGCCGGCACCGCACGAAATTTCCGCGGGCCACCAGTGTCGTTCCGGTTGTCTGTTCTTTCCCTCGTCTATGCCTATGGTGGTCTTGGGACCCGCTCTTCACTATGACGGCCTTCAAACGCCATTGCAGCCCTTTTCCATCGTCGCCCAATGTTCCACACATCATGAAAAGAAAAACTATGTGTTCGGACTTCTTCTTTTTTCCGCACCCACCGCATTAGTGGTTTGAAACAACTCCCAACAATTTTCCCCTCAAATAATAACCCCCAACCCATAAATAATCGTTCGTGGATCAACTTGATAATGAGTTGATCCATGTTCATGTTTTAGAGGAATACAATAATGGGAGTATTATCATTCTCAAAATAAACCCCTACCTCTAAGTGGTTCGTTGTCACGCATTCATCTTCAAGGGGGGTTAAGTTGTCGGTGTCGCTTTCCGGCTCCGATATTCGAAAGGCGTCAAAGAAGAAGAGGTTTTGTGGAATTCTTCGTTCTTCACTGGGGTGGAAGTCCGTTAGAGGTTCGTCAGAGAATCATCCAATTTCTTTCTCCACATATTCTCGATGTGCCAAAATATATAAAGGAGCATGTCGCAGCACTGCCATAATGGTTTCATTAAAGCGTTGTTACAATATGAGTTCAATGATCCATTAATGGGCCTTATTGATGTGCATGGTCACCGCCCTGTCACTGCCCCGCCAACCAAAAAAAGAGAAGGAGAAATAAATAAAATAATTTATTTAAATTATTTTATTATTTTTCTTGAATGTTTCAGAAAATAACTTTTTTTCTCACCCCTTTCTAGCCGAATTTATGCTTCGCCTAAGCGAATCCCGGTGCTGCGAATTCATCAGTGATCTAGGATTTTAATTCCGAGCACTAGTTCAAATGTTAGAAAACCCCACTCGTTCGTTCACTAAACGTACCCAAGATAAACTTCAGAAATTGAATCAGGGCACACCGGGCCTCGGAATCAGGTGCAGTCAGAAACTACATACTCATAAAATCCCAATGAAATTAGGAAAAAATTTTCCTTGAAAATTACAAATCTTTACAGTAAGTGACATAAAATAAGGAAAATCGTTATTTTAGTGAAAAATATGAAAACCCATGATAAAATATTTCATCAAAACATTATATTTTACCATAAATGGTGATGATAAATTTTTCAACACACAAATTTATATTACATTTTTAAATCATTTTTTTAACAAATACACTAAATTTATCCTTGAAAATCCCTATAGGTTCTTTATAACATCATTATCTTCTACCTCTAGAAAACCCAATTCATTGGGGGTTAAAATGTAACCACCCACCTTTTTAACCACATATTCTCCCCTTCTTTTTATGTTAAATGATCAGCTTTACTAATTATAAAGTCTTGAGAAACATAATATAACCATAACACATGAATTCATTAATCATAAAACCATTCCATAAGGAAGATAACATTCTCATTTTAAATTCATTTATTTTGAAGAAAACATTTCATATATAAAGGACAAAATTTTAATTTTCAATATAAATTTATAAAAGTAAATGATAATTTAAATAATTGAGTTATAATTAAAGGGGTAAAGGTTACTCATTGAACATCAGTTGTTACAATCTTTTTTGATGTTGGTGAAAAAACTAAATATAAACTTTAAAAGAGGTTTTTTAAAACAATGTACTTTATTTGGAGTGTAACTTTTCACATACATAGTTTATCACACTAAATAATAATAATAGGTTAATTTATACTTCATAAGAACAATTTTTTTGTTATTTATTAATTTTTTAATACCATTTTATGTACAATTACTCCATAAATGTTTTTCATTGAATATATTATACAGATATTCGTTTTATAAGTTCAAAATGAAATAAGAATGTGACTTATTATCAATGTGTTCATTATTCTATCATCTAAAAAAATAATCATAACATAATAAAACTTTTGTATATTAATTATACTTTAAAAGTTTTATTTCAAATATTCCTAAAAAAATTTACTATATTATAATAATACAGAAGGTAGACCATAGGCACACATGAGTAACATTTTAATTTTTCATTCATTTCTATCAAAAAAAAATTATTTTTATCTTAAAAAATCATTGTAATATTATAAATATAATATTAATTCTATAAATATGATAATATATAATATTTATTTTTTATGATGTTGAAAACCTAATCCAATCGCTCATTGGAGGTGGTAGTCCACATATAAGCACGAACAAAATCTTCAATTTTTTTTGTGAATGGATTGGTAAAATTCTAAATTATTAATTCCCATTTTATAATGAAATATATTCAATCAATATCATATAAAAACATTAATTAAATAAATGTTACTAATCTTGAATTATGGTTATGGAAAATGAATTTCATTTATTTGTGTGGGGATAATCCATTGTACACACGAATGATAGTTATTTTTCTATTTTTTTAATTGGATATGTATATTAGTAATGATATTAATGTAATAAAATATAATTATACCTAGGATTCTAGTGTTTTTATATTTTTAATTCATGAATATGCTCTGACGTACATGTAAGAAAAAAAAATATTAAGCATGCAGATAGAAAATATATCTTTTATTTAGAAAACTTGTTTTTCATAATACATTTATGCTTTTAAAACTTTTATTATTACATAAGAAAAAACTATATAGTTATGGGAGGGACTCTATAAATGTATTCTGGCAGTTTACGGCCAACTAATGTGTTTTAATATATGAAGGATTGGGATGATGAGGTTCCCTTTTATAATAGATGGTAGAGGTAATTTTATAATATTTTCAAATATTCAAATACATTAAGACATTTATAAATATTGAAACATCCAAATGGACTATAATACACAATAATTGACTATTTCAACCATATCTTATCCAAATAATTATTATTTAATATTTTAAATAATTTTATATAATTTAGTCATATATTAATACCATAAGTTACCATTATTATCAATTTTTATTATATTAATTATTTTCACATTAAAAACATCAATAAAACTATTAAAATAAAAAAACGATATCATTATATCGTGAAAATGTCATGTTATTATATGTAATTAATTAATGACCTTAAATGCCTAAAAATATATTCATTTTAATATTTATAATATCATTTGTTTTATTTTTCCTTTAATTGAATAAATAATGCATCAACATTGTGAAATAATTTAAGATAATTATTTTGTTCCTATATATTATAAAATTTACAAAGATGAGATTAATTATTTTAGATGTTAATATTATTTTTATAATCATATATATATTCTTGATAGCATCATAATAATAACAGTAGACTTATTAAAAAAAAGAGTGTGATATGTTTGGCATTTCAATAAATAATATACTATAGAAAGTCATAATCATATTAATGTGTCCCAAAAGTCTATAATTTATACCCTTGGATGATTATGGTACAGTTATACCCATAAAATAATATTTATTTTCTTGTTTTATGTCATTTTATGGTTATTATCTTCTTTTTAACATAAATAACCAGATAAACCCTTTACCGTGGTATAAAAAAGTACTAAGGTTACTATAAATATTATGTAAAAATAAAAATTACTATATTAATAAATTTAAAACATATGATTCATAATATTTAATCCATTTTTCAGTTTCTATATCACTAAAGTGTATGAAATTAATTTAAAATTATAAAGGTGAAACACAATGAAAAATAGTTTTTTTTGGAAAAAATCCCATTTTTAAATAACAAATTTATTCATACAAAATCAATTTTTAAAATGTATTTTATTAATAATAATTAGATTTTTTTTAAAAAAAATTAATTTTTTTTAATATAATCCAAAATTTAATTTTAATTTTTAATACATTAATATAAACTGATGTTTTCAAAAAAATTAGTATTTTTATTTAGTCCATGAAAAATTAATATTTTCCTAAAATTCTCAGATCAATTTGAATATAATTTTTACATGATTAATTGAAAATTGGAAAAAAAATTGTCAAATAGATTCTATTTATATTATATTAATTATAATACACTAATAAAAAAGAATATATATTGACGAAGAAAATATATTTTTTTTTGCAAAATAAATTGTCTTTACTAAAAATTGTTTGATTATTTTCTATGAATACACAAATACATTCATATTGTGATGAGGATTTATATTTATTTTATAAATAATTAATTTTTATTTGCAACTTTCATTTTAATTTTTATTCTATAATGGTCAGATTTATATTATAATATTTTGTAGTACCTTTTGGATCGATGCAGCATATCTTGTAGACTATCATACATAGAGTTTCATTTTAAAATATCAACATGTTACATAATCCCACACATTGAATATTTCAACCTCAAAATTTTAAATTCAGGAATAGTAAATAGGATTTTACCTATCAAAATAAATTTTTTAAAAACACTCATTGTAAAATAGGATTTTTAAGACAACCAATTAATAATATATAAAGTGGGATTGCGATGGTCATCTGAAATAACACATACTAGGCTTCCAAGTAAGTGGACATAAATGGGATTTGAATAAATAGAAATTTAAGATAAAAATAAATCCCAAATACTAATATATAGTACAGATAATATGTTCATGGGAAATTAAACTATCATAAAATATTAATTCTATAATGGTTTAAATTGGCATTGACTTCTCGGTATGAAAAATAAACAAAGAAAACATTTTTTTCAAAATTATATTCTAAAATTTGTGGAGATATATTAATATTTTAACTTATATCGTAAAGATATATAATTACATGAAAAGTATAATTTCAAACTATTATAAATTTCTTCCACAATCTCAGCTTTCTCTAAAAACGATGATTATTTGAGAGGGTTTTCATACATGAAGAAATAAAATAAACTTAAAATGAATCACATCACTACATAAAACAATAACAACATACTCTTACTAACATTATCCATTAACCAAAAAATACATTCTCTTACATTATAATATAAATCTATCAATATAACAAACCATCACATGATGAAAAGGGACATTAATTTTTAAAATTTTACAATATTAACCAATGTTCAATATAGATCATTCAATAAATAACTATTTGTTAACTTTGTAAAAAAATTTAGAATAGTATTGAAACCAAATATTTATATGAATTTTATAAAATGGTTCTCCAATGTAAATATTAACATTTATCACCAAGTAACATCATCACTCTTAATGTATTATTCCAAAAATGTAAATTACTGAATAGAATAATCTCAACAATATTCTAATAATTTCCATAAATTAATAAAAAACCATAAATCTATAAAAATATAATATATTATAAACCATATTATTCAAAATTTATTAATAAAATAAAATAAAATAGTATTTTATATACCATAATCATATGTTTTTCCCCAATATAATAATTTTTATATTCTGAAATAATATGAATAACTTAATCTACAACCCATTTTATAATCACAATGTTTATATATATGGTATTAAATAAGTTCCGAAAATAATCTTATTCCTAATGCATCAAATTCGTAAACTTAAAATATAATTTCATACTAACTGGGACATCATGTTAGAGATTAGTAGGCAATGGAGCATTGTTATCCATCAGTTGTGGGTTCTTACTTCTATTATTTGTCGGATGCAACAAGTTGTCACTTCACCTATGGGTTATACTTTTATAAATATATATTAATATAATCTTTATAAAATTCCAAAAATTATGATAAAATCATAAAAATAACCTTAATATGTTAATCATTAGATACCACTATTGACCTCAATTCTAATCTCATAATTTATATTTGGAGTCACAAATTTTAATAAACCATATTTACCTCAAAAATAAATGTCTCTAGAAATACAATATGTCACTATATAATTTCATAACATAAAACCTAAAAAGGGGTTCTTTAGTCATTAAATAATTATTATGCTCAAAATTATGAACCCATGAGGATGTTCATAACTATTAATAATTCCTAAAAAGAAAAAATTATAAACTCTAATATAGTATAACCCCTTATATGATTCCAACTATAAATACTTGACCTTAAAAAATTAGATATTAAAAAAATTCAATTTATTACAATCCTATTAATTTTTAAATTTTTTATTTTCATATTATTAGGATAGAATCTTATATATTCAACTTATACAACAAAAGTTTTAAATTTTATTCTGAATCCATTTTCCTACAAAAAAACGTTTTAAAATAATATAGCATTTTTATTCATGATATGTCTTTAAAAAATCCATCTTGAATTCATCCTCATTAATAATTTTATGTAAAAAATGTGAAAAACATATTTAATATTTTCATATTTTAATAAAATGATCTATAATGTACATAATAAAATAAAATAGTTATTCCTGAGAAAAAAATAAAAACTCATGAAAACAATCTCTTAAAAACATATCATTTTAATATAATAATCAATAATCAATGTTTTATAACAAATTAAATTTATATTTAATTTTTACATAAATTATTTTTGTGAAAATTCATAATAAAACATATAGTATTCATGTATGTCCTTGATTCTTTATAATCATATCACTATTAATATCACTCTTACAAATGGAATAAGTATACAGTTGACTTCCACCCCTAGAGAATGCAATGAATTAGTGGTTATAACATAACCCCAAAAACATGGTTTATCATTTAACCTCCAATTAAGAGAATATAACAAAACCATCCATCATCATAAGAATTACCATGAACCATAATATTGTCATTATATATGAAATAATTGAATATAAAATTATTCCATGATGAAAATAATTATTCTTTTTAAGATACCTTATTTGAAGTATTTGTAAACGTAGAGTCGAAAAAATATTCATTGAAAATAAACATGTGAATTTATAATGGATTATCTATTTAATTACTGGATCATTATATGTTAAAAAAATTATAATTATATATAAGATAAATAATTATTCATTATTTGTTTATTATCATTAAAATAATACAGGATCTTTAAAGGGGTTTTTCAAAAATAAATCCCCTTCCCTTGAGTATGACTTTTAATATATCTTTTTTCATCCAAAGTTAAAAAAATTGGTTAATTTATAATTTATTTATATATTTTTTAATTTCCATTGTTACATTATTCTATTTAGTATTATGATTTATACAATTACACAATTAATTATGGTCACTTTTTTTATTTTTATGATATTTCATTCATAAGTCCAAAATGATTTCGGTATGTGGAATTTGGTCAAATAGGTAATTGACACATAATATATAATAATAATAATAATAATAATAATGGCGTAGTTTATATTTTTATATATTGACTATTATTTTAAATCAATCTATTAAATATGGTTATGAAAAAGGAACTATAATACAATCATGAAGACATTATGTATTATATATGCATGAGTAACATTTCCATTGTTTTAATGATCAATATAGAAAGAATATAAGTGTCATTTTAACCTTAAATTATTATCATAATATTTTATATATAATTTTGTCCTTTAAATATATATAACATTCATGTTATACAGGGATGAAAAATATATCATATCGCTTCGGGGAGGTGGTAGTCCACACGTACTCATGAACAACCTTATCATTTTCCTATGAAATGAAAGGTAAGAAAGAAAAAAATATATTATATTATAAAAATTAAAATTATGTAATTAATTTTATATTAAATCATTAATTCCATCATTATAACCAGTCTTCTTATAAGGTGATTGAAAAAAACTATACCAATTTCTGAGGTAGCAGTCGAATGTACACACGAATGATGGATTTATTTTTAATTTTATAGAATGATAGATAGATATATGTGATTCTTTAACATAATACAATATCTACATATTGTTTATTCTAGTACAATAATTTAATCACCTTTTAATGGCGTCTGAGTGATGTGGAAGAAGATGAAAATATAAAACATTAAGACAAATACTATATCATTTCATTATAAAACATAATTTTCTTATCTCATTTTGACCTCTACGATAGTAATTGGGTCTTGAAATGACATTTATTATGATTGGGTGGATTATATGAATAGATTTTGGTAGTTATTGTCAAAATTAAATTGGGTTTGAGGTGTGAAGGATTGATTATTCAATGTTTTTTGTGTTTTCTAATGTAATGTGAAATTCAATTATGTGTCTTATTTTTAAATAACATTAAAATATTGTCTCCTTTGGGATGAATTATAATTTATCTTAAACCAAGGTGATGAATAAGACACAGACTCCAAGAAACTAGTGCATGTGTCTTTAGATTAGCTAATAGATAATTTTTTGTAGAAACCTTGGTAAATTCATTTATAAAAACATAGATTACATGATTTAACATATGATAGAATTTTAATATGTGTAAAAGTATATGATAACATCTTATTCATTTTTTAATTTTGATTTGATATGGTTTTCCAAGAAACATAATATTTTATAGACACTAAATGTGGATGTGGATTTGGAACAATTGTACCTACGAGTATTAACTCTGAAAATGGTGCTTTGGGATTTGAATCGATCATCTCCTACTTCATAATAAATAGATTAATAAAGATGAATTTTGGACAGTTTTTGGTGATATTTATTACTATATTTACATTTTATTTATGAAAATTCATGAATTATTATAACAAATTATGATAATGATTGACCCCGATTAGTCATATGGTATATTATATTAAATGAAAAATTAACTAAATAAAAAACTAATATAAAGGATTATATTGTTTTCTAATATGGTTATTATTTCTCACACATTGTGTATTTGTTTTAGAAATCCTATAGATATAGAAGGAAATATGATAACATGGAATATTTTTAAAAATGTTGATATTAGGATACACCTAATGGGATGATATTGGTAATTAAAGATTCAATGATTATGCCAAACAATTTATCATGACATATGATTTTTGGGACACATACACAATAATTATATATTCTTATATTTTTAATCAAGAATTAAATTTCTAAAAATCGGAATGTTTTTTTATATTAGAGTTTTATCGAATTAGGCAAGACTCATACATTGAAAACAAATATATTATTAGTGGACACAAATACTCAGTATCTATTTTCCACAATACAAAAACTTTTAATAAAATCATGATTTATAATCATGATACATTTTTATAATTTTATTCTTTACCTCATTCATTCCCCTAATATTCCTTAACATAAGATAAAAAAATTTAAAAATGAGCGATATGAACTAAAATCATAGTAAGCGACATAAAAAAAGTAAAACCATTAGTTAAGTGAAAAAAATTAAAACCCATGATAAAAAAATTCATCAAAACATAAGATTTTACCCTAAATGGGGATGATATATTTATCAAATCAAGAATTTATATTACATTTTTAATTCCATTATTTTTACAAAAACATGAAATCCATCATTGAAAATTTATATAGGTTCCTTATAACATCATTATCTTCCACCTCTAAAGAACCCTATTTAATGGGGGTTGTAATGTAACTACTGACCTTTTGTTTATCACATATTATCAAGTTTTTTTAGTTAAATAACCACCATTAATAATAATAAATTACAGAGAAACATAATATAATCATTACACATGAAGGTTTTAATCATAAAAACATTCCACGTGGAAAACAACATTCCTTTTTTAAAATCATTTTTTTTAATAAAACTATTCATATACAAAGGAAAATATTATCATTTTCAATATAAATTAATAAAAGTAATGGTAAATTTAAATAATTGTGTTATAATTATAGGGGGAAATGATGCTCATTCCACATAAGTTACAAAAATTATTTTTTGACATTGGGAAAAAAATTACATATGAACTTTGAAAGTGGATTTTTAAAAACATAGTCCCTTATATAAAGTGTAACTTTTCACATACACTATTTATCACACTAAATAATAAGAATAGGTTAGATTATAATTTTTTAAATACCATTTTCACGTTATTTATTACTTTAATAATACCATGTTATGTACAATTACTCAATTGATTTTGTTCACTCTGTATATTTTACAGATATTCATTTCATAAGTCCAAAAAGAAATAAGTATTTTTACTATTGTTAAAGAGGTCATTATTCTATCATCTAAAAAATAATAATCATGATGTAATTAAAATTTTATACATTAATTATAAATTTAGGTTTTTATTTCAAATATTCTTATGAAAAATTAACTATATTATAATAATAGTGATGGTAGACCATATGCACGCATGAGTAACATTAACATTTTTTAATAATCACTATCGAAATATGGTAAATATGATTTTTATCTTCAGAAAAAGATAATAATATTTTAAATATAATATTAATTCTATAAATACACTTATATATAATATTTTATTTCTATGGTGATGAAAACCTAATCACATAACTTTATGGAGGGATTAGTCCAATATAAAGGCAAACAAAATGATCACTTTTCTTTGCATGGATTGGAAAAAACATAAATTATTAATTACATTTGTATAATTCTAAATATTCTATTAATATCATATATAAACACTAACTCCATTAATGTTACTAGTCTAGAATGATGGTTATGGAAAAAAATTGCATCTATTTTTGTAGGGATAATCCAATTTACACATGAATGTTGGTTTGGTTTTCCATTGGTTATAATTGGGTATGGAAATTAGTTATGATATTAATATAATAAAATATAATTTTACTTATTATTCTTGTGTTTTTATTTTTTTTCATTCATGTATAATCTCTGATGTTAGTGTAAGATAAAACTAATTTAAAACATACAGATAAAAAATATATCTTTTATTTAGAAAACATGTTTTCCATAATACATTAATACAATTAAAATTTCTATTATTATGTAAAAATTAACTCTAGAATTATGGGAGGGATTCTAGGAATGTATTTTAGATGTTCATGGCCTATAAATTTGTTTTCATAGAGAATGTATTGGGAATAATAGGTGTACTTTTATAAGAGATGGAAGAGGTAATCTTATACTTTTTTAAAATATTCATATATAATAAGACTATTATAAATCATGAAAAATTCAAAATAACTATAAATACAAATTAACTGACTGTTTCAATTATATGTTATCCCAATATTTTTTATTTAATATTCATAATTAATTTATATAATTTAATAATATATTAATACCATAAGTTACCATTATTGTAAATTTTTATTATATTCATTATTTTGATATTAAAAACTTCTAGAAAAATATTAATTTTCTTAAAAAATACTTCATTATATCGTGAAAATGTCATGATGTTCTATTGAATTCATCAATTATCTTAAATACCTAAAAATATATTCATTTTAATATTTTTAATATCATTTGTTTTATTTTTTCATTAATTGAATAATTAATGTTAGAATTCGGAAATAATTGAAGATAATTATATAGTTATTATATATTAAAAAAATTTCCATGATGAAAATATTTATTTTAGATGTTAATATAATTTTTATAATCAAACATATCATCAAGATAACACCATATTAATAATAGTTGTCTTATTAAAAACACAAGTGTGACATGATTGAAATTTCAATAAATAATATACTAAAAAGGTCCTAATCATATAAATCTGTCCCAAATGTCCATAAATTATACCACTGGATGATTATAGTAGAAATACACCGATACAATAATATTTTTTTCATGTTTTTTTTAGTTGATGGTTATTATCAATTTAATTATAACATAAATCACCGGATAAACCCTTTCCCATGGTAACAAAAAAGCACTAAGGGTAGTATTAATATTATGAGAATATAAAATATACCATTTTAATAAATTTGGAACATATTATTTAAAATATGTAAAATAATTTCCTATTTCAAAGTCACTAAATATTATGAATCTAATTTAAAATTATATTTGTAAAACATAATGAATTTTTTTTTGAAAAATAATCCCATTTTATATAATAAATAAATTCATACTAAATAAATGTTTAAAATCCATTTTATAAATTATAATTAAATTATTTTTTTAAAAAAATAAATATATTTTTTAAATATAATACAAATTTTATTAAAAATTTTAAAAACATTAAAATAAAATAATGTTTTCATCAAAAATATATGTTTTAAAGTATTCTTTTAAAATTTAATATTTTTATGAAATTATCAATAAAATAGAATATAATTTTGACATGATCAATTAAAAATTGAAACTAATTTGGTTAAATAAAGTATAATTATTTTATGACAATTTTAATAGACTAATAAAAAAAGAAAACAATTAACGAAGAAAAAAATATTTTTTGAAAAATAAAATGACTTCACTAAAAATTGGTTGATTATTTTATAATAACATACCAATTCATTCATATTGTGATGGGAATTGATATTTATTTTATAAATCATTTATTCATATTTAAGACCTCTAATTTAATTTCTTTACAATAATGGTTACATTGATATAATAAAATTTGGTAGTACCTTTTGGATAGATGTGTAATATCTTGTATGCTATCAAACATAGAGTTTCATTTAAAATGTCAAGATGTTACGTTATCCCACCCTTCAAAAATTCAACCTCATAATTTTAAACAAAAGATTAGTAAATGGAGTTTTATGTAAGAACCCAGTTCTTATTTTTGAGGTATGGATTTCTTCTTTTCCTTTCAGCTTAAGTGTTTTTTATAATATAAGGAAAATGGGGAAAATCCCATATTTTGGGCGTAAAAACCATAAACGTTTCCAGACGCCAGGTACTTTGTCCGTGTGGGATGAGTACACAGGGCATGTAGGCCTATTGGTGATAAAGGGTGTAAAAACAGACTACATTCCATATACATGGTATTTACACTCTGTGTAATCTGTCAGCATGTGAATAGTAAGGTGGTGGAAGAATCCACCAGAGGAGCGACAGTACACGTTGTGTACTCAGGAATACACATTGTGTACTCATGTCGATAGGTGAACAGTTCAACAGTGAAAGGAAACCGCTATAGGGAAAGTTTAAAAAATTGAAAGTACACGTCTTGTACTTGAGTGTACACGCCCTGTAGTTTTTTTTCTGTTAAGATGGGCAGTAGCCTCCTCATTCCTTAGAGGAGGTGGTGGACGCTCATTGAGCACTAGGAGGAGAGTCCGGAGGTTGGAGGAGCTCCGGATCACACACCGGAAATCGGATTCTTCTGTTGTCGATCTTGTTTGAACCATGAGGGTAAGACCTTCCTTCTCTATGAGTTGTTCTTACCAATTATTTCCTAAGGGAAGGTTATTTAAATTTAAATGGATAAATTGTTCTCCCAGATATATGTCGTTCTTGGGTGTTTTGGGAGGCTCCATTCACATATATCGATCAGAGGCGATCGAGGTAGGTGGTCTGATGTTTATTTCCAACTATTTAGTTGAATTTGTGTACGGGTTTTCTACTGAATCATGGTTGGGATGTCATTTGTATGAGGAATTTGCTAAAAGATATCTAGAGTGAATAGATAATCAAATGATATTTTTAAACTACTTTTTGGGATCACTTCTTGGATCCCAGACCACCCCATGGTTGTGTTTTCCCCGGTTTAGTCGTTTGGTCGGGATACCCGTGGGTTTGCTATATTTATAAAATGTATTATGTTTTCTTGAGAGGAACTTAAATGAATTGCTTGTTGTGCATTAGGCTCGGCCTAGTTTCTTGTTATCCTGAGGGCAGTGTTTGTTTATCCCGAGGGTTTATTTAGCCCGAGATAAACAATTCTCGTGTCTGAGGATAGTACTTCTGTGCATAAGGTAAATACATCATGCCTGAGGGAAGTATTCGTTTATCCTAAGGGAAATCACCTGTGAGTGGCTATTCTATTTACCTGAGAGTAAGATTTTTCATTTATTATGACTCTGTTTAGTTTTTATATTCACTGTGATGGTTTTACATGTATACACACAAATTTAAAGAAGATGCATGGTATTGTTTTACCTTGAACTTGATAGATATATTATTGTAGTTATGTTGTGGCACTGTTTAGGACATTGCCAACTAAGTTTGAGTCTCAGAAATTTATAATTTAATTATCCTTTATTGTAAAAAAATAATTAAATGGAAATGGAACTGGTAGGAGTAGCTTTTTTTGAGTACTTCCTAGTTTACTACATGTTCATTACTGCACACTGATGTTACATATTAACTATTCGTTGGGAACATGCATTTGGTGGTTTCCTACTATGATTTATTTCTCACACCTTGTTTTGGTTATGTCTTGGGCCCAAATATATCATATTGTTGCAGGTCTGGATAAGGGAAAGGGTCCCTATACGGGTACTTTATTATTCTAGTGGAGTAGAATAGCATGGGACCAAGATTAGGCGTGCAATGCTGCTGAGTTCCTGTTGCGATTTTTTGTTTTACCTTGCTGTATTTTTTCCTCGTATTGTATTGCTTCATATTCCAGTGATTCCTGTTTTGGCTGCTTTCGTAGACATAGGGACATATTTGATCATTATATATGATTGTTGGTTATCTTTTTCTTCAGTACCATTGTCCTTATAGCTTAGTATTGTTTACTGATTCCGCACTTTTGTATGTTTATAATTTCTCCACTGTGCTACAATTTGACAAATGAAGGAATAGTTTCCCCAATATCAGACAAGGGCCCTCACTTCTAGTCGGCAGCCTCTGGCCTTTAGGGATATGCGCATGAGCTCATGTGACCAACCGGGTTGGGGGCACCCAGATCCGTGACGTTACAAAGTGGTATCAAAGGATTTTTTCTTTTATCTGAGTTATTTTATCTTTTGGCGATGATATAATATATATTGTTAAGGGATTCATTAATATCTATTCTCGGGAGTAGCTACACCATGTACAGGTAAATATCAGATTTTTTTGTACTAAATTGTGATTTTTTATGATTATTTTTTATTGATCTGATTTTCACCATTGAGTGACACAATTGTTGTGTTTTGTTTATCTTTTTGTAACTTGGTTCTATTCAGTTGCAACCTGATGGGATAAGGGTATGCCATCTCAGGCATCATTTAGGAACATGTTAGAATCACATTCCATGCATAGTTTCCATTCCATACAGGTGCATTAAGAATTCCATGTTGTTGTGATAGATTTTGTGATAGAAAACGCATGTTGTTGTGATAGATGCCTTGACAAAATACCTAATATTTGATTGGGTATTTTCATGTAATGTTTCATAGAATAAAAGCCACATTTTGGTTTTTTAGGATTACATGCCCTCATTGACCGGAATTTGGTGGCTCATTGATAGTTTACATTGGTTATAAGACGCATAAGATGCCAAGCATTGATTCCTGGGAAGTATGGGCCCTCGTGGTTCAGAATTTGGAACTTAGGTGTTGGTTTCAGTTTTTTCTAGGCTCCGAAGTAGTTTTTAAGGATTTCTGTATGGAAAAACCCAGAATACAAGCCATGTAGTTTTCATTACACGCCGTTTAATCTTCTGTTCGGGAATAAATGGAAAAAAATTTAAGTACACACCATGTACCCAATGTACTCGCTATGTCATTTGTAACCATGTCATAGGTTGTGTAGGTAGAGACACGGGGTTGGGAAAACTCTGAGGGTACATGCAGTGTACTGGTTGTACACGCCGTATTGGGATGACCCTAGGGCCTCCTTGTAACTAACAACACGAGAAAAGAAATCTGAGCATAAACACACCATGTCAATGACGAACATGTCGTTTAGTTGGACATAGGAATTTGGCCATGTAACTAACAAAAACGGTTCGGTGTTACCTCTTCCTAAACACACCGTGTACCTGAGGGACACACCATGTATTATTTAATGTTGAAAGACCGTGTGGACATGGTTAGGTGGCTAGGGAAATGGGGTGGTGTACACACTGTGTGTGGGTGTAACACATCATGTAGAGCCTTCTGAGTAGCCAGCTGTGTCACTAATAACACGGGAAATTAGAATTTAAGTAGTACACGTTGTGTCTATGTAGAAGACGCTGTGTAGTTAGAGTTGTGTACCCAGTTCTGTAACAGACAACATGGGTCGGTGATACTCATTCAGTGCATGCCATGTATCTATTATACACACCATGTAGTCTCGTTCAAAAGTGATATGTGTGGCTAAAAAGTGTAGAAGGACTCATGAAGGGGAAGAAAATTCAAGTACATGGTTTGTGTGTGGACAACACGGTGTGTAATTGGTGTGTTACATGACCAGTTCTGGAAGTAGTACACACCCATCTAAAAGACATAAGGGAATACACCGTGTAGTTATTATAAACACTATGTAGTCTTGTTTTGTACAACTTGAATGTCTTCTTTCTCTTGTTCCCACTTAAAATCCTTGTTTTCAGTCCTTGATGATCTTAATATCAAGCGTGTGTTTGAACTTGTAGAGTCATGTCGTCGAGACAACCATGAGTTTTTCGCTAAGAGAGCGACAATGATTATACTCTAGAGAGGGAAGGCCATGGATACTGATTGATCGTCCCATAGAGACAAATGCAGTGCCATCTATTATACCAAACACAGGCGCTGATGCGCAGTTCCATGAAGGCTTCATGCTGTTTATGAAAACCTTCTTAGGGATCACTGTCGATTGCCACATATATGGCAGAGCTAACCCGCATATTCTAGCAGCGGCATCTGCCTACGTTTTCAGTGTATGGTAGACCACAGGCTGTGGATTATTGGATGGGTTTGATGAAGACTATTTTCAAGCATCCTGAGATGCCTCCAGGGTAGATGGTCATGCTCGATGCATACATGTTGCATGATTCCGCCTAGTGGTGGTTGACTGTTACTATCTAGACCAAGCATCACTGGGGCATGGCGTGGGAATATTTTTAGGTAGTATTCTATGAGTTTTCTCTCCATATACGCTGAGTGAAGATAGAGCTCTAGAGTTCATGAATCTGTAGCAGGGCTCTATGTTAGAGATGGACTATTATTCCCGTTTCACCGAGCTACAATGCTTCACACCTTTTCTAGTGGGAGATGAGATGTTGAGGGCTCGATGATTTAAGGATGGTCATCAATATGACATCAGAGCGCTGGTGATTATTTTTAGGTTTCCTACAGTGCATGCTATTGTGAACCAGGAATTGATTACTAAGCGTAACCTGTGGGTAGCAAGTGCTGCAGGACGGGCCAAATTGGCAGTGGTTTGTGGTATTATTTTTACAATTAAGAGGAAAAGGTAGATTGATTTCCCTCACAGAGGTTTTACTAGAGAGAATAATTCTTCGGGTGGTCAGGTAATATGCTACCAATGTTATAAAGGAGGGAATAAGAGACATTAGTGTCCAAGTGACCCAACGGAGTGCTGAGATTGTTGCAATGTGGGTCATCTGTAGTGCTTTTGCAGGTCGTTTCCACTAGAGGCTAGTGAGAGGGGTTCTGTGTAGACTCGACGTACGGGAGCAGGGCTAGAAGCTTCTTACCAGTCAAGGAACTTTAATACATCAGGCCGGGGTGGTGGTCGTGGTTATGGTAGCAATATAGTAGGGTCGTAGAGACAACAGGGTGGGACAACTTAGGGCAGCCAAGCTGTGTCGTAGTGATCTGACACTGGGTAGGAATATGCAGTGCAACAGACCCAATGTGAGCATGATTTTGTACCTTCTACTATTAGAGGTACGATTCTAGTGGGTTCTGTTTTGTCTCTTGTACTTTTCGATACAGGTGCTACACATAGTTTTATATATATTCCTATTGTGGAGAGAATTGGGCTCTTTATTTATTATTCTTCTTCTTATTTTATAATTCTAGACACTCTGTTGGGGACTAGAGCAGATGGTTTGCGTCAGTGAAAGGAATACCCCCTAGAGGTTAGTGGGTGCCACTTTCTATGGGACCTCGATGCCTTCGATATGAAGAGTTATGATGTCATTCTCAGGATGGATTGGTTGGTACCCTTTCAAGGCTTTGTGGATTTCTATCATTGTAGGGTGAGTTTCACGTCACTAGAGGGTAGGGAGTTTCTATTTAAGGGTGAGTGGTATGTGTAGGCGAGCCAAGCTAGAACCGAGCTTCGTGGGTGAGGTAGAGTGACAACGCAGTTTGCGAGTTTTTATCAGGATGACCAGGGAACTTTTTAGAAGTATTTCTCTCTTATGGTAGATAGTTTTAGGGATGTATTCCCAGATTAATTTTCAGGTCTACCTTTCGAGCGATAAGTGAATTTCTCTATTAAGATAGGGCTAGGAGAATCACCAGTGTCAATTCCTCCTTATAAGATGACTACAAAAGAGTTGCAGGATCTCAAGAGGTAGTTAAAGTTGTTGTCGGAATAGGGTTTCATCTGACCCAGTACATCTCCTTCGGGTTTTCCTATCCTGTTTTCAATGAAAGAAGACAATACCCTCAATATTTGTGCGGATTATTAGAAGATAAACCAGTTAACTGTCAAGAATCGATGTCCATTTCCAAGGATTGAAAATCTTTTTGATCAACTTCAAGGATCACGACTGTTCTCAATGATTGACATGAGATCTAGATATCACCAGTTACGCGTCAGACCACCGAACATACCACATATAGATTTTGGGAGCAGATACGGTATGTATGAGTACTTTGTTATGCCGTTCGAAATCACAAATGCACCATCATTTTTCATGGCTCTGATGAATAGTGTGTTCCAACCATATCTAGATTATTTTATTATTGTCTTCGTGGAAAATATCTTGGTGGACTCTCACACTCAACACAATCATGCCACCCATCTTGAGATCGTACTGAGTATACTGAGAGAGCATCGGTTGTATTCTAAGTTATCAATGTGCCACTTTTTGATGGACCAGATACACTTCCTAGGTCATATCATCTTAGAAGCAGGAGTTGGGGTAGACCCAGAGAAGGTGAGAGCTATAGTTTCCTAGGAGAAACCTAAGAACATGTTTGAGATAAGGAGTTTATTAATGCTGTTTGGTTACAATAGGCGCATTATATAGGACTTCTCCCACTTACCAGTGCCGTTGACAGGTTTTACTAATAAGGGTGTGAAGTTCTTTTTGTCAGAAGCTTGCGAGACAGCCTTTCAGGAGCTTACGGAATGGTTGACATCAGCACCAGTCTTGATTCTTCCAGAGCAAGGGAAGAGCTATACAGTTTACTGTGATGCATCAATTATTGCTCTAGGAGATGTGTTGATGAAGGGTGATAGATTAGTTGCATACAGGGTCTCTTTAATTAAGGCCACATGATAGGAATTACCCGACACAGGATCTCATGTTGGTCGCAGTTGTACATGTGTTACACTGTTGGAGACATTATATCGTGGGAGAACGTTTTGTGGTGTTTACTGACCAAAAAAGCCTTAATTACATATTTACTCAGCGGGACTTAAATCTGAGACAACGAAGGTGGGTTGAATACCTCCAGTCCTTCGACATTGATCTTACCTATACACCTGGTATGGGTAACGCAGTTGCTGATGCACTGAGTAGGAGGACTCAGATACAGGTAGTGCAAGAGGCCAGTGGCCAGTGGCTGCTGATGGCTTTGTTCTCTGAGATGCATTTGGAGGTGCATGATATTCATGGGAGAGCCTATCATTCATACATAGTCATGGCTTCTACCCTCTAGAATAGTGTAAGGTTGAGACAACTATCATATTAGGAAGGCCTAGTACTATGGGAGTCAGTGGAAAGTGAGGACCCTCAACCTGTTTGGATGATAGGTGATGATGATATACCATGTTTCTATAGGCGAGTGTGGGTTTTAGGGGACATACGCGAGGAGATAATGCGGGATTTATATGCTTCAGCATGGGCAGTGCATTCCGGTGTTACAAAAATGTACCATGACTTGATACATCAGTATTAGTGGCCGGTTATGAAACAAGATTTAGCTAGTTTTGTTAAGAGATGATCCACCTGTCAGTAGGCGAAGGCAGATTACCAGAGGCCTGCCAGACTTTTACAGTAGTTACCCATTCTGAAGTTGAAATGGGATGGTGTCACGATGGATTTCATGACTGGGTTACCCTAGTCACCTTGTGGTAATGATGTCGCATGGGTTGTTGTGGAAAGACTTATGAATGTAGATAACTTTTCCGATCAAGGAGACCATCGGTGTTGATGAGCTCAGAAAGTTTTATATTCGAGAGATAGTATGAGTTCATGGTGTCCCTCGTTCTATCGTCTTAGTCTGGGAAGCTTGTTTTATGTCTCAATTTTGGAAGAGTTTTTAGAGGGAACTAGCTACACAGGTACTTCTGAGAATAGCTTACCACCCTCAGACCGATGACCAGTCAGATCGTACAATACATGTTCTAGAGGACATGCTTCGTGCATGTATCATGAACTTTTGGGGCTCTTGGGAGAGACAAAAATACCTGGTCGAGTTTGCCTACAATAACAATTTTCAGGAAACTATTGAGATGGAACCATATGAGGCTTTATATTGTAGGCCATGTCGATCACCCTTGTCCTAGTTAGAGGTAGGTGAGGCAACTTTAAGGGGATCACGTCTTGTGCCGAAGTCTTCAGAGTAGATCAAGTTGATCTAGAAGCTGATGGCTACTGTATAGTCTCGTCAGAAATATTATACAGATCACCACAGATGACCCTTCGAGATCATGGTCGGGGATTATATTTTCTTGCGTGTTTCACTAAGGATGGTACATTGGCGGATCATGAGATAGGGTAAACGTTCACTGAGGTATGTGGGGCCATTTGAGATTCTAGAGAGAGTTAGTCTGGTTGCCTATCTGTTGTAGTTACCACAGAGGTACCAGGCCATGCATGACATCTTCCACGTATCTCAGCTGCACAGTTATCACTCAGAACCGTCTCAAGATTTTCATCCTGAGGATTTTGAGCTTCAAGACGATGCATCCATTGAGGATCAACCAATTCGTATTTTTGACAAGAGCAATAATGTTTCCTCAGGCCGGTTAGTTCCTATCATATGGGTGCTATGGAAGCATGGCCGAGTGTAGGATGAAACATGGGAGTGGGAGACCGATGTACACACTTAGTGGCTAGAGTTGTTCATAGCTTTATCTTTACCACCCTTGTAAGGGATATTCGGGGATGAATTGCTTTAATGGGGGAAGTTTGTAAGAACTCAGTTATTATTTTTGAGGTACATGTTTATTATTTTAATTCCTCCTTATGTGTTTTTAAGATAATAAGGAAAATGGTGAAAATCCCAAATTTTATGGGTACACTCCATGTACTTTTCCACACACCATGTGCTTTGGCCATGTGGGATGAGTATACATGGCATGTAAGCATGTCGGTGATAAAGGGTGTAGAAATCGACTACATGCCATATACTGTGTATTTACATGCCGTGCAATCTGTCGGAAGGTGAAAAGTATGGAGGTGGAAGTAGCCACCAGTGGAGTGACAGTGCACATCGTGTACTCATGAATACACATCATGTACTCAAGTCTACAGGTGAATAGTTTAGCGATGAAAAGAAGACACCAAAGGAACAGTTTAAAATATGGAAAGTACACATAGTGCTCTTGAGAGTATACGTTGCGTAGTTTTTTTGTTTTTCATTTAAAATGGGCATTAGCCTCCTCATTCGATAGAGGAGGCAGTGGACATGTTTGGAGAAATGGGATGAGAGGACGGAGCATGGAGGAGCTCCCAATCGCACACCGGGAATCTGATTCTTCCGTCATCGTTCTTTTTTGAAGCGTGCGGGTATGACCAACCTTCTCTTTGAGCCGTTCTTACCCATTATTTACCAAGGGAATGTTATTTATGTTTCAATAGATAAATCATTATCCCATATCTACACCATTATTGGGTGATTTGGGTGGCGACATTCACGTATATCGATTAGAGCCGATTGAGGTAGGTGTTCTGATAATAATTTCCAATTGTTGAGTTGATTTTGTGTACTATTGTGCTACGAACCCATGGTTGGGGTGTCAGTTGGCCAAGGAATTTTCTGAATGATATCTATAATTGAATATATAATCAAATGATATGTTTAAAATGCTGTTTTGGATCACTTATTAGATCTAGGATGACCACGTGGGTATGTTTCCCCTATTTAGCCATTTGGCCGGGATACCCGAGGGTATGCCATATTTATAACATGTCTTATTTTTTCTTGAGAAGAACTTATATGAATTGATTTTTGTGCATTGGGCTCAGCTCGGTTACCTGTTATCCTGAGGGCAGTGTTTCTTTAGCCTGATGGTAGTAATCTATTTAGCATGAGGGCACCATTTCACATGTCTAGGGATAGTACTTATGTGGTTGAGGGAAATACCTCGTGCTTGCGAGCAACATTCGTTTAGCCCGAGGGTAATCACCTATGGGTGTCGATTCTATTTACCTTAGGGTAAGGTTTTCCATGTCTGAGGACTTTATTTAGTTCATATATTCACTGTAGTGATTTTATATGTTATACCTACCAAGCTAAAGCACAATCTTGGGATAGTTTTACCTTGTACTTGTTAGATAGATTGTTGTAGTTTTGTTGCGGCACTTTTTAGGAGATTGTCATCCAATTTTGAGTATCAGGAATTTATAATTCACATATCATGAATTGTAAAAAAAGTAAACGGAACTGGTAGGAGTAGCTACATTTGAGTAATTCCTAGTTTACTGCATGTTCATTACTGTACACTACTGAAACACATTCACTATCAGTTGGGCATGATCCTTTGGTGGTTGCCTATGGTGATTTATTTCTCACACCATGTTTGGGTAATGTCTTGGGCCCAAACAGATTATATTGCTCCAGGTGTGGATAAGGAAAAGTGTACCAATATAGGTACATGATTTTGGGAGAGGAGTAAGAGAGCATGGGACTAATCTTAGGCTTAAGATGCAGCTGATTTCTAGCTATGCTGTTCTGTTTTACCTTACTGTATTTGTTCCTTGTACTGTATTATTTCAGATTTTAGTGTATCCTATTTTGGCAGCTGTCATAGACATAGGGACATATTGCATCATTATATATGATGGTTGGTTATCATTTTATTCAGTATTGTTGTCCTTAAAACATAGTATTTTTTACTAATTCCTTACTTTTGTAAGTTTATATTTTCTCAAATGCACTAATGTTTAACAAATGAGGGCATAATTTCCCCACTATCAGACCTGGGCCCTCGCAGCTAGTCAGAAGCCTCTGGTGTTTGGGGAAATGCGTTTGAGATCATGTGACCAACCATGTATGGGGTACCCAGGGAGTGGCACCTGGATCCGGGATGTTACATTTTACATATTAAAAAACCTTTATTGAAGACACTCATTATAAAAACTGATTAAAAAGGAAGCCACTTAATAAAATAGATAATTGAATTACAAAGTTCATCTACAAGAACACATACAATGCTTCCAAGTTGGAGAATGTTTGTGGTATTTGAATAAATAGTTATTTAATGTAAAAATAACTCCCAAATACAAATAGATAGTGATAGATAATATGTTCATGGTCATTTAAACTATCACAAAATATTAAATCTATGACAGGTTAAATGGGCCTTGATTTCTCGGTATGAAAATTAAAAAAAATAAATCTTTTATTTCCAAATTACATTCCTAAAGTTGAGAAGTAATTTTTATATTTTAGATCATATCATAATGATATATATGTTCATAAAAAGTATCATTTCAAAATTTAAAAAATTCCTCCCAAAATAACATCTTTGGATTAAAATGATGCGTATTTAAGAGGGATTTTCATCCATGAAGCAATACAATCATCTTCTAATGAAACACATGACTTAATAAAATAATATCGATATACTAATACTAACATTAGTCATTGTCCAAAAAAATATTATCTTACATGATAATATAATTCTATGAATATAATAATCCATATCACAATGAAAAAGGACATTATTTTGAAAATTTTAACAGTAATCACCAATGTTCAATATAGATCATTCAATAAATTACCTTATGTCTAATTTATAGAAAAATATTTCAGGATAGTACTGAAACCCAATATTATATGTATTTTATAATATAGTTCACCAATGTAAATATTAACATTTATCTCCAAGTAACATCATCATTGTTAATGAATTATACCAAAAATGTAAAAAGCTGAATGAAATAATCTCAACTATATTATAATAGTTTATATAAATTACTAGAGAAATAGAAATGTATAATAATATAATATATTATAAACAAAATAATTCAACATTTATTAATAAAATTAAATAAAATAATATTCTCTTTTATTTAATCGTATGTTTTTCTCTAAAATAATAGTTGTCGTATTCTGAAATAATATTAATAAATTAATCAACAACCCATTTTATAATCACAATTTTTATCTATATTATAATATATGGGTTCCCAAAATAATATCATTCTTAATGCATCAAATTCGTTAACTAAATCTAAAATTTCATACTAACTGGGGAATCATGTAGGCCATTGGTAGGAAATGCAGCATTGTCATCCATCAATTGTGGGTTCTAACAACTATTATTTTTTGGATACAATGATTTGACACTAGACCTATGGGTTATAAATATAAAAAATTATATTTTGATAATCCTTATAATATTCCAAAAAATAAGAATTAAATTATAAAAATAACCTTAATACGTTAATCATTAGATAACATTATTACCTCATATATAATCTCAAAATATTCAACTTGCACCCCAAATTTTAATAACCCATATTTACATCATATATAAAGGTCTCCAGAAATACCATTACTCACCCTATAATTTCATAACATAAAGCCTTACAAGGGGTTACTAAGACATTAAATTAATATTATGGTCAAAATTATGAAACCATAAAGATATTAATAACTCTTAATTATACATGAAAAGAAAACATCCAAATCTCCAATGTTGTATAAACCCTTCTATGATGCCAAATATATATGAATAACATTATGAATTACATATTCATATATTTTTGAACAATAATTAAATTTATTATAATCCTATTGATCTTTAAATTTACGATTTTCATATAATTCAGATAAACTCATACATATTAAACCTATACAATTAATGTTATAAAATTTATTTTGAAGCCATTTTCCCACCAAACAAAACATTATAAAATAACACATCATTTTTTTCTTCATAAATATTTTAAAAAATTAATCTTGAATTTATCCTTGTTAATAATTTTATGTAAACCATGTGAAAAACATCTTCAAATTTGGTATGTTAATAAAAATGATCAGTAGTTTATATAAAATAAATAAAATATTTACTCTAGTGAAAGAATTGAAAACCCAAGAAAACCATTCTTTTAAAAACATACCATTTTACTAAAGAATCTATAATCATTGTTTTATAACAAACTCTATTTATATTTAATTTATAAATCAATTAATCCCAAGAAAATTCATAATAAAACGTATAATATTATTTTAGGTTCCTTGAGATGACATTGTAATATCACTATTACAATCACTCTTATAAATGTAATAAGTATATAGTTGACTTCCACATCCAGAGAATGCAATGAATTTAAGGTTATAACATAACCCCACATACATGGTTTATTATGTACAATCTTATTAATAGTTGATAACAAAACCATCCATCCACATAAAAATTCCCATGAACCATAATATAATAATTATTTATGAAATCATTGTTTATAAAAATAGTCCATGATTAAAATAACAGTTTTGTATTAAAATATCTTATTTGAAAAATTTGAATACATACCGTTGAAAAAATATTAATTTAAAATAACCATGTAAATTTTTAAAAGACTATTTATTTAATTATTGAATTATTATATACTAAAAATATTTTAATTATATATTATTTAAAGAAGTATTCATTTTTGATTTTTTTTAAAATAAAAGAGAAACATTAAAAGGGGTTTAAAAAATCCCCCTTAGCTTGAGTACAAATTTTCATATATATTTTTTCCAACCAATATAATAAACATTGGTTAATTTATAAATGTATAATATAATTTTAAATATTTATTATTACATAATTTCATTTATTACCTTGAATTATTCAATTACACCATTAATTCTGGTCACTTTAGTTATTTTAATGATATTTAATTCATATGTACAAAATGATTTAGGTGTGTAGACATTGGTGAAATAGGTAATTAAACCATAATATATTTAAAAAAAGTAATGATATAGATTATATTTTTTTTTATATTTACTATTATTTTAAATAAATCTATTAAATATGGTTATAAAAAATGAAGTACAATACAATCAAGAAGTTGGTAGGTAGTAGATATGCATGAGTAACATTTCCATTGTTTCAATAATCAATATGGAAAAAATGTATGTATAATTTTAACATTACTTTATTATCATAATATCTTATATATAATATTTTTTTCTTTATAAATATATATATATACCATTCACGTGATATGGTGATGAAAAATGTATCACATTGCTTTGTAGAGGTTATAGTCCACACATATGAATGAACGACATTTTCATTTTATTGTGAATAGAAATATAACTAAGAAAAATATATATTATATTATAAAAATAATAAATATGTAATAAATATTATATTAAATCATTAATACCATCATTATAACCAGTCTTTAGAGAAGGTGATAGAAAATGATCTTCACCAGTTTCTGAGGTAGCAGTCTAATGTACACACGAATGATGTTTTGATTGAATGTTATATGGATTTATGGGATTGTTAACATAATAACATATCCATATATTTATTATTCTGGTACTATAATTTAATCATGTTATAATGTGGTTAGAGTGATGTGGAAGAAGAAAAAAATCTAAAACATGAAGATAAATACTAAACATTCTCTTTATAAAATATTTTTTTCATATAACCCAATGACCTCTAAGATTGTAATTGTGCCAAAAAATGACCATTAAAATTAGACGGTGGATTATATGAATAGATTTAGTTAGTTATTGCCAAAACCAAATTGGTTTTGAGGTGTAAAGGAATGATGATAAAAGGAACATTTTATAAAAGAGGGGTGTGACACTAATAAAATTTCTCAAAAATATTTATAATATTATGGGAAAAATCTGCAGAAATATGCTTAAAAATGGCCTATTTAATACAATTAATTTCATGTAATCTATAAAATAGGAATAAAAATATCATTATAACCTACATATGTAATTTAAATAAAAATAATTCATATATTACATAAAATAACTCAAGTTATATTTATTTTATAATTTTTAACATCATTTGTTTGACGTTTTCATGAATTGATTAATTACTCCATCAAGGTAGTTCAATAATTTAAGGTAATTATTTTCCCAAAAAAATTCAAAGAAATTACAATGATTAAAATAATTATTTTGTATTTATAAATACTATTTATATTCAAACATATCCATTATATGAAACAATATTAAAAATAGTACACTTACTAAAAAAAGAGTGGGACAAGTTTGTCATTTTTTCAAATGAAAGACTATATAGTTGATAATCTAATACACGTGATCCAAAATGGTTGTAACATAATCCATTATTGTATTAGGGTCTATATATACTCATAAAATAAATTTTTAAATGTTTTAATTCATTTAATGGTTCTTATATTTATTTTTATCCTATGTCAGGTGAATTCCCCTTTATCATGGTAATAAACATTACAAAGGTTACTATTCATATTATACAAAAAAATAAATGTGACATATATACTAAATTTTGACCTCTTTATTTAAAATATAGAATAATTTTTTAAAAAATATAACCAAATAAGTGGTATAATTAAAAATAAAACAAAACTGGTAAAATGCAATGACAAATACTTCATTGGAAAAATTTCCCTTTTCAATAAAATAGCTATTTAAAACTAAATTGAAGTGAAAATTAAATTTTAAACACTATAATTGGATTATTTTAAATAAAAATGAACTAATTAGGAAAAAGTTTTAAAAAATATAATATTACATTCTTAATACCTCAACATAAAATAATTATGCAATAAGAATTTGAATTTTTCAATAATCCTAGAAAAATCATTATTTTTAGAAAACATAATAAACTTTATTTTAAGATAATTTTGAAATTCTAAATTACATAATGCAGTTATAATTTTCTAATACATTTTCGATAACTTTTAGAAATTCTTATATTCACTAATAAAAAGAAAAAACATTTTTGAATGAAATATATTTTTTGAAGAATAAAATGAATTCATTAATAATTGTGTAATTATTTTCTAAGGACATAAAAATACTATAATATTGTTTTATAACATTATATTAATATTTTAAATCAATAATCACTATTCATAACTTCTAATTTATTGCCTATTTAATAATGGTGATATTAAAACAATAATATTTACTTCTTCATTCATGCTCAATATAGTGTATCATACATGCTATTGAACATTGTATTTATATTTATAACATCAAGAAGTTATGTGATTAAAAAAATATTCAAAATCAAGAAATAATATAAGAATTTTTTAATTGAGATCTTGAGTTGTGGACACGATTGTAGAAAGAATTCAATATTTAAAAAAGTCATATTCATGGAATGATACAACTATGAGAATGTATAAATGGAATGAGAACATGTTTTGTGTGTGGAAAGTAAGGGTATAAATAAATTAATTTTCATGTAAATTGATAATAATAATGGAATTAAATAATTTTCATCATTGGGATCCACATATAGTTAGTGTCCATAAATTTGGGGAATCTACGAATTTTCTAGGTCAGTTTTATCTTCTAAATGTTAACTCCATGATGATAGAAGTGAATTTCTTATATTAACAATTTATGTGAATTATTGAACTATTTATGTATTGGGATTCAATAATGATATTGTAGATGAATTTTTATCAATGTGATTTTTGTTATAAGAATAATGAAACTTTTATAAATTGCATAAATTTTTTATATCATATATATGTGTGTGTGTTTATGATTTACCTAAATAGTTATAGATACCATCATGGGATTATGAGTTTAAACATTATCATAATCTCAAAGTCTTAGACACACCCTTTTTAGGTTTTAAGTGATGGGAATTTCATGTGATTAATGAAATATTTGGATAATTTTTATTACGTCAAGGAATATACAACACATCGATTCGACATGAAGTTGAATTTGATGAATAATTCATTATTCAAAAGAATATGGTTATTGATAACCTTTTGGGATAATATGAACATTAATGTTTTGATAATAAGTATCAATGTTGATTATTGGATTTCAGGGAAAAAATAAGTTTTATCTAAAACCATGGCGGTTAAAATGTGATTTTATATATATTTTAATTATCAAAATATTCATCATATTTCAGGGAACATTATAGTAGTTACACTAATATTGTTTTAGAAATGGGAATCCACCATAATGAGTGACAACCCATATAATCCAACAAGGACATGGGGTCTAAAACCACATCAGAAGGGTTATAAGGTTCAATGGCTACAACTTGCGTACATGAGTGTCTTATTAACATGTCATTGATTTACATAAATAGTTTTATTTATAAATATTATGTTTCACTTTGGGTGTTACTGTTTCATTTTATATTATAATATATTATATTGAATAACATGTGACATCCATTTTGGACTCAATAAATAAATAAAAACATATTGAGGTAAGTTCACACTTTAGAGATCTTATGATACATTGTATGCAAAATTTTGTGAAGCATGTATAAAAAATATAATAGTATATTCATTTTATAGATCAAGAGATAATGTGGAAACTGATTTAATCAATAAAAAAAGATGAAAATGTTCTTATGAAATGGAATTATATTATATAAGTATACTAACTTATGTTCTTAGTCAATATGGTAATGGAATTCATCCACACTATGAAATGATATTGAAACAAAAATGTTATCACAATGATATAATTCTCTAAGAGTTAGTAGTCTTTTCACCCATCACATAATTAGGGTTTTCTTGTTGATAATTTTTCCATGACCTTGTTCTACATCACTGTCTATTAGTTCATGGTAATTATTATTCTACTCCATGAAAATATTTTCAAATACCACTATTGGTCTCTTATTTGAAAACATTATTTTTTGTTTTTTTCTCAATGTCCTCTATATTTCCCTTCACACTTTTTATGAGGATGTTGTATTATCCCAATCACTCTGTAGTTTTTAATCATCTGAATTTTCAAATGTCAATCACTTGATTTTGACAACAAGATCATATTTAGAGGAAATATTTTATTTTTTGTTTTAATAATTTATTACCCTGATATTTTAAAATAAATATATCATATATGATATCATATACAAATCGGAACACAAATATTTAGTTGAACCATGATATACTATTATAATAAATGAAATTATTTTTATCAATATCACAATGATGTTACGTTGGAGGGAAAGATAATTGGTAAAAACAATATGAAGATATATTTAAAGGATCTATATAATTTATTTATAAATTTTTAATTAATTCTATATGAAAAAAATTTAGTCTTCAAAAATACATTTCCTTCTAAAATACTAATATTTTTCATTTTATTATTGAATATTATAATAAATTTATACCACATTATGAATATATATATATTATGAATATAATAATATTTTTCAAATTAAAATAATATAAATTTAATATGGTGAGAATTGGGTATTTTTCAAGAATGTGAAATTTTTCAATTAGTAGGGAAAACTATCTCTTCATGTAAAAATATTAGCTCTTTTCAATAAAATATGTAATAAATTTTTTTATTATTTGTTAAATATTATTTCTAGGTAAAATTATTATTTTTTAAAAATTTAATCTTAATAATTACATTTCAAATATATTTATATTATATTTGGTTATATGTTTATTTTTAAAATTAATACACATATTTTCGAAAATAATTTTAATGATCACAGTGCTTCTTCATTTCAATTAATTGGAATTACTAATAATGAGAAATAATTTATTTGTAATATATAAATTTCATTTCTAAATATATGAATTTAATTCCATATAAGTATGATAAAAATTAATAATGTTAATGGAATATCATCTTATGTTTGGTAAATGTATTTCAGGGAAAATCATTTTTTATCATAATTGTGAGCATATTTTTAAATTAAACCATGCACCTTTTAAAAATTTAAGTTGATAAAATTAATTCTTTATTTATCTCCTTAATTTGTTATATTTTATTATAATTACAACATTATTTTTTGTAATAATTAATATTGAAAATAATAAATATTAATTACCATGGGTAAGGTTAAAATTGGGTTTTCTGTGTTACAATTTCTCATGTTAACATTAATTTTAATCACAAAAAATGTTTTCTTTTATGAATATTATTTAATTTATAGTATCATTAGGTCCAAATATCTCATAAGGATAATTTATTTTTTTCAAAATGAAAAAAATTACATTTTAAAAAATAAAATTACCATTATAAAAACTATAGGGGTTAAAGTGAGTACACATGGAGGTAAATGAATTAATTTTATAGGTGGAGGTGTTTTTCGTACTTATCATCCCTAAAAAAATTATTTTTCTTATTTCTAATAACATGGGGTAATATTCACTTCCCATTATTTAATAGTTTTTTAGTATTTTTATAAATGGAAATCATCTTCAATTATAAACTAGCACCCATCCCCTCAATTATTCACACATAACAAGATATTTGTCTCAAAAAAATAGTCCAGATATATATATATCAAAGATAATTTAGTTAATAATTCGTAAACATCATTATTAATACAAATTTAATATATCACATAATTCCTTATAATGTCAAACATTAATTAAATGATAACACCGCTTATGCATACGAATAACCTATTGTCTCAATGAAGCTATGTGTTTCATTATACGTGTTTATATTTAAATAATGATTATAAAAATGTATATAATTAATAAATATTTTATTTGTAATTTTAATATAATTATTTATATTATGGATCTATATCTTACGCATAAGAATGAGAACTTTCACCACAAACAATGCATGAGAAAACAAGTTGTTTAGAATCCCTAACAAAGATAGTTATAAAATATTATTAATGAATGGCTGAAAATATGTTATAAGAGGATCATATATGACATTATAAATATTAATATCATTCATTAATGGATTATTGGTATGTTTAACACCATTATGAATGTTTTTAAATAATTTTCAATAAAAGGGAAGTGTGGGGTTAGGAACTTCATTTAAAGTTTCCCCCATTTATGAATATTTCAATGTCATTATCCTGATTTATTTTATATTGATTATATAACTATTATTTTATATATAATATCTATTATACTTCTTATATCATGTTATTTAAATTTTAAATTAAAATTATTTCATTCATGGGGATTTCACATCAATGGTTCTATGTGGTATGAGATTTGATGAAAAAATTTATTTTTATTGGGTTTTAGTAATTATTTATTATCAATGATATAAAAAAAATTTGTGTAATTATATTTAATTTATTTATTTTTTATTTTAAATTTTTTATTTGAATATTCATTTGATTTATATATTCAATTAATTAATTAATTATTATATCAATTTTATGATCTTTATAAGAGACTTTATCTAGTTTTTCACTCCATTGAGATATATTTTGTATTGTGAAACAATTTATTTTTGAGAGACGTGTCTACAAAAACATTAATATGATATATAATTAATATATTTATATTAATTTTGTTTAATATTTCATTTTTTGAAATTTATTTATGGTGTTTATGGTTATAAACATAAAAATGATTTAAGGCTTTATAGTTCAATTTAAATTTCATCATGATTATTTGTAAATGAATTATCATTAATTTAAATTACATTGGAATAATATAATAACCAATTTAATATTTTTATCCATTTTTCATTTAATAAATTTTTACATAACTTTATAAATTTCCCCTTTTTATAATTAAATTAATTGAGACATTTTTTTAACAATAACCAATGTTATTTCTCTTTTCGGTCCAAAATGTTCTTCTTCTATACCCATATTTTTCATATAATTATTTAAAAAATAAATTATGTGTTCAACAAATTTTATGTTCAAATATTTACAAAATGGTTAAAAATGAATATTCTTGTCATTTTTCAAACTATGTACATTTGAAAATTGTAAATAAAATGTGAAAGTAATCTATATTCTAATGTAATTATAATGAATGTAATAATAATTAAATAATTATATCTCATTAATTTAAAGCATAATTATCTGATTAAATTTTATTTTTAATTAATTTATATTCATAATAATATGAGATATTTTTTTTAAATTTATATTTAATATGAAAAAATACTTTACACAAAATTTTGTTTGTTATCTTATCATTGTATTATTTTATGTAAATAAATAAACAACATTAATTATAGATACACCATAAAAGGAATATTATTATCACATCATCGTTATTTTTTTGTAGACAATTTCATATCATTTTGACAAAACATGTTTTATGTTAACTTTTTGAATCATAATGTGGTTGATAATTCCCACTTCAACTAATAAATTTCTTACGATCTTTATACATTACATTTCACATGAATATTAATATTTACAGTATAAAAGATATGATAATTTCCTAAATCTTATACCATTTTTTCAAATGGTGATTTAATATTAATGAAATTTTAGTAATTGGGGAAAATCATTCAAAATTCATATTATTTACATAGTATATATATATTTTGATAGGGAATATTTTTCATGAATTAAATTAATCACACAATATATTAATAATACACTACTATCATAGATAATTTAGTTATTATTATCAATGAGACTAATGATTTGATATTATCCATGGATGTAATTTTTCTTGTGATATTGATGAAATGGTATGTGTTTTCAATTAGTTACCCTTCCATAATAATTATGAATTATTTTTTAATTATATCATCCATTATATGTATGCCATTATTTTGAATCTAATATCATTCCAGTTTTACTTTTTCAATTACCAAGGATTTCAGTAAATTTATTATAATAGATACAATGTGATATTCTAAAGTGAATTGGTGTGTTCTCAAATAAAATAATATATAGTATATTATATATTCAAATGTAATTTGAAACAATTTTGTACCTAATTTATCATATTAATAAAGATTAGGTCCATTGGAATGTGATCACTTGTATCTACAACCAAAATAATAAAATAACCACCAAATCATGGCTAATAATGGGAAGGAATTTACAATTTCAAAGGATGAGGTGGGGAAGTAGTATGTGTTGGATATTATTTGAATATATAGAGCACTTTTTATAATTTTACCAAATAGATACATACATTTTAGATTTTAGTTTTGGATGTTCGTTCAAATGTTTTTAGGTGCTTAGTTTAAAATTAGTATAGTGAATAATTCATATAAAGATGGATAATCATATTGGATGAGCTATATTTTAATAAACATGATGTGAGAATGTGTCTTGGACTTTGGCGCACCTTTGTATGGCCATATATATTAGGATGAGTTTTCATACATTAATTATTTATAGGTTTATATACATATAGAACATTTTTTGGATCTTTTTATCTAGTAATGATGGTCACCATTATCTTGGCATGATGTGGGTGATGCATTTATTATAGGGATTATTATGGTAAAAGTGGACATAAAGAAAGTAAAGTTGATCTATAATTGTTCATTCAAAAAAAAGTAATCAGTAGTCTTATGTTTATACGATGGTACATCCCTTGTAGTTTACTTTGGTTGAATAATATTTCTTGAAGGTGACTCCATGAATAGGGAACCAATGGGTGTGGAAGAAATGGAATTTATAATGTGTATTGTTTTACCATTCAGGATTACAGATCACGTTGGGATAGGGCATAATTCCCAAAGAAAAAACATTACATAATATGGAATTAAGTTAATAATTTATAATGAAGATCTTTTCAATTTTAGAGTTTTATAGAATTAGGCGGTAACTATTACATTACATCTAAAAAATAAAAAGTATAATGTTATACTCTATAAAAAAATTTCATAATAATAAATCTCCATAAATAAAATAAGGGTTCTTTTCATGATATAAATCTTCTTGAATTATTACATTATCTTAGCATTCCTTATACCATGTGAAAAAAATTCAAAAACATGGGATGAGCATTAAAATTTTAGGAAGGGTTATAAAACAATGAAGGAAAACAATAGTCCATCAATAGATAATATTCAATGAAATCATAATTTTCAATATTTAACATACCACAAAAAATCATAATATTTATGAATAACATGTGGAAATCATAAATCACAATGATAAATTGTGGAATCAATAACATACTTACGTTGTAGCTTTCACAGCTACATAGTGAGTTACATTTGAAATACCAATCACAGCACATTTACTAAATCGCTTAGGAGAATCATTAACTTTTATCTCTGTCATGTTACCCAATTCATTGGAGAGCTGCCTCGGACTCACTCGCCCTAGGTTTATCACATAACCACCCATATACATAAGAAATTAACCAGAACCATAACATATTCTGGACACATAAAACATGAATAATTGAAATATAATATATCCACATTGTATTCACATGATATCATTTCACGATATTGACATAATCAATTCATTTAAAACATTAAAAAATAAGAGTTTTGAATCAAAGTGTCCCATACAACTATGAAAATTTTTAATGGATATTAAAAATTAAAACACTCTTGTCCATTTTAATAAATCCTTAAAATCATTTGTTAAAAATGTACATGAAAGGGAAGTATTTTGAAATTTAATTCTTTAAAACATTTAAAATGTTTTTTAGTTGTATAATTTTTTACCACTTGAGACCATCATGAATAAAATTATTTAATCAATTAAAAAATATAAGAATATAAATATCATGAGAATATACAAATTCCAGATATAAAATTTCAAAAGGGTTGTATATACACCTTATAAAATAATAAAGTTGCAAAATACCAAGATAAGCTTCAATGTAAGGATATTGAGATGTAGTCCCTTACAAAGATTGTATCATGTGGTTAAGGATAAATTGTTGACATAATTATGTGTGTAAAATATTAATACCCCCAATACAAGTAGATATTATGTGTAAAACAATCAAATCACATCCACACATATTCTTAGCATGAAATAATCAAGATGTAGAAGTTTAACCCAATGAATTGAAATTTGGTTAAGAAGTTTTCTTACAAATATTCGGCAGGCTAACAATGTTACATAAAAATTTATAAAATGATTTTATGATTTAGAAAAAGTGTCTTCAACATATGGACTTAAAATATATTGAAATAATGATATATTAGAACATATACCAACATTTGAGAATTGAAATTTAAATATATAACATAAAAAAATTCTTTGTCAAAAAGAGGATGTTGAAAGGTTCGCTTACAAAGATCATTTTGCAAATAAAATAAATTGATTATGTGTATTAACTATAAGAACACAAAAAGAAAGTATAAATACATAATATTATATAAAAATTCAGTTATCACATGATCAAATAATGACATAAACAAGAAAGAGAATATGACCCAATGAATAGAAATTGGGTTAAGGAGTTCATTTACCTCACGTGTGGCTTGACTCGTTCACACTTTAGTCTCTTGAATAATAATCTAACGATAATTTATACTTTCTTAAAATACCTTTTCACGTTTATTATTAATTTTATATAACTTATTACCATGTTATAAACATTACATAATCATTTAAGTTAATAACAGTCATTTTTTGATATTCGGTACTTTAGTCAAAAATGATCTTCTTATAATTACAAGTTATCATTGTCGTCAAAAGTACATTATATCCATAATTATATTCATGATTTAGATATAATATATATCAAATATACACAGTTTATATATATAAATATATATATATATGTATTTATATCAGTACATAACATTTGGAGATAATAAATGAAATGCACCGTTCTTGGAGACGGTAAGTCGTACGTACGCATGAATGCTACTTACATTTCTATTTTGTATTTAATGGAATGAAAACTTAATGATACATATGTATATTATAATTATAGTATAATATCATATATAATTTCCTAAATCTATCCATTATACGTTGCACGTATGGCATGGACGAGTCATATCAGATTGAGGGAGCGGTAGTCCACACATCATCAAATGAAATTATCAAATTTATGCATTATAGAAACCATAAAGGTATACTATAAATGAAATATATATTAGAATGGAGACAATATAAATATAATATCTATCAGATATAAATATAATTCAATCATAATGGCCACCATATGAGATGATAGGAGATAATTGAACAATAATCATTTCATTAGGGAGTAGTTTGCTGTCCATAGAAACAGTATTTCATATCCATTAGATAAAGGTGTTCATATGTGTAGTTATAATAAGTCTCATAAAACCATTCGAGTATATTTATGATATTTTTGTTGTTATAAATTAAAGTAATAATGATATTTTAGGGGGTTAGATATGGAAAATAAAATAAATGAACTTGAGAGAAGACGTTACCTTTAAATTGGTTAACTCCCATTGGTTTGAACCAAAAAAAATTAATATCCTTCTGCCTAATTTCAAGCTTCTTGGTGTTATATAGGTATGTTTGGTGATTATTTGGGTATAGATTGGATGAGACAAGGGGGCTTGAGAGGTGTGAGTAAGGGTTATGGGATGTATTTTTTTTAAAAGGTGTTGGGGCACTTTATGAATGCTTGAAAATATTATATTATTATAAACTGAATACTGATTTCAAAAGGTCCCTAAATCATGTTATTCATTTTTATGTTACTTATTGGTCAAAACAATCTTATCAAATTGGGTTTAGACATGTTTAGGGAATAAAATTAACCTTATATTTTAGCATTAACCTTTAGTTAACTAATTTAACTTTTACCGTGCCCTCTTGTATATTCATAATATATCAATAATATATTTATTGTAAATTTCCATGTGACACAAAAATGGATCATTAATGAAATTATTTACATCATATACATAATTGGGCCGAATAATAGATTTTTATTACTGTTTTATCATTTAATAATATATTGATTGATTAAAAAACACAATTATGTCATTTTATAAACTATTCATATCAAAAAAAATTAAAAAATATATATAAACATGATTATTTTGAAAAAACTAATTTAATTCAAATATAAAAATTTATACGCATCCATAAATTTTTTTATGGCATAAAAAGTTACAAAATATAATTATTTTAAAATTTATAATCTCATTCATTTATAACATTCATTACTGAGGTAATCATAACGTCATCATTGTGTCATAAATACATTTATTTATATGAGGTAAACAAATTCTATATTAAATACCATGAAGTAGGAAATATTTTTATCTTTCTAATTAATATTTATAGTCTAACATATCACATATATAACCCATTATAAAAAAAATTTACTAATAGAAATATGATTTTGATATATTTTCTTTAACTTTTAAATAATTATTAAAGTGTCAGTTTCCATGAGAAGTGGCTTGATGGTGTCCCAAAATCGACCTAAGGATGCCCATGGTCAGACATGTTTCATACAATTGGATGAGGATATGTATTAGAGTAATTAATATTATTATAATCCTATTTTTTACCCTTATTTACCAGATTTATCCTTTAACCGTGGTAAATAAAATATTTACTGAAATTTCAATTCATAATCTCTAAATATAAAAGCTATATATTTACACAATTTTGACCACTTGATTCAAATATGGAATCATTTTTTCAATATTCAAAACAAAAAAGTTATTGAAATTAATTTAAAAATAATTACCATTGACCAAACAAAAAAAAATATTTCTACGAAAAATAACTGTCAAAATATTAACACTGGGTTTTATTCAATATCAAAGTGAAATTACTTTTAATGACAATAATTATAATAAATAGTAAAAATATAATCTTATTAAAACATAAAACATATTAAAATGATAATATATATATATATATATAAATTCTATTAAAAGATAGTTTGGAATTAAAATGCAGTATTGTTCACTATTCATTAAAAATTATCATTTTTATGAAACTACAAAAATTTCATCCAAAGTAAATTATCATGTCCTGATTCTAAAGAAGAATATTATTTTGTCAAATATAAAATATAAAAGTGACCCAAACAAGATTTATAAAATGTTCACCATTAAAAGGTGGTTGATCGACCTTTAAAAGAATATTAGAGTACTTATGTTTAATATTGGATTCATTCACATATTAAGCCTCTAACATTTATTAAATTTTTGTAAAAAAAATTCAACGTATTTGTGTAATCATATTGTAGTTATTTCTTTTCATTCGTACTAATACAATGACTATGAATTAACTACCCTTTAAAATAATAATATTATTATTTTACTTTTTGGTAAAAATCAATGTTCTGTGTAATGTATGATTTCAAAGAAACATGTTGTTGCATATCAGGTAGACCCTCGAACATAGAATCCCATTTAATGTAAATTTAATATTTAATTCACAAATATTAATAAATATGAAAATGTCATTTTCATTATTTACCTAATATGTTACATCCTTCCCCCTTTTGGGAATAGGGTCCTACGAATTTTAAAATTGGGCTCAGAAACATCATTAAAAGTACCACATCGAAAAGAATGTGAATAAAAAATTCACTTTAAAAGAATGAAATTGAAGTAAAAATGTTCACTCGATATAACACCTACTAGGATTCCATGTATAAAAACTTGGACTCAGAGGAGAAACTATGTGTCATGTTCTGGTGGCGAGTGACAGAAAACATGATCATGAGATGTTTAACCACCAGAAAACCTCAAACATAAGATTGGTTAAACAGTCTTCGGTTTCCCTGTAAGAATAGTAAACAGAAAATGTTGTTTTTTTATGTTTAATAAAATAATGTTGGAGAATTTATTTATGATACTGACTAAAGACATAAGGAAATCTAATTACTTTTAAACCAGAGTTTCATCATTTAAAATGTTTCTATTAAAAACCCATCTTTTCTCCAAACGATGAGTATTAAAGATTAATTGGTCCCGCCTGATGCTATATAATCAACATCTAGAGAACATATAATCCATAAAATATGAAATATATATTTCCCTTTACTTTAGACATTATCCAAAACAAAAACTATTACAAAAAGATCACATAATTGTCAAAAAAGGATAATACATTAAAAAAATAAAACTACACTTAATCACCAAAATTGAACAAACAATACCGAAATATTAACAAATTCCATTTAATATACAATTTTGCTTAAAATTTTCAAAATAATCCAAAAAATGTTTGTAACCCAATATTCAGAAGGATTAAACCACATTGTCTTGCACAAGAATGCTAACATTTATATATAAATTACATCGGCTACTCTTAATGTCTCATACCGAATTGTAATTAACCTAATCACATGTTTTCTATGATAGTATAATCATTTCCATAAATAAACTGAATCACCATATGTCTACAATAAAAATATATAATATTACTAAATAAAATTTTGACCATTACTCCACAAATTAAATCCAATAGTATTTTATTTTCCTCATGCATACAGTGTTTCATGAAAAGAGAGAATGTATTAAAAAATAAAATTTGTAACATAATCACCAAATCATTTTCCTATACTATGGATATCCATTTGATAAACCATATGTTAAAAAATTAAACAAATTATTGATCCATAAAATCAGATAACTCGAAATTAATTAGTCATACTCAATTGAGACTTCATGTAGTCCAGTGGTTGGTGATAAATCCCAATGGCACTTTGGTTGTGGGATGGATTATTACAGGTTTTTCTAGCATGACGGGTTGTCATACGGTCTACGTGTAGTCCATTTTCAAAAAATATATTGTTTTATAACATTCCCAGTAATGAGATAAATTCATAAAAAATTACAATAACATATATAAACCACAAATGTTATCTCATACATCTCATTTTCTTCCCAAATAGTAATAATGTGTAATTTCCTCAAATTCAAGGATAATATAACCCCAAATAGTTCTTTATAACTATGTTTACAAGAGAAAGGTTAATTATTCTTTGAATAAAAAAATTCACATTTAAAACCATAGTTTTGCACATACTAGAAAACATCATTTAATTCCATCCTATCATTAACACATTTAAACATATCATCATCTATAGATCCAACATAACTCATCAAATTCTAAAATGTATAAATCTATAATTAGAATTACATTAGGAATTTGAAATCATATATTTCTATAATGCTATTGATATCATTCCTAAACCTTATTTGTAGGACATCTATTTGTATAATAAACATTCCCACAACATTGAAAAAATTAAATTGATCCTTCAAGATGGACATATTTTCCATTCCATGAGTCAACTAGACGCTTCCTTTTTCTATGCCATGTTCATGCATTATGACCTTCAGTACCACATCATTAGCATCTTCCTGTCCATTTCAAGAATTTATCTAGGGGATTCATTCAACATACTTGAATCATTGTTTTTGAATAATCATAACATTATGGGTAATTACTCAAACACCCATTTGAATTTGTTTCTATAATATACGATTCCTTATAAAAATAACCAAGGTTCAGGTGGTCAATCATGAATCCAAATAGTTTGTTGAGAATAACCACTAGTGTTTTAATTTAATCTCTCATTTAATTATATTGATTATTCAGAAAACTGTCACAGTTTTCTTCATATCCATTATTAATTTGGTGCCTGGTAAATCCATCCATTTAATAAAACCAAAAATCCCAGTGAGAGTATATCATTAAAATCATCATATAATATATGGCGAGGAGGGTAGACACTAAGGTTAAATTATTCATGTTATCTTAAACCCATTCAATTTATCAAAAATAACTATGTATTTTTATAATATTTTAACAATTATGGTTATGTAACTTATGCATAAATTACATCCTAACCACTAAAGTTATTTAAATCATCCATTGATACCATCTATAAGTACCCAGTCATAAACATTATATAATCATAATTTCAGTTAATAATTCAAATTGAGGATATTTTCAGGTTTACTATTTTTAGATAATTAAGCCATAAATATTACATTACATCTCAAAAATTACCAAGTAGATTGTTATGCTCTATCCACATTTTTCACAATAATAAAACTCCTTACAAAAACAAGAGTACTTTTCTTGATATAAATCTTCTTAAATTCATCCTTTCTCTAACCCTTCCTTATACCCTAAGAAAGACATTTCGAAAACATGGTATAAGAATAAAAACCTTATGAAGGGTTATAAAACAATGAAATAAAACATTATTCCATCAATACATACAAATAAATGAAATCATTCTTTTCTATCTTTAACATACCAAAAAAAATCATAAGATTTATCAATAACACATGAAAATCAGAAATCATTACGATAACATTTGATATACATAACATACTTATGTTGTATCTTTCACAGCTATGAAGGGAGATACATTTGGAATACCCATCACAAAATATTCCCTAAACTTTTAGAATAAACATAAACCTTTACCTCCTTTACATTAACCAATGCATTGGATAGTTATATTGGGATCACCCACATTATGTTTATCACAAAACAACCCATATATAGAATAAATGAACAAGAACCATACCATATTCATAACACATAAAACAAGAATAATGGAATAATAACATTTACACATTTCATTTATATGATTTGAGTTCAAGATATTGACTTAATCAGATCATTAAAAACATCCACAAAGAGTAGGTTTGAATCAGAGTTTCCTAAACAACACTGAAACATTTGATAGGGTTTCACAATTTAATACATTCATGTCCATATAAATAAATCCTTAAAGTCATTTCAAATACATTGAAATAGAAGGGAAGGTTTTAGAAAAATAATTCTTTGAAAAATTTAAAATTTTACTTTAGCAAATGAATTTTTTACCACTTTAGAAAAACTTGAATAAAAATCAATATGGTATAACATCAAAGACAACAATAAATTTCATGAGAATAAATAAATTAATTATATAAATTGTCAAAAGGGTTGTATATACACCTTATTTGATAATAATGTTACAAAGTATCAAGATATGTCTAAATGGAATGATATTGAGACGTAATCCCTTACAATGATTGTATCATGTTATTAAAGATAAATCTATGACATAATTATGTGTGGAAAATATAAATACATCCAATATAAATTGATATTATGTATAAAACTCTCAGATTTAATCCACACATATTTATATCAAAACACAATCAATAAGTTGATGTTTAACCCAATGAATTGAAATGAGGTTAAGAAGTTTCCTTGCAAAAATTCGGTAGCTTAACAACGTCACTTAAAAATTCAGAAAATTTGTTGATGGGAGCGAAAAATGGTCTCTCATCATATGGAGATAAAATTTATATAAATAAGGATATATAAGTACAAATCCTAAAATTTAAATTTTAAAATTTAATGACCTCACATAAAAGAAGTCTTTGACAAAAAGAAGACGGTGAAAGGTTCCCTTACAAAGATCATTTTGTAAATAAAATAGATTGGATATTTCTACTCACTATAAGAACAAATAAATAAAGTATAAATATATGATAAGATTTAAAAATCAATTTTTCACATAATCATGGAACTGCATAAAAATGAAAGAGATGATCAACCCAAAGAATGGAAATTGGGTTAAGAAGTTCCCTTACCTTGTGTCTAAGATGACTTGTTTGTTCTTTAATCTCTTGAATAATGAACTAATGTTATTTTATAATTTCCAAATAACATTTTCATGTTTATTATTCTTTTTATAATAAATATTACCAATTTATATAAACTACATAATCATTCAATATAATAATAGTTGTTTTTTCTACAATTGGTACTTGAGTCCAAAATTAACTTATTATAATTACAAGTTATCCTTTTGGTCAAGAGTCCATTATCTCAAAAAATATATTCATGATTTATATATCATATGTATCATTTATATACATTATATATATATATGTATTTATAATAGTACATAACATTAGGAGATAATAAATGACATGTATTGTTCTAGGAGACCGTGAGTCGTACATACACATGAATGCTACTTTAATTTCTATTTTTTATTTAATGATGTTAAAAAATATTCATACAAGAGTATAGTATAATTTCATTGTAATATAATATATAATTTCATTAACTCCGTCCTGTATATGTTACATGTATGGAATGAATGTGTCAGATCACTTTGATGGAGCGGTAGTCCACAAACTACTCAAAATTCAGGTATAGCCACAGACCTATAGTTGCAGTTTTATTGGCCGGTGGCTATACAATTTTAATTTCCTTAGTTTAATTAAACCATTATTGTTATACTCCGTCTGTCAATTATTTGGTATCAGTCTCATCCTCCCTAATTCTTTACTCACCTCGCTCCTCTCCTAGATGAATTCTCCCCTAGACGAATTCCCATCACTGTGTCGCCATCCTCCCCGCCGACTTCTCCTCCCCGGAGAATTATCCTCCCAGACCTCTCCTAACCACAATGGCCTCCTCCCCGGATTCTTCTCCTTCCCGAGATCTCCTACCCAAACACTCCTACCTATCCTCTCCTCACCATGGTGCCCTCTTCATTGATGAACACTCTCACCACGGTGCCCTCCTCCCTGAAGACCTCTCTCACAACATCACCCTCCTCCCCAGAGACCACTCTCACCCTGGTGCCCTCCTCCCCGACGACATCTCTCACAGCAGAACCCTCCTCCCCAGAGACCTCTCCCATCGAGCACCCTCCTCTCAAATGACCTATCACTACGGTACCCTCCTCCCAGAACCTTCCAATCAATGTACGTATTTTATACATTCTAATTTCACCAATGATATGATTTTAAGGTTGCATTGTGACTTGTGGTTTCATGTGTTAAGTGTAATTCAAAGGTGGCTATCCATTATAAATGATGTGAATGGTTATATGGGAATATCATTAGAAAATGGTACAGTTCGTCCATTGTCTATGTAGATTCTGGAATATTGTTTTCATTACCTGCATAGTTAGTTCCAATTTGGAAGTAGCAATGCACAGATAGAATTCAGTTAGCCATACCATGTATACAAATACTACAAATAATTAATGGATTATAAATTATGAGTTTTTCCATCCAAGATATTTACTAATTTCTCGCATCTTATCTTCACACCCAAACACTGGTACCCTTCCCTAGGTTCTATGTCCCCCCCTCTAGGCTTAAGATAATATTATTCATCCAAATTCTAAATTTAGAGTCGTTGGTTATGTTGGATATACAATGGTTATCATGTGATTATTACTCCTTTCCTTCATCAATTGTCATTCTATCTCCTACATTATATTCATCCATGTTAATTCATACTATTTTTTGTTCATTTGTATTTTTTATTTATTTCCCTCAAACTGGATAGAAGCGAAGCTTGATTATGGACAATTGAAGAGTCCTTAGTATAAGGTAGCTGGTCCATGTATTTTTCCTTACTATATGAATTTATTAGAACAATATATTTTCCTTTCAAAATGTAATTTCTATCTCTCACCCTTAAAATGTGATATTTATAATTTAGATACTAATGTCTTATAATAAACATGAAATGTACTATTAATAGAACAATTGGTTTTTCTCATAAACCCAAACCACTAAATGGGTGTGTTTCTTTTGTGGTTGAGATATATGCTTCATCTAAAAGATTATTAAACCATTTTGGTAAATACATTAACTGATTATAATTTTAATTTCTTTCACAATTTTGATTACAATTGAAGGTGTGATGATTAATCCCACATGCAAGGGATGACTAAATTGAATTAAGAAACATGATAATGATAACCAACATAGTACATTTTATAATTAACCACAATAGAGGTGTGTTGACTTATTAAATAAAAAGGTGTATCTAAATAATAATATTTGAATGATGAGATTCTATGACCATCCCATGGGAATATTGTTTTTATAATAAAAGAAACACCCCCATTTTAATTATTTAATTCATTTATGGAAATATTATAGGCATAAATATTTCATTGTAATGAATTAAAATGTAGTAGGTAATGTTTTCCCACATGACACTATTTTTTATAAGTACATTAAATTGACTAAAAATAATGATCAAAGAGATTCATTTCTCCATGGATACTTTCATGGACTATGATATACATATGAAAGTATGGTGCAGACATCCTATAAATAGTTCACCAAGACATTATTTTATTACCTTATGATACTCAGTCATAGAGTCCCTTATATATTTTGAATCATTTTTATAGATTCATTTAGAAATGATTTCTTTGATATTAATTTTGAAACATGGGAATGGTGTCCATCAGGAATGATATTCATTATATATTGGATACTAGTGCATGGAATTACTTATGCATTTTTATACTCAAACATGGAATCCCTCATGCATAGTGCCTCATTAATGTTGTGACATATGAGAATGGTTTCTAATATATGATGTGATTATTAGAAATGGGGTCCATTATATATTATGATAGTTAGGTATAGAATTCATCTGCAGTAGATTCCCTTACAAATTATGATACTCTAGGAATTTTGATCCATATGTTGTGATACAAGGGTCTTTCACCTTGTACATAGCACCCCTATATGATATGTGATCATTTTTTTGTATTCCTTGGATCTAATTCTAAACCCAACACCAATTAATCTATATCTAGGAAATATATTATCTTCTAAATGAATATATATACATGATGGAAGGTATGAAGATATATACAATCTTATTCCATTGAAAATATGGTTGATCATGTGTCCTGGATGAAAATGAGAATAAATTTATTACATTTAATTATTTTTTATAAAATTATTGATACACATTCTCAATGTTATATTTTATAATAAATGAAAAAATAGATATTGAAACCATTGTTGTTGGCCTACTAATTATATTGAACACCCTGTTTGGGATGGTTTTCCACTATTGTGCCCTAAAAGACAACATGGTTAAAGGATTAGGTTCTGTATCTTTCATTCATCAAATTCTTCTTTAATATGGGAGTTATGAGAAAAAATATGTTATGGAAATTGGGATAGTTAGGAAGATATGATTTTTTTAATTTTTATAACATTTAATATAACTGTACTGTATTTTATTGTAACCACTTTAGTATGTTTACTGATTTAAATTTTATAGCTTCCTATGAACATGATTGTATTATTGTATAGCTGTAATTTTCTATTTTATTATTTATTGTTATGATTTGATTCTATGTCATTCATATATAATTCTTCTTTTTGATTTAGTTATTGTATAGTGATATGATACTATTTTTATAAGGTTATAGGCTCTCTATTGTACCATAATTATACCCCCACTATTGGCTGGATGCCTCTGACATATGCGGTGGCACTCACATAGCCATGTAACCAACTATCTTGGAATCTTTTTAGTGGCTCTTGGGTTGATATTTAAAAAGTTTTATAAGAGGTTACTTTTTATATTATCGTGCAATTTTTTATGTCAGATATGATTCTAGGAATGTGTCTGTTCAGGGAACATAATCATATATGGGAGTGTTCAACCAATGCAAGGGGAAAAGACTAAGTGTTTAGGGATGATACTATGGTCTTACTGATAGTTATTAAAATTGACTATGATTTCACCTTGAGTGATTGATTTAAAATTTTCTTTATATAGATTTCTGATATTAGGGTATTTTATCCTCTGGTTTAATGAAATGAACATGTTGGTTTATTCATCATTCTAGAAACATAGAGATTCAAATTCCATGAATGTTCCATGATATGGGGGTTTCATAACATGATTTTAGGTTATATGTGATATTTTACTTAAGTGATTTTATTACTTTATTCAAGATTATTTATCATTATCTACCTATATACATTGATTTTGCATACTCTTATTTATAAATCAATATTATTTTCTAACATGTGATATCATTCCTTTTGATAATTGTGATATATGATTGGTTATTAATGTGTTAGCATCATCTTAAATGGTTTTTCCCTATAGTGTGTGATGGTGCTACCTAAACTAACAAATATTGACAAGTATCAATGATGAAGCATATGTTACATATGCTAATAAATTTTAGTAATGGATAAATGGGTTTCAAAAAAAATTAGGTTGTTCTTGGGCCTTCATAAATTTGAAACAGTAACCCATATAATCAAACCATTATAAATGGACTTGCTATATTCTATAGTCAAAGATAAAGTCCAATTTATAGGAACATGAATTGAAATAATTACATATAAATACATGTATCATTGTTATTTATAAATGGTATTGAATCTTACATAACCATGGTATATACTAAAAGTTTATTCATATAAATAATTTTTACCATTATGAATTATAGTACCTACAGAATTTCATCTTGACAACACATGTTAATAAATTCCTAAATACACATCTATACCCATGTAGGTCATTTAAGGAAAGTTTCTAATGGGATAACCCATTAATAGTGTTTTTAAACATTAATAAATAAATAAACTATTGTTTGGTGGCATTTATGTGAACCTTGGATGGATATGATTGGACACACCTAGGTCACATTAATATAGATATTCCATATGAAATAACCCAATTGGGGTATGATTGTTCCTTGGAGTTATGGGTTTTAATGTTATTTTAGATTCTTATATGATGTTATGTATAGATTTATTTTGTCATATTACATAACATGTTTCTTACAATTAATAGAATACCTTCTAGCAAGTTTGAAATGTATTATTTTTTGGATTATTTTATTTGAAATGACAATTGCAACATACATGGCGTTTTTCTCAAGAACCTGAAATTGAAATATTATTTTACTAATCCAAATATAAAAAAATTTATGTATATGTAACATACAGAATTAAATTTATAAGATAAATTTCTTAATATTTTGATTGTATGGTAGATAAATAATTATTGCTTCTAAATAATTTTTAGATTTCTTATCATTGTTTCATAGGAGAACTATCTAAATAACGAAAAATATGTAATTATTTTCCATAAATGAAACTGGATGTTCAATAAAAGAAATCCTTGGAATATTTTGAGAAAAAATTTGATGAAATGTAATGCCTTAAAATAAACCTAAATATGGTGTTATTAGTTATCAACCTCATGTACTAGAATTTTTAATGATCAATTGATAGTTTCCTTAGAGAGGGTATATGAGTGTGTCCCATGGGATTATTTATCTATAAATTGAACTAAAATGAAGCATTTTTGAGCCTAGTGACCTCTTAATAATATCCTACCTTTATTGTTGATGCTTTCTTCTTTTGTAAGGGGCCATCCTTAGGGAGTACGATCCCATAGAATATAAGAAAAATTAAAATGTACCTGAACCATTTCAGATGTGTGGTTCTGTTTGGGTGAAGTTTATCACTTGTAGGAATCGTATATTTTAAATTGAAACCTTGGTTAGATGGGTGATTGTGAAATTATTTTATTCTTGTTAGAGGCATGATCATCATGAAATTCACAGTTTATGTGGGATAGGCATTCCTTGGGAATTATTATCAACATGGTATATCATTTTAACATCAATTATTTTCTAATGTATGACTCCAAATTTATTAATATTATATAACTTTTTTGAGGAAATAAAACTCTAAAATTTCTAGTTCCATTTCTTTGGTGAATTAAGGAGGATAAACATGCCATTTTTTTCTTATATGGAATCTTGGGAAACTATTTTTCAATACAACCAGCACCCATCTTGTTGGATAAAAGATAAAACATACCATATGTGATTAGTGATAGTAGTTTGATTCATGATCTACAATACATTGATGACTGACCATCTCTAAGATAGATTGACATGGGTGATTTTGGAAATATGACATATCAAAATTAGCGAGATGATGATCCCAAGATGTTCAAGTGTTCTGATAAACTATTCATCCTAGTTATTGTGTTTGTCCCAATTTTTAAAAATAACACATGTGATCATTTATTAGAGGGGGATGATCAAGAGGGGGCAATGTGTCGGGAGGGGGAAGGTGGTGCAGTGTAAGGGGGGATATCTATGAAGGGGTGGGAGGTAGGGGCATCGTGAATGGAGCATGGGGTGTGCGGTTGAAGGGTGAGGGGGTTTGGGGTGCAGGGGGAGGGGGTGGGGGTTGTCCATGAGGGAGGGTTTCTGGGGTTAGTAGAGAAGTGTGTAGGGGGTGTGGGGTGTAGTTGGGGGGGGGGGATGGGGTGTGGGGGTTCAGGGGGGTATCCAGGGTGGTAGTGTGTAAGGAGGGGTCAGGGGGTGCAGGGGAGGGGTCTGTCCAGTGGGGGAGGTGGGGGTAGGGAGTAGGGGTGCAGTGGATCTGGGGGTCTAGGGGGGAGGGTTTACCAGGAGGGGAGGAGGTGTCTGGGAGTGGGGGGGTGGCAGTTTTTAGGGAGGGGTAAGGTGGTGCAAGGGGAGGGGGGGTGAAGGGGTCTAGGTGAGTAGTGTGTAGGGGGTAGGGAGGGGGGAAATGGGAGTGGTGTTGCAGGGGGAGGGGGTGTCCAGAGGGAGGAGGGCGTTTAGAAGGGTGGGGGGTGTCCGGGGGGTGTCCATGATGGAGGGGGAGGGGTGTCCAGGTGGGGCTTCCCATCAGTGAATTATATAAAAAAACATAATAGTGCATTGTAAAAACATCTACTTTTTAATGTGGGAGTTTGAGGTACACTAAAACAATCATATATGGTCATAGAATGGTGTGACTATTCATGATATTTTTTTAATTTGAAACATTTATCAATTCCCTTAACCATGATTTTTGTTATTATTTTTTTATTGATATGTTATTGATGGATACTTATTATCTTATGAAACAATACATATAATGTTAATTAACATTTTTATTATATATTTATTATAGGTTTATATACCTCCATATGGATAGATACTGGATTTACAACATTGATCAGGTCACTGATGAATTTCAGAAAGAGTTAAGATATTTCTTGGACTTTACATTCACTAATGATTTAGATGGCGGATTGATTTAAGGCCTGTGTTTTTATTGTGTTGGAAGACCATTGATAACTCGTGAGGATGTGAGTTATCATATCACTAAATAAGGTTTACAAAAAAAAATTCATGTGTCGAATCCCAATAGGGAAAAAGTGCAAGGGGTGAATCAAATTGATTCAGTGGAAAAGATTGGTATAAAAAATCTAATTTCTGATCGGTTTCCATTTTTTCTGAAGCCAGCTTTATATATACACCAGTTCAGGAGGAAATGAATATTAGAACACAGTTTCCATCTATTAATCAAGATGATGAAGTTGAGAGTCTTAGAAAGCTGATGGAAGATGAAAATAACCCAATATATCAGGCATGTGGAAAATGAGAAAACATGAGTTTTTAATGATATTATATCATGGAAAAGTAATATATGGATTCATTAATACTGCAGTTTACTATCTCCTTTAATTTATTAAGAATTTACTACCTGATGATTCAATTATTCCAAAAAATTATTATATGGCATCAAAGTTGGTTGGAAATTTTGGATTTTCATCTATTAAGAAACATTCTTACTCTAAAGATTGTTGTCTGTTTGGAAATGAAACTACAGAGGTAAGTTAGTGAAAACAGTGATACACATCAAGGTGGAGACTGAACCCAATCTTTTATACCAGTGAAATTGATGTGGAACATTCCATTAATTCCCATGATTCAAAAAATATTATGTCAGAACAAATGGAAAAGAATATGATATGGCATGAAGATGAAATAAATAAAGATAACAATCAAATAGTGCATCTTGTAGACAAGTTGGCTTGAATGAAATTTTATAGCTTACATTCTGATTTTTCATCTGACCCATGAAATTTTATATTGGGATTATCCTATGATGGTTTCAACCCATTTCTCCAAATGTAGACTTCGCATAGTACTTGCTCTGTTTTCATTCACATTTATAACTTTCCTTCATGGATGTGTATGAAGAAGCCATTTACTATCATGAGTATATTTGATATCTGGACCGAGTGATCCTAGAAATGATATTAATATTTATATGCATCGATTAATTGGGGATATAAAAGAGCTTTGAATTGTTGTGGAAAAGGCGTACGATGCATTCAAGAAGGAGTAAATTATTTTTCTTGAAACTTTATTATGGACGATAATTAATTTCCATGACTACAGAATGATGTCTGTGGGAGAAATAAAGTGAAATTATACTTCCCTATTTGTATAAAAAATACACTTTTCCGAAGATTAATGTTTTGACGAACATTTAGCTTCGTAGTGCATCGGTAATTTCTACCGATGGATCATCCATACTGGAAAAATCAAAGACATTTTGATAATGCAGCCGAGAAAGATCAGACACATCAATGAATGTCAGGGAATTATATTGTAAAAGAATTTGATGATTTGAATTATGATCATCACAAAAGTCGATCAAATATTAGAAAGTGAAAATATGTTAATTTGAATTCCAATAACAATTGGAGAAAGAAAATCATATTCTTTGATATGTCTTATTGGTCATCGAATTTATTGCATCATTGTTTGGATGAAATTCATATCGAAAAAATTTTGTGATATGTTACTTGTTTCTATTTTAAATGTCAAAAGGAAAAAAAGATGAATTTTAGTATCGTCATGATTAGATGGATTTGGGTATAAGAGAAAAACTTCATCCTGAGTTAATTGGCCAAAATAAGTGGAAATTATTTATTCCCTATTATTTGATGACAAATGTGGAGAAGAAACAATTTCTTCAAGTCTTTGAATGTTTAATCTTTCAAGATTGTTAGTCAAGTAATATTTTGAAATGGGTGAATAAAGAAGATGTGAAACTATAATATCATAGTTCCTATGATTTCCATGTCTTGTTACATGAGTTAATTAATATTTATAGTCAAAATTTACTTTCACATAATGTTATATTAGATGTGATTAGGTTATTTTATTTCTATCGAGACCTTTTTTCCAAAGGACTAATCAAAAGTATTATTCATAAATTGTAGAGATATGCACCGATTATTCGTTTTGACTTGGAGAAAATTTTCCCAACATCATTTTTCAAATGTATGTTACATCTGAAAGTCCATATTCCCACAGAAGTTCTTTTTGGATGTCCTATTTTGAGTCGGTGGATGTATCCTACCGAAAGAATGTTGTTTACATTGAAATCTTATGGGAGAAATAAATGTCACCCCGAAGGCTCTATTGTGAAATGTTATTTAGCACAAGAATTCATGGATTTCTATTCATCGTACATCACAAACATCACCACGAGGTCTAATCGATTTATGAGAACTAAAGATGAGAAATATGATCCTATTGAGACTCCATTTCCTTCACTACCTCAAATAGGGGGATATCTGGATCATACTCATTTTGTATATCAAGCAGGGAAGAGTGGGAAATGGCTCTTCATAAAGTATTATTCAATTGTGGCGTGCTTGATGATTGTATCAATTTAGTAAATTATCAAATATTATTTTTATTCATTATGTTATTTCTTCATATCTTCTGATATTTTTATGATTTCATATTTGTAGATAACATTTAGAAATTTTAAAAAAGAGACATCACTCTATATCTATTACGAGGAAGGAATTGTTGCACACCAAAAAGTTTGCATCATGGTAAAAGTCAAAGGTAATAGATTTTTATTTATTATCATAATGTAATCAAATTTATCTATTTAATATTCAATGTTTGTATTATTTAGGTTTTAAATCCACCATGTAATGAATTACCAGATTATCTAAGAGTGTTTTCCATTAGTCAAAACGATGTGGTACGTGATTCTAATGCAATGGTTGTCAATGGATTTAATTTTTTATACATAACTATGAAAAAAATGGCAACACAGAATGATGGTGCAACAATAAGCACCACAACAGATTGTTATGCGAGTGCATCATATAGACAACCTTGGTCAGAAAATATATCATATTATGGTGTGGTTGAATGAATCATTTTATTAGATAACTATGCACACGATCATATCGCAATGTTGAAAGATAAGTGGTTTGATTCAATGACATGAAAAGGTATGCATATTGATAACTGTGGATTTAGAGTCATTGTTATTAATTGCCTGCTTCACACTGATGAACCTTATATTCTTGCGTCACAAAAGAGACATGTGTTTTATGTAACAGAACCGTTAAAACAAAAAATTGGTGTAATAGATTATGTTATTGCTAGAAATATTTTTATGAATACATGTATGACAATGATATTTTGGATGAACCTATCAGTATTTATTTGAATTTTGCATTTGATAAAGCAGATGACTCAATTTCTAGAATTGATTATGAACTAGAAATTTTCACAGAGCACACAAAATGATGACACATTTGTAAGTATTTACCTAAAATTATCACAATATTGTATGTTTTTTTTAAACTTCCGTACATTATATTAAATTTACTACTATATTCTTTTCCATTGATGAATTTAAAACTATTTATAGTTTGACCAATTTTTGTTTAACCACATATATTGTAATTCTTAAACATCGAAAATTCATGATAATTAATCAAAATATATATCAAATTGATAACTTATCTCACTGTTTTATGATACAATTGTATTATATTACATTTATCATTATTTCTATTTATTTGAGAAAATTATTTAAAATATCTAGGTCAAAATGTCTGAATAATATGATATTAGAAGAAATAAAAGATTAAAAATGAAATTAACAACATATTTCTCATCTGGATAATAGAGTAAGTACAATTTTGGTTTGAATATTATGGTCTTTCATATTATTTATTTTGTTATCATTCATTTTATTTTATCATCTATGTTATTTTAGTCTACATCGTCGAGGAGAGAGTTGTATTACACTACCAAGGATGATTGTATCGTGGGGGGTATTGATTCTATATTTCACCCAACTACTATGCTTCTTGAGTCACTAGAAGTTAATCCTCCCATTATTCCACCTCCATATTATCCATACCCATATTTTCCATATCCCTTTTTTCTCGCACCGACATTAGATGGTAGTTCTCAGACTCATATCTCTCCTTATTTTTCATTCCCACCATCCACTGTATAGCGCATTGTGCCCCATATAACCCAATTCCATATCCATATCCATATCCACCCTCATCTATACAAAGTTATCCAGCTATATTACATAGTAATCCTACATTAGATATCCCACCTACCACAGAGGCTACTCCCCTTATAGAGTTTTCACTTCATGGGATAACATATCCCTCATCTACAATTAAGTGTTTAAACAATACTGTTAGTGATTATTGATAAATCTATATATATTATTACCCTTTTTAAAATAATTTCATAATTATTTTTAGTATCTACCAGACGAAGAGGCCGCTCAGAAATGCGAGAGGCTTATAATCAACACACGCAAATCATGCTTGAATACAATGAGGAAAGAGCTATAATTAAAAAATGGTATGGTATGTAAAATATTTATGGGAACACTTTCGAGACAAAACAATATCATTCCGGTTCAACCAATACGTTAGAGGGAAGTTGGAGAACAAATAAATAACAATTCCAAGGAAGATATTTGCGTACGTAATTTCAATCACCCTTTATATATATTAATATAAAATACTTTCTTAACAAATATCTTGTCCATTGTATCTTCGATATAGTTTTCCTGATTTGAAAAATTCCAAAGCATCAAGGTTAATGGATTTATGTGAAATGTGGCTAGCGTACAAGTATGAATTATATCTTCATTAGAAAAAGAGAGTTGGCCCAAAGCTTGAAGAAGTACAAGTGATTCATGATTTTCTAATATCACAATACAAAGAGATGATCATCTATTGGAAGATTCAAGAGTTTAAGGAATTTGTTATATATATATATATTCATTTATTTATTTTAAAACGAGTTTTATTTATGTTGATGAAATTATATAAGTATTTTTTTATAAGAGAAATCAGACAGAAATAAAAATAATAATAGTGGAATGAAAATTGTTTATACTTGTGGACACACTTCACTCTCAGATCTTGAGAAAACATAGGTAATTTAATATTTAAAATTTTTATATTCATTTAGTGTAATTTTTTTGAAATCCAATATGGATTTATTACTATTTTTTCCAAAAAAAATAATTGAATATCAAGGGTATCATTCCTCGCTCTACTTTGTTTTGTATAAGCAGAAAAAAGAAAGAGGGTATTGTGCCAAATACTGACACCAAGAAGTCGATTGTATGTATATTTCAATTTCTTTTAATTTTACTGAATTTAATTCCATATATTATTTTATCTTTATAATTTGTGTAATATATAATTCAACATAATGCTTTGGAGACATTGGCAGAAAAATAACCCAACAATTTGGGCCTGAACAATAATTTACATCAGGTATTAGGCAATGAGAATCAAGGAAGAGTGTGTTGTCGACCTGGGAGAAAGAATGTACCATCTCAATACTGGTTTACTGATAATGTTTATTTGAGAACAAGTTATGGTTTGGTCACAGTGGAATAGATGAATTCTGAAATCAAATAAGCAACTCAAAAAATAGAAAAGGAAATATTTGAAAATATGACAAAAGTTATGTGTTCTATTTCTTCTACACTTTCACCAGAAGTAGCTACAATGGTTGACACATGTTTTATGGAGATGAATTCTGCTAAATTATATTCTTCACCCGGATCTTGAGCTAGAGATGGAGTAGGAGCTATTTCCAGAGCTGGTCCTAGTGTCGGTGCCGGTTCCGATGCTAATTTTGATGACGATGCTGTTGGTGAGAGAGTTTTTGATGGTGTTTTTGTAGGAGGCATAGATGAGGGTTATCATGAATCTTATGATAATTATATTGAGACACACTATTGAGGTGAATTTTATTTTTTTATTGTTAATATGTGTAATTTTATTATGAAATTAGGTTTGATTATTGTAATACTGAATTGTATTGCAGTGTTTCTGACTGTTTCTACATATATTGAATTATGCTATTATAAGATATGCTTGTTTATGTAGTAGTTATGTTTTATTATTATTATATTTAATTTTATCCTCCTCCAATGTGACCATCATACCTCCTCGATGACGTTGCTCCGAGGTACCCCCTCTATCTCCTCTATCACAGCTCTGATGGCATGTAGTCCAATTTTAAATTTTTATTCTTGAGGATGTCACAAAATTAGTTTCACTGATCTTGCAATTATTTTGATTACTTGGACTAGTATATAGGATAGCGATGCATGCTATACAGATAACCAACAAGAAAACATAGCCGATGAAATTGATTTTCTCGCACGACTTGCAACATGCATTTGTGTGGATATAAAATTCATGAGGTAATGATTATTTTATACCATTTTTGTAAGACATTAGTAAAATTTGTTGTGTTTTTAATCAAATTTACATGGCATAAACCATTCTTATTTAATTGGTGATTTCAATTTTACTCTTGAGTATGCAATATTCGATCTTCTGGACATTGGTTTGTATCATGGATGGATAGTCGATCTTCAGGTATGCACATTTGAATCTTGTACCATTAAATTTTTTTTATAAAAAATGATACATTATGTGCATTCATTCATCATATTTATTTAATGTTCAATTTCTATATTCATATTTGGTTCACAGAGTGTTGGTTCTCAGATCACTTCAAATGTTTGTGAACAATTTTTATTATCCCGTATTGGTTGTGAGAAGACATATTTTTCTACTATGATTAAAGGGACATTATTCCATTGAAACCATTCTGATGTACATTATTTTTTTGTTCATATATGTGGAGGATAGTAAAAAAAGACACTACTTCCATCCCGTAATTATTATCTACATGATACAACTGGGGTAGAAGTTTTTTGTGGCAATTGGGAGACCAATAATAATGAATTCCCTTGCCAATTACCCCAGATGAGGGGAGATATTCCACTTTTGGAAGAACCTTTTTAGCTTTAGTGTCTTCTGGTGAGAATTCCCTAGAAAGGAATAAAAATTGAATCAAACTATATTGTCATGTTTTTATACATTATAATCCGTTATTATTTTTGGATCTTCACTCCTTTCATTAATTGGATTATTCTGGAAACACATTCTAATTTTTAAATATGACTAGGTCCTAGAAAAGCTCACATGGAAGAGTATGTATCCACTTATGAAGATGTGTGTGAGTTTTCGTTTCATTTTAATGATCATTCACTATCATTCATGTCCCATAAATAAGTGGTGATGGGTGATGAGTCAGTTCAATAATTATTGTTTCCAGCTATAGAGGTCTTTGTGGACAAACCACTTGGATCTGGCAGGGATGGATGCACTTCTAGAGGATACTGATATATATTTCTATTCTTCCATCACGTTATCCCAGATTTAAGAGAGTTTTGGAGATGTTTAATAATTATTTAATACTATAAACCTTATATATATATTAATTATCTCCTAATATTGTGGTTTTGGAGATGGTGAATAATTTTGGGGTACTGGGTGCAGTGCAACGACCCAATCTTTTTGAGTAATATATTAACTTACTCTTAATGATTTAATAATATGTTAATGGTCAATGCAGAAAGAAGAGGCGATGGCTTCATCCAGTAGACTCGACCCTTATAAAGCCCACTTATCAGAGCTTGGGAAGGAGGTAGCATCTGTGGGCTTCGCTTTGGACCAAGCCCAAGCCGAACTCCAGCGTGTCAAGCTTGAACGGAAACGCCTACGGGAGAAGTTCAAGTTAGTAGAGATTACTACTAGGGAAATTTTATCTGAGCCTCCCTCAGATTCTCTCACCATAGCACACCTTACACTTTGGTCTTATGCCGGTGTTATAAGGGGCTATGTGACGAGACCCTAGCTTCCTTGTGTAATCATTTCGGGTGAATAAAATGAGATTTCTTTCTTTAGTGATGGTTGTGAAATTTCAAATGTCCAGATAATTTTAGAATGTATTTTATTGATGAATTTTTGAAAAAGGGATATTTTAAAACATTTATGTAAACCCTAAATAACTAATGATGTGTAATGGTTTTCAGAAAATGGTCTTCTACAAAAGTTTTCAGTAAGGAATTTGGAGTCTAATAAGATCAACATAATTTTTGATGAATAGTAAATTATGAATAGTGATTTTAAACTTACGATTAGTAATATGACCAAATGGATTAGTAATTTCACTCAAAGAAAGTTTTAATATAATTTAGACACCTAGATTAAGTAATGTGATTCAATAAAATGGGTAAATAACAGTTTCATAAATTATTAGTCAAGTATTAGTTGTTTCGGATGAATAGTGTTTTTTAATTAAAAATTTAATTAAAAATAATTAGAAAAATATTTTTATAAAAATGACTTTATTTTTGAACTCAGAGCATCGATATTATGTTAAGGTAATTTTTGGGGATTTTTCTAAAAAAAATGAATTTTCGATGAATAGTGTTTTTATTTAAAAATTAAATTAAAAATATTTAGAAAATTATTTTTATAAAATGGATTTCATTTTTGAAATCAGAGCATTTATATTTGGTTAAGGTGAAATTTTGGGGTTATTCTGAAAAAGTTGAATTTTCAGTGAATAGTAAAAATACAGTTTTAGGGTTTCGGTATGTTTAATGACATCATAACGGTGTCATGATGATTTCATGAGATCTTTTGAGGGTTGGCCGGCCAAGGGTGATGAATTATTGTTTTGGGGGCCCCATGTGGACTAACTCCATGATAAATGCCATGGGAGAGCACATGGGTTTGAGAAAAGCACATGTGAGGTGTCTCTTGGCCATTAATGCTTTGTCCCCTCACTTTACCTATAAATACCCACCCTTTCCTCCTTTCGTTTTCACTCCCAACTCTACCCCAACGAAGTTCTGGTCTTATTACCTTCCAAGGAGTCCTCCCAAGGTGCCCCCAAGCCCTCAAGGTCCAAAACATTGAGTTTCAAGAGTCACGTTTTAAGGTAAGGGATCTGACATCTCTCTTTCTTTTCATGTAATCCTTTTTATGTCATTCCTTTTATGCTCCATGTTCTTATGTGAGAGGATGTTCTTTTATATTCCTCTTACTGCCCTTTTCATGTTTATATGATGAGAGATCCCCTCTTACTCTCATCATTTCGTTTTATGAATGTTTAAGTGACGCCGTTAGGCTGCCGAATTTTTAAGGGATTCTTTCACCCTTCTCATTTTTCAAGTTCGATTTTCATTTCAATTCTTTCAAGTTACTTTTTATTATGATGGGGTATGATCTCTATATCTATCATACTGATCTTTTATGATCATATGATGAGGGACCCTATTTGATCTTGTCAAATCTTTTTTTTATTGAAGTTAAGTGACGCCGTTAGGCTGCCGAATTTTCATAAGAGAAATCTTATTTTTGTCTCACTTCCATGTTTTTCATTTCATAAGGTATATCTTTCAAATTTTATTACCATGTTCTTAAATCCCTCATATTCTGTCCCCCTACTGTTTTATGGATCATTTATGAGTGGGTGACCCATGTCCCCTCTCTTTCCAATGTTTTCTAAAACCTTGTAACATAGCCGTTATGTTGCAGAATTTTCGTCTCAAAATACCTCTCTCTTTTCTCAAAATTATTTTATGTAATAAAGTGAATACTCAATGGTCTTATTTCTACAAGGGTATTCACATATATATCAAAATTTTCCAATTTAAATTCTGGGATTTGCATACATGAGACCCGCTTTCCCTTTCCATGGGTTTAAAGTGCCGTAAAGATCATGTCTTTAAAGCAGTTTTTAAAACGTTATGATTATGAAATGAAACCCATTTATTTTATGATATGTGGGTTATTTATGAAATTATTTATGATGATATATGTGGCTCACATGATAATAAAGGAAAATTTAAGGGTGCGCCCTGATAGTGCTCCAATGCATTGGGTAATGATATAACCACTAGAGATTACAATTTTCACAATACCTTGGTGAATAACCTTGGTAATTTTCAAATGACACCTTGGGGATGGACCTTGGTGATATGTTCATGATTTTATATGTTAAATGATGTATCCACATCTTCAAGTTATGAAAAATGTTATTTTTATTATGAAATTCCTCATGATTTCTTTCTCAGGCCTTAAAGTTCTTTTCATGTCCTTATTGAAGTATATCAAGTTCACATTTAAAATGTTCCTCTTGTTTCCCTTACTGGGCCTTCTGCTCACTCTTTCTTTTGATGTATGTCCCCAGGTTATGAGATGCAGTAATGAACCTATGATGAACTTAAGGAGAAGCCTTTCAAGTGTTTAAGAAGAATGATTTATGTTGCTTTCATGTATTTTGTTCCTGGTTTCCAAGACACTAGACCTTAAAGATCCTCAGTTATGTGTAATATAATGAAATTTTATGTTATAAAATGTCGGGATGTTATAGTTGGTATCAAAGGATGGTTTAGTTATTTGTGGAAATTAGGATATAAAAACTTTAGGAAGAACCCTATAGAAAAGTTTAAATATAGGAAAACTTTCTGGTATTTTGGTAAGTATTGAGTAAGTGGTCTATCAAACAAATACATCCCTGTCTGGATACGAGCAGGTAGAGGCGGCTCTGGCACAGATGTACATAGGGGTAAAACCCGAAAACACCGCTTTGAGCTAGACTCGAACGGGAACTGGTGCACGATAACGGGCCTTGCTACACTCTTGGTTATGACACTCCCGGGGGATATGTTTGGTTAATCACAAGCTTTTTATGAATCATTATGAAAGAATTATAGAAAAGTGTAATTGTATAAGTATAAAGTCATAGTTAAAATATCCATAAATGAAATAATTTTCTCACTAAGGTTTTATTCTTTTAGAAAATGGCGGGCAATAGGAGGAACCGTGCCGATGGTGACCGCAATGCACCATGTGCTGACGGCCCTCCGATGGAAGCCGGAATGGAAACATTCATGCGAATGATGAACCAACTGACTCAAGTTATGAGTAATAACTTGAATCAAGCTGAGAGGCCGACCACACCACGAAGGGAACAACTTTCTGTTGAGTCCTTCATGCGTCAACGACCACCAACATTCAGTGGATCTACTGACCCATTGGTTGCGGAACAATGGATAAGCTCCATTGAAAAGATCTTTTCTGTACTTCGTTGTTCGGAACAAGAAAAAGTCACCCTTTCTATTTACCGCCTAGAGGGAGAAGCTGATCAGTGGTGGTCACTGATCAAAAACACAAAGCCACGAGGAGAGATGGAAGCTATGGAGTGGGAAGAGTTCTGGGGAATATTCTTTAATAAGTATTTCCCTCGTTCGATGAGAATGAGAATGGAGAAAGAATTTCTCGAGCTGAAGCAAAAGGAGAATGAATCAGTTGGAACCTACGAGATGAACTTCACAAGTCTTTCCCGTTATACCTCAAGCTTCGTCATGGACCCTAATGGGAAGGTTGATAGATTCTTTGGTGGACTACGACCTCATCTACGGAAGAATCTAGCCAACAGGGACTATGATAGCTATGAAGAAATTGTTCGAAGTGCTATGAAAGTTGAACTAGAGTTTGGGGAGACACAGTGGTCTCACAAATCTAATGAGAAGAAGAGAACTCTAGAACCATGCCTAGGAAGAATTTTTGATCAGGAAAGAGGTGGAAAGCATATGCATCATTCCACATGCAATAAATGTGGGAAGAAGCATCCGGGGAACTGCTTGATCGGAAGTGGTAAGTGCTATAGGTGTGGAAAAGAAGGCCATATTTCTCAGAATTTCCGTAGTGATGTGAAGCCTCAACTTCCCAACACTAACGACAGAGGAATGATGGTTCTGGCCCTACCCGAAGTCACATGCTTCAAGTGTGGACAGCTTGGTCACTTTTCTAATCAATGTCCAAATCTGAGGGTGGTGGAGGGGAATCACCATCAACCTCAGCAGAGGCCAAGGGAGCAAGGTCGTGCTTTCGCTATCACAACAGCTGAAGTTAAAGTCCCGAACGATGCGGTAGCAGGTACTCTTGTTGTCCCTCTCAAAACTAGCAAGTACTTTATTTGATTCTGGTTCTACGCATTCCTTTATTAACTCCAAGTTTTCAAGAAATATAGAATCAGTCCCCGAATTTCTTGAGGTAGAGTTGTCAGTCAAGACTCCAATTGGGATTATCCATGCATCAACAGTGTTTAGAGACTCTAGTGTTTACTTTAGTGAGCACAATCTTATCGCAAATCTAGTAGTCATTCCCATGTTGGAATTTGACATTATACTAGGGATGGACTGGATCTCAAAGTATAATGCTAAGATCAAATGCAAAAGTAAGGAAATCTCAGTAGTCTTGAATGAACGACCTACAGTTATCTTCCGAGGAGAGGTATCCCGAACTGATCCCTCTCTAGAAGCACCTCCTAATGCTTTCTTTATGGAGTTAATCGGTGATGAGGAAGAAGGGAAAGGGAGCATACAAATTGAAGATGTTCCGATTGTTCAGGAGTACATGGATGTATTTCCTAAGGAGTTACCTGGACCTCCCCCAGAAAGAGAGGTAGAGTTCTCCATTGAACTCGTACCTGGGTATCAACCGATATCAAAGACTCCGTATAGAATGGAAAATGTGGAGCTAGAAGAGTTAAAGAAACAACTCCAAGACTTGTTGGAGAAGGGGTTTATCCGACCGAGTGTGTCTCCTTGGGGAGCACCAGTTCTCTTTGTGAAGAAGAAGGATGTATCAATGCGGCTATGCATTGATTATAGAGAACTGAACGGGATCACAGTGAAGAACAGATATCCTCTTCCAAGAATTGATGATTTATTTGACCAACTTCGCGGGGCTCAATTCTTCTCTAAGATTGACCTTCGATCTGGTTATCATCAACTGAGGGTGAAGAAGGAAGATATTCCAAAGACTGCCTTCCGATCAAGATATGGGCATTATGAGTTTACTGTTATGCCTTTCGTCTTGACTAATGCTCCTGCTATTTTCATGGATTTGATGAATAGAGTCTTTAAGGACTACCTTGATAACTTTGTGGTAGTTTTTATTGATGATATTTTGATATATTCAAAAAGTCGTGAGGAGCATGAAGATCATCTGAGGGTTATTTTGAAAACTCTACGGAAGGAGAGGCTCTTTGGGAAGTTCAGCAAGTGTGAGTTTTGGTTACAACAAGTGGCTTTCTTGGGGCACATCGTAACCAATGAAGGAATCTCGATTGACCCTGCAAAGACAATGGTTGTGGATGAGTGGCCTCAACCCACAACAGTAACTGAGATTCGTAGTTTCCCTGGTTTAGCGGGATATTATAGGAGGTTTGTGAAAAACTTTTCACGGCTTTCTAATCCACTATCCAAGTTGACTCGAAAAGGGGTTAAGTTCATCTGGACAAAGGAATGTGAGGAAAGTTTCCAACAGCTGAAGAAGATATTGGTTACTTCACCTATGTTAACACTACCCTCTATCGGAGAATGATTCGTTATTTTTAGAGATGCATCTCTGAAAGGGCTTGGGTGCGTCCTCATGCAAAATGACAAGGTAATTGCTTATGCATCTCGACAGTTGAAGATTCATGAGCATAATTATCCTACGCATGATCTAGAGCTGGCGACAGTTGTTTTTGCTCTAATGATATGGAGGCACTATCTTTATGGGGAGAAATGTGATATATACACTGACCACCAAAGCCTAAAGTATATTTTCACACAGAAGGAATTGAACATGAGACAAAGGAGATGGTTGGAGCTTATTAAAGACTATGATTGTTCAATTCATTATCACCCTGGAAGAGCAAACAAAGTCATGGATGCGTTAAGCAGGAAAGATCCTGTTGTTCTGGCAACAATGAGGATCCTAGGGATCCCTTGATTAAAGATCTACTAAAACTGGACATGGGAATTATAAGGAAAGGGACATCATCAACCCTATCCCAAATGATTTCTCAACCTTCATTACTAGAGAAGATCAAGAAGGCTCAAAAAGAAGATCCTTTGCTGTAGGAGAAGTTCGAGGCTGTAAAGGATGGTAAGTTCCCTGATTTCAATGTTGATCAAGAAGGTGTATTGAAATTTCGTACAAGACTATGTGTTCCATCTATTCCGGAGATAAAGAAAGAACTGATGGATGAAGCTCATAGCTCTACTTTCTCTATACATCCGGGAAGCACTAATATGTATAGAGACCTTTGTGATCATTATTGGTGGGATAACATGAAGAGGGAGATTGCTGATTACACTACAAGGTGCCTGGTGTGTCAGCAAGTAAAGGCAGAACGACAACTTCCTAAGGGGGTATTACAACCGCTATCCATACCAGTATGGAAGTGGGATAATATCACTATGGACTTTGTAACTGGTCTCCCGAAAACATCCAAAGGAAACAATGTGATATGGGTTATTGTGGACCTTCTCACCAAGACAACCCATTTTATCTCTATTCGAGAAGATTTCTCTCTGGATCAGCTTTCCAAGATATACGTGAAGGATGTGGTAAAGCTACATGGGGTACCACTATCCATCGTATCTGATCGTGACCCAAGATTCACATCAAAATTCTGGAGAAGTCTTCAACATGCTCTGAATACTGAATTGAATTTTAGTACGACCTATCATCCTCAAACTGATGGCCAATCTGAAAGGACTATTCAGACACTCGAAGACATGTTGAGATTATTCTCAATGGAATTTAAAGGTGGTTGGGATCAACACCTCCCATTAGTGTAGTTCTCCTATAACAATAGCTTCTATGCGAGTATTCAGATGGCACCCTATGAAGCTCTGTATGGAAAGCGGTGTAGAACTCCTACTTGTTGGGATGAAACTGGTGAGAGGAAGCTTCTTGGGCCTGATATCGTGCAAGAGATGACAGAACAGGTTCATGCCATCCAACAACACATAAAGGCTGCTCAGAGTCGGCAGAAGAGCTATGCTGACAATCGTCGAAGGGACTTGGAGTTTGGTGTTGGTGACAAAGTCTTCCTTCTAATTTCACCATGGAAGAGAGTCATGCGGTTTGGGAAGAAAGGGAAGCTCAGCCCTAGGTACATTGGCCCCTATGAAATCCTTGATCGCATAGGAGAAGTGGCCTATCGTCTAGCACTTCCACCAAACCTAGCTCAAGTTCATGATGTCTTCCATGTATCTCTCTTGAGGAAGTACATACCCGACCCTTCGCATGTACTGAACCCAGAGGTGGTACAACTTGAACATGACCTCTCTTATGAGGAGCAGCCAGTGGATATCTTGGACCGTAGAGACAAGGTTCTACGAAACAAGAATACCCACCTTGTGAAAGTGTTGTGGAGGAATCATAAGTATGAAGAAGCGACTTGGGAGCCTGAGGAAACGATGAAGCAAAAGTACCCTCACCTTTTCGACTAGGCCTCAAGTATAAATTTCGGGGACGAAATTTCTTAAGGGGGGAAGAATGTAACGACCCAATATTTTTGAGTAATATATTAACTTACTCTTAGTGATTTAATAATATGTTAATGGTCAATGCAGAAAGAGGAGGCGATGGCATCATCCAGTAGACTCGACCCTTATGAAGCCCACTTATCAGAGCTTGGGAAGGAGGTAGCATCTGTGGGCTTCGCATTGGACCAAGCCCAAGCCGAACTCCAGCGTGTCAAGCTTGAACGGAAACACCTACGGGAGAAGTTCAAGTTAGTAGAGATTACTACTAGGGCAACGTTATCTGAGCCTCCCTCAGATTCTCTCACCATAGCACACCTTACACTTAGGTCTTATGCCGGTGTTATAAGGGGCTATGTGACGAGACCCTAGCTTCCTTGTGTAATCATTTCGGGTGAATAAAATGAGATTTCTTCCTTTAGTGATGGTTGTGAAATTTCAAATGTCCAGATAATTTTAGAATGTATTTTATTGATGAATTTTTGAAAAAGGGATATTTTAAAACATTTATGTAAACCCTAAATAACTAATGATGTGTAATGGTTTTTAAAAAATGGTCTTCTACAAAAGTGTTCAGTAAGGAATTTGGAGTCTAATAAGATCAACATAATTTTTGATGAATAGTAAATTATGAATAGTGATTTTACGCTTAGGATTAGTAATATGACCAAATGGATTAGTAATTTCACTCCAAGAATGTTTTAATATAATTTAGACAGCTAGATTAAGTAATGTGATTCAATAAAATGGGTAAATAACGGTTTCATAAATTATTAGTCAAGTATTAGTTATTTCAGATGAATAGTGTTTTTTAATTAAAAATTTAATTAAAAATAATTAGAAAATTATTTTTATAAAAAGGACTTTAATTTTGAACTCAGAGCATCGATATTATTTTAAGGTAATTTTTGGGGATTTTTCTGAAAAAAATGAATTTTCGATGAATAGTGTTTTTATTTAAAAATTAAATTAAAAATATTTAGAAATTTTTTTTATAAAATGGATTTCATTTTTGAAATCAGAGCATTGATATTTGGTTAAGGTGAAATTTTGGGGTTATTCTGAGAAAGTTGAATTTTCAGTGAATAGTAAAAATACAGTTTTAGGGTTTCGGTATGTTTAATGACATCATGACGGTGTCATGATGATGTCATGAGATCTTTTGAGGGTTGGCCGGCCAAAGGTGATGATTTATTGTTTTGGGGGCCCCATGTGGCCTAACTCCATGATAAATGCCAAGGGAGAGCACATGGGTTTGAGAAAAGCACATGTGAGGTGTCTCTTGGCCATTAATGCTTTGTCCCCTCACTTTCCCTATAAATACCCACCCATTCCTCCTTTAGTTTTCACTCCCAACTCTCCCCCAACGAATTTCTGGTCTTCTTACCTTCCAAGGAGTCCTCCCAAGGTTCCCCCAAGCACTCAAGGTCCAAAACATTGAGTTTCAAGAGTCACGTTTTAAGGTAAGGGATCTGACCTCTCTCTTTCTTTTCATGTAATCCTTTTTATGTCATTCCTTTTATTCTCCATGTTCTTATGTGAGAGGATGTTCTTTTATATTCCTCTTACTTCCCTTTTCATGTTTATATGATGAGAGATCCCCTCTTAATCTCATCATTTCTTTTTATGAATGTTTAAGTGACGCCGTTAGGCTGCCGAATTTTTAAGGGATTCTTTCACCCTTCTCATTTTTCAAGTTCGATTTTCATTTCAAGTCTTTCAAGTTCCTTTTTATTATGTTGGGGTATGATCTCTATATCTATCATACTGATCTCTTATGATCATATGATGAGGGTCCCTATTTTATCTTGTCAAATCTTTTTTTTATTGAAGTTAAGTGACGTCGTTAGGCTGCCGAATTTTCATAAGAGAAATCTTATTTTTGTCTCACTTCCATGTTTTTCATTTCATATGGTATATCTTTCAAATTTTATTACCATGTTCTCAAATCCCTCATATTCTGTCCCCCTACTGTTTTATGGATCATTTATGAGTGGGTGACCCATGTCCCCTCTCTTTCCAATGTTTTCTAAAACCTTGTAACATAGCCGTTATGCTGCAGAATTTTCGTCTCAAAATACCTCTGTCTTTTCTCAAAATTATTTTATGTTATAAAGTGAATACTCAAAGCTCTTATTTCTAAAATGGTATTCACATATATATCAAAATGTTCCATTTTAAATTCTTGGATTTACATACATGAGACCCGCTTTCCCTTTCCGTGGGTTTAAAGTGCCGTAAAGATCATGTCTTTAAAGCAGTTTTTAAAACGTTATGATTATGAAATGAAACCCATTTATTTTATGATATGTGGGTTATTTATGAAATTATTTATGATGATATATGTGTCTCACATGATAATAAAGGCAAATTTAAGGGTGCGCCCTGATAGCGCACCAATGCATTGGGTAATAATGTAACCACTAGAGATTACAATTTTCACGATACTGTGGTGAATAACCTTGGTAATTTTCAAATGACACCTTGGGGATGGACCTTGGTGATATGTTCATGATTGTCTATGTTAAATGATGTAGCCACATCTTCAAGTTATGAAAAATGTTATTTTTATTATGAAATGCCTCATGATTTCTTTCTCATGCCTTAAAGTTCTTTTCATGTCCTTATTGAAGTATATCAAGTTCACATGTAAAATGTTCCTCTTGTTTCCCTTACTGGGCCTTCTGCTCACCCTTTCTTTTGATGTATGTCCCCAGGTTATGAGAGGCAGTAATGAACCTAGGATGAACTTAAGGAGAAGCCTTTCAAGTGTTTAAGAAGAATGATTTATGTTGCTTCCATGTATTTTGTTCCCGGTTTCCAAGAAAGTAGACCTTAAAGATCCTCAGTTATGTGTAATATAATGAAAGTTTATGTTATAAAATGGCAGGATGTTATATGAAGCATGCTCATATAATACTTGGGAACTCTAAATTATATTCGTGGTTTGTGTCAGACTTTATTTTAAGGGATACTCATTATGTACCTTTATAATATAAAAATATCATCTGATTTGGGTATTGTGGTTAAAAAATCAGTTCTATTCACCTTTTTAGGTGGCATGTTCATTCCCCTTGCTTTGGTAAGCAATCAAATACTCATGTTGGGCAGTTAGTCTGCTGATATCAACATGAATTTGAATATAGTGTCATATTGTTTGTCCACTAATTTTAGTCAGAATTATGATATGGGTTGAAAAGTTAATTTAAGAGGAAGGCTACAAGGCCAGGGAGGTCTTAGAGAGATAAAATGTGTGGACTAGGGGCTCGGTGAACAATAATTCACATCCCTATAATAGAATATAAAGTTGATCGATATGTAACTGAATAGAGGCTTCAAAGTAGTGAAAACGCACCTCTAATGTGAGGGTGGGTGAGTATGGTTAGGCATGGGAAATAGATACCCTATTTTAGTCTCTTATTGGGTGATCCTAAATTGTGATGTTCCTGGAGATAGATCATCACTCTCAATAACGGTGTAATTGAGTGCCCACTCATACTATTTCTAGATCAATATAAATAGGCCCAACACAATTAGATGATTAATTTCAGTCAAATATAATTGGAAAAAGGTTGATATTGGTATTGAGTCCTCATATATGATGAGGTTATCTGCCATATGTGTACTAAAGATTCATCCCACTGGTGTAACATCCTTCCACTTACCTAGTAGATTGAGAATGGGAAGAGGTGTTATTACCTCTAGGGGGACTCCCCAGAACATAAAAGTCTATAAATATGTTCCACGAGAATACTAGATCATTGTGGAATGATTTTACAAGAGATGATAATAACCTACTGAATATGAAACAATGACAACCAGTTCTATATGATGCATTTAATAAAATACAATACCACCCAAACTAGATAAAATATCAAAGTAGCGGATACAATAAAAATAAAACATACAACACATACATGAAACTTAGTAGGTAATCCACAAATATATTACAACATATACCACTACTAAGAAGAAAAATTTATCTCACATTTATATTTATAGCATAATATAAATAGATGGAATTGGGGGGGGGGGGGGGTGGTGTGGGGTGGGGGGGTTAGGGAGGGGTGAGGGGACTAGTTTTGGGGTGAGGAGACTGATTTGAGGGGGAAGATAGTACAAGGGACGAGGTGGGAGTGGTGTAGGGGGTTAGTAGGGCTGGTTCTGGGGTATGGGGGATGGTGTAACTAGGGGGTTGGGGGTTGGAACATGCTAGGAGATGGTGGTGTTGTAGGGGCAGGGGGGTTAGGGAGGTGGGGGGACTTGGTTTGGGGAAAGGGGATTAGTTTAGGGGGGGCTGGTATTGGGGGGAGGGGCTGGTTTGGGGGGAGGCTAGTACATGGGGATGGGTGGGGGTGGTGATGGGGAAATGGTGGGGTGGTGCAGGGGAAGGGGTGGGGGTGGTTCATGGGAAAGGGTGGGGTGGTTCAAGGGAAGGGGTGGGGGGTGGTGCATGGGAAGGGGTGGTGGTGGTGTAGGGGGGTTTGGGGGGGCTGGTGCAGGCTAGGAGGACTGGTGCAGTCTTTAGTGGGGGTTGGGGTGGTGTAGGGGGGACGGGGTGTATGTGGGATGCATGGGGCAGTAGGGGTAGCCGAGTTCTGCAGGGGGAGGGGGAATGGGGGGGTCTTCAGTTTAGTGGGGAGGGTGTAGGTGGAGTGTAAGGGGGGTAGTGTGGGTAGGGTGAAAGGGGAGTGGGCAGGGGGTGAGCAGGGCCGTGGGGAGGGTGCAGGTGGCGTGGGAGGGGGGTGAGGGTAGTGAGAAGGGCGCATGTGGGGTGCAAGGGGTTAGTGGGGGAGGGTGCAGGTGGGAGGGGTCAGTAGGGAATTGGGGAGGGTGCATGTGAGGTGCAGGGGGGACGGTCTGCAGGGTAGTGGGGATGGTGTAGGTGGCGTCCATGGGGGGGGGATGGGGGGGGGCAAGGTGGGTGGGGCATCATTAAATAAATATGATTTCATATTTTATCCATCGCCAAACTTGATTACTCTATCATTTTTATTTTTTTATATTTAGACATTAAGACTCTTACTATTGAACTATATTCTAAACATCCTTCTTATTTCACTTCAATTTTATCTTCACTAATCATCACACATAATAATATTTCAATTTTTTAATTAACTATATGTTATAACATTTTTATTCATTATGTATATCAGATTATTTTAAATGTAACATAATGATATTATATGAATCACCATATAAACATTGAGTGTTTTCATTTTTTAAATGTGTTCTCATTTGTATGCATTATGTTAATACGGATTCTTCGCTCCTTCCACTGATTTAGGTACATAGACAAATGAATATTTCAATCATCATGATGGTTTTGGTGGAGGTGGTGGCGTTGGACTTAGAGGATGTGATAATGATGTTGGTGTTTCTATAGGAGATGATGAGGGTCATTATGGTTCTACTGATGTTGATATTGAGGTACATTTTAGATGTAAAATTTATTCGTGGTGTTGACATTGAATATTATCAAATAGTTATTTTTATTATGATGATATTGATATTGGAATTTTATTTTATTTATATTAGAGAGATTTTTAGTTTTTTATGATATTTATTGTATTATTCTTTACTTCAGTTTTCTTTGGAAGGTGGTGTTTTCGTTGCTCGTAGCTAGAGGATGTGAGTACTGCTATAAGGTGCAGATATTATCGAAGCATTTATTGATTATGTATATCTAGGTATGAATCAATTTACATTGTTATTAACTCTGGATATAGGGTCTATATTTTAGGGTTTTAAATGTGTTATAAGGACCAAGATCCATGTTTTAACCTTGGGGGAAGAAGGGGGTGCGGAATGGTAGGTGGGAGGGTGGGAAGGGGGGATGGAAGGGGGACAGGAAGGGGAGTTTACTGGGGGAATGGAAGGGGGAGGGGCAGGGTGAGGGGGTGTCCAGGGTCTCTCTTGGGGGGGGGAGCAGGAAGTGGGAATGGTAGGCAGACTGGTAGGAGGAGGGGAAGGGTGAGGGGGTGTCCAATTGGATTGGAAGGGCAAGGGGAAGGGTGAGGGGGTGTCCAGGGTCTGTCTTGGGGGGAGGGGACTTCTAGGGGGATGATTGGGGGACCGGAAGGGGGAGGGGTAGGGTAAGGGGGTGTCCATGGTCTGTCTTGGGAGGGTGTTCAGGGTCTTTGGGGAATTTCAAGAGGGGGGGGGGGTGTCCAGGGGAGTGGAGGGAGACTGGAAGCAGGGATGGGAGGGGGAGGGGTAGAGTTTGGGGGTGTACAAGGTATGTCTTGGGGGGGGGGGGGGGGGTTGTCTAGGGGTTTGTCTAGGGTCTGGGGGGTGTCCTTAGGGGGGGGGGGCTATCCAGGGGAGTGGAGGTATGGGTCTATCCTGGTGTGGGAGGCTATCCAGGGGAGTGGACGACTGGGAGGTCTAGGGTCTAGGGTGGGTGATGTCTAGTTTAGTAGTGGTGTGGGTCTGTCCTTTGGGGGGGGGTATGTCTGGGGGAGTCCAGGGTCTGGGGGGTCTTTCCAGGGTCGGCCCTGGGGGGTCAGTCCTGGGTCTGTCTGAGGGGGGGTGTCCAAGGCCTGTCTAGGGGGTGTCTTAGGTCTGGGGGGTCTATACTAGTGGGAGGGGTCTATCGAGGGATGTGTCCAGGGTCTTGGTGGGGGGGGGGTTGTCCAAGAGGTGGGATTTGTAGGGGGAGGGGGTGATATGTCAGATGTCCAGGAAAGAGGGGGGAGGTCTAGTAGGGCTGTATAGGGGGTGGGGGATATTTTTTAAGGTTTTTAAGACCCTATATCCAGAGTTACTAACCCTGGGAATATGTGTATTGAAACAGTTCTTAACCGTGGCTACAGTTCTAATTCCACTGTTTCTAAACATTGTCTATATTGATATTACCACAGTTTGAACCATGGATGTATGCCTAAACCCACAGTTTGAACCGTGGATATAGAACTATATCCATGGTTTGGAACCGTGGATATAAGTATGGGCCTATATCCATGCCCAAAATAGCCATGGATTCCCAAACCGTGGCTATTACCTATATCCATGGTTTGAGGACCTATAACCACAATTTGAAACTATGGTTATAGCCCGAATCTCTAGTAGTGACACATCCTCAAATAAAATTATCTTCTTTAACCTTTATTAAAATCATAAAGGTATGATATAAATGAAAAAAACATAATAAAAGTGACAATATTACTATAATATATTTCACATATAAATACAATGTGATCATAATGGCCACCATTAGTGGTGGTAGAATACAATTGAACAATCATCATTTCGGGAGGTAGTAGTTCATCATCCACAAAAACAGTATGTTCATATCCATTTGATAGAAGTTTGTTGATGTATAGTTATAATCCATCACTTAAAAACATCATATTATATTTATAATACAAGGGTTTTTTTTAAAATAATTTAATAAATATATTTATGCTATTAGTGAAGGAAAATAAAAGAAAATAACTTGTGAGAAGATGTTACCTTTAAATTGGGTAACTCTCATTGGTTTGAACCAAAGGAAATTTTTAATGTTCTTTAGGCCAAATGTATGGCTTCTAGGTGGAATAATGGGGTTTGAGATATTATTTGGGTAGAGGCTGGACAAGCCAATGGGGCTTGAGATGAGTGAGTAAGGGTTAGAGGTGATGGATTTTTATAAAGGGGAGGAGGGGCTCTTTATGATTGTTTGAAAATATTATTTTATTATAAACTGAATATCGATTTCAAAAGGTACCCAACTCATTTAATTCAAATATTTTGTAATTAGTGTTATAAATACTCTCATAAATTGGGTTTTAGACATGTTTAGGGTATAAAATTAACCTTGTAATTTATCTTTAACATTTAGGTAACTAATTTTACATTTACCATATCCTCTTGTATATTCATAACATATGGATAATATATTTAATATAAAATTCCAAGAGACACAAAAATGGATAAGGAATTAAATTAGTAACATCACATATTTCATTTTTCCAAATAATATATTTTTAGGACTATTTTATCATTTAATTAAATATAAATTGATTAAAAAACCAATTTATGTCAATTTATAAACTATTCATATCAAGACTTTTAAAAAATCTATTACACGATTATTTCAAAAAAACTAAAATAATTCAAAGATAAAAAGTTGAACGGATCCATAAAATTTGTGGTTGGAATAAAAAGATTAAAAATTAATTTTTTTAATATATATAATATCATTTATATAAAACAATCATTAATTAGGTAATGATTACATCATCATTGTGTCATAAATAAATTTATTTATATGACGTATAAATATTATAAATAAAATACCATGATGTAGGAAAACATTTATCATTTTAATGACTATTTATAGTCGAGAATATCACAATTATAACTTATTATAAAAATTGGATTACTATGAGATATATGTTTATGTTATGTTTTCCCTAAAATTATATTAATTTTTATGAAGTGTCATTTTCTCTTACAAATGGATCCTTGGGTCCCATAATCACCCCTAGGAATCCCATGTAAGGGCATGTATCATCCAATAGGATTAAGATACGTGTTATGACAATTAAATATTATTATAATACTATTTTTAAACTTATGTACAGGGTTTACCCATTTACAATGGTAAATAATATATTTAATAAAGTTATTAGTCATAATGTTTAAAAATAAAATTTACCTGTTTAAAAATTTTGGACCTCCGAATTTCATATATAAAATTTATTTTTCCAAATTCAAAACAAAAAATTTGTAGAAATTAATTTAAAATTTATTCCTGTTGTCAAAACAGAAAAGCATATTTTTAAGAAATAATAACTATCAAAATATTGATATTTGTTTCTATTCAATTTCAATGTGAAATTACTTAAAATGACAAAGATTGGATTAAATGGTAAAAATATAATTTAATTACACTTTAAAACAAAATAAAAATATAATCTATCTCTAAAAATAATTTAGATTAAAAGGCATTTTTGAATTAAACTGTAGTATTTTTCACTATTCATTATTAAATTATCGTTATCATAAAAATTCCAAAATATCATCCAAATGAAAATTTTATGTCCTGATTCTATTGAAGAAAATTATTCTATCAAATAAAACATATAAATGATCCAAAAAATATTTAAAAATGATTCACCATCGAACGGTGGTAGATCAAACTTTTAATGAATATTAACGTATTTATGATTAAAATTGTATTCATTCACATTTCCAGCCTCTAAATTTTATTAATTATTTTAAAAACATTGAAAAAGAATGTGTAATAATATTGTAGATAATTATATTCATTCCAACCGATACAACGACAATGTGTTAACTACCATTTAAAATAATTATAAAATTATTATTTTTTCGGTATTACTCAACATTGTGTTCAACATATGATTTCAAAGAAACCCATTGTTACATATCAGGTACTCCCTCAAACATATAATTTCTTTTAAATTAATATTAATATTTATACCACAAATTGTAATAAATTTGAACATTTCATATTCTTTATCTACCAAGGTTGTTATATAGGGTACTTCCTTTTTTATTTTCTATTACTATACCAAGTTATTCATATAATGATCCTAGTATGTCAGATTTAGAGGTTTGTGCCTGATCATGTGTATTTGTTCAACTATTAGGATGTTATGATTTAGGATAAAAAATCATTTCTCGAGTTACTAGTATGAATCTTAGACTGATGTGTGTAGTTATTTGTAAGAAATATTTTTCCACTAGTCTGAGTCCAAAAATTTAATAGAAATATTTAGTAAGAGGATTAAAGATAGAAACATATTTTACATGATCAATGCCTTCAATATTTTGTGTTCAAATTCTATATATTGTTCTTGAGGATTATATGTCCTTATTGGGGGATAATTTTAACATCCTCACTTTTATAAAACCCTATTTAGTTATACATTATATCCATAAATGGTTTTATAAATGTAAGGATGTAATAGTAACCAAAGAGTATACTATCATTATAATAGAATAAAAGTTTATTATATATTTCCATAGTAGTTGTTTTATATTTTTAATTTCTTTAATAAATAATTATAGTAATGGAAAAAATTGAAATTTGATACATCATAGATGTGGTAGTTCACATAATGCACTACTATCATCTTCATTTTAAGAATAAGTAGAGTGAATGAATGTTTATTATCATTTGTCACAATATAAAATTAATTATATTATAAATTTAACATTAATTCTTCAGTTACATCCTTATAACATATAAATAGAGTAAGTGGTGTAAAATTGAAGACATCATTTCGGGTTGTTGGTAGTACACATAAACACATGATAGACATTTTTTTCTAGTCTACATAGGGTGGAATAAAAAATATTGTACAATTAAAACAATAAATATTTATCATACTAATGAAACTAGGGTCCTTATATTATTAACGTGACTGTATGATTATAAGGGAATTATTATGATTAAAAGGTATGGAAAAATTAATACTAATGTCATGAACTTGAACAACATCATTATGAACACCATTTAATTAGTGGATATGGGATTAATTATAGGGACTAGAGTAATATGTATGATAATTTAAAATCCTTTATTGTTAGTATAAGAATGGGATCAATAGAATTTTAATGGTAAAGCGTAGAATATAATTGTTAGAAGAGACACAATTTTATATGTTATGAAATTGGAACTTTTGTGAATAATATATTCCTTCCAATTATATCATTGAACTATTCAGGGGTAAATTGCTCCAAATGATTAATGTAAACAATTATATGGTGAAATAAGGTTGATTAGGACTCCAAATAACATTTTCCGATATGATTTAAATGTACTTTAATCCTTTTACCACTTGATTGTCAAAATATTACCACCTGGAGTTTTCAATGGTATCTTATTTTAAAAAATGTAATTAAATTGTAATGACTAAAAATAAAATATACATATTAATTTGAAATAATTAATCAATTTTATTAAAAAAAATATTTGTAAGAAAAAATATTTTTTTCATTATCACATGTAACTTGAAAATTCTTGTTTTTATAAAATGACCATTCATAAGATTAATATTTATGTCATAAATAAAATAATCTATGAAATTGATATTGTAGATATTAATTGGTCCAGTATAAGACAAATATATGAATATTTATCATCAAATATATAATAAAATAAATTTCAAAAAAATATTTTTTAATTAAAAGGAAGGAAAATGTGTTTTTTTGTAAATAAATAATTATGTTGTTAAATAGATGTTTAAAAAATTCAAAATAGTATTTAAACATGTGTATATATACACATTAATACATATAAAATTTTGAAAAGTATTTTATATCTTTTTATGATTCACATACTGCTTGCTATTTTCATAAATGATACTATTTTAGTAAACAATAAATTGTTCACTAGTATCCTTAAAATAACTTATTTTAGAAAAATATTAGATATTTTTCATTAGATAAATAATATATTAGGATATAAAAAAGGATTAATTTTTTAAAAGAATCATATTTGAAATAAATAAATTATTCTATTAATTTTAAAAAACACAATATAAATATAATAAGAGATTAATTGAAAAACAACCTTCTTAAAAGCTATATGTTGTCAACATTATCAAAAAATATTTTAAATTAAATTAGTTTTAATATAATAGTTAATATATTTAACTTTTTTATAACAACAAATTAATAATTTAAAAGTTTCTAATATAATTTATTAGGTCATTAAATGCTTGTTTCATAATAAATAATCCTTTTAAATATTTAATCATAGTAACTAATTATCCCATTAATTTTAAATTTTTAAATTTTTACAAATCAATTTATTTACCATATGAATTATAATTCATAAAATATTCCTAATAATGTCCATCTAGTATGTTTCATATAGTTTTGTTCAAAGATTCGTGTGCAGAATGTTATCAATCCGTATATTTATTTATATTATAATACATCGTACATAATATTGGTGTGAAAAATTTTAAAATAGTATTATTCTAAAATTATGAGATTGAAGTTTAATGAAAAAATTTTATCTTACATTCAATCATTAGTATTAGATTTTGGGTGTGACGTATACATTTTTTCAAATAATGATTGGTCTTGATATAGGAAATAATCAATGGAATGTGAAGTAGTTCAATATGATGGAATTAGATAAAGAGTTATTTTATGAATGTTCAAAAAAATTTATCAAACTCTACTTAGTGAATCAGTTCTCAAATTTAGAAATATTTATTATTTATCTTCCATATAGAAAAATTCAATTTTTGTATCTTCATTTTCTAAGATCATCTGTTCATTCAATATATTGAACATGAGTTATTATATATATGTAAATTAAATTTATTATTTAAATAGAAATATATTGAATGTATTATATATTAATTATATGGATATTCACATATAAATCACATAAAATAATAATGTTGTAGAATCAATCAATACTTACCATCATCATTGTATATTTAAAAATATGTAGGATATATAGATTAAAAGACTCCACATAAATGGATTTATTGAATAATTCAATAATAAAATGATTGATAATTATAAATTTTCATAATCAACAATATGGCATAATAATAATTCAATAAAAAAAGGTGAAAGTGATATTGGAATATTAGATCTTATAAAAACAATTTTTTTAAAACAAATGAATTGAAAATAATGTGGTGGGTTTATTTAATTTATAAGAATTATTTATGGCTTTAGTTAATATAATTTTTCATTTCTGGTAAGACTGAAGAATGATTCATTTAAAAATATCATTGATTATTAGAATTAATTATTCAATAAACTAGAAAAATATCTTATGATTATCTAATAAGATCATTGTGGGGAATAGTTAAGATATTAATTCAAATATCTTTTAAGATACTATAGAATTTATTCACAACTCACTCCTATTGGAACAATACTTTGGAATGTTGTAACTGAATAAAGGATTTATACCATATCTAAAATAATAAAATTGATAATGATCTTATCTAAACATATTATATCATTTAGAGGGATATTATTTAAAAACTATGACATTTTTAATTTTCTTTTGATCCATATAAGGTAGTCATAAATACATCACATTAGATATATTATAGGAAATATCCCCTATAAAAATTTATATGAATCTTAGATGCGAATAACGCATATAAGAATTTTTCTTTCTTGTAATCTTGTCAATATGTACAATAACTGCTTACATTTTTCATATCCAAAGGAAAATAATGGATTTTATTTTTGTAATCATATTTATGGAAAAGTTATAGTGAAAAAATAGAATATTTTATTAGAATGAATATATTAGTCATGGAGGTTTTAATAAGAAGTTTAATCTTATAGAAATAAATGAACTATCAAACCAGATATTTCAAGAGATTAATGTTTATCTACTTCCCAATTGAGTTATAGTATAAATGCCAACTATGATTAAAGATTTACCCTAGTTATTCTATAAGATTCATTGTGGTCCCGAGAGATATAGCTTACATAAAAAATGCTTATCAATTTCAGTTTTTAAATAATACAAAATTGATATAATATGAGGTCATTGAGATATATAATTCCATGAAAAAATTTATTGTATGAAATATGAAATAAACTCCATGACCTATAAACATTGTTTATAATTTGTTGATTCACATGATGGGGTGAGGACATTTGGATTTAATTGGGGTTTCTATAATAAAACATACATGGACTGTATAGTTTGTTCCTATATTACTCACTTAATCTAAATTTTTTTGAAACAATTACATGTTACTCATAATGAGGATTAATATTATATACTTCCCATGATGAATTATAATAACATATAGACTCCCATACCAGATCATTTCACACCTAAAACATATCATCTGTATATATTAATCAATCCCTTTTATGGTAATCTATGTGAGGGTGCATATATGATAAAAAATATAGGATTTAATGTTAAAAATTCATCTTCTAAGGTTTACAAGTTTCAGTGATCCATTTATAAATTTTGGTGAAATTCTCATTATTAGAAGACCTATTTTATGATCTATTAAATTGGTTTTATTTCATTAATAATTTGAATGATTCTTTCATTTAGAATGTTTATATGGGTGTTTTATATTATTATTCATATTGTGTTGGAATAGAATACATCTTATTAAAATAATGTCCCAATATTACACATTATTATAGTATGGTTATGAAATGTATTACCAATGAATGAAATAGTAGATTCAGTTTTCATTACGGAAATAAATATTTATATAAATAGTTAATATAATATTATTATGATATGATCAAAAACACTTTTCGAAATGTAATAATTCTTTTCAAAATATAGAAAACAATTATAATTTATTTATCCATAAATGATGGTATATAAAATAAGATAAATAAAAATAATTCAAAAGAGTTGAAAATTAATGATATGATTTCATCCACTTCCTCTATTAAAACTATGATATCTTATATTTTTTCACTTTACCTAAAGTTTCTTATGATATAAACAAAAATACTTAAAATAAATTCAATATTTATTAAATTATGTGGATTATAATAATGATTATACTTTTTCATTAAAATGTAGTTATCATATATTAATGGTCCATAACGGTGATGATAAGATCATTTTATGGGGTAACACTGATTGTAGTTTTCAATACAATAATAACGAAATGATATGAAAATATGGTTTCAAATTTTTTCTTAATAGTGAAAAAATCAATTTGAAAATTTCCAAAAAATCCACTGTAGTGTTCTTGAAAATATTGTGAAAATACATTGTTTAACCAGATCCATGGATGGAAGACATTTTGATAAAAAATTACGTTTTGAAAATGATCAATATTTATGAAATTATGGAATACATTATATATAATATGAAAAAAATAATTTTATTTATCATTATATTAAACCATAATCTAAAAAATACAAGCACAACCTTTTCAAGAATTATCATATTTTAGAGATCATTGAGGGAGGCAATATGATGTTCTTTTATGTGGTAATAGAAGAATATTTTACACATCATCTGAAAAAACAATTCACATAATGAAAGAATAATGTTTTATAAGGATTTAATGTTATTATATAAATGATATGTATCTCCATGAAATTATAAAGTATGAAAATTGCATTTAATAGCATGTGTGGCATGAAACACCAAAAACATAAGGGAATATAATATCCAAAGACATTATAATATAATTTCAAATTTAAATAAATTAAATCTATGATATTTCACGAAATTAATGAAATAATTTGTTATCCAGTTTTACATGCAACAATTCATTCTTTGATATCATGAGTTACATTGAAGAATGAGATTTAGAGATTAACAATATATTAATAAAAAATATTATTTAATATAATTTGATATAACCTACCAGTTAAATTAGTAGTTATGAATAATAAAAAATAAATTATGAAAAAAATATGGTTCAAAAAATATTTATGAATAATTCATAGATTACCAATTAATTATTAATTAATATATAAAATAATCAAATATAAAAATTGTTTTTATAGAAATCTATTGTTATACCAGAAAAGTTGTTTTATCGTATCAAATTTAAAAAATTTATAATTAGTGAGTGATATTAATGGAATAAATATACTATATATTCAATAATTTGTTTTACAAACATATATTAGATTTTATATTCATAAGATAATAGTAAACCCAGTATTTTTCATAAAAACTTAGATTTTTATTTAGGCACTTTTATCATCTTATCATGATGAACCAATTTTAAATTAATTTTTGGTTCTTTAATAGATTTTATATGTCTAAATAAATATTATATTTAAAACATGAACATAAATATTATATTAGGTTAATTGATTTGTATTTTTCTATGATGTTTTATTTTTTGACGTATAGTGAAAAATAATGAATTTTAATTAAAAACTGTGTTTCCCTACGATTTATTTATAAAGATAAATTATATTTTTTTTTCATTTTTTTAAAATTTAATTTGATAAATTTCATATAAATTTATCTAATTTAGGTCGTTTGAATCAATTTCACTTATAAATTGGTTATCAAAACATTGCAAACATTTGATCATTTTTACTCTAAAAACCCTACATTATCATCCTACCTATAAAATAATTTTATATTATTTCTATCCACATATGTGATTCGAATTTGGATAATTGATTTTATGTTTTTAATCATCATAATTTCCAATTTATAATGTGTTCAATATAACTTTTGAAAAAAATGATTAGAGAAAGTGATTAAAATTAATTATACTAATTAATTGGAAAATTAGATTAATATGCGACTAAAACATAAATGTTTGGGAAAAATTGACCGATGAACACGAACAAAAACAATTTTATAGCCATATTTAAAACCTATCCTCCTCTATATCAAATTTGGTTTATTATAAGATCCAGCTATCATATGAATAACATCAGTGCAATTCTAATTTTCAAAATTTTACGAGAAAGCCACTCCACTATTAAAGGCAGTCACCACTCCCACTTCATCTGTAGAACCCTAGGATTATATTATGTAACCCATTAATTATGTTTTTTATTTTTATAATGTATATAAGTGAAATTTGGGAGAGTTTAGAGAACTTGGGAGGGTTTTGAAAGATTTTCTACATGGGCACGATTGGTGCATGGTTTGGGAATACCATGAAACACCTCGTTGAAACTCGGAAATGTGAAATAGTGGGAAAATGTATGTTGCATGGGTGGTGAATGGATTTTCCAAATTTTGAATTCTCCAAGGATAAAACATTCAAATATTGAAATTAATTTATGTTTTTGAGACAATGTCTTCCTCCTAGTTGGTGCATGGTTTATAAACTCTACATGGAAATGTGGGATGTATTCTAAGAAAGCAGTGGCTTGAGCATGGTGAGCACACAGTTTTCCTAGACATGTCATGAAACTATTCGTTACAAAAAACTAGATCAATAATAAGTGAATATATGTTAGATTTTTGTTTTTATGCCTCATGTTTTCCGAAAAATGTCCCTAACTTGAGGGTTTTCACTCTCAATTGTTAAATAAGGTTCTCTCACCAATAAAGGGGCAATCCAAAGGCATATATTGGTGACCTAATTTCATATTTATATTATTAATCTTTCTTTGTTGATGTTATTAATGGTTTTATTATATTTAATTACATCTTTTGGTTGATTTATTTTTTGTATACATGTTGTCGGTATATCTAATGTGGTGGTTTCTAAATATAATTGGATTTGGTTTTGTTGATGATATGGGAAGATATATAAGTTTAGTTATTGGAGTTTCAACCTGTTATTGTGATTTTTTTCTTGAATTTTATAATTTTATCAAAAAATATAATGATAGGTAGATTCAATCTTAATTCCACTACTTAGATCATGATAACTAAGATTCAAATGAGTTTAATTTTATGATTTTAATTGTGAAATTTTGATGAAAATTATTATATAAATCTTATTTAATGAAAAATTATGGTTTTTGGTAAAACATTGGAATTGTGGTAATTGGTTGTGCAATGTTCTTTTGTTTTTTTTGATTTTAAAATTTTTATTTTAAAAAATATATTTGATGGACTTTTTAAATGGTTTCTTGGAATGGTTTTCAATAGAAAGAAATATTTAATGATATTTCTTGAAATTTTTTGTTTGAAATGGTTTTATAATACATTATGTTTCATGTGAGTAAATGTTTGATGTACCCCTGACTAAGGGATGTGTACTAGTGGTGTACAAGGCACAAGACCCAGGTTCGGAGGAATGTATTAAAGCGACACAGGGAGATTGGATGAGAGACCACTCAAGTGTGTGTAACTTTCAAACAAGCATGCATTTTGGAGTGAGTTGTGAACCACGGAATGGGTATTCCAAAATAGAATGGTAATTGATTTAAACAATTTTTTATTAGCATTCCATGGGAAAAATATTACTGTGGAATTTGATTATATTTTGAAATAATTTATTTTATAAATTTATTTGTATAATTGTTGCTAGCATGTCTTATCCTATTGAAGTTAGTAGGGAAGTCATTTCAGAAAATCTACTATGATTCATTACTCAACCTAACTATGGATCGTTTTTGCTTTTACAGATATCACAAATCGGGAAATAGGAAAAGTTTTTTTATAGAACATATTTAGTATGAACTCATTATATATGGTTGTTTGGTGGAGTTGGATCATGGATCATGTAGATCTATTGATTTATGTGGTTGTCAATGAGTTCAATTAGTATTTCTTCCACAGTTTACTTTGATTCTATTTGTCTTTCATTATAGTACTATTGGGTTGGATTTGATATAAATGAATTGTTTGAGATTTCATTCATTTTTATGATGCATCAGGTATTGTTTATTCTTGATATGATTTTTGGTTGGATTTTTATCTTAAAAGGTAAAATCATTATTTTAATTGTAAATGATGTTCACGGTATTTCTTTATAGCCATTGACTTCTTGTGTTTGTCACTTAAAGCCAAGTAACCTCTCACCACCCTTTCAATCCAATGATAAGGGGTGTGATGTTAGAAGTGGTATTATATAGTTTATTCAAAATATCATTATAGAAGAAGTGGTGTTGGAAAATTTATTGGACGACCATCTATGAGTTGAGTTCATTCTTGTCTATTCCTTGTGTTGGGATTATATAAAGGAGTATGATTGTTGGGACTTTAAATTTTCTGCATAAAAATACCAAGTTATCCTTTGTATATTGATCTTCAAGTTACCAAGAAGTTGGGTACATATTATTTTTTTAAGACCCAAATAGGATTTTGAATGTCATTACAATCTATTTATCCAATGAGATGAACATGAAATGAATTAGGGGAATGCCTTCCCACAAAGAGTTAATTTTTCACATACAGTAATCATATTTGATTTATTTCTTTATGAAATAATTTTATCAAAATGATGAAATTGTCATCAATCATAAGACATATAAAAGATCATTTTTTTGTTATTTTAAAAAAAAATTATTTAAAAAAAATTGTTTTTCCAAAAATTGGTTGAACATTTTAAGTGGTGATTTTTGAAATAATATTTTTTATAACATGATGTGCTAGAATTTAAAATGTTAAAACTCTAGTTTATGGGGGTGACACTTGTGTAGTTAGTCTCTATATATAAAATGGGACGGATTAGGCATCTCAGAAACAATCTTGATGATGTTGTGGAGAATGTGGTTGCACCTTAACCCTAGGTGAATCAACAACTGTTTTATAGGATCATCCATGAATTTAAGGATTTGGATATATGAATCTAGAGGAATGATCCATTGAAAGTGTATAATTCCATCTAGTTACAATATAATAATCCACCCATCCATTAGAGTGATTCTGATCTTGAAAAAGTGGAGGTGTGTCTTAATTGGATGAAAAAAATCAATGATTTCCTTAGCACACTAGTAGAGATGAATGTCAATATAACAACTTATACACCATAGGATCTTTTAGGTCAGTGGTAAAACCTAGTTTAGTAGGACAATGTGGATCAAGGCCTTGGTTTGGAGGGTTTTTTAGAATTATTAATCAATGAATTCTATCTGTACACATTCAAGACATAGAAAATCATGGACTACTTCATATTGAAGCTATAATAAATCTATGTCACTATGTATGAAGGTAAATTCATGATTTTATTGTTTTGTGCTAGGGGTTCCTTCTAGTGCATCCTTGATGGCATGAATCTCTAAATCCGGGAAAAGACAGGAGATCCCCTCAATGATTTTTTTGCTATGTATTATGGAATATACAATGATATTCAATAGGGTGACATTGGCTTAATAGGACATCTCATGTGAATTTAGAGGAGGATGTATATTGATACCCACATGAAACAGTTCAAACTTTAATGTTGGTAGAAAATGAAGTGGGACACCTATTTCCAAGTTAAATGAATAATAAAAAATAATATGGCTAGATCCGTGAACCTTCCTCCATAACCTAAGAGAAAATCCAAATGTCTCCAATGTGGTTTACTTTACCATAAAAAAAAAAGAGTTTACAACAAAACCTAGATCATTCCACAACTGTAAACAGATGGAGAATATTCAGCGCTATTGTAATAGTGCTCTATGTGCAGGTATGTGGGACACCTATTAGGTATCACAAGAATCATATTCATCGATGTGGAGAGGGATTCAGAATCAATATCATTAGTAGAATATAGCTTTCCATGGTCATTCAAGAAATACCAAGACTTATCGTAAAAAAACATGATAACAAGAAGTATTTTATTGTGAGCATGTAATTATACAGAATTGAACATCATATGGTTGATGACCAGTCAGGACCATCTATGGTTAGATGTATAATTATATTTAAATATATTATTTTGAATGTTTTGTTTGATACTAGTTCATTTTATTCCTATATTTGTTATCATTATGTTGAATTTTTAGGTTTAAAAAACGTGATGATGCCATCTATGATAAAAATTCAAAATATTCCTTCATATAGATTTTAGAGCCTTTGTGTGTAGATAATTACCTACAACAATTTATGGATCCATGATTTAATGGTGTTTCTTTGGTCATGATTTGAATGTCTCTGATGTAATCCTAGGTGTATATTGGATGATAATGTTAAAGGATCACGTCAACAATTTTAATATAAAAGTGAGTTTTCTAATGAGGATGATATTGATAATCTCATTATGGGATAATGGAATGTAAAGGAAAGTGGTATAATATTATTGGCACGTGTAATGGGAACAATCTCATACTAATTGGTATTATTGTCTTTTGTATCGATGTATAAAATTGAGATGTGTAGTTTCCCAGTATTGAGGAATCTATTTCTAAATGTGTTTCCCAAAAATTTCTCTTATTATATAAAATAATGAAATAATATTTTACAAACTATCTATTCATGTGGACTAGTCTTATCTCACAATTGACCCATCAAATTAAACCAATATAATTAATGGAGTTGAATGTGTATTTGGGAGAACTAGAAAGAAAGGGGTAACTTAATTTGATCACATATATGTTGGAAGCACTAATCATGTTCGTGAAAAAGGAATATGGAACACTAAGGTTGTGTGTGGATTATCATAAGCATAATCAAGTTGCGATAATGAATATATATCCACTTCCACACATTGATGATATATTCAATCAATTAATAGAATCTTAGTGTTTATCTACAATTTACTTGTGATCAGGATATCACTAAATTTGAGTCCAGAAGGACGATATTCTAAAGATTGATTTTAGAAGTATATATGGGCATTATGAAAATGCGATTATGCCTTTTCGACTTAAAAATTCACAAGTAGTATTTTATGGAATTGATGAATATGATATTTTAGTGATATGTAGATTCTATTGTGGTGGTATTTATGGACAACATATTTTTTTATTCAAGGATAAAGGATTACATGATAAACACTTATATGTAGTTTTGGAAATCATGTGGGTTCATTGGTTGTATGAGAAACAATCATGGTGTTCTTTTTTAGATAAAAGAGTTATTATTTCATAGCCATGTAATTTCTGAAAGAGGTGTTTTAGTGGATCTAGAAAAGATAAAAGTTGTTATCCCTTGGTAACCACCGAATAATATCATTAAGATATGAAGTGTTCTTACTCTACCTGGTTATTACTTATGCATAATTTGAGACTTATCATGGCTAGATTTTTATATTAGAACATTAAAAATGATAACAATCCATTACAATGGAAAAGGTACTATTAGGAATCATTTCAAAAGATAATTGTTCATTATAATTCTGTATAGAGAAGATTTTTATGGAACCAGGAGAAGGGTGTGCGATGTAATGTGATGCACTGAGATCTGGGCTGGGTGTGTTCTCATGAAAGGAGACCATTTTTATTCCTATAGTTCATGGATTTTGTGATTTCATGAGATGAGCTACACAATAATTTATTTTGAGTTATGTATTATAGTCAATGCGTTGAGACATTGTGTCATTACATCATTCGTGAGAAATTTACTATGTTTAAATATCATATATGCTTAAAAAAATTTATCACAGAGGAATAGAATTACATGCAAATAGTATAAATTGAGTATCCCAAAATTTTCAACGTTAAGCTGATGTATACAATTGCTAAATGCAATTTCGTGTATGATACATTGAGAAAACATTCACATACTCAGTTTGAAAAATGGAGATTCAAATGAGTGGTAGTTGATGTTGGTCTTAGACGACATGAGTTTTTAATGTGAAGAATGAGATATTGTTGTTGTTTCTTTAGTGTTACTATGATTCATGTTGTCACGATGGCGGTTAAAGAGGAAAATATTTTTTATTATTAATGTGTAGTGGTGTGTTCAAACCTTAATGGTAGGGAGACAAATGAGAGATGGATGCTTGAAGGGAGTTCAGATATGTGGTTAAAAAAATATAATGTTACTTATTGTAAATTATCATGAAAAACTTCTTCCAAATTTCCACCACTCAAGATATACTATTTATCTAGAAATATAATTGATGAAAAATTAATTTAATGCATTGTTTTTCTACATAATCATTTAATAGAAGGTCAGTGAGTTTGATTCATGATTCATAACCTATCAAATGGTTACAAGAAATAATCTAGAACTAGTAAGTATGTCATAGTCCTAACATATCCCAATTTATAAAATGGGAGAATATACCCATTGGTTTTTTAATAGGTCTCCAAATAATTTCTCAGGAACAATATTCCATAAGGTTGATAGTGGATCATATCCTAAAGATCTTTTATTTCATTCATATTTTCATAAAATATATGATGGAGGGTAGATAAAAATTTATATCTAGGAAGTGGAAATGTGGCATAGAATACTACTTTTAATCCTATTAGATAGAGGTATAAGGTTCATGTCTCACATCTGTAAATCCATGTGCAAATCCCTTAGGAATCAGCAGACCATGAGTATTGTGTATCATCCTTAGATGGATGGGAAATCTGAAGGGATTATACAAACCATGGAAGACATGTTTCAGTATTATGCAATGAATTTTGGTGGGTCATGGTAATATAATGTTGTGTTTGTGGAGTTATCATATGATAATAGTTAACATTCCTTGATACATATGTATTTCTTGAAGCATTGTAAGTGTGTCCTTATTGTTCTCCAATTTGATGGGTGGAAGCAGTAGAGGCATAACTAGTTTAGTTGAGCCTTTTCCATGAAACCACATATAATATAATGGGGATTAAAAAAATGTGGATATGGATCATATTCAATAGAAATGGAATGCATGTCAATGTAAATGGTTTTTGTCCATCGTTGAGACTGATCATGTGTTATTTAGGATTTATACGATTCTTAGACATTGATGTTTTGGGAAAGGGGGAAATTTATCTTCTTAATACATATGCCCTTCTGAGTTACTTGAATGTTTTTGTGTGATGGAATGCCATTTTTTATTTACACAATGTTTTAGGGTGTTACATAATGTGTTTAATTTATCTAAGTTAAAATTGTATCAATCGAATCCTAATCATGTGATAAGAAGGTATCATGTTCCACTATAGATAGATTCTTCTTTGCTACATATCATAGGGTGTATTCTTGATAGGAAAAAGAAAACCATATGCGACAAAAGTTCTGGTCTTGTGTGGGTTCCTTGGGAACATGTCCTGATTTAGAAAGAGTCTTCGGAACACGGGAAGGAAATGAAAGATAAGTGAATGTAATTCATTCAAACCATTTATGATTTTATTCATTCCTGTGATGGGAAGGCCAATGGTGGTGGGAATTTTGAACCTATCATTTCATGTATGTTTTCAATAAATTTTTATTTGTAATTATATAATGTATATGGGTGATGTTTGTGAGAGTTATAAGAACATTGGATAGTTCTGGGGATTTTTTATATTGGTAAAGTTGGTGCACTATTTGGGAAACCCATGAAACACCTCCAGGAAACTGTGCAAAGAGAGACAGTGGAAAAAAGTGAAGGCACACAAGCATCACACAATTTTCCCAAAACATGCATTCACAAAGGAGAAATCATGAATATTGAGAAATGTACATGGGTTTTTGAGATAGTAGATTTCAAAATAATTCATGTGGTTTTTAAATCATGTGTGGAAACCATTCTAGGTCAATCACAAAGGTACGTGTTGATGCATGGTTTGTGCATAATTTTCCAAACAATACCATGAAAATGTGCAAGACAACAATATCAATGTTTTAAAGGCAGATCTATGTCTGGATTATGTTTTAATGCCTAATTTTCCACAAAATGGATAGAACATGGGATTTTCCCCCTTAAAGATTAATTAATGTTCTCCTATTGATTCTGAGGAAATGAAAGGGATTATTATTATGATTCGAATATGTTTTCTTGTGGTAGGTATTCATTATTTTTGTTCTTCATGGGTTTCTTTGATCCAATTCACCCATTATATCATTTTTTATATCTACACCTGATGTGAGTATATCTAGGGTGGTGGATACCATATATGATTATATTTCATTTGTTTGATGATAGGGTATGAGATTTAAGGTTGGTTCTTAGAGTTTCAAACCGGTTTTGTGACATTTTTATTGCCATTTATCTATTTTTAAAAAACTCTCTTGGTAGGTAGCTTCACTCTTGATTCATTTATTTTGAACATGAAGTATTAGTTTTGAATTTGTTTAATTTATTGATTTTGAAAAATAAATTTTGGTTAAAATCAATCATTATATCCCTTTTAGTGATGATTTATGGTTTTTTGCGAAATATTTGTAATTGGTTGTGCAATGTTATTTTCTTTCATGACTCTAACATATATATATATATATTAAAATATGGATTTTTTGGAATTTATCAATTTATTTTCGAAAAGGTTTTCAATAAGAAGGAAGTTTTATTGATTTTTTTTGAAATGGTTTGATTGAAATTGCTTTGGAATATATGCTATTTTGTGGGATTACATATTGACCATTCCCTTTAGCAAGGGATGTGTAACTGTTTTGTACATGGTATGTGACACTAGATGGGGTTGTGTTTTAGTGGTACACATAGAGATTAGAATATGTACCTCTCATGAGTATGGAACTCTCAAAAATTCATACTTGTGTGGGTGTGTTGTGAACCATGGAATACCTATTCGCAAATAAAATGTAAAATGATATAATAATTGATTATACAATTTACATGGAAAATAGGTTATTTTGGCCTTAATTTTTGTTTTGATATAATATATTCTATAAATTTCTTTATATAAATTTTATTAACATGTTTTATCCTATTGTAATGAGAAGGGATATTAATGGGGTAAATATACTAGGTTTCATTACTCAACCATGATTTGGAACATTGGTGCTTTTGCAGATATTGTCTATTACAACACGAAGAAAGGTAAAGTATCACACATATTTAGTACTACCTCAGGATTAATTGATATTTAGTGTAGTTGGATCTTGGATCATTTTCAAATTTGGATTCATGTGGTTGTATTTTCATTTTATTAATTTGTCTTACACTATTTACTTAGACTTTAGTTGTATTCTCTTGTAGTTCTCTTGGGGTTTTTTGATATAAATGAACTATTTCAGTTGTAATTTATTTTTTTCATGCATTATTTAGTTATATATCAAGTTATGATTATTGGTTTTTATTTTATTAAAAAAGGAAACATTGGCCCCCAAATTTTAATTTAATCCCTTGTTTTGTATATCCAGCCTTTAGCATCTTGGGGATGCCGTTTAAGGCTATGTAACATCTCACCACCACCTCAATACAACTAGAAGGGTTGGGGTGTTACATCATCCAACATCTCAATACACTTTTTCTCAACCATGATCTATGAAAATATCTCCTAAAAATGATTCCTCTAAACCTATAATCCTAACATTATGTATAATGTTATCCAAGTAATATTTTTTGTGAAAACCAAAAGGAGTTACCCAAAGAAGAGGTAACCTCCTTCCTCAAGCGTTATAACTTTATTTTCAATGTACAAACCCTCAACGCTTATTATTACATGATTATATAATACAACCATTATTTTAAAAATATTTAGATATTTGATTATAAGGGTTCTATATACACATTCACACACTTCAATTTACAACATAACCAACTTTCCATTTATTTGTACGGAGACATGCCGCCTCACAAAATGATTTCATGTGTTTTTCCGTTACCAATTTTCATAGTTGGGAATTGTGATAGAAAAAATATTTATATATAAGATATTAATATGATATTTATAAGGTATTTTGGAAAAACTAATTATTATATAACTCATACCCTTATTATTCCCATTTTGTTAAAATAAATGAACATCATTTATGGAAGCATGGACTATTGCCTCCTTAATGTTATGTGATTCATACACACAATACATTGAGCTTATAAAGGATGGTTCTATTAATCCCAGGTGACACATATAACACTAATATAAAAATATAATTATAATATATATATATATATATATATTAATTTTCATTATATAAATACGACACAGAAATGGACATAGTATTTTTTCTTATGTATGTCGTACCCTCTTCATAAAAGGTGCATTTCATTTATTATTTCCAAATATTATGAATTATTTTAAATAAATATACACTGAATATATATGAAAATTATCATTTTATACATTCTATATTTGATTAAATCATGAATTAGGTAATAGAAAGAACTTATTAGAAGTCTTAAAATACTCAAAAAACTATAAAATTAATAACCCTAATTGAAAATAATAAATGATTACTAAAAAATGAGTATTAAGATATTACAATGAAATAATATATTATATCATAAATGTCAATATGGTTATGAAATAATTTAGTCTACTGTTTAAACCATTAAAATTTATTTTAATGTATGTTCATCCGAAAAAGGAAAATCAAGGTAAGGGTTTCTTGTCTAACTTTTCTTTCCATGAGGCATACACCCTTCTCACCGCTCACTTGTTTGGTGTGGTATATCTAATGAAAATTTTAATATATTATGTCATGAATTATTTAATATAAATGACAATAAAAACATTATTTTAATGTTATTAGTTTATAACTCTTATAATTCGAAATTTTCAATGTACTATGGGACACATTGTTGTGTTTAATGATTTTATTCCTCAAGAATAATATTAATGATATTTAAATTGTATTTCAATTGTTTGAGGAAAATTTTATTATTCTGAAAATAATTTATTATATATAGTGTAAATACATAAAAATGGACATTTAATATCATGATTCTTTCATTATTTATGATATTTTGAATTTCAATTTGAATTATTTCTTTAAAGGGGATTTACACTTAATGTTACCAAGTGGTAATGAAATATCATATCTCAATTCCATTTAATTGTGTTATATTACTTCCTCATTGTCATTATCATGGAATATTTCTATGTATAACAAATTTTAAATAACTTTATACTCATTACCACTTCTATTATGTGGAATTATATTTGATACACATAAATTATACATTGATTGATTCTCACTTCAATGTTATAATCTTTTCAAAGATTACTTTATAATCCACTATTATTTAGCATTTTTTACACATCAATTATCAATAGAAGAAAAAAAACTCACTATTAATATATACTTTATTTTACTTCTCCTATAATATTTCAAGACCATTATCATGTATTAGTACCATTTTCCCACTCGTTGTTTCATAAAATATTTTAGAAAATATTTTTACAAATACCCGAAATCATTTCCCTATTTAGTCGTAGAACCAATTTTCTTCTAAAATCCTTTTTTAAAAATATCTTTTCATTAAATTTTTATCCATCCCAAAATGATTTCATAAAACAAATTACCATTGTTTCTATTTTATAAACATTTTTATGTCAATATCTTTGTGGCTTCCATAAAAATACACTTTTGTAACCCTTTACCATGGAAAAGGATTGTTTTTTAACATGTGCAGCATGTATAGATATACTAAACATTTTTTATTAAATTTTTAAATATCATTGATAAAATTTCACTGTATAAATTTATTTATTTAATAATATGTTTTCAATGATCAGAATTTTTAAAATGATTTTCAAAATTAAAAAGTTATTTTTCTAACGATTTATTTTAAAATATCTATTTATAATATTCACATTCATCAATAACAAAAACTCATTATTTTTTCACCACTTTAGATATGTATAATTGATACATTCCCTATTCATCCATTTCATGGTTTATGACTTCTTTGAAAAAAGCATAATATTTACATTCACTGAATCGATTCCTTTTTGTCTCCTTAAAATATTTAGTTTCTTACAATCATTAAACATCAAATTTACCTAATTTTCTATATTATTTATCATGGATATTTATATTGCCTAAATTATAAATCAATTTTACATAATGTGTCTACAATTATAGTTATGATTATGAATGTGGAAATATTGTTATGTTTTTATCCCTTACTTAATATAGTTAATTTGATAAGGCCTTTGTTTTATTTGAAATTGTTGGATATGCACTATAAGGGTTAGGGACTAGTTAGCGCATTCTCCATGGGTTGGGGACTAAAAAATTCATGCCCTGTGTGTTGAAGACCATTTAAATTAATCCCCATAGATTATCAGTAGTCTCATGAGATGAAATTATTTAGAACAAATCCCTTTGAGTTTGATTCCATGTGGAATAGATGGATTTCTACCCGTAAACATAAAAAATCATGTGAAAGGTCTTGATTGTAGTGGTTCATGTTCTAGAAACACAAAGATTAATAATTAATAATTTACTTTTATTGGGAATTAATTTATTATTATTATCAAATAGATTATAGAATCAACATATATATGGATACATTTAATTACATATTTATTGATTAATGTCATGTGTTTCAGTAACTTATATTTCTATATTGACTATTCTATATTCTGTTATTTTAAATTATTTGTGTTTTCAGTTATTTACCCTTCCATATTTTTTTTATGATTTTTTAGTTTATTAATTAAATGGAATGTGTTTTCAGTTGTTACCATTTCATATTTACTATTCTACTGTTTTTATAATTTTTTATTCAATGAATAACCCTTAATGATAATTTGAGCTAACAATTATTATGTTTCTTTTCCCAAGGATTACCATAAGTGTAATTAAGAAGTAATGCAAGGATGCACTAGATAGAATAGATTTTATATCCATGAAAGAGAAAATTTATGATGTAATTAGATTAATCAATTGTAATATAATACTTATGAATTTAAATGGTTTACAGAGACTAATAAAATCTTAGGTACTTATATATTTGATTCCTCATAATGATACCAATTTAATGGTAGTAGAAAATAGATCCATGATATCTAGGTTCGGGTCACAATAGTTTGTATCAATGGATGTTTTGCAGAATTATTTGGAACTTGATTTATGAAAAAATATATTAGATAGAACAACCCTAACATATTATTTGAGGATATTTTTCTATAATTTTAGCATGGTGCCTATTATGTTGGTGTTTTTAGTAATATATCAATGTCTAGATACTACATCTAGACATGTTTTTAGAATAGATTTTCCTAGGGTTAACAACTGTTACAAGGTATGATGGGTCAGAATCTTTGTAACAATTTACACAACAATGGGCTTACTGCACACCTGTTTTGACACACCCATGGATATTCTTCAGATAAATGAAATTTTCATTTGAATCAATTTTTAATGATTTTAATAAATAATGACATTAAATAACCTAGGTTAAACCTATAGTTTTGTAGATTTAATATAAGGGTTCATGATTTAAAAATCCTATAATTGATATTATTGATAAACCCTATACCAAGGAAAGACCTATTTGAACATAAATGGATGAATTATTTATGTATTAGTTTTTTATTATAAACTATAATATAATTAATGATCCGCATTCAAGGATGACCATTATATTTATTCTAGAAATAATATTAATATGGTTTTTGGAATGGACAACCTGTATACCAGATGACAACCCATTAAGCACGGAAAGGTTGTGGGACTTTAACCCATGAACAGATGATGATAAGGGTTTCATTCCAACCCCTACCCTATGCGGTGTCGTGGTTAAGGTATAATTTTTTTTCAAAAAATTTGATGAATAAATATTAATAATGAAACTATAATGTTTATTTTTTTGTTTTGAGATTAATACATTTACAATATTTTCATTGGTGAAATGTTAGAGACAAATTCAATGTCCAATTTTATGGGTATTACAATTTGTTAAAAAAAATTAGTGATTCACAAATCAAACATAATTTTGGATATCCATTTCATTGAGAATGTGATGGTTTATCATTTGATCGAAGAACACCCAAAATATGTAATTATTCAAATAAAATTTAATATATCATGTAAGTATATTTCCTAATATTAGAATCAAGTAATATATTTACTCAACACTTGGAAAATGACCATAAATTATTTTTACCTAATATCTTTTTTTATTAATTTATTTTCGACTTAACAATCACAAATTTATCAATTTTAGACCCTTATCATTACATTGATAACTCACTTTCCTATGATTGTTGTCCTTAGAAACTAAATATAAATATATATGATTTGTATCCATATATTTATCTATACATTTCACATAAGTACACATACTTAGAGACATGGATATATATAAGTCAATGTGACCTTTTTTACTTGTGATTCTTTCTTTTCTTGAGGATCTTTAGTGAACCATTTTCATGATGTGGGTTTTAAAAATATAAATATCAACCAATAAATTACCATGATCCAGTGTAAATATTATGGATTCAATTTATTTAAGGTGTGGTTAACGTAACACCTCAAAATAATAAATTTTGAACATTGTATTGAATAGTGTGTATTACACAGAACACCAAACAAATAAGTGAATACAATGTCCAATTGATTTACTATATAATTAATATTTTAAATAAATTTAGTATATGATATTTATTGAAATATAATAAATTCTGTGATTTATTGCATTACACGAAAATATAAATTTCATTGATTGCTTGAATTTCACTCAAGATGGAGTTTTTTTTGAAAAACAAATATTATTAAAGCGTTATTAATGAATATAATATGATATTACTAAGCTATTAGGTTATATGTAATTAGTAAGATTTAATAAATTATGAAAATATTTGATTTATAAAAATATATAATGAATTATTAGGCTTCCATTTTATACGAAATTAATATATAAAGAAATTGAATATAAAATGGAATATTTTTATAGAAGTCAATTTTTATGTGCAAAAAGTCATTTTATACTAAAAAATGAAATTAATTAAATTATTCAGTTTTATTAATGATATATATATATATATATATATTAAATCATATATTTATTTATTTATCCAATATATTCTATAGTCATAAGATATGAAGAAACCAATATTTCACATAAAACCTATATTTTTATAAAGCCACCTATACCAAATTTATTTGGAGAACCAATTTAAAAAATTATTTTGGAAATTGTATTGATTTAATTTTTCAAAATAAACATATTATATGAAATAAGATTATAAAAATTATCATAGGGTAATTTTTTTGGTACTTCCCAGTGATGTTAATTTTTGATGAATAGGGAAAAATAATAAATTTTAATTCAAAAATGTGTTTTCATCGAATTTGTTTGAAATGAGAGATTATATTTTTGATCATTTTTAATGTTTAATTAGATAAATTAGCTATATATAAATAAAATATAGGTCATTATAATTAATTTCACTTTGAAATTGGATATAAACACTTATCATACATTTTAACGTTTTTACATAAAACCCTCATTGTCTTCTAATTAGTGGCCTTAATTAAAAATTAATTTCTAACACATCTATCTTTAGAATATGAAAAAATGAATTAAATATTTTTCATAATATAAATTTACAATTTATAATATGTTAAACACATTTTTTGATAAATAATATTAGTGAAACTGATTAAAATTAAATATAGCGATTATGAGAAAATTCGGCTTAATAAAGGGGTATACCAAACAAAATAATGGTAGAAATTACATAGAAACATAAAAACGAATTTTAATGGCTATATTTAGACATTATAATTTATTTTCCCTATTTTAGTTCATTTTTGGAGAACATTGATATAGGAAAAACATGCATGGTAATGCATTTTTTATAAATTTACAAGAATCCCACTCTTTATCCACTATAAAAAGAAACTCACCCCTCTGACTTCTTCACACCTATCAAGACCTAATTTAACAACTAATATCTGACTAAATATCTAATAAAATGTACTCCCATAATTCTTTAAGCCTCACCTTTTAAAAAATCCCTCAAAGGAATCATTTTTTGCAAATCAAAAGTAGTTACCTAAAGAAGAGGTAACATACTTTCTCAAGCACTTTTTCATTGTTTTTATTATAAAAACCATAAATTATTTTTATTACATGATTATATAATTAAACTATTATCATATATATACTTATTTTTTTATTCTATGTTATTTACCTATAATTACACAAACATCAATGTAATGAATAATGAACTTACTATTTATGTGCATGGTAAACTACTACCTCACAAAACGATGTGGTTTTTTTCCATTAACACCTATCATGGATGGAAATTGTGATTGTAAAACTATTTAAAGAAGTGGTATGTTGTATTTATAATGTATTTTTATTATTTAAATTTTATAAAACACAAACCCTTTTGCTTTCGAGTTTTTGAAAATATTATTACATCGTTTGTGGTTGTGTGAACTATAGCCTCCTCACAATGATGTGATTCATTAAAACTATAAAAAGAATGCATAAAACATGGTTTAGTTAATAATATGGGACATATATAAAATAAATATAATATTTTACTTATAAAAAGAAATATATAATTTACATTTATTTCTTTTAATATGATAATGAAATGAATGTATCTTTCGTGCATATATAGGACAACTTTCTCCAGGAATGGTGAATTTACTTCTTTATCTCCAAATAGTATGGATTATTTTAAACACATATAATATATATATATATGATAATATTAAATCATTAACAAGAATATTTATATTATTAAATCATAATATATGTAATAGGAAGAACCACGAGCAAGTCCTAACAAACTCAATAAACAAGGAAATTAACTCCTAGTATAGTGAAGATAAAAAAGGTTTACCAAAATATCAGATGTATCATTATAAAATAAGATAACATATCATATCATAATATTAATATTTATCTATACCAATTTATTTATTTATTTTAAACAAATTATATGATGTTAAATGATATTCACCCAAAATGTAAACATAAGGTAAGATATTCTTGTCTCATATTTATTTCCACGAGGTATAAACCATTTTCACTAATTAATTTTTTTGTGTGGTGTATTTACTGCTATTTTGATATATTATATCATGAAAAATGTAAGAACATAGATCTTCTATTTAGGTATATTTTTCATTTCATGTTTTTTTTGTGGAATAATTGGAAGATGGAAATATTGTGGTGTACACATTGTTTTCTTCTTGTACACACCATGTACCATGCCTCTGAGTCCAAGCCATGTCACAGCTGCATACACTACCATGAAATTATGTGAAAGGACCTTTTATAGAGGGGCACAGATATGGAATTTACACATCATGTACTTTTAAATAACATGCCATGTACTTTTCCTTTCAATAGTTATATCAGACCGGGGTCACATCTTGTTCACATAAACCGTTTATTCTAACGTCATCTCATCCAGAAGTGACCAAGGTGCATGATTATTCACAAAGCCCCCGATCGTTCATATGTTCTCCCATTCAATAGTCATGGATTGCATTAGAATCACCACAGTGAGTTCTTCCTTCTTATTGACCCTACTTTCCGGATTTCTCTCCTTTCATGAGATACCCTCGGTATAACATTTTAGATATTTTTTAGATCAACATCATTATAGCCAAATTCAAGGGTCGACCCTAGTTTATATTAATCATACCGAGTTTAGGTAGGTGGTATGTTCCTTTACAGAGTTATTCTATAAATATTATGTGATAAAGAACCAAATACCCTAGAAATAAGTATTGCGTGTTTAGGTGTTTTAGCCCTGTTAATGTATGATATGCCTTGTGTGCCTAAGTAGAGGTAGTTTTATGGTGAATAGGGTTATTTTTATTTATATGGATTTGTTTCTCATGTTTTTTTGACATTGACAGTTTGGTATAGCTTTTCCAGTTAGGCTGCATTCATTCAATGCATAGTTTTATTAGGATAGAGTGATTTTAGCTGATGATGTTATATGCTTGTTTCTGTTTAGCCAAGTAGTAATGGAATGATTTTAGCCAATTAGTTATTAAGGATTACTTTGGGTAATGGATATAGTTTGTGCACGATTTACATACACACTGGTATGGGATCCTAATGTAGTTATACCATAGGGGAAATGGATGATGGGTGCTTTCAAAGATTTTTTGTTATACTTTTCACATTGCAAGACAATAGGGGGGATGGACCTGATTACTCATTTAGAGTTTATATAGTCCCACATTAAGATACCATAGGGAGAATTGAATTTTGAGTGCTTCCCTAGAGTGTTTTTAGTTTACAAATAAAAGACTTCATAGGGAATTGATGGTGAGTGCTTCCTCAGAGAGTCTTTTCTAAAGATAAACATGAGTGGTTATATTGTGAGTACGTCCTAGAGGGTTTCTTAGTCTTGATTGGTTAATCAATAGTGGTTATTCTATGAGTACATGACGTAAGGTTACTTGTTTTTGATTATCCTATCACTTTATATATGAAAATGAGTGCAATTGAAACTATAAATTTTTTTAATTTTGTGTACTTACTTGTTTACTACTTTATTTTTTTATTGCCTTATATATATATATATATTCACTGCCTATTAGGAACAAATATTTGGGTGGATGCCTTATGGGATTCCTCCAATATCCTATTTAGTTCATTCTTTAGGGACCAAATAGATTATATTGATTCAAGTATAGATAAGGGCACGCACCCTTCTACTTCAGGTACTTGATTGTTGGGGAACTAGAGAGAATGGTACCATGTTCAGGATTACGATGATACTAGAGTATTTTTGTTTTATTTTTACATTGGTTTAGTATTTTATTCTATCATTGTGACTTTTTTGGATACATTCCTAGACATATGTATCATACATCATTTATATATATGTGATCCAGTTCATTATTACTTCCAGTCTTCTGATATTTACTTATAGCATGTTTTTACAGCTTCCACTATTATTATCTATTTATTTCTACTTCATTACTCTGGCAATGGAAGAATAGTGTCCCCACTATCACACACAATTCCCTTGTTTCTAGTCAGCATCCTCTGGTGTTCGGGGAAATGCCCTTGAAACCATGTGACCATCCGTGTACAGGGCACCTATGGGTGGCTCCCATAAATGGTACTTTACAATGTGGTTTCAAAGAAATTATTTTATAAATGACTTACTGTTTGGAGAATACATCCTAGGATAGGAGGAATAATTACTTTTTTATAAGTTGTGCCCAAGAGTATCTAACCCGTGTACAGGAAAATGATTATTTACCACGATTATGTCAAATTTTTATGTTTTTTTCAATTTTTACAGTTTATTTGATATCACCATTGGGTGATTCAAATGTTTTGTGTTGTTATTTTTGATACAATTAATATTCTATTTCTATTGAAACCCAATGAGATGAGGGTATTCCATGTCATGCATCAAATTTAAACTTTCTAGAGATCACATGTCATGCATTCCTTCCATGCCATTTAGGGGGCATTACATATTAGATGTTGTTGTGATAGATGTTGTTCTATATATTCATTCTGTTCTAATAGATGCCTTGATATAGTACATTCTATTTTATAGGATATTGGACTGGGTAAGGTTTTATTTGAGAATTTTTATTCCTAGTATATGACATGTATAAGATGACATGTTTTGATTTGTAGGTATTATGGGCCACAAAATATCTGAATATGTCATATAAATGTATGTTTCAGTGTTTTATGGGATTCCAGAGTAGTTTTTGAGGCTTAATATCCAGAAAAAACCCACAATACATAGTGTGTAGTACTAAATAAATTCCATATATCCTTCTATTCAGAAAAAACTGGTTTTCTTAAGTACATGTTGTGTACTGTATATACGTGTCATGTAGTCTCTAACCATGCCACATGCTGTGTGGACAGAGACACGAGATTAGGGAATCCATGGTGGAACATGCCATGTACTGGACGTACACGCCATGTGTATAGACCATGAGTTAATCCATGTGATAGACAACACAGGTGGATTATGGCTATTTAGTACACATCATGTCTGGAACACACACACCGTGTAGAGTTAGCCATGTAATTAGCTGTGTGACTAACAAAACTGGTCGGTGAAATCATTATAGTACACGCACTGTATTACATGAACACACTGCATTGCCTCCTTCTAGGATAACCCTATGGGTTTACAATGTAAACGAACTCAGAAAAAAGGAAAATGATTTATGTACACGCCATGTTTTGGTGCAAAACGTCGTGTGTATAGATTATTACACGACCAAGGTTGGAAGGAGTACACGACCATGTCAAGGATTAAAGGAAGACATTGTTTAGGGGTCATACAAGTAGTGTATCCCTGTTTTGAAGAAGTTGAATGCTTTCTTTCTAAAGTTTTCTTGTTTAAAATCTATGTTTTTGTCCTTGGTAATCATGAACTAAGGTGTGCGCCTGGCCTAGTAGAGTCATGCCACCAATACGTCCTCTGGTCTATGCCATATTCAGGGTAGTGACCAGACACTGGACATGGTATATCCGAGATTACATGCAGATCCTCTTGTCGTGCCTATCTTTTCACCAATAACCATTCCAGACATAGGTTCTGATTTGTAGTTACGAGAAGGCTTCAAGAGGTTTTTGAAGACTGTCAGGGGAGTACTACATCCTGACCCGTCTATGGAATAATTGACATGGGTCATTCAACAGCACTATCCTCTTACTTTCTCACGGGATGTTGGACCTCAGGCTATAGAGTCATGGTTAGAAGCCATGTTGTTGATCATTGAGCATCTGGAGATGCCTCCATATATGAGGGTGATGCTCTCTTCCTATGTGCTTTAGGATTATGCCAGGAGATTTTGGGTTGTGATCTCGCAGGAAGGACGCCGGCAGGTTCTGGCTTGGGATGAGTACCAGTGTACCTTCTCTGATTACTTCTACCAAATACATTGAGGGTCGATCAAGCCTTAGAGTTCATGAGTGTGGAATAGTGTACTATCTTAGTCATGGTGTATCCTTATAACTTCACAGAGCTTCAATGATTCACATCCATCCTAGAAGGTGATATGTTATTCTTGAGGAGGATGTTTTAAGATGGTTTCAGACATTAAATATGATCTTATGTGAACTTCTTCAGGTTGAATTCTATTAACACTATAGTTTCAAAAGAGCTAATCATAGAGTGAAATATGATGGATTATAAGGCTGTGAGGCCGGGAAGCTCGACATCTAGAGTTTGTATCCCTCCGACAGACAGTAGGATAAAATATAGAGAATGTACACATGAAGATCAGAGTAGAAAGAATACATCTTATGATGGTCTAGTGGTGTGCTACCTGTGTGAGAAGAATGGGAATATGAGCCCACATTTCTCAAGGGCCTGGTAGAGTGAAAATCTTGTGGCATGATTGGTCATATTTATCATTTTGTCAGATCATTTTACCAGTATCGGGTGATAGAGGTTCTTCTATGAATCCTTGTTTAGGAGGACCACTAGTTTATCATCATTTTGGGAACTGGAGCTCTTCCGTCGTTTCTATGGTAGCCAGTAGCCAGGATTTCAATGACAACAGGGTGGATCTGCTAGGGGTGGTCATGTAGAGTCACAGGGTCATGATACATGTCATAATTTTGTAGTGGAGAGGACCTAGTAGGATAAAGATCTCAGACCCTCTACAGTTAATGGTATGATCTTATTTTCCCCAGTTTTAGCTTTTGTAGATTTCAATATAAGGGATTCCTAATGATTCATATCAATTTTTATTGTGGAGAGACTTGGGCTCTGTATATTTATATATGAAGATGTTATAATGCTATAAACTCTGTTGAGGACTAGAATAGATAGTGTACTTCAATTCAAGGAGAGCCCTCTTGATTTTGGTGGGTGTCACTTATTCTGGGACCTCTATGTCTTATAGATGACAGGTTATGATGTCATTCTCAGAATGGACTGGTTATTTCCCTTAAATAATTTTCATTACGGCTATCTCCATAGGGCGAGTTTCACATAAACAGAGGGTGGTTTGTTCTTACATAAGGGGGAATGGGATGTCCAAGAAAGAAGTCATGGATCAGTGCATCATGGTTTGGGATGAGTTTCATCCCAGATTGATATTCTACATCTGGATGATCAGGTGACTTCATATTTAGCATTTCCTATAGTGGTTGATTGTTTCAGGGAAGTATTCCTAAAAGAATTTCTAGGTCTACCTCTGGAGTGAAAGGTAAACTTTTCTATTGTGCATAATATTTGAGCGGAACTAGTGTCCATTCCTCCCTATAAAATGTCTACACCAGAGTTACAGGAGCTTAGGATGTTGTTATAGGAGTTACAAGTGAAGGGTTTCTTCTGATCCATCACTTCTTCTTGGGGTTCGCCTATCTTTTTTTTTGAAAAATGATGATAGTACCCTCAAACGTTCTGTGGATTATCGGATGATGAACAAGTTTATTGTCAAGAACCTATATCCCATACAGAGGATTGATGATATCTTTGATCAGCTTCAAGGATCCCATGTGATCTCGAAGATTGACATGATTTATGGTTTCCATCAGTTGCACTTTAGACCATATGATAGTCCTCTTACAGCCTTTCAGAGTTTGTATGGTGTATACAAGTATGTGGTTTTTTTGTTCGGTCTCACAAACACGCCTACATTTTTACTATCACTGATGAACTGAGTGTTCCTTCCATACATGGATTCTTTCATTGTAGTATTCTTGGATGATATCTGGGTGTACTCTCACACATTACAGGACCAAGCTGCCCATCTTAAGACCATTTTGAGTACACTGAGAGAGCATCAAATACATTCTAAAATTTCAAAATGTATCTTTTGTTTTGACCAAATTCACTTATTCAGTCATGTTATCTTAGAGATTAAAGTACAGTAGACTGAGAGAAAGTGAGAGAATTATATTCTTGGGATCATTTGAAGAACGTCATTGAGGAACAATGTTTTCTAGGGTAGGATGAATACTACAAAAATTTCAAACAAGACTTTTTACACTTAAAAGTGCCACTGATGGACCTGACTAAAAAGGGTTTGATGTACTTATGGTCAGATTCTTGTGATTAATCCTTTTAGGAGATGATGTGGAGGTTGAAATCCACACCAAAACTAGTATTTCTAGAGCCGGGAAAGAGTTATATGGTTTACTGGGATTCATTGGGTATCAGGATGGGAGAAGATCTTATGAAGGGGGAAGGAGTCGATGCATATGGGTCTCGGTAGTTGAAGCCACAAGAGAGGAATTACTAAATGCACGATCTCGAGATGGATATAGTTGATCATGCCTTACACTTTTAGGGATATTAATTTTTGGAAGAGCATTTTTTCGTTTTCACCAACCATAAATGTCTCAAGTACATATTTAATCAGCGCTATCTGATTTTGAGATAGTGACGATGGGTTGAGAACCTTTATTGTTTTAACATGGTTGTTAACTATATGCATAGGAAAGGAAACATTGTGGCTAATGAATTGAGTAGGAGGACATAGATACAGGCAGTTCTAGAGGCCAGTAGTGAGTGAAATCTTATAGATCTATTATCTGAGATGTATTTTGAGGTGCATGATAGACAGGGGCAGATGATTCTTTCTTCTATAGTTGTGACCTATACTCTACATGATCAAGTGGGAATGATGTACATATCAGATTCTGAAGGAAAAGTCCTATAGGACAGTGTGTCAGGAGATGACCCTATTCTTGGATAGACCATAAAAAATAATGATATATTACACTATAATGGGTGCATATGGTAGTCAGCAAACATTCATGAGGGGATAATTCAAGACATTAGTTCCTATGTTAGAGAATTTCATCCTAGTCTCACCAAGATGTATTGATATCTGAACTATCAGTATTGGTGGCCCGGTATGAAGATAGATGTTTCTAGGGTTGTCATGACATCTTCCACTTATCAGCATGTGAAGGTGGAACATCAAAAACCAGTAGGGCATTTGCTGAAATTACCAATTCTAAATGGAAGGGTAATGATGTCCTAATGGAATTCATGATTATATTACTGAGGTTACATTGAGGGAATGATGTATTTTGGTTTTTCATTGAAAGACTCACTAAGGCTTCTCACTTCTCTCCGATCAAGGAGACCTTTAGTGTAGATCTGATGGGATGGTTGTATATCCGAGAGATCGTACATTTACATGGGGTTCCACAATCCATTATTTCAGAAAAGGATGCACGTTTTACATCTTGGGTCTGGCCAGGGCTACAAAGGGATTGGGGTACACTGGTACTTCTCAGTACATCTTACCATCCCCTGCCAAATGGACAATATGATCATACGATATCGGTGATGGAGGACATGACTCAATAATGTGTCCTAGTTTCTTGATGTTCTTGGGAAATCACATACATACTATGGAGTCTTCGTAAAATAATAGTTTTCCAGAAACAATTCAGATGGTACTTTATAAGTCGTTGTATGATTATCCATACAGATCACCCATATAATAGATGAAGGAAGGAGATACAGTTGTGATGGGACATCATCTTGTCGAGGACACCACAGAAAAGATAAAGTTGATTCGGAAGATGATGTCTACTACACAGTCACGATAGAAGTATTATGTTGACCAACAGATATGACCTCTAGAGTTCAAGGTAAGATATTAGTTATTCCTATGTGTCACAATAAGGTTGGGACACAAGAGTATTAGGAGATAGAGTAAGCTTTCGTAGAAAAATTTTGGACCATTTGAGGTTTTGGAAAGAGTCGTGTCGGTTGTCTATCAGTTGCAGTTTCCTCAGAGGTACCATTCAATGCATGAAATATACAACATTTCTCAGCTATGATGTTACTCCTCATACCCATATCATGTTTCTTAAACCGAGGAGGTTGATATAGAGGTATAAGAATCATTCGAGGGGCATCCTATAAAGATTATTGATCATAGTGAAATGGCTCTTTGTGTCTGGTCTGTTCCTCTGGTATAAGTGCTATGGTGGCATGGGTGAGTATAGGAAAAGACATGGGAGAGCGAGGATGATGTACAATCACAATGGCTGAAGCTGTTTGAGGATTCTTCTCCTACACCACCTTGCTAGGGATATTAGGAGACATATTTCTTTAAGGGGGATGTTTTTAAAACATGGATCCTTCTTTTAGGTATGTTTTTCATTTCAAGTTGGTGTTGGGGAAAATGGGATGGTATATTTTCGAATTACACAATGTGTAATTTCTTGTACATGTTGTGTACCATGCCTCTGAGTCTAGACCATGCCTTGATGATTCATGGCCGCATACACGACCGTGTGATGACGTGGCAGGACCGCCTAAAATGGGGCCCATTTAAGGCAAGTACCCTTTGTCTACCTTTTAAAAACACACTGTGTACTTTTCTTTTTAATTGTCATATCAGAGCAGGGTTGTGTTTTGTCCACAAAAACCACTTTTTCTAAAAACATATCATCCATGAGTAACCGATAGGAGCGATTCTTCCGGGAGCCCCTGATCGTTCATATGTTATCTGATTCTACTGCTATCGATTGTATTAGAATCACCATAATGATTTCTTCCTTCTTCTAGAGCCTAGTTTTCTGTTCTTTCTCATTTCATGATATATCATGGGATGAAAATTTTATAATTTATTGATTATATACATCAGTATAGGCTAATTCAGGGGCCGACTCTAGAGTATATCGACCATACAATGCTAAGGTCGATGGTTTGTGCCATTCTGTAGTTATTCATTGAATATTATGTGTAAAAGTTCCCAATACTGTCACGACCCGCCCTCGGGGCCATTGCCGTGACTTCCCCAAGCCCGCCTTCCATAGGCCAGGGGATGGAAACTAGCACCAAAGGCATAAATCCTGATAACTGGGATGAAATTTCCTTTATAAGAGTAAACAAAACACCATAGAGTACAAGAGGAAGTAAAACACTAAGTACAAAGAGAAGTTCTGAAAAGTAAATTGGCCAGAATACAAACCCAACTGAAAGTACAAATACAACTGAACAGAAGTACAACAGGAAAAACAACAGCTGGAAGAAAGGAAGAGGTTCCTGGGACGTCCTCCTCGGATCCTACCTAAAGGGTAGGTACAGATGGCGCAGCTCCTGGATCGTCCACCACGGATCCTACCTGAAGGGTAGGTACAGATAGCCTCCACAACGCTCTTGCCCATCAACCTCCTCCGATTTTCGTCTCACCGTGAAGTCCACCTCCGGATACTGACTCGTTGTGTATTCCACCTCCGGGTACCGTCCAGTCCTCGAACACTCAGCCTCCGTTAGTACTGCCCATCGTCTACAACCAACACAATGAGGTGCGGGCATCGCCCGTGTAGGGGTGAGTATAAAGATACTTAGTAGGGACCCCGAGACCCTCAAGGTCTCAATAAACCAGCAAGGATAACCAAAAATAAGATCTCAACAGATAACCTCTACTTAGGTATATGCCCATACATATACCTATGTTATCAAATAACCCATCTCAATCATGAGGAAACACAATGATTATGAAATCAATGGATAACCACTACCCAGGTATATTCCCATGCATATACCTAAGTTATCAACTGACCCATCTCAATCATGAGGCAAACACAAGGTCATAAACTCAGCTCAAACCAGGATTTTCATTATCGAAACCATAACTACTGAAGAGCCCCATCTCTAGAGTGTACAGTGGTACTGTCATGACTCCGAGGTACTGCTCACTAATCCAAGTCTCTGAGGTAATCCTCATGTCGAGTACTGCAGGTCTACTGCCAAATACTGGGCGCTCCGTCCACTGTGGGTCTACCGCCAAATACCGGGCGCTCCCCATAATAGCCTATAAAGGTACTCCTCCGGTCGAGTACCGTGGGTCTGCTGCCAACTACCAGGCGCTCTGTCCGCCGTGGGTCTGCCGCCAAATACCGGGCACTCCTTCCACTAGGCTAGTCGACTCACTCCAAGTCGAGTCGGTCAAGCAGTCGTCAGGTCTCAGTCGTCTACATGGTCTCCGTACTCCACACACTCATCTCTGGGAGGGTCTGCTCCACGAGCTACATGTCGATACTTCAATTATCTCAAAGTCCCATGAAAAAGTATCTCAAAGGACCGCCTCGTCATAGGGGTCTCAACGCAACAGACGGCGCGTCAATCGGACGCCCGGTCTGTGAGTTATTATCTTTTTCTTCCCAGTGGCCCGATTTGGTTTCGTGAGCAAACCAACCCGGCCGTATCTCAACTGTTTCCCGAACTCTCATCGGGTATACTCATAGGGACCGTTTCTCAACGTGATCACCAATGCTGCTAACGGTTCATCAAACGGACGTCCGGTCTGGAAGATATCAGCTTTTACGTTCCAGGGGCCCGGTTGGATTTCGGGTACGATCCAACCCGGCCTCTATCCAACAACAACCAAAACTCAGGCAAAGTATGCAAAAAGTTCCGTCTCATCAAGAGGAATTCAACGAGACAGACGGTGCGTCATTCGGACGCCCGGTCTGTGAGTTATTGCCTTTTTCGGTCCCGGGGCCCGTTTAGTTTTGTGAGCGAACCAACCCGACCGCACTCCGACGATATCCAAACCTCGAGAAGAGTAAGCCAAAAGATCTTTCTCACTTAGAGGAATCCATCAAAGTTGACGGCACGTCAATCGGACATCCGGAGCTCAAGATATAAGCGTTTCCGCTCCGTGGGCCTGGTTGGTTTCGTATCTGAACCAACCCGGACGAACCCAATGTATTCCGAAACCTTGAGTGCGATATACCAAACTGACCATCTCGATCCAAGGATCGCATCACCCCTGATGTTGCATCGATCAGAGGTCTACAGCTCAAGATATGGGAGAAAGACCGTGAGGGGTCCGAAAACGGGGGTTTCGGGCCCGCACCGACCTGGCCCGTGACCCCCTGGGTCGGCCCGACCTGGCTAGGCGCAGCCCAGCCCAGTCTACCCAAGCCGGCACGGCTCGGCCGGGGGTTCGGCCGAACGGCCGAACCGTGTGGGGGGTGCTGCCCCCGCGTGAAGAGAGGCGGCCCCGCGTGGGGCCGCCCGTGCCAGCGAACGTGACAGCCAACCGCATCCCGCCGCTTCCCTCCGGTATCGCGCCGTTGCAGGACTACGGTCTGCCGCCGCGGCTTCAGCCATGGTGGATTCTTCCGGCGGCGCTCCGGCCACTGCCACCCCCGACCGCCGGTAGGGGCTTCCGCGGACCACCGGACGCGCTCCGGTGGTCCGATTCGCCTGCGGTCTTTGCCAGAGATCATCTCGGGACCCTACCTTCACTGCAAAGCCTTAAAAATTCCTTCGCGGACCACCTCACCATCGATTGTCGATCCTCAATTCGACAGCAAACAGTGGGGTCTTCAAATCGCCTCTGCGGCCCCGACTCTGCCCGCGGTTTCGTTCGACAACAACGGTGTGGCGCGACAGCGCCATGCTTCTTCGCCACGTTCTATCTCGTGTCTTCACGGTGCCGTTGCACTGTGCCACCATTGTTAGTGCCACAATGAATCAAAACTACATAGGGGGAGGAGAGTCGGCCATGTTCGTGCAGTCCGACCTCCTCCCGTTAAGCTGGTAACATGCGGCCCAAATGAAGAAGAACAACAAAAAACATTCACGAACAAAAGAGAATCAAACCAAATAGTTTTTCCCCATAATAGATTATTCCCAAACCACAAGGAAAACGTTCTGGAATCAACTAGGTAATAAGTTGATCCATGTTATTTCTTTTCTTTAGAAATAAAGAAACAAGGGAATAAAATCATTCTTAAATCATAAATCCCTACCTCAAGTGTTGTCGTCGAACGCGAGTTCGTCGGGGAAGAAGTGGATCGTCGTGGAAGAGTAGGATCGTCGTGGAAGAAACATCACGGATGGAGTGTCACGGAATAAGAGTCATTGACGTCGCGGTAAACGGCGTCGCGTCGTCGATCTCCGAGGGTTTGGCGTTCTTCGTCAGAGGTCGGAGCATTCTTCGTGTTCTTCACGTTCTTCGTCGAAGAAGAACGCTTTCCTCCAAATTCTCTCCACGCCACAAGTTCCAACAGAAATAAAATAAGAGTTATCTTATTTTATTAATGCATATTACACGTTTGAATTTTAAAAGAAAAGAAATGAACAATTAATTCAATAAATTAATTGTAACGATTTAACTACCCAATTAATGGGGCATTTCCTAACCAGAAAAATGCATGGTTCACTTTCATCAAAGAGGGGGGGGGGGGTTGCGGGTGCATAACGTTGAGGAAAAGAAATGGTGGGGCTCGTCTGGGCCCCACCTGACAAATATCCTACCAAGTGGGTAGGATATTTTGGGATCCACCCTATCCTCTTAACTGAGCTTAAGTGACTTTTAAGTGGCTTTAAGTGAAATAAAATAAAGTTGTCGCACCACTTTATTTTATTTGTTAACTTAACCACAAAAATTAAAAACCACACCCGAGAAAACGCAACTCCAGAAAAGGCGTTTCTAACAAAATACTGGCGATGCGATTCCATCGGTTCCCTCAAAATTCGATTCAGAGCACCGGTTCAAAAGTTAGGAAAACCTGCTTGTTCGTTCACTGAACTTACCCGAGCTAAACTTCGGAAACTGATTCCGGGCACACCAGGCCTTGGAATCAGGCGCCGTCAGAAACTGCGTTCTTGTAAAATTCCAAATAAAATTAAGAGAAAAAATTAAAAATTTCCTTGAAATTTCCAGGTCTTTATAGTACTCCCACCTAAGGGCTTTACGTCCCCGTAAAGCTTCAACACAAACTAGGGTCACAAAAGCGGTATTGAGCACGCATCTGAGCCTTCTGCTCCCATGTGCTCACCTGGAGGTTCCCATACTGCCAAAGAAAGTGCACCTGAGGAATCGATCATACTCGTAGGATCCACTCCTGTTGATCCTCGATCCCCACTAGATCCTCCGTGAAAGACACCCAATCGCCATCATCCAGCTCCCTATGGTCGATGATATACGAAGGGTCGAGCACGTATCTCCTCAGTTGAGATACATGGAAGTCATCGTGCACCTGGTGCAACTGAGGTGGATTGGTCAAGTGGTAAACCACCCCGCCTACCCAGCTGAGGACATAAGAAGGTCCGCGGAACCTCAGAGATAACCTGCCGCCTTGGCCACATCTCTGTAAACCTCGTCGAGGTGAAACCCGTATAAGGACGTGATCATCATCCTTGAACTCTAGGGGCCTCCAATTCCTGTCAGCATAAGGCTTCTGTCAGCCCTGTTCTGTCCTCATCCGCTCTTGGATGACCTGGAAATTCTCTAGTCTCACAGGAGTGGCTATGATTTCTTCTTTGCCGATAATAGAAATCTGGTCTCATCCCCTGGATGATCCACATTCATTGCCTAATACAGTCAATACTGACATGAATGATGCTTTCATGCCATGGATGACATCGTAAGGCCTCGATGTAACTACCAAGAGATCCAACTGTCACTCTCAAATCCAAGGGTCAAGTCACACTGTCGGCATCAATGTGAGGTCACTAGGTCTCCTCCAGTAGGAATCTCGAATGTGAGGGTCAAGTCAACAGTCTTAACTGGGACCACTCAGTATCAACCAAAAAAAAAGGACAGGAAAACAAACTTTACAAAGTTAAGTGTCTTTTCATTATTACAGCTCATAGTACAAAGACACAAATGTAACAATAACAAAACTAGAAGCAACATGATCAATAGCCTCCAGGTCTGGAGCTAGTCCCGCTCCAGTCCATCTGCTTCTAGAGCTCCATGACCATAGGCCTCAGATGCTTGAAGCTGAGCTCTCCCATTTCCTCCTGTCCCCTGCAGTCGGGGTGGGCCTCCTGGTGGTGGTGGTGGCAACACCCCGAAGTGTCGTCCACCTCCAGCTGCACGACCAGCTCCTCTTCCGTGGCCACCTGCTCCTTGCGGTCTGCCCTGATCGAACCTCTTCCTCTGCTGGGGAGGTTCTTCATTTAACTGGTGGTCATCTGCATGGCGGGTCGGACAGTCAGGTGCCATGTGACCAATCCCGCCGTAGGAGTAACACTGTCCACTCTCGGCACGACAGGCTCTGACTCCACCCCGGTTCCCCCACACAACTGAGCCTGAGTCGTACAGTCAGCCACCGATAGGTCTGGTCCTCTTGGACCTCTGCATCATCTGTCTACAGTCTGCTGTAGAAGATTCTTCCGCAAGCTGGCTAGTGGTGGGTCGTGCTGCTGGAGACTGCTCAGCAAGGAAACTCTCCACTAAGAGGGCTCTCTCCAACACCCCTGTCTGGGTCGGAATGATATGAGAAACAAAAGAAGCTCTAATCTCCCGCCTAAGCCCCTTCTCGAAGGTTCGGTCCCTGAAGAACGGGTCTCGTACCATATCTGTGGAGTAGCACGAGAGGTCTGTGAACCTCGCTGAATACTGTTCCACTGTCATGCTGCCCTACTGCAGCTGAAGTAGCTCCTGTATACGCACTGTTTGAAGGGTGGCTAGTACAAACTCTGTCCGGAATAGGCTCTCGAAGTCTACCCAAAGAAGTGTCGCCTCATCATGCATCTGGAGCATCAGGCTCCACCATCTGCCTGCTGCTGCCTGAAGAAGGCTGGCAACAAGGATCACCATGAAGTCTGCTAGCATCCCAACTAGCCTAAAGACTCTCACCATAGCCTCCAGCCAATCCTTAGCCGCCTGCGGGTCCGTCTCTCCATTGAACCTCAGTGGCTTCTGGCGCTGGAACTCATGCAGTGCACTCAAGTGACGTGCACCCTCTTCTGTTGGGGCTGGTGGCATCGGTGGCCCAACGGGTAGTAGTACCGCTGGTGCCTCCGTTAGTGCCTCAACTGGAATAGAGCCATGTACTGAGGCCACGTCGCTCGGTGGGCTGTCAGTATGAAAAACTCTCAGGGCTCTAGTTGGTCGTCCACGGGGAGGCATCCTGAAAGAAACAACATGACATGGTCAAACAATTTATACCTGGTGAGCTGACCTGGTTTGAGCTGATATTTAAAAACATCTAGAAACACACACGCAATCAGTGTTTTCATGCACAAAGTCAGAAATCTGTTGTCAGGGTCCTGGTGTATGGATACGTCGGCCACCCGCACCAACACTGGACACCCTAAATTGAAAAGCACACTCGGTACTCTTAACATTATTGCTTCACAGAAAGAAAATATCAGACTTATAAGTTCTGTGGTAGAACTGACTCCTCTAATACCAATTTGTCACGACCCATCCTCGGGGCCCATGATGTGACTAACCCAAGCCCACCTTCCATATGCCAGGGGTTGTCGACTAGCACCAAATGCGTAAATCCCGATAACTGGGTAGGCATTGACTTTATAAAAGTAAACAAAACACCACAGAGTACAAGCGGAAGTAAAACACTAAGTACATAGAAAAGTGCTGAAAAGTAAATGGGCCATAATATAAACACAACTGAAAGTACAACTACAACTGAACACAAGTACAATAGAAAAAAAACAACAGTTGGAAGAACAGAAGTGGCTCTTGGGACATCCTCCTCGGATCCTACTTGAAGGGTTGGTACAGATGGCGCATCTCCTAGATCTTCCACCACAGATCCAACCTGAAGGGTAGGTACAGATAGCCTCCACAACGCTCTCGCCCGTTAACCTCCTCCGAGTGTCGTCTCACCATGATGTCCACCTTCGGATACTGACTCGTCGTGTAGTCCACCTCCGGGTACTATCCAGTCCTCGAACACTCGGCCTCCGTCAGCACTGCCTGTCATCTGCAACCAACACAACGAGGTACGGGCATATCCCGTGCAGGGGTGAGTATAATGATACTCAGTAGGGACCCCGAGACCCTCAAGGTCTCACTAAAACAAACAAGGATAACCACAAAGAAGATATCAATAGATAACCTCTACTGAGGTATATGCCCATACATATACCTATGTTATCAAGTAACCCATCTCAATCATGAGGAAACACAAAGATTATGAAAGCAACGTATAACCACTACCCAGGTATATGCCCATACATATACCTAAGTTATCATGTGACCCATCTCAATCATGAGGCAAACACAAGGTCATAGACTCAGCTCAAACCAGGATTTTCATTATCGAAATGGTAACTACTGAAAAGCTCAGTCTCTGGAGTGTATAGGGGTCCTGTCACGACTCTGAGGTACTGATCACTAATCCAAGTCTCTGAGGTACTCCTCCTGTCAAGTACTGTGGGTCTGTTGCCAAATATTGGGCGCTCCGTCCGCTATGGGTCTGCCGCCAAATACCGGGCGCTCCCCTAAATAGCCTACAGAGGTACACCTCCGGTCGAGTATCACTGGTCTGCTGCCAACTACCAGGATCTCCATCCGCCGTGGGTCTTCCGCCAAATACCGGGCGCTCCGACCACTGGGCTAGTCGACTCACTCCATGTCGAGTCGGTCAAGCAGTCGTCAGGTCTCAGTCATCTACACGGTCTCCGTACTCTGCATGCTCGTCTCTGGGAGGGTCTTCTCTACGATCCACAGGTCGATACTCCAAGTATCTCAAAGTCCCATGAATAAGTATCTCAAAGTACCACCTCGTTATAGGGGTCTCAACGCAAAATACGGCGCGTCAATCGGACGCTCGGTCTGTGAGTTATTAGCCTTTTCGTCCCAGGGGCCCGGTTGGTTTTGAGAGCGAACCAACCCGGACGTATCCCAATTGTACCCCGAACACTCATAGGGTATACTCATAGGGAACGTTTCTCAACGTGATCACCAACGCTACTAACGGTTCATCAAACGGACGTCCGGTCTGGAAGATATCAGCTTTTCCGTTCCAGGGGCCCAGTTGGATTTCGAGTATGATACAACCCGGCCTCTATCCAACAGCAACAAAAACTCAGGCGAAGTATGCCAAAAGTTCCGTCTCATCAAGAGGAATTCAACATGACAGATGACGCGTCATTCGGACGCCCCGTCTGTGAGTTATTTGCTTTTTCGTTACAAGGGCCCGGTTGGTTTTGTGAGCGAACCAACTCGACGACACTCTGACGGCATCCAAACCTCGAGCAGAGTAATCCAAAAGATCGGTATCACTTAGAGGAATCCATCAAAGTCGACGGCACGTCAATTGGACGTTTGGAGCTCAAAATATAAGCGTTTCCGCTCCAAGGGCCCGGTTGGTTTGTATCCGAACCAACCCGGCCAAACCCAAAGTATTCCGAAACCTTCAGTAAAATATACTGAAACGACCGTCTCGATCCAAGGATCGTATTGCCACTAATGGTGTGTCGATCGGAGGTGTACAACTCATGATATGGGCGAAAGATCATGAGGGGTCTGAAAACGGGGGTTTCGGGCCCGGATCGACCCGACCGAGGTGCGGGTCCGACCCGGCCGACGCGGCCCGGCCCGGTCTGCCAGGCCGGACCAGCTAGGCCGGGGGTTCGGCAGAATGACCGAACCGTGTGGGGGGCGCTGCCCCCGCGTGAAGAGCCGCGGCCGCGCGTTGGGTCGCCCGTGCCAGCGGACGCGGTAGCCAGCCGCGTCTCGCCGCTTCCCTCCGGTCCCGCGAGGCCGCGAGACCGCGCTCCACCGCCATGGCTTCAGCCTCGACGGATTCTTCCAGCGGCGCTCCGGGCGCCGCCGCCCCCAACCGCCGGCGCCGCCGCACTGGCAGGGGCTTCCGCGGACCACCAGACATGCTCCGGTGGTCCGATTCGCCTGCGGTCTTTGCCAGAGATCATCCTGGGACCCCACCTTTGATACAAAGCCTTCAAAAAGCCTTCGCGGACCACATCACCATCGATCGTTGATCCGCACTTCGACAGGAAACCATGGGGTCTTCTAATCGCCTCCGCGGCCCCGACTCCGCTCGTGGTTTCGTTCGGCCTCAACGGCGTCGCGCTTCTTCGCCGCATTCTTTCTCATGTCCACACGGTGCCGTTGCATTGTGCCGCCTTTGTTCGTGCCACAATGAATCAAACACAACAAAGGGGGAGGAAAGTCGTCTGTGTTCGTGCGGTCTGACCTCCTCCCGTTAAGCTGGTAACATGCGGCCCAAAAGACAAAGAACAATAAGGAAATTTCACGAACAAAAGAGAAACAAACCAAACAGTTTTCCCCACAACATATTATTCCCAACCCACAAGGAAACCGTTCGTGGATCAACTAGATAATAAGTTGATCCGTGTTCTTTTTTTTCTTTAGAATGAAAGAAACAAGGGAACAAAATCATTATTAAATCATAAATCCCTACCTCAAGCGTTTTCATCGAACGCGAGTTCATCGCGGAAGAAGCGGATCTTCGCGGAAGAGAAGGATCGTCAGAGAAGAAATGTCTTGGAAGGAGCGTCACGGAAGAAGCGTCATTGATTTCATGGTAGACGGTGTCGTGTCATTGATCTCTGGGGGTTTAACGTTCTTCATCGGAGGTCAGAGCGTTCGTAGCATTCTTCGCGTTCTTCGCTTTCTTCGTCGAAGAAGAACGCTTTCCTCCAAATTCTCTCCACGCCACAAGTTCCAACAGAAATAAAATAAGAGTTATCTTATTTTATTAAAACACATGACACGTTTTAATTTCAAAAGAAAAGAAATGAACAATTAATTCAATGAATTAATTGTAACGATTTAACATCCCAATTAATGAGGCGTTTCTTAACCAGAAAAACGCATTGTTGACTTTCATTAAAGAGGGGGGTTGCGGGTGTGTTACATAGAGGAAAAGAAACGGTGGGGCTCCTGTGGGCCATATCTCACAAAAATCCTACCAAGTGGGTAGGATATTTTGGGTTCCTTCTTATCCTCTTAACTTAGATTAAGTGGCTTTTAAGTGTCTTTAAGTGAAATAAAATAAAGTTGTCGCACCACTTTATTTTATTTCTTAACTTAACCCCAAAAATTAAAAACCACACCCGAGGAAACCAAACTCCGGAAAAGGAGTTTCTAAGAAAATACCAGTGCTACGATTCCATCGGTGCCCTCGGAATTCGATTCCTTGCACCGGTTCAAAAGTTAGGAAAACCCGCTCGTTCGTTCACTGAACATACCCGAGCTAATCTTCAGAAACTGATTCCGGGCACACCGGGCCTCAGAATCAGGAGCCGTAAGATGTTGATTGATTGTGAATAGGGTTATTTTCAATGCTATAGATGTTTTTCCCATGTTTGTTTTTGATATTTACCTTTTCATCTAGCTTTTCTTGTTAGGTTGCTTGCTTTACATGACTAGTATTGTTAGGATGGAGAGATTTTATATGATGGTGTTATATGCTTGTAGCTTTTTAGCCATGTAGTTCATGAAAACTATTATCCAAGTTATTATTAAGGTTTACTTTGGAAGATGGATATCATTTGTGCATTATGGACTTACACAGGGTTGTGGGAACATGGTGTAGTTAGAATATAGGAGAGATGGATGCTAAGGGCTTTCCCAGAGTGTCTTTTATACTTTTCACATTGCAAGACCATATGGAGGATGGATGTGAGTGCTCCTTCAAAGTGTCTATAGTTCAATATTGTGATACCACATGAGTATTTGGACATTGAGTTCTTCCCAAGAGTGTCTGCAATTTACCGATAAAAGACCACATGGGGAATTGATGGTGATTGTTTCTCTTAGGGGGTCATTGTTAAAGCTGAACCATAGGGGTTAGATTGTGAGTACATCCCAGATGGTTGCTTGTGTTTGATTGGTTGATCTAGAGGGGTTAGGATATGATAAATTTCCATAGGGTTACATGTTTATTATTAGCTACATACTTGATATATGAAAAATGATGCAATTGAAACTGGAGGATTGTTTAATTTTTGGGAACATCCTTGTTTTCTGCTTCGTTTTTCTTTTTTCCCGAATTATATATTCACTTACTGTTTGGAACATATCTTTTGGTGGTTGCCTAATGGGATTATTCTCACATCCTATTTGGGTTATGATTTTGGGCCAAAATAGATTATATTATTGCAGGTATTGATAAGGGAAAACACCCTTCTACTTAAGGTTCTTGATTTCTATGGAGCTGGATAGCATTAGACCATGGTGAAGATTGTTATGCTGCTGGAGTTTAATTTTTTACTTTTAACATTGATTTACCACTATATTCCATAATTGTGGACTGTTTGGATATTTTCCTAGTAATTTGTATCATGCGTAATTTATATATATGTTATCTAGTTGTTTATTACATCCAGTATTCTTTTGTTTACTTATTGCATGATATTATTGCTTATTCTGTTGTTATCTGTTTATTTCTATTGTATTACTCTACCAATGATGGTATGGTTTCCCCATTATCACTGTAACACCCTGAGATTTTATGAGAAATATTTTTTTATAACTTATTTTATATGAAACACCATAGGAATCTTTCACTACACCCAACACTGGCTCAGCTTGCATTACACGCAAGAGCAACCTTCCTCGATAGCTTGCGTTGTACGCAATACCGAGTTTCACTAAACAATGAAATATTATTAAAATATTAGGAACATTTCATTGGGAATAGTATTAACTAAATTTTTAATTCTAAAAAATTATTATTCATCTTACAAATTTTCTTGAATTAGGTATGAAATCAAAATCAATTTTTCAGATAAAAAAAAGTATTTTTAAAAAAATACAGTTTTACCGCCTTTTGATGGGAGACCCATTTTAAATATAATTTTTTCCAAGCTTATAAGTTAAATTTTACACAAAAACGTTTTCCTTTGAATCAGTATATAAATATTTACATTTGATAAATTTTTGATACTTTTTTGATAACTTTTATATTTTGATGAACAGTAAAAATACGCTAAACTTTTCTTAAAAACATGTTTTTTCATCAAGATAATTTATATTATTAAATGATAAAATTTAATTATTTTAAAGTATAAATAGAATATATTTTTACCATTTAATATGATTTATCTCATTACCATTAATTTTTCATTGAATTCATAGGTAAAGTCATTTCAATCTTTGACAATGTTTTAAATTTTAAAACTCATTTTCATAACAATGGGATTACTTGTAAATTAATTACTGCTACTTTTTTGTTCTGAATTTGGAAAAATGGATTCTATATTTGGATTCAGTGGCCCAAATTATGTAAATAAGTTAATTTTTTGATATTGTGAATAGTAACTACGTTAATTTGTTTTATTTACTAAAGTTAAAGGTAAATCGGGTAATTAAGGGTAAAATTAAGATTATAAAATTACCCTAACACTTTCCAAAATTATCTTGGATGAATAAAAGTCATCCCATATCACCTAGGGGTCGGAATAGATTCATTTCATTGACTTTTGACCATTAAAATGATATAATTATTATTAAATCCAATGAATGTGACAACATGTCACTATCTTATATCTTATAAGTGTAATAATTTTTATTTAGTGACAAACATCATAAAACTTCAAATATATATAATATTAGGAATGATAATAAAATTATTTACATCATGAGAATTTATTTATAATTTTTATGGATTAAAAAATTATCATTAATGATGACATAATAGTGATGTAGAAATTATTTTATTGATTGAAATATCAAATAAATGGATTGAAAATTATTAAAAAAATATTTTATGAACCAATTAATGTTCTACACAAATTTGATAGAGGAATATGACATGTAAGAAATATATTAAATATTTTGGTTCAATTATATTCCCTGTGTGGATTTTATTTAAATTAAGATAAATGAATAGTTTCAAAATTGATTCTATTGTTATTTTATAAAAATATCATATTATAAAATTATTTAAAAATCACAAAAATATCTAAAAATTAAAAATTGAAATTTATATGGTCTTCAATGTCATAAAGTATCCAATTATAGACAATTCAAAACACATAAGTAATTATTTATAACAATTTAAAATTTAGAATTTTATTCCCACAAATAAATTTAAATATATTAAATAAAGATAAATCGAGTTGATAAGGCTTAAAACAAATTTCCAACATGTCTAAATTTTATTGGTTTAGGATATTACAACCCTATCTCATCTAATATTCTATGTTGAGTCATTTTGGAAGTATTATGTAGGGTTTTAGTTTTTTATAAATTAATATTTTTGTGTTTTCTAAAGGTGGCTCTCTCCTCCATTATAAAAGAGAACCTAATCCCTCTCCTCTTAAAAAAATTTTGAGCCTTCATGCTCGGAAAAACCTATAAATTTATATTCTCCACTTCCCTAGAAACATACTAGAAGTACTGGTATTCATCAAAAACCTACTTAAGTGCCTGAAGAGGAGGTTTAGAAGAGGCGCGTCGAAGAAGAGGTAATATCTTTTACCGAATCTTTCAAAGTTATTTCTTTTTCTACTTCCTCTTATTTAATTATTTCATTATAATGTAACAACATCAATTTCACTAATATACTGATATGTTTTTATAAAAATTAAACAACCTTGTTTCACCTTTTATCCATCCTATAGAAAATTAAATCACTGTGCGTGCGTATGTACAGAATAACACCTCAACACCGTGGTGTCATCTATTTTCCACCACCACCTTACTTGGATGGGTATAATGGAGTAAATAATAACTATATATTATTATAATAACATGATACTAATTATGAGATATTATATCATCCACTTCAATACCATTCAATAATTATGGGAACGATATCGTCGCTCGTGCATGCGTACGGCTTACCGTCTCCATGGTGCAATGTGATTTGTTCTACATGATCTTTATTAAACCATGATTATATAAACGAATTGAATGAATAAATCTGATATATATTATAAAAATAACATTATTTAAATTATTTAGCTATAACCTGAAAATAGGAATAAGAATTTATTCGACAAAATACACATAAGAACATTAAGCAATGGACACCCGAATATAAGTAAAAATGGAATACTACTAATAAGAAGATATGAATATGACAATATATGATATCATAACAATTAATATGATAATAAAAGAATTCAATGATATTATTTAAATCATTATACATGAGTTTTGGATATGTACAAAGCATATCAGACATAAGGTAATGTAAATTCTCGCAATCTCTTTTTTATCCGAGATTATTTATACTTCATAATTTACTGGGGAATATTTATCATCCACATCCATGTTTCCTAAATATTTAACATTAATTCTATCATAATACATTTTTTTAAATCAAATTTTACATATTGGTGAATTTTTGGTAAAATATATGAATGGAATATTTGCTTTTTTTTCAGTACGAGAGACTTATTGACATTTCTAGAAAAAGTACGAGAAGAATGTTTATATTTATGTTATATGACATGAATGGATTTTTATGATATGATAGAAAATTATTTCCATGAATCTTACTTTATATGTTTTCATGTTTATTTTCAATTAAAAATAGTGCATAAGATGGGTACATAACCAATGTATGGAATGAATTGGAGTAGACATATTACTAAGAGGAATCCAATGCACTCGACAGTGAAGAAAATTGAGCTTGGGCGGTAGAGTGCTGAAAAATACAAGATTGGATGTAGAGGATGTCTCTCACGTGGTTTCTCTCTTATGTGGGGGAAGAAATGTGATCCTATAAAAACAAGTTTCACTTCATTGTTTTAAAAAATACAGCCTGAAAATTACATGAAATGAAATCTTTACATGCCATATAAATCTATAATTTTTAATTCTTGTGAAAAACCCATTTCACCACATGAAAGTGATTTGGCCAACCCATTATTTTCCATGAGTCTATCATAAGGTTGTTATTTTAATTACATGTTATATATTTAATAAAAACTATGTATTTGACTAAATTCATCTTCTATACAACCAGAAACCATTACTTCCAAAAGGAAAAAAGAAATATTAAAGGTATAGTTTAATGGTTTCATCCAAAAGGGGAAACTTGATGAGTATTTAACAGAAACCTAATGAAAATAAACCTCACTTAAAACCGGGTATATTACAACCTCCCCACAAAAATAAATCATCACTAAGATACCCTTATATTGGAAGTAAATAATCATCTATGAAATATTCTCTGTAGTTATCACAAACTTCGATCACATTCTCCTCGGTCTCATCTAATACACATCTGGGCTTCTATAGACTTCATAACATATGAACTGACCTACCAGAGATTTCCTTCATTATTTAATCAATGATATGTATTATAAAATCTTTAATGGATTCATCTTCCACCATATCTATATCTTTGAGATAAAAAAATATGACTTGTTTGAATTATAATGATGAAGCCCAGATATGAGGATGAAACTATGAATTTTATAGTAACACTGAGGTAACTACAACAAATAAGCTACCGGCCAAACACTATCCATGATCTCAAATGTCTTGACTTAATAACTATATAAATTTTCTTTTCACTGAATCTGTCTACGAACCAATCATGGATAATCTCATAGAAAGACTTGATGTCTCACCATGAACTATATAATTCAATGAAGAAGATTGGTATAAGACATCTTCTTGGAATTAACTGAATCCATACATTTATTAATTAGTCATTCATTATCAAAATTTATCGAAACAAGACAAGGACCCATTAATATTTCCTAACCCCCCTCTAATGAGCACAATAGTGAATGGAATGAACTACAATAAATTTCCTCATATGTATCCATTTAAATAATTGAAGAAAATATCTTATTATAGGAAAAATCACTAAGAGTTATATTTTTTTACCACGAGACTCCATATTCAACGACATATTCCTAATGAATTTCTTCCAACCCCTATATCATCTTCTTAGTTTTCTCGTTCATCTGATAGTGATATGATATACTCAAAAGACCCAATAAACCTAGTGATTTTTGTATCCCATTCCAAAAATTTAATGTAAACATGGAATTCAGATTTGAAACAATATAATGGGTAACACCATGGAATCATAAAATTTCTCGAATGTAAATCACCTAAATATCATCAACTAAAAAGGTATTTTGGTTAGGTAGGAAGTGTGTGGCCTTGGTCAATCTCTCAGTGATCACCCCTAACACATCATTACCTAGAGGGTATATCACCAAACCTGTCAAAAATCCCAGAGTCATGATATTACATTCCCACGTTGAATTTGATATAGATTATAAATTTCCTACATGTATCTGGTTCTCATCCTTTACCTACTGATATGCGGATCATCAACAAAGTGACAAAACATAAAATATTTCTCATCATTCCCCACCACCTACATTGATGATGAATTTGTACGTACATCTTGGTAATCCCTGAGTGAAGTAAAAAAATAGTGGTATGAGAATCCCACATCAAATATTTCTCCATAACTCTAGGATCCTAGGTACTCCCATGGAAGACCAGAAGCTCAGTCCCATGAACAACCCAACCATAAAATGGTTTCTTACAAAAGATGTTTTCCCATGCAACTAAGACATATAGATCATAAATTCTTTTCCTAATTACACATTTCAGAATGTAATATGTTATTACCAAAGTTGTTATAATAGGTCTCATATGACACTCCTCTACCTCTAGGTGTATTCTTGTAAATTGATCCATCAACTACCACTCACTACTATCATCATGGATAACAAGTGTCTGAGTCTTATAGCTTATGATTCTAACCTTAACATTTCCATTTCTGTGTTTATAACGATTCTAAAAGTTGATGTATGTTTGGTATTCAACCCCCCAATGATACCTGAGATTCAATCCCTGTAATTTGGAGTTGTATTTGAATCTTCTATGGTCTTTTAAAATGATAAACCGCTCACCCAAAAGATAATACCTCCAACAGTGTAAAGGGTGAATCATGAGTTATATTTTGAGGACATGTGTTTTGTAATTCCACGTGTGACGTCTTTGCTGATTGGATATGTATGGTACATCCTAAAATCTATAAATTAGAAAAACCCAGAGCCTGATTCCTAATGTTTCACAATAAACTATTTAATTTTTTTGTGTTGTGAAATAATTAGAATTAGCAATTATTTCAATCTCACATTCAATATCTAAATGGTTGTCTCACAAGATTTGAAGAAGAAATATTTCACACCTTTTTTACTCAATCACATATCTTGTGCTATTAAGCCTAAAAATTACATAGAGAAAATATTTCAATAGCCATCCAACCCCATGAAACTACGTACGGAAGAAATATTCATGGTATACAACTAAAAAATCGTGGTTCTGACCTTTTAAAGGTCAATAGATACTTCTACCTATAAAATGAAATGACCCAAGAAGTGAATTTTACCTATCCAAAAGAGGAATTTACTGAGCATATCATACAAATGATGTTTTCATAGAGTATTTAGCATGTTATCCTGATTATTGACCTTGATTTTTTTTGGTATGATAATACATCAGTATATTTTCCATAAACACTACAAAAAATGATTCCAAAAACATTTAGAAAACGAAATTCATTAAAGGCGTGATAATTACTAGTGTATTCATATGGATGAACGACATAACTATCCAAATTTACAAGAAATACCCAACATAAAACAATGGTCATGTTTTTTCAAATTGAATAAAAAACCTAATTGTAGCCCAAAATCAGGTTGAAATTAATGAAAACCATCATTACCTCTATCTTATTGACTAGTTAATATATATGATATAGTGGAATTAATTTCTTAATCATATAGAGGTTCAACCATTGATATTCAATACACAACCCAAGGGTTCCATCTTTCTTATTGGGGAAAAGGATGGGTGAGTCACATGGTGATGTACTGGTTCATAAGAACACCTTTGACTATATGTATTCCAACTACTTCTTGAGTCCTGGTGATCTCTATGTTTCATCATATAGGGAGTAATGGAAACTGGTGACACTCTTGGCACATTATCAACTGTTATTTTAACTTCTCTTATAGGAGGTATACAATATATTAGTTTAAGGAAAGAATCACTGAAATGATCCACCATAGGGGGAAATCCCACAACATGAATTCCTTGATCACTAATAAATAAACTATACATCCAAGAAATCACTCATCCCAATTCACAATGCTTTGTTCTATCATGACGTTAATGGGTATTTCATTTTCCCTTATGAACAAAATAATTCTCCTCATGTTATGTAAGAGACACCCTTAGGTGATATAGATCAACATGGTAATTGTTTGGAATAAGTTAGTACATCCCATGAATGATGTCTAAAACATTCATCACAATGGAAATGAAATCCCACAAAAATCACTAGTCACCTATCTCAAGGGGAACATCTTGAACTAGCATATACTCTATGGTTGAACATATAATGGTATGTTGAGATTAATCACACAACATAAGAATTAAATTTCTAATGCCAAAATTTAAATATATACTACATAAATAAGAGAGTGTGGTGCACCTATATCAAATATGGAAGAAACAAAAGTAGAGGATACTATAATAGTACCATGTAATGTTGAAGGACCTTGACTATACACATCAAAATTAGGATCTACTACATATATGAGAAAAAAACTATTTCCATAATATGAAACCTAACTTCCCCATATAGGTATACTCTAAAGGCACTAAACCTTTGAAGACTGGATACCTCATCAATGACCACCCCCTTGACATAATCATCTAGTCTTAGACTAGATCCCAACCTGACATGGAGGCATATATCCCATACTTGAATGTAGTTTCAATGTTGATCCATTCTCACATGGTAATCAAGGGATAATTCATAAGAAATGATGTTGGTGACCCATCCATCGATAAGTTCGACACTCGATTGGTTTCATCACATACTAGGAATTATTATAAACATTAATAATACTCTATAGAAACACTGCCTAGCTAAAGATAAGTATCATCTGGTTGAAAGTTTCCCCAATAGCAGACTCTAAACAAAGTTTCCAACCACCAAAAGAATAATATTATTCTGTAAAATCCTGACCGTCCTAGCATAAAATACATGCTACCCTCAATTTATTCTTTATGATGAGGGCCTATTTCAATATCCTAGAAATGGTGTTCATTGAGAAAAAAAACATTTTTTCATAGGATGTGTTATGCAACCCCATCCTAAAACCATCACCTACTCATCAACTCAGCACTAGTCTGCACCGGAACAAAAAATCATTGATTTTTTGAAATAAGCTAAATAATATATAAACGACTACACATCTTATTATTGGAGAACAAACTATCAATCATGGTCTTACATCAACATCTAGGGGAAGAAGTAATCGTAAAATGTTGTTTGGAATCCCACTCAGAGCATCAACTTTTGGCGTCAAACTTTAGTAATGACATACCACCAATATTTAGCAGAATCATGAAAAATAGAGGTATTGAGCATGAACCTCCACTGTAGAGGAACATATATGTGACCAATGATATATAAAATGATCTATATCCATGAGCCAAAAACATGAGTACCAACATCCCCTAAAATGTGCAAGGATACTAATTTTGTAATTCCAGTTTTAATTCTACAATAGTTGGGAAGAGTTATGTATCTTTATATGCATAATTAAATAAATGAAACTATATTGAAACAGATCATTGGTTTCTAGATGGAGATTAAAATAATGTGCCTCAAATAGCACTATAAGAGTTGATATTAGTGGCTCAGGGCCTATCACCTTTGGAGAATGGTCATTGCTGTCACGACCCGACCTCGGGGCCCGTGCCGTGACTACCCAAAGCCCGCCTTCCATAGGCCAGGGGCTGGCGACTAGCACCAAGGCGTAAAATCCCGGTAAACAGGGAAGGCATTGCCTTTATAAGTAACAACCACCACAGAGTCAGCAAGCAGAAAGTAAAGTGCAGAAAAGTAAAGGGGGCCGGAATACAAGCCCAACTGAAAGTACAACTGAAAAGTAAAGAACAGCAACTGAAGAAAAGACGGCGACCTCGTGTCGTCCACTGGAAATCCCACCTGAAGGGTGGGTACAGATAGCCTCCAGGCTCCTCGGGTCCCACGTCCGCTCCGAGCACGTCCCGCCCAGTGGTCCACCTCCAGGTACCGTCCTGCTCCACGCCCCAACCGTGATCAGCGCTGTCCGTCGTCTGCATCCAACACAACAAGGTGCGGGCATAGCCCGTGCAGGGGTGAGTATAAGCTACTCAGTAAGGACCCCGAGACCCCCGAAGGTCTCCCGAAATCCACAAAGGATATAGCACAAAAGAAAGATGCAATCACGAAGTAACATCTGACTCGACTTAGGTATATGCCCATACATATACCTAAGTCCCCAATTCTAGCTCTGCTCACGAGCTCAAGAACAACTCAATCCACAAAGGAAAGCAAGACTCAAATCCACAAGGAGAGTAAACAGTAAATCCACATAGGATAGTTCAACACAATCCACAAAGGAGAGTAACATAAGATTCAGCTCAACCAGGTATACTTTTTTAGATGACGTCAAAGATGATCACTGATCCATCTAAGTCGTCGGACCCACGAAGGATCGATAGGTACTAACCCCCGCAAAAGACCCACATAGGATCGGGCTCACACAGAACCTGTAGGCAGTGGCTCACACAGAACCGGTAGTAAGGACCCACATAGGATCGGGCTCACACAGAACCTGTAGCACTGATCCACATAGGATCGCTGAGTGCAGTAGTCGACGCAGTCCACTGAGGATCTCTGCACAGTCGTCGCCGCAGTCCACGAAGGATCTCGGCTCTGCCGTCGTGGCAGTCCACGAAGGATCTCTGCTCTGCCGTCGTCGCAGTCCACGGAGGATCTCTGCTCTGTCGTCGAAGTCACAGCCAGCGCTAGGGTTCCCGCACATAGCGAGCTCGTTTAGGAGGGTCCGCTCCACGAGCCGAGAGGCTGATACATCAACTGACACGTAGTCCGAAGTTGATGTATCCAAAAGTTCCGTAACGACAACAGGATCTCAACGCAACAGACGGCGCGTCAATCGGACGCCCGGTCTGAGAGTTATTGGCATTTTCGTCCCAGGGGCCCGGTTGGTTTTTTAGGGCAAAACCAACCCGAACGTACTCCTCCTATGTCCGATCCTCGGGCGGAGTATGCCAAAAGTTCCGTCTCACTTAGAAGAAACTACCACAGCTGACGGTACGTCGATCGGACGTCCGTAGCTCAAGTTATGAGCGTTTCCGCTCCGAGGGCCCGGTTGGTTTCGTGTACGAACCAACCCGGCCGAACCCAAAGTCTTTCGAAACCTTGAGTATAAAATACCGAAACGACCGTCTCGATCCAAGGATCGTGTAGCCGCTGAAGGTTCGTCAATCGGAGGTCCCAGGCCCAAGATAAGGGCGAAAGACCGAAGAAGGCCCGAAAACGGGGGTTCTGGGCCCGGGGCGACCCGGCCCGAACCCCCCCTGGGTCGGCCGAACCGGGTCGGCCCGACCCGGCTAGGCCGGGTCCGGTCCGGCCTGGGCGCGGCCCGGCTGACAGGACCGGCCGGCTCGGCTTCGGCCGAGCGGCCGAAGAAGCCGCCACGGGTTTGACCCGCGGCTTGGAGGAACGCGGCCCGCGCGGGCCGCGTGCTGGGTGGCCGGACCGCGGATGCGGTCCGGCGGTTCGCCGCCGCCACGGCTCGGCCGCGGCGGAGTTTCTGGCGGCGCGCCGGGTGACGCCGCCGCCTTCCGCGGGCCGCCGGAGTTGCTCCGGTGGCCCGTTTTGCCTTCCGTCTGCGCCGTTGCTCCTCCCGGGGGCCGACCTTCACTGCGGGATCAACAGATCGCCCCTGCCGCGTGGTTCGTCGTCGTCCGCCATATCCGCACAACAAAAGAGATCGGCGGAGGTTTTCCGGGTCTTGTTCGTTAGACCTGCACCCTCCGCGTTAGTCATAAACAACGGGAGGAAAAGATAATAATCAACAACAACTTTAAATAAATTAAAATTGTCGGAGAACATGTTCTTTACTTTAAAAGAATAAACACGGGGAATAAAAGAATTCCAACAACCCTTACCTTGTCATCGTCGGACGTGAGGTCGTCGCGGAATCGCTCATCGCGGAAGGGACGTTCGTCGCACCGCGGGAAAAACGTCGCGCCGACGATCTCCGGATCTAGAACAAACGGATTTAATTAATTAAATCCGTTGTTATTGAAAACAAAATAAAAAGGGAGAAATAAACGATTCGTTTCTCACCTTAATTGCCGAACGAGGATCGGCCGCGGAAGAAGAGACGTCGCCGAAGAACGTCGCGGGTAGAGCTCGTCGACGTTGCAGATCACGGTGTGCGTCGTCGAATTCCGGTCGCCGGCGTTCTTCGCGTTCTTCGCGTTCTTCGCGTTCTTCGCGTTCTTCGCGTTCTTCGCGAGGAGGGTGGAGGCTCAGAGGAATTGCACAACGATAGAAATCCTCCAAAATAGACAAGTTTGTCTATTTTATTATTTTTCCAACGAACGCAAACGCGTAAGTAACGACCCATTAAATTCGTTGAATTAATTCAACGAATGAAACAGCCCATTTAATTCACGAAATAAACCGCCCAATTAAATGGTCTGTTAAGAATTAAAGAAAACGCGTCGGTTGACTTTTCAGTTACTTTGACGGGTTTTCGCGGGTGCGTTACTTAGCGAAAGAAACGGCGGGGCTCGTGCGGGCCCCACCGCACAAATATCCTAACAAGGGGTAGGATATTTCCGGATAGCACCCTATCCGCTTTAACTCAGTTCAAGTGGCTTCCAAGTGACTTCCAACCGGCTTAAGTGAAATAAAATAAAGTTGTCGCGAAAACTTTATTTTATTTCTGATTTAAAGCCCCAAAATTTAAAAACCACGTCTGAGCAAACGCAACTCCGGAAGAGGCGTTTCTAAGCAAATACCGGCGCTAGAATTTCATCGGTGCCCTCGGAATTCGATTCCGGGCACCGGTTCAAAAGATAGAAAAACTCGCTCGTCCGTTCACTGAACGTACACGAGCCAAACTTCGGAAATTGATTCCAGGCACACCGGGCCTCGGAATCAAGTGCCGTCTGAAGCTGTGCTCTTGTAAAATTCCAAAGAAAATTAAGAAAAAAAAAATTTCCTTGAAATTTGCGGGTCTTTACATTACTCCCACCTCAGGGCTTTACGTCCCCGTAAAGATACATCAAAAACTAGGGGAACAAATGGGGGTACTGAGCACGCATCTGAGCCTCCCGCTCCCAAGTACTCTACTGGAGGTTCCCGTGCTGCCATCTGACGCGCACAAGAGGAATCGACCGCCCACGTAGGACCCGCTCCTATCGATCCTCGATCTCCACTGGGACCTCCGCAAAAGTCTCCCCATCGTCCACGTCCAGCTCCCCAAAGTCGATGATGTGCATCGGGTCGTGCACGTATCTCCTCAACTGAGACACGTGGAAGACGTCGTGCACCCGGTGCAACTGAGGTGGTAGAGCCAGGCGATAAGCCACCTCTCCTATCCTGCTGAGGACCTGGAAAGGCCCGATGAAGCATGGAGACAACTTGCCGCCTCGGCCAAATCTCCGTAAACCACGTCGAGGTGAGACACGCAAAAAGACGTGGTCGCCATCCTGGAACTCTAGTGGCCTCCGCCTCCTGTCAGCATGTGACTTCTGCCGGCTCTGAGCTGTCCTCATCCTCTCCTGGATGATCTGGAACTTCTCTGTCGTGGCTCGGACCATCTCTGGTCCCACGAGTGCTGACTCCCCAGGGTCTGTCCAGCACAACGGTGATCTGCAGGGTCTGCCGTACAACGCCTCGTATGGTGCCATCCCGATGGTGGAGTGGTAGCTGTTGTTGTACGCGAACTCCACCAAGGGTAGGTGGTCCTCCCAGCTGCGACCAAAGTCGAGAACACATGCACGGAGCATGTCCTCGAGTGTCTGTATGGTCCTCTCCGTCTGACCATCCGTCTGAGGGTGGAAGGCTGTGCTCAGATGGAGCCGCGTCCCGAACGCCTCCTACAACCCCTTCCAAAGCCGGGAAGTGAAACGAGCATCTCGATCGGAGACGATAGACGATGGCACACCGTGAAGCCGTACGATCTCCTGGACGTAAAGACGTCCCAAGCTCTCCACTGAGCCCTGCTCTCTGATGGGTAAGAAGTGTGCCGACTTGGTGAGTCGTTCGACAATCACCCAAATGGAGTCGTGACCTCTGGAAGTGCGTGGAAGTCCAGTCACGAAGTCCATAGATATGCCGTCCCACATCCACTCCGGGTCCTCCAAGGGCTGTACCAAGCCTGCTGGTACCTGATGCTCTGCCTTCACCTGCTGGCAGGTGAGGCATCGTGAAACGAACTCTGCCACAACTTTCTTCATGCCCGGCCACCAGTGCTGTCGCCTGAGATCCTGGTACATCTTCGCCACTCCGAGATGTACCGCCAAAGGAGAAGTGTGAAACTCTCTCAGCACCTCCTCTCGTAAAGCGACTGGTACGAAGGTACGTCCTCTGAAAAAGATGTCGTGCTCTGCTCCAAGGGAGAATCCATCAGGCGCCTGACCTGAGGATATCAGTGCACGCCGGGTCTCACAGTCAGCGTCCCCACGCTGAGCCTCTCTGACCCGCTGTAGAAGTGGAGGAGAGTCTGTGAGAGACTGAAGAAAGGCTGCTCCGTCTCTATCCATGAAGGATATCTGCAAGGAGGCTAGCTGCTCCGTCACCTCCTCAAGTAGCTGAATGCCCGTCCTCCTGCTGAGGGCATCGGCTACCACGTTCCCCTTCCCAGGAGTATAGACTATCTCAAAGTCATAGTCCTGGAGGAACTCAAGCCATCTCCGCTGTCTCAGGTTCAGGTCCTTCTGAGAGAAGATATACCTGAGACTCTGGTGGTCAGAAAAGACTGTGAAGCACTCGCCCATCAGATAGTGCCGCCAAGTCTTCAGAGCGAAGACCACTGCTGCTAACTCCAGGTCATGAGTGGCGTAGTTCTGCTCATGCGGCCTCAACTGACGTGATCCATAGGCGATCACGGCCCGCTCCTGCATCAGGACGCAACCGAGTCCAGTCCTTGATGCATCGCAGTAAACTACGTATCCAACTCCCTCCTCAGGCAACCTCAAGATAGGTGCGCTGGTCAATCTCTGTCTTAGCTCCTGGAAGCCCTGATGACATCTGTCTGACCACACAAAAGGTTTCCCCTTCTTTGTCAAGGCTGAGAGTGGTGCCGCAACTCTGGAGAAGTCCGGCACAAATCTCCGATAGTATCCGGCTAAGCCCAAGAAACTCCGCACCTCTGTCACGCTCTTGGGTGGCTCCCAAGCTAGCACTGCCTCGATCTTCGCGGGATCCACTGCAACTCCCGCCTCAGAGATGACGTGCCGCAAGAAATGGACCTCACGTAACCAGAACTGGCACTTTGAGAGCTTTCCATAAAGCTGGTGCTCTCGGAGCGTGTCTAGCACAACTCGCAGGTGGTAGGCATGCTCCTCCTCAGTCGTCGAGTATACCAAAATGTCGTCAATGAAGACCACGACAAATCGGTCGAGGTATGGCTGGAAGATCCTGTTCATGAGGCTCATGAACACTGCTGGAGCATTGGTTACGCCGAATGGCATAACCAAGAACTCATAATGGCCATACCGACACCTGAAGGCCGTCTTCTGCACGTCCTCGTCTCGAACTCTGAGCTGATGATAGCCTGACCGGAGGTCTATCTTCGAGAACCACCGCGCTCCCTTGAGCTGATCGAAGAGGTCATCAATCCATGGCAGCGGATACTTGTTCCTCACTATCACCTGGTTCAGGCGACGATAGTCGACACACAGTCGCAAGCTCCCGTCCGCCTTCTTGGTGAACAAAATCGGGGAAGCCCAGGGTGAAACACTGGGTCTGATAAACCCCTTGCTCTGCAAGTCCTCCAACTGTACCTGCAGCTCTCGAAGCTCGGCGGGGGCCATCCGATATGCTGGAGTAGATATCGGGGCTGTCCCGGGGTACAAGTTGATGTAAAAGTCTACCTCTCTACGAGGAGGTAGCCCTGGAACGTCGTCGGGAAAGACGTCCACGTACTGGTCCACCACTGCAGGAAAAGCTGGACTCCGCACGTCCACTGCTCCTAGGATGAGGCTAGCCAACTGATGAGAGATGGGCTACACTCTCCTCCGCGGAAGTCCATCCTGTGCTGCAAAGGTTCCCTTCTCGCCGGTGAAGGTAAACCTGCTCCCGTCAGTGCGAACACATCGCACCTTGAGCCTAAAACAGTCGATCTGGGCATGAACCGTGGATAGCCAATCCATGCCCAAGATAACGTCGTAAGGCCTCGACGCCGCTACAAGGAGATCCCAGCCGAAGCTCTCGCCTCCTAGAGTAAGCTCACACTGCCGGCACCAGTGCGTAATCGTCGAGTCTGCTCCCGTAGGAGTCTCTAGCCGTAAGGATCGAGCCAACGGCTCAGTCGGAATCTCCGAGCTCCGAACAAGGGCAGAGGCTATGAAAGAGTGACTCGCTCCTGTGTCTATAAGTACTGCAGCAAGGGTGGAATAGACACAGATCGTACCTCGAATCATCTCTGGCATGTCGGGGTCGTAGGCCTCCACTGCCTGGAGCTGGGCCTGTCTCTGCCCGCCAGCTCCCTGTGGTCGAGGTGGCCCTCCTGGTGGTGGTGGGGGTAGAGCTTGGAAGCGTCGCCCACCACCCGCTGCTCGGCCAGCTCCTCTGCCTCGTCCGCCTCCTCCCTGTGAACCGCCACGGTCGACCCTCTGCCTCTGCCTGGGTGGCCCCTCCACCGTCTGCTGCTCCTCTGATCGGCGAGTCAGGCAGTCACGAGCCATGTGACCCTGCCCGCCGCAGGAGTAGCACAGCCTGCCTCTCTGAAGGCTGGCACTCCGCTGTGTGCCCCGCACCGCTGAGCCGGTGTCCTCAGGCCGTCTGCGTGGGGGTCTGGTCTGCCTGGACCCGAGAGTCATCCGTCGGCTACCTGCTGCCGAAGACTCAGCTACCTGCCGCCCTGCGCTAGGTCTCGCCGCTGAAGAAGGCTCTGCCAAGAAGCTCTCGATCAGGAGGGCTCGCTCCAGCACTCCCGCCTGGGTCGGAATGCTGAGGGAGATCAGCGACGCCCGAATCTCCTGCCGCAAGCCCTGCTCGAAGGTCCGGGCCCGGAAGAAGGGGTCCCGTACCATGTCGGTCGAGTAGCGAGATAGGTCAGTGAACCTCGCCGCGTACTGAGCGACCGTCATGCTGCCCTAGCACAGGTGGAGAAGCTCCTGGATGCGCACCGCTCGGAGGGTGGCTGGGACGAACTCAGAGCGGAAGAGGCTCTCGAAGTCCGCCCAGAGCAAGGATGTCTCATCGTGAACCTGGAGCATCAAGCTCCACCATCGTCCTGCCGCCACCTGCAGGAGGCTCTCCGCGAGAATCACCATGAGATCCGCTGGTGTCCTCACTAGCCTAAAGATCCGTACCACCGCCTCTAGCCAGTCCTCGGTGGCCTGGGGGTCCGCCTCACCGCGAAACCTGGGCGGTCGCTGGCTCTGAAACTCATGCAGTGCCCTGAGGCGACGTGCATCGTCAGCGTCTGGTTCTGGTAGCATCGGTGGCTCGGCGGGTAAAGCTACCGCCGGGGCCACTACTGGCAAAGGGCCCTGCACCGAGGCCTCGTCGCTCGGTGGGCTGTCGTCGAGCCCTACACTCGGAACTCTAGCTGGCTGTCGTCGCGGGGCCATCCTGAAAAGGAGAACAAGAGCACCACAGTCAGAATAGTATACCTGGTGAGCTGGCACAAGTAATCACAAGGAAAACTTGAGACTTTCATGAAGCAGATCAGTATACCCAGTGAGCTGACACAAGTAATCACAAGGAAAACTTGAAACACACACGCAATCAATGTTTTCATGCATTAAGTCGGAAATCAGGAGTCAGGGTCCTGGTGTACGGATACGTCGGCCGCCGCACCAACACTGGGCTCCCTGAACTGATAACCACACTCAATACACTAAACACTATTGCTTCATATAGAAAGAAAGGACGATCAGAGTCTGCGGTAGAACCAACCGCCTCTGATACCAATTTGTCACGACCCGACCTCGGGGCCCGTGCCGTGACTACCCCAAGCCCCCCTTCCATAGGCCAGGGGCTGGCGACTAGCACCAAGGCGTAAAATCCAGGTAAACAGGGAAGGCATTGCCTTTATAAGTAACAACCACCACAGAGTCAGCAAGCGGAAAGTAAAGTGCAGAGAAGTAAAGGGGGCCGGAATACAAGCCCAACTGAAAGTACAACTGAAAAGTAAAGAACAGCAACTGAAGAAAAGACGGCGGCCTCGTGTCGTCCACTGGCAATCCCACCTGAAGGGTGGGTACAGATAGCCTCCAGGCCCCTCGGGTCCCACGTCCGCTCCGAGCACGTCCCGCCCAGTGGTCCACCTCCAGGTACCGTCCTGCTCCACGCCCCAACCGTGATCAGTGCTGTCCGTTGTCTGCATCCAACACAACAAGGTGCGGGCATAGCCCGTGCAGGGGTGAGTATAAGCTACTCAGTAAGGACCCCGAGACCCCCGAAGGTCTCCCGAAATCCACAAAAGATATAGCACAAAAGAAAGATGCAATCACGAAGTAACATCTGACTCGACTTAGGTATATGCCCATACATATACCTAAGTCCCCAATTCTAGCTCTGCTCACGAGCTCAAGAACAAATCAATCCACAAAGGAAAGCAAGACTCAAATCCACAAGGAGAGTAAACAGTAAATCCACATAGGATAGTTCAACACAATCCACAAAGGAGAGTAACATAAGATTCAGCTCAACCAGGTATACTTTTTCAGATGACGTCAAAGATGATCACTGATCCATCTAAGTCGTCGGACCCACGAAGGATCGATAGGTACTAACCCCCGCAAAAGACCCACATAGGATCGGGCTCACACAGAACCTGTAGGCAGTGGCTCACACAGAACCGGTAGTAAGGACCCACATAGGATCGGGCTCACACAGAACCTGTAGCACTGATCCACGTAGGATCACTGAGTGCAGTAGTCGACGCAGTCCACTGAGGATCTCTGCACAGTCGTCGCCGCAGTCCACGAAGGATCTCTGCTCTGCCGTCGTCGCAGTCCACAGAGGATCTCTGCTCTGCCGTCGTCGCAGTCCACGGAGGATCTCTGCTCTGTCGTCGAAGTCACAGCCAGCGCTAGGGTTCCCGCACACAGCGAGCTCGTTTAGGAGGGTCCGCTCCACGAGCCAAGAGGCTGATACATCAACTGACACGTAGTCCGAAGTTGATGTATCCAAAAGTTCCGTAACGACAACAGGATCTCAACGCAACAGACGGCGCGTCAATCGGACGCCCGGTCTGAGAGTTATTGGCATTTTCGTCCCAGGGGCCCGGTTGGTTTTTTAGGGAAAAACCAACCCGACCGTACTCCTCCTGTGTCCGATCCTCGGGCGAAGTATGCCAAAAGTTCCGTCTCACTTAGAGGAAACTACCACAGCTGACGGTACGTCGATCGGACGTCCGTAGCTCAAGTTATGAGCGTTTCCGCTCCGAGGGCCCGGTTGGTTTCGTGTACGAACCAACCCGGCCGAACCCAAAGTCTTCCGAAACCTTGAGTATAATATACCGAAACGACCGTCTCGATCCAAGGATCGCATAGCCGCTGACGGTTCGTCAATCGGAGGTCCCAGGCCCATGATATGGGCGAAAGACCGAAGAAGGCCCGAAAACGGGGGTTCTGGGCCCGGGGCGACCCGGCCCGAACCCCCCCTGGGTCGGCCGAACCGGGCGGCCCGACCCGGCCCGACCCGGCTAGGCCGGGTCCGGTCCGGCCTGGGCGCGGCCCGGCCGACCGGACCGGCCGGCTCGGCTTCGGCCGAGCGGCCGAAGAAGCCGCCGCGGGTTTGACTCGCGGCTTGGAGGAACGCGGGCCGCGTGCTGGGTGGCCGGACCGCGGACGCGGTCCGGCGGTTCGCCGCCGCCGCGGCTCGGCCGCGGCGGAGTTTCCGGCGGCGCACCGGGCGCCGCCGCCTTCCGCGGGCCGCCGGAGTTGCTCCGGTGGCCCGTTTTGCCTCCCGTCTGCGCCGTTGCTCCTCCCGGGGGCCGACCTTCACTGCGGGATCAACAGATCGCCCCTGCCGCGTGGTTCGTCGTCGTCCGCCATATCCGTACAACAAAAGAGATCGGCGGAGGGTTGCCGGGTCTTGTTCGTTAGACCCGCACCCTCCGCGTTAGTCATAAACAACGGGAGGAAAAGATAATAATCAACAACAACTTTAAATAAATTAAAATTGTCGGAGAACATGTTCTTTACTGTAAAAGAATAAACACGGGGAATAAAAGAATTCCAACAACCCTTACCTTGTCGTCGTCGGACGTGAGGTCGTCGCGGAATCGCTCGTCGTGGAAGGGACGTTCGTCGCACCGCGGAAAAAACTTCGCGCCGACGATCTCCGGATCTAGAACAAACGGATTTAATTAATTAAATCCGTTGTTATTGAAAAAAAGGGGAGAAATAAGCGATTCGTTTCTCACCTTAATTGCCGAACGAGGATCAGCCGTGGAAGAAGAGGCGTCACCGAAGAACGTCGCGGGTAGAGCTCGTCGACGTCGCAGATCACGGTGTGCGTCGTCGAATTCCGGTCGCCGGCGTTCTTCGCGTTCTTCGCATTCTTCGCATTCTTCGCGTTCTTCGCGAGGAGGGTGGAGGCTCAGAGGAATTGCACAACGATAGCAATCCTCCAAAATAGACAAGTTTGTCTATTTTATTATTTTGCCAACGAACGCAAACGCGTAAGTAACGACCCATTAAATTCGTTGAATTAATTCAACGAATGAAACAGCCCATTTAATTCACGAAATAAACCGCCCAATTAAATGGTCTGTTAAGAATTAAAGAAAACGCGTCGGTTGACTTTTCAGTTACTTTGACGGGTTTTCGCGGGTGCGTTACTTAGCGAAAGAAATGGCGGGGCTCGTGCGGGCCCCACCGCACAAATATCCTAACAAGGGGTAGGATATTTCCGGATAGCACCCTATCCGCTTTAACTCAGTTCAAGTGGCTTCCAAGTGACTTCCAAGCGGCTTAAGTGAAATAAAATAAAGTTGTCGCACAAACTTTATTTTATTTCTGACTTAAATCCCCAAAATTTAAAAACCACGTCTGAGCAAACGCAACTCCGGAAGAGGCATTTCTAGGAAAATACCGGCACTACGATTTCATCGGTGCCCTCAGAATTGGATTCCGGGAACCGGTTCAAAAGATAGAAAAACTCGCTCGTCCGTTCACTGAACGTACCTGAGCCAAACTTCGGAAATTGATTCCGGGCACACCGGACCTCGGAATCAGGTGCCGTCTGTAGCTGTGCTCTTGTAAAATTCCAAATAAAATTAAGAAAAAAAAAATTTCCTTGAAATTTGCGGGTCTTTACATTACTCCCACCTCAGGGCTTTACGTCCCCGTAAAGATACATCAAAAACTAGGGGAACAAATGGGGGTACTGAGCACGCATCTGAGCCTTCCGCTCCCAAGTGCTCTTCTGGAGGTTCCCGTGCTGCCATCTGACGTGCACAAGAGGAATCGACCGCCCACGTAGGACCCGCTCCTGTCGATCCTCGATCTCCACTGGGACCTCCGCAAAAGTCGCCCCATCGTCCACGTCCAGCTCCCCAAAGTCGATGATGTGCGTCGGGTCGTGCACGTATCTCCTCAACTGAGACACGTGGAAGACGTCGTGCACCCAGTGCAACTGAGGTGGTAGAGCCAGGCGATAAGCCACCTCTCCTATCCTACTGAGGACCTGGAAAGGCCCGATGAAGCGTGGAGACAACTTGCCGCCTCGGCCAAATCTCCGTAAACCACGTCGAGGTGAGACACGCAAAAAGACGTGGTCGCCATCCTCGAACTCTAGTGGCCTCCGCCTCCTGTCAGCATATGACTTCTGCCGGCTCTGAGCTGTCCTCATCCTCTCTTGGATGATCTGGACCTTCTCTGTCATGGCTCGGACCATCTCTGGTCCCACGAGTGCTGACTCCCCAGGGTCTGTCCAGCACAACGGTGATCTGCAGGGTCTGCCGTACAACGCCTCGTATGGTGCCATCCCGATGGTGGAGTGGTAGCTGTTGTTGTACGCGAAATCCACCAAGGGTAGGTGGTCCTCCCAGCTGCGACCAAAGTCGAGAACACATGCACGGAGCATGTCCTCGAGTGTCTGTATGGTCCTCTCTGTCTGACCATCCGTCTGAGGGTGGAAGGCTGTGCTCAGATGGAGCCGCGTCTCGAACGCCTCCGGCAACCCCTTCCAAAGCCGGGAAGTGAAACGAGCATCTCGATCGGAGACGATAGACGATGGCACACCGTGAAGCCGTACGATCTCCTGGACGTAAAGACGTCCCAAGCTCTCCACTGAGCCCTGCTCTCTGATGGGTAAGAAGTGTGCCGACTTGGTGAGTCGGTCGACAATCACCCAAATGGAGTCGTGACCTCTGGAAGTGCGTGGAAGTCTAGTCACGAAGTCCATAGATATGCCGTCCCACTTCCACTCCGGGTCCTCCAAGGGCTGTACCAAGCCTGCTGGTACCTGATGCTCTGCCTTCACCTGCTGGCAGGTGAGGCATCGTGAAACAAACTCTGCCACAACTTTCTTCATGCCCGGCCACCAGTGCTGTCGCCTGAGATCCTGGTACATCTTCGCCACTCCGGGATGTACCGCCAAGGGAGAAGTGTGAAACTCTCTCAGCACCTCCTCTCGTAAAGCGACTGGTACGAAGGTACGTCCTCTGAAAAGGATGTCGTGCTCTGCTCCAAGGGAGAAGCCATCAGGCGCCTGACCTGAGGATATCAGTGCACGCCGGGTCTCACAGTCAGCGTCCCCACGCTGAGCCTCTCTGACCCGCTGTAGAAGTGGAGGAGAGACTGTGAGAGACTGAAGAAAGGCTGCTCCGTCTCTATCCACGAAGGATATCTGCAAGGAGGCTAGCTGCTCCGTCGCCTCCTCAAGTAGCTGAATGCCCGTCCTCCTGCTGAGGGCATCGGCTACCACGTTCCCCTTCCCAGGAGTATAGACTATCTCAAAGTCATAGTCCTGGAGGAACTCAAGCCATCTCCGCTGTCTCAGGTTCAGGTCCTTCTGAGAGAAGATATACCTGAGACTCTGGTGGTCAGAAAAGACTGTGAAGCGCTCGCCCATCAGATAGTGCCGCCAAGTCTTCAGAGCGAAGACCACTGCTGCTAACTCCAGGTCATGAGTGGCGTAGTTCTGCTCATGCGGCCTCAACTGACGTGATCCGTAGGCGATCACGGCCCGCTCCTGCATCAGGACGCAACCGAGTCCAGTCCCTGACGCATCGCAGTAAACTACGTATCCAACTCCCTCCTCAGGCAACCTCAAGATAGGTGCGCTGGTCAATCTCTGTCTCAGCTCCTGGAAGCCCTGCTGACATCTGTCTGACCACACAAAAGGTTTCCCCTTCTTTGTCAAGGCTGAGAGTGGTGCCGCAACTCTGGAGAAGTCCGGCACAAATCTCCGATAGTATCCGGCTAAGCCCAAGAAACTCTGCACCTCTGTCACGCTCTTGGGTGGCTCCCAAGCTAGCACTGCCTCGATCTTCGCGGGATCCACTGCAACTCCCGCCTCAGAGATGACGTGCCCCAAGAAATGGACCTCACGTAACCAGAACTGGCACTTTGAGAGCTTGCCATAAAGCTGGTGCTCTCAGAGCGTGTCTAGCACAACTCGCAGGTGGTAGGAATGCTCCTCCTCAGTCATCGAGTATACCAAAATGTCGTCAATGAAGACCACGAAAAATCGGTCGAGGTATGGCTGGAAGATCCTGTTCATGAGGCTCATGAACACTGCTGGAGCATTGGTTACGCCGAATGGCATAACCAAGAACTCATAATGGCCATACCGACACCTGAAGGCCGTCTTCTGCACGTCCTCGTCTCGAACTCTGAGCTAATGATAGCCTGACCGGAGGTCTATCTTCGAGAACCACCGCGCTCCCTTGAGCTGATCGAAGAGTTCATCAATCCGTGGCAGCGGATACTTGTTCCTCACTGTCACCTGGTTCAGGCGACGATAGTCGACACACAGTCGCAAGCTCCCGTCCGCCTTCTTGGTGAACAAAATCGGGGAAGCCCAGGGTGAAACACTGGGTCTGATAAACCCCTTGCTCTGCAAGTCCTCCAACTGTACCCGCAGCTCTCGAAGCTCGGCGGGGGCCATCCGATATGCTGGAGTAGATATCGGGGCTGTCTCGGGGTACAAGTCGATGTAAAAGTCTACCTCTCTACGAGGAGGTAGCCCTGGAACGTCGTCGGGAAAGACGTCCACGTACTGGTCCACCACTGCAGGAAAAGCTGGACTCCGCACGTCCACTGCTCCTAGGATGAGGCTAGCCAACTGATGAGAGATGGGCTGCACTCTCCTCCGCGGAAGTCCATCCTGTGCTGCAAAGGTTCCCTTCTCGCCGGTGAAGGTAAACCTGCTCTCGTCGGTGCGAACACATCGCACCTTGCGCCTAAAACAGTCGATCTGGGCATGAACCGTGGATAGCCAATCCATGCCCAAGATGACGTCGTAAGGCCTCGACGCCGCTACAAGGAGATCCCAGCCGATGCTCTCGCCTCCTAGAGTAAGCTCACACTGCCGGCACCAGTGCGTAATCGTCGAGTCTGCTCCCGTAGGAGTCTCTAGCCGTAAGGATCGAGCCAACGGCTCAGTCGGAATCTCCGAGCTCCGAACAAGGGCAGAGGCTATGAAAGAGTGACTCGCTCCTGTGTCTATAAGTACTGCAGAAAGGGTGGAATAGACACAGATCGTACCTCGAATCATCTCTGGCATGTCGGGGTCGTAGGCCTCCACTGCCTGGAGCTGGGCCTGTCTCTGCCCGCCAGCTCCCTGTGGTCGAGGTGGCCCTCCTGGTGGTGGTGGGGGTAGAGCCTGGAAGCGTCGCCCACCACCCGCTGCTCGGCCAGCTCCTCTGCCTCGTCCGCCTCCTCCCTGCGGACCGCCACAGTCGACCCTCTGCCTCTGCCTGGGTGGCCCCTCCACCGTCTGCTGCTCCTCTGATCGGCGAGTCGGGCAGTCACGAGCCATGTGACCCTGCCCGCCGCAGGAGTAGCACAGCCTGCCTCTCGGAAGGCTGGCACTCCGCTGTGTGCCCCGCACCGCTGAGCCGGTGTCCTGAGGCCGTCTGCGTGGGGGTCTGGTCTGCCTGGACACGAGAGTCATCCGTCGGCTACCTGCTGCCGAAGACTCAGCTACCTGCCACCCTGCGCTAGGTCTCGCCGCTGAAGAAGGCTCTGACAGGAAGCTCTCGATCAGGAGGGCTCGCTCCAGCACTCCCGCCTGGGTCGGAATGCTGAGGGAGATCAGCGACGCCCGAATCTCCTGCCGCAAGCCCTGCTCGAAGGTCCGGGCCCGGAAGAAGGGGTCCCGTACCATGTCGGTCGAGTAGCGAGATAGGTCAGTGAACCTCACCGCGTACTGAGCGACCGTCATGCTGCCCTGGCGCAGCTGGAGAAGCTCCTGGATGCGCACCGCTCGGAGGGTGGCCGGGACGAACTCAGAGCGGAAGAGGCTCTCGAAGTCTGCCCAGAGCAAGGATGCCTCATCGTGAACCTGGAGAATCAAGCTCCACCATCGTCCTGCCGCCGCCTGCAGGAGGCTCGCCGCGAGAATCACCATGAGATCCGCTGGTGTCCTCACTAGCCTAAAGATCCGTACCACCGCCTCTAGCCAGTCCTCGGTGGCCTGGGGGTCCGCCTCACCGCGAAACCTGGGCGGTCGCTCGCTCTGAAACTCATGCAGTGCCCTGAGGCGACGTGCATCGTCAGCGTCTGGTACTGGTAGCATCGGTGGCTCGGCGGGTAAAGCTACCGCCGGGGCCACTACTGGAAAAGGGCCCTGCACCGAGGCCTCGTCGCTCGGTGGGCTGCCGTCGCGCCCTACACTCGGAACCCTAGCTGGCTGTCGTCGCGGGGCCATCCTGAAAAGGAGAACAAGAGCACCACAGTCAGAATAGTATACCTGGTGAGCTGGCACAAGTAATCACAAGGAAAACTTGAGACTTTCATTAAGCAGATCAGTATACCCGGTGAGCTGACACAAGTAATCACAAAGAAAACATGAAACACACACGCAATCAATGTTTTCATGCATTAAGTCGGAAATCAGGAGTCAGGGTCCTGGTGTACGGATACGTCGGCCGCCGCACCAACACTGGGCTCCCTGAACTGATAACCACACTCAATACACTAAACACTATTGCTTCATATAGAAAGAAAGGACGATCAGAGTCTGTGGTAGAACCGACCGCCTCTGATACCAATTTGTCACGACCCGACCTCGGGGCCCGTGCCGTGACTACCCCAAGCCCGCCTTCCATAGGCCAGGGGCTGGCGACTAGCACCAAGGCGTAAAATCCCAGTAAACAGGGAAGGCATTGTCTTTATAAGTAACAACCACCACAGAGTCAGCAAGCGGAAAGTAAAGTGCAGAAAAGTAAAGGGGGCCGGAATACAAGCCCAACTGAAAGTACAACTGAAAAGTAAAGAACAACAACTGAAGAAAAGACGGCGGCCTCGTGTCGTCCACTGGCAATCCCACCTGAAGGGTGGGTACAGATAGCCTCCAGGCTCCTCGGGTCCCACGTCCGCTCCGAGCACGTCCCGCCCAGTGGTCCACCTCCAGGTACCGTCCTGCTCCACGCCCCAACCGTGATCAGCGCTGTCCGTCGTCTGCATCCAACACAACAAGGTGCGGGCATAGCCCGTGTAGGGGTGAGTATAAGCTACTCAGTAAGGACCCCGAGACCCCCGAAGGTCTCCCGAAATCCACAAAGGATATAGCACAAAAGAAAGATGCAATCACGAAGTAACATCTGACTCGACTTAGGTATATGCCCATACATATACCTAAGTCCCCAATTCTAGCTCTGCTCACGAGCTCAAGAACAACTCAATCCACAAAGGAAAGCAAGACTCGAATCCACAAGGAGAGTAAACAGTAAATCCACATAGGATAGTTCAACACAATCCACAAAGGAGAGTAACATAAGATTCAGCTCAACCAGGTATACTTTTTCAGATGACGTCAAAGATGATCACTGATCCATCTAAGTCGTCGGACCCACGAAGGATCGATAGGTACTAACCCCCGCAAAAGACCCACATAGGATCGGGCTCACACAGAACCTGTAGGCAGTGGCTCACGCAGAACCGGTAGTAAGGACCCACATAGGATCGGGCTCACACAGAACCTGTAGCACTGATCCACGTAGGATCGCTGAGTGTAGTAGTCGACGCAGTCCACTGAGGATCTCTGCACAGTCGTCGCCGCAGTCCACGAAGGATCTCTGCTCTGCCGTTGTTGCAGTCCATGGAGGATCTATGCTCTGCCGTCGTCGCAGTCCACGGAGGATCTCTGCTCTGTCGTCGAAGTCACAGCCAACGCTAGGGTTCCCGCACATAGCGAGCTCGTTTAGGAGGGTCCGCTCCACGAGCCGAGAGGCTGATACATCAACTGACACGTAGTCCGAAGTTGATGTATCCAAAAGTTCCGTAACGACAACAGGATCTCAACGCAACAGACGGCGCGTCAATCGGACGCCCGGTCTGAGAGTTATTGGCATTTTCGTCCCAGGGGCCCGGTTGGTTTTTTAGGGCAAAACCAACCCGACCGTACTCCGCCTGTGTCCGATCCTCGGGCGGAGTATGCCAAAAGTTCCGTCTCACTTAGAGGAAACTACCACAGCTGACGGTACGTCGATCGGACGTCCGTAGCTCAAGTTATGAGCGTTTTCGCTCCGAGGGCCCGGTTGGTTTCGTGTACGAACCAACCCGGCCGAACCCAAAGTCTTCCGAAACCTTGAGTATAATATACCGAAACGACCGTCTCGATCCAAGGATCCCGTTTTGCCTCCCGTCTGTGCCGTTGCTCCTCCCGGGGCCCGACCTTCACTGCGGGATCAACAAATCGCCCATGCCGCGCGGTTCTTCATCGTCCGCCATATCCGCACAACAAAAGAGATCGGCGGAGGGTTGCTGGGTCTTGTTCGTTAGACCCACACCCTCCGCGTTAGTCATAAACAACGGGAGGAAAAGATAATAATCAACAACAAATTTAAATAAACTAAAATTGTCGGAGAACATGTTCTTTACTTTAAAAGAATAAACACGGGGAATAAAAGAATTCCAACAACCCTTACCTTGTCGTCGTCGGACGTGAGGTCGTCGCGGAATCGCTCGTCGCGGAAGGGACGTTCGTCGCACCGCGGGAAAAAAGTCGCGCCGACGATCTCCGGATCTCGAACAAACGGATTTAATTAATTAAATCCGTTGTTATTGAAAAAAAAAATAAAAAGGGAGAAATAAACAATTCGTTTCTCACCTTAATTGCCAAACGAGGATCGGCCGCGGAAGAAGAGGCGTCGCCGAAGAACGTCGCGGGTAGAGCTCGTTGACGTCGCAGATCACGGTGTGCGTCGTCGAATTCCGGTCGCCGGCGTTCTTCGCGTTCTTCGCGTTCTTCGCGTTCTTCGCGAGGAGGGTAGAGGCTCAGAGGAATTGCACAACGATAGCAATCCTCCAAAATAGACAACTTTGTCTATTTTATTATTTTGCCAACGAACGCAAACGCGTAAGTAACGACCCATTAAATTCGTTGAATTAATTCAACGAATGAAACAGCCCATTTAATTCACGAAATAAACCGCCCAATTAAATGGTCTGTTAAGAATTAATGAAAATGCGTCGGTTGACTTTTCAGTTACTTTGACGGGTTTTCGCGGGTGCGTTACTTAGCGAAAGAAACGGCGGGGCTCGTGCGGGCCCCACCGCACAAATATCCTAACAAGGGGTAGGATATTTCCGGATAGCACCCTATCCGCTTTAACTCAGTTCAAGTGGCTTCCAAGTGACTTCCAAGCGGCTTAAGTGAAATAAAATAAAGTTGTCGCACAAACTTTATTTTATTTCTGACTTAAAGCCCCAAAATTTAAAAACCACGTCTGAGCAAACACAACTCCGGAAGAGGCGTTTCTAAGCAAATACCGGCGCTACGATTTCATCGGTGCCCTCAGAATTCGATTCCGGGCACCGGTTCAAAAGATAGAAAAACCCGCTCGTCCGTTCACTGAACGTACCCGAGCCAAACTTCGGAAATTGATTCCGGGCACACCGGGCCTCGGAATCAGGTGCCGTCTGAAGCTGTGCTCTTGTAAAATTCCAATGAAAATTAAGAAAAAAAAATAAAAAATTTCCTTGAAATTTGCGGGTCTTTACAATTGCCACACTCATAGAATATGACTTGAAGATATCATGGCAGAACATCTCTTAATTTCCATGTAAATTCCTTATATAAAAATTTCAATAGATGATCTGAGTAAATTAAATAAGGAATTTGTAAGTAAAAAATCATTATAAAACCAGTCTCACCTATCTTCCTACTAATAAAAACATGTTTAGGTGATATAAAATGTCACAAATGACTACCTGGAAACATTAACTACTACCCACTACTAAGTCCATGTGATCATTTAGGTCTCATATCACACAGTTGAGGATCTGACATATGTTTTTTTAATTGAAATATAAATAATATAAAACCCTGAAAATTTCAATTATAATATCTATTTAATGGTAACTATTTTCATTTAAACATTTAAATTTATCAATTTATAACTCATTCATTTGAATATAGATATCATATTCTAGTTATTTTCATCACCATTAAAAAAATTTGAAGGCCCATACTATTTATAAATTGATATTTTTACATCATGTAACTCTGATATAACCTTTAAATCCAGTATTGAGATGTAACAATCAATATATACTGATTTAATTGAATGATTTACCTTTTTTATTTGTATAATTACATGATTCATAAGTAAAAAATGAAAATCATAAATTAAATTAACTAATATTTCATCACAAAGAAACAATGGTTCATCTATCAATATTGGAATAATATGATAGTCAAGGTTTCAACAGTAATATACGTGGGAAATCCCCATTTTATATGATGGAGGCACTTTAATTATTTGAATTTTTTTATCCCTAATAAATATGTTAGAACAATCAAATATATTTAACATATAGACTAACTATATAAATCTAGAAATCAATGCATAATGTTAACATGTAATTGAAAATTTATGGTATATAAGTCCTCAAGTATATATAATGATGCATGAGATGATACCTTCTTTCCATACAAGGCTATGAAAAAATAGAAATCCATAATAATAATATCAATAATAATAACATCAAAAATATTTTCCGTCACCGAATTATTCAATAAACACAACTATAATAGGAACAAACAAAAATAGTAACAAACCATCCTAGGATATTTGGTTTTACCCTACACATGGGTAATATTCTCCTAGGAATGGTCTGAATATAAAATTATAATGCCTCCATGTGTCCTCTCTAATACCCAAACTATAGGAAAAATGGAAAATATATTACACAACATTGTATCACCCCACCCAAAAAACAACTAAGTGGTGCCTCCAATACATTTTCCCAGATGACCTTAAGTGATCATTTCCATATGCTAGTGGTTTTCGACTAGAAGTGATAGCCCGGGCTATCTCCATGAGGATACTATTACATCATTGATCAGAGTGTAGCATAGTGGTAATAGTAATAATAATGGAAAAAAGAGAAAATTAAAATAAATATGAAGAAAAAAAAAGAAAAATAAATCATCTTAACAAGTAAATAAGTGAAAACTAGAACATAAATAGATATAAAATTATAATGATTTTTTAAAAATTATCTTAAAAAATGAGGTACATTTGATACATGGGAAAAAAGAGTATACCACATGAAATATAGGAAAAAATAAAGACCAAAATATGCCTACATTATCGTCATGATCATATACTCGGTTCTTTGTTCCCATAACTGAATCCTAGTACCGAAAATCATAAATTTGATGTTAGGTTCTTCTATTTATTTTAATAACTTGAATTTTATACAATGTACATTTAATTTTAATTTTTTAAACCCTAATTGATTTTTCCCTTTTAGATTAGATCCATGTAGCCATTCATTTAGGTTTGGATGTTTCCTTTTGGAAAAAAAAGTTTCAGTTAGATTGGATGCTGGATGAAAATAAAATACATGACATGTATTAATTAAACATTGATTAATTGAAATACATGGCATGTATTCGATACATGATGTGAAAAAGGTTGGTCAAACCCCTTACAAGTTATTATTTGTGATTTTCCTAGAACGAAATAATTCATGCTTCACATAGTGAGTAAAGCTTACAAGACATGTAAATACATGACTATTTTTTTAAAAATGGGAAACACTATTGTTTTTTAAAAGGGATCATTTTTTCCCCACATAGGTGACTTTTCACATGAGAGAAATCCTCCACACATAATCTAGGTTTATATAGTTCTCCTCTATCCAAGACTTGTTTTCTTCACTATCAGGTACGTTGGATTCTCCTTAAGAAGCTATCCACTAACATTCTTTCCTTATATAACTTATCTTCATATGACGTACACTACGTTTTTCCAATATCATATTCCCGATATTAGGTTAATTTATTCATTATACTAATTTCTCCCATTCATGCTCGATTCAATGGCTAATACCAAATGAAGAGATTATTATATGCTTCTAGTAGGTGGTCTAGTTATTTTCTTTCGAATTATGGTTTTATTTTATTGTGAACCATCTTGCCACATAGATTTCAATTCATGTGTCACCTCTATAAAGATTATTTAATTATATCAAATGTATCTCCATGCGTAGATATATTCTAACTAATATAGAATCAACACATTTGGTTATTTTCCATTACAAGAGACACCTTGATTGGTGAACCCTTCCTTTAATATACTATATTCTAAATTTATTTAAATTCATAATATATCTTTAATGTTTATTCATTTACTTCTATTAAATATCTTATAATATGAATTAAAACATGGGAAGTGTTTGGAAAACTTGATTAAGGAATTATGTTATTTGGCCTTGATTAAAATTCTTATGTATTGATAGCTAAATTATACCTTCATATAATGATGAGTTTGATACATGTGTCCTAATGTAAGGTCTATATGGATATGATAATCATTATTTATAATTATAATTTCTTACATAATTTTAAATACACCTGGTGCGATACTTGGAATACCTTTGATGGGACCACCAGGTAGATTCTCAAACTCTTAATGGGTTATTCTAGTTCCCTTGTGGAAGGGATTAGTGTAAAGATGGTTGTACCATACCACAAATGATACTCAGTCCCCAATGTAATATAAGAGGGGAATGCATAGAGGTTTTTGTCGTTACACTATGATGGGAGTGATACAAGGGATTCCATTTATGGGTTTCATGGATAGAATCTTATGGTGATTATTTTTTATTTGAACCTGGAGAAATAGTTGGGATTCATTTTTAGGATCTCCTTGGGTAGGCTTAGGATGAAATTTATTGATTTTAGGGACACCACATTACTAAATTATATGAATTCATAAATTTTTTCCTAGGGATGAATCCTACATTAAAAATAACATTCTTGGGTTAATTACACTTGGGCTTCTTCATTTAAGATAATAATTTCACCCTATGTTATATCTACATAGATTCACATTGTTGAAAATATGTCTATCATAGGGAAAAGAATATATTGTTGGTTACATATCTCGACAGGAACCTGGTCTAATTTTTTTTCTCCTTTATTCATTAATTTTATATTGAAATTATTTACATGCACACTACACATTTTATATAGACATAATATATTGTTCTAGACACCATTGATGGTGGCCTACTGATTATATCTCACTCCTATTCATGGCCTCTCATATTATGTAAGAAAACTTCATGAATACATGTTAATATGAAGACAATAATCTATATTCTAATTTCTGATTCTTAGTCTTGGGATAGAGAATGATAGTAGAGGATCGATCCAATGCTCATTATGATAGTAGTACCAGCTTTTGGTTTTTTTGTATTAATTATTGTCTATGAATGTTTTACCTATATATTTTTTTCCACACTTTTTATATATAAATTTATACAAAATCATAATTTTGAATCTATTTATTATTTAGATTCCACTTGTTTACCCTATTTTATGTTTATTCTTATTCTACTAATGTTTATTTAATTTAGTTTCTTATACATATATTTATTATCTACCACTATTCTAAAATCTAATCCATAAAAGAACAGTATCCCCACATAAACACCATAGCCCCTCACTGGTAGTTGAATGCCTCTAGTGTATGAGGTGGAATTCATGATGAAATGTGGACAACCGTCTTGGGGAATGACTTAGTCAATTTTATTATTGGATTCCACAAAAGGAAAAGGATCCAGAAAAATATTTTTCTTTCATTACCAAAGCGGTGTAAATGAATACGAAATCATTCATGGTACACTTCAAAATCACTCAAGAATCAAAAATGTTTTTTTATTTATTGATCACTTTATTCCTTTATATTCTATAATTTTTCTACAACTGATGATTCAAAAACTCAATACCAGAAATTATAAATATATATAAAATATATGTATTGGTGTGATCATTTAAATGAATGTGTTGGAATATTCTCTTATTGGTGTTTGTGGGATAATTCAACCAATTAATGTCATAACAATTCAGTTGGTGTAATTTGGTTCTATAATGTTAATGGATTGGTTCATGTTATATAGATATCACATAATATATCAAGAAAAGTAAATTTATTCCCATATTCCAAACCATAACTTTCTCTTATAAAAATTAAAGGAATACCATGAATCCACATTGGATAATCCATCAACAGTGAGGGTGACGATACCATGTATTGAATTATAATGCTTATAATGGGTTGTGATGAAGGAATGAACCATACTTGAAGAAATATCCATTTTGATGGAATATATTTATGTATTTCTCAATAAATTTTTCATCCTTCCTAGAGATCAGGATAATGATTTTTCAATAGCAATTGTAACCAGATACTCTACAATATCTGAATTCCATTATATTATTTCCCTAATCAAACTACTTGATTTAAAGATATATGTGAAAGAGAATTTTCTTAAATGGTTATTATTTCCTAGTACGTCACCATGGGGGTTATAGTGATAGTTTTTAAGAAAATGCAGGGATAATGGTAGTTCTATTTTGAATACCAATATCTAAATATTTTCAACCTAATGAAAAAGTATCACCTTCAAGGATTAATGACCAATTCATTAAAATAAGATGAGATCAGTAATTATTTAAGGTGTATACACATTCTGAATAAAATAAAATGAAGGTGGGGAATAAAGATAAATAGAATTTAGCTTTTTATAAAAAATTTAGACAATATGTGTTTATAATGATTCCATTCAAACTTATTAATGACCTTGATACCTTTTTGAGTTTGATGAATAGCCATTTGAGAAAATCTTGATGAATTTTTTATTGTATGTTGATAATAATCTCTATTTCTCTAAGATAAATGATAAAACTTATAACCATATATTAATCATTTTACCAAAATTAATAAAGTATAAATTTTTTTCTAATTTCATGAAGTGTGAATATTTTATATTAAAAGCCGTTTCCTTATGGAATAAGATCCCAGTTGAGATAAAATATATGGACCCTTCAATGAAAATTGGAAATTATGAAATGGTCTAGATGCTCAAGTGCCATTGAAATCTATATTTCTCAAAGATGATTAATGAATTACTTATGATTTTGAATGAATGTCATATGAATTCTGTTCCCACTAAATGTGTTCTAATAGAATGTGATATTGTGTAGTTGGATCGAAGATTGTGAGGAAAACATTATAGAGCTGAAGAAGATGAAATTCATGATGCATGTACTCAAATTACCATCAATTGGAGAAGGTTTTGTAATATAAAATCACATTTCAATAAAAAAATACCTTATAAACACATATACATTAATTATGTAATAGTCTGTACCTCATGATACATAAATCTCTATTAATAGAACTACTAGATGCATGAAATTGAGTTAGAAAATATGATAATCACTTTGAAAATTATTTGGTAGTACATATATGATCAAATGTTTAAAATTTATAATGATCATTGTAGTATAATGTATATATTTACATAGCAGTATCTAAAAATTATTAATGAATGTCTATATAGAAATTAAACGACTAGTATTTAACCATTCACATCCATTTTTGAATAGAAAACATGTTATCTGATTCACATAGTAGAAAATAAAGTGATACACTATCCATTATTTGGATTAAAAAAGGCCGTATCTTTATGAATATGCAATATATGTATCTATAAATAATAACTATATGAATCAAACTTAGCCTCTCTCAATATATTTAACAATAATCTATCATTGAGAAGATTTAAGATTAATAAAGGGTTGAACGGGTGCTGTAGAAGAAGGTGGAAGTAGTAATGGTAGGGAAAAATAAATATTTCCACATCAATGAAGAGGGGTATATTTTAGTTAGAACTATATTTGTGTGCCTTCATCACCTAAGATAATGAATGGGAAATTAAATAATTTGAATTGCTCATATTTCTCCTTCTATCTTGAATGGACCATGATCTATTATGATGTTCAAGAGATCATCTACATTTATGAGATCAACACAGAGATTAATGAGTTAATGTCAATATTATTGGTATATCAATAACTTAATTTAGTGCTACATATCTCTGATGTGATGATGAAACCATTATATATAACTACATGGTGATGGGTGAACATTACCATTGGGTTTTTCATTAGTCTTTGAAATACATACAAAGGAAGAAAAATGGAAATGGTTATGGTGGAATGACTAACCCTTTATAACCCTTTCATCATTATGTGAAATTATTTAAATCTTCACAAGATTTATAAGATATAAGTAATGGAATTAAATAAGATTCATGGGGTACCACCATCAAATTAATGCAGTTGTGATCCATGATTTACCTCTAAACTATTTAGGAGAATTTCTAACTCTAGGAATACTGAATTGATTATAAAAATAGAATATAACCCCTACACTAACGTCTAATATAAAAGGAAAATTTATAAACATGGTGATATGTTGATATCATACTTAATGGTACTTAGATTATGATATTATCATCATCTCTTAATAGTTAATTTCAGATACAAAAGCCACTTCCACTCAAGTATTAATAAGGATACATATTATACTATATATGGTAAGCTTGGTAGAACTCCTATGTATAGGTATGATGTTTTTGAATAAAAGATACATGGACATAATATTGTGGAATAAATGATAGATAAGGTTGAATATATAAAATAACATATATTAGTTGAACCAAGATAGAAGGAGTTCTATTTTTAAAACTGTCTATAGTATATAGACTTTGATGATGGGGAAAAGTGTTCCTTAAAATCTCACTATCGATGAAATTAATTTAGTTTGAAAATAAATTAATGATTATCCTTAAAAAATTTATACCCTTTATGTTCTTTTATCACAATAGAGTAGTGGCCTATTAGCAATTACTTCCTCGAAACATATATTGTGTTCATGATGTGTTCCAAATGACTTCTTTGAAGAAGTATATACATGATTATCACATGTACTACATCCAGAGGTGGTGTAACCCGATAATACCCTCTAAGGTAAGTAGAAAAAAAATGAAGATATTAGATCATATTGAAAACATTATATGCAAAAATACAACTCATTATAAAGACATGTTTTAGAAAATTATATATATATAAGGGAAACATGGGAACCTATTGAAATAATGAAATATAAGTACCCTATTCTATTAATAAAGAAAAATGACAATTTAAATTTCTGGGAAGATATTTTTTAGGGGGTATATAATGAACTAGACATTATAAATGACAATTATTTAAAAAATGAATATATGTTATAATATATTATATAGTATTATTGACATACAACACAGAAAAAACAAGACATTATCTCAATAATATAGATTAGTAGAAAAGTAAATGACTAACTCCATTAATGTTTCAAATATTATAATCAGTTAAAAGTGTGATAATAAAAAAACTAGAATGGTAAATTGATTATCCTCATGATTTGAGAGAATCATATCTCCCCTGAAAACACTATAAAATGATAATGAATATTTGTAAACAAATGGATATTTTTTAAATGGGAAATATATAACCTTGGGATAAATTATTATAAATGAAGTATGATATAATGAATACTTATTTATACGAGGTAATAAAACTATTGTAATTTTAATGTGTTCATCAAAATAGTATCCTAGATATTGGGAATAATATCTTAATCAGTCAAATATAACTTTTATATAAAAATAAGAAAATTAATAAAAATAATATTTATCATGAGTAACTTATAAAAATGAATTTTTTTAATCCCATTAAATAAATACAATGATGAAAAACTAAAAGAAGTTTCAATAGCTTTTTAAATAAATTATATTTTAATTTATTTCATAGAAATTATTATTTTTATGTTAGTAACTAAAATTAACCATGAAATTATTTTATTTATAAAATTATGATTATTTTGGGAATTATAATGTAGAAATTTTACATGGAATATTTTAAAAAAATGGTGAAACCTTATTTCTTCCATGAATAGTATAAAAACTTTTTCTCAACTAATGCTTGTTTCAGGACATAATAAAGACGTAATAATGAATTTATTAATGATAAAATGGATTTAAAATACCAAAAATAAATTTAATAAGATAAATTTGTCTTTTAAAAATATTAAACTTAATTTTTAAAACTAAAATGTATGTTTAATCTTTAAATAAACTGAAAATCAACATTAAATATATTTTTCTACCTTCAATTTCATTAATATGACAATTTAAAATTATAATGTTTTAAAAGTTATCAAATAATGTTATAATTTTAATATATATTACATAATTTCACAATTGATAAAAATTAATTGTTTACATTGGACATTATAATGCATTAAATTATCAATCAAAAAAATCATTATCTCTTAAAATATAAATACACCTCACACCTCCATTGTATAACCCCTGAATATCCAAATTCTAAATATAATTATATTCCAAAATTGAGTCAATCAAGACCATTATAATTTATAGGTGTTTTATTTAGTAATCAAAATCTAATATATCAAATATTTTAGTGCCATATAAAATAATAAACTTAATGAATATGATGATTTTCACCTTGTTTTATTCCCATTTTCATATTCTCTTCCTCCTTTTATTTGTTCCCTATAATCCCAACTATTTTAAATTTAATAAATCATTGTTTTAACAATATTTTAAAGATTCTAACCATATTTAATTTCAATATTTATGTCATATTAACATGTCAATCTTTACTTTCCTCCTCTTTTGATAGTTTATCATTAATGATTAGTTATCTACCTATGAGGATTATTCTATATCCATACATGTCACCAAATTAATGGATGAATTTTATGAATTATTTATAATATAAAAATATAGAAATATATTTAGTTTATACTTCTATAATTAATTATGAATATTTTAAAATGACCGTGAATGATAGTAGAAAAATTGAAACAAGAAGAGATATTCTAAAAAAATGTTATTAAAACAAATCACTATTAAAATTGGGAATTATGAAATATAATTAAATGAATATAATAGATAATTTGTTTAAAAATTTATTATATTTCAATTTTATTTTCAATATTATAATCAAATACTGTAAAAAACTATATCTAGTATTTTTCCACTATTTTTTGTTTTTCGGTATTAAGCATATTAGAAATTATATTCCTTTCTCAAATGATTCCATCACACTCATGATGAAGATCCCAATATTATGATATGATGTTTATGATTATGATTACACATGTATTATTGATTATGGTGTCTCATTCTTTTTCTGTTATCCCTCTTCTTACTAGGGATTTAGCTCATTCCATTCATTTATGTTTTTCCTCAGGTGAAAGAACATATTAAGGATAACTTGATTGGTTTTAGAATCACTACGATTATGAAAATATGTAATGATTATTTTTTATTTATATGTAATTTATTAAAATATTTTTCCATGATATTTACCATTTCGAATCATTAATGTAATACAATTGTCTTATTTTAAAAAAATGTTGTTCATATCAGATAATAAAATATTATGTCACTATATGAGCTCGAGTAAAATATTCAAAAATAATATATCATTATTAATAAATAAAAATAATTATATTTTAGAAATTTAGACAACATCCAATTCCCTATGGTAGTGACATTACACTTACATAACCCAATGATGACAATATAATTAATATTTTGATAATGTGATTGTGGGTACACTGCTAAGCTTCGATTCCATTTGAAAATGGTATAAGATAGTCATAGAATGTGAAATAAAAAATTTAGGATTCATTACATTACATAATACACATATAATAATATAATAAAAATAACTATTATATGAATAATGTAATCAACTGATATTATTCCTAGTAATTTTAGTATGTATTGAATTCATAAAACACTAAAATCTGTTTTTGAATAAAATGAATAAATCATTCCACATTCAATGAAATTGTATAAACTAAAATTAATATATAAATAAGTATATATCAATTAATTTGAAAATATATTGGTGTTTCCAATATGTATACCTTTGTTAAATTGATCATGGAGAAACAAGATCTTGTTTTTTCTAATGATATGTGTATAATTTAGTTTAAAATACACATTGTGACCTCTTTTGAATCCAAAAAACTATATTAATGTAAATATATTGAAAAAATTAAATAATGAATGGGTGTCGATAAATAATGATAATAAATCACATCCTTTAAGATTATTATAAAATATATAACTACAAGAATCTCACCCCGTATACTATATAAATAAAGAGAGAAACACATATAGTATAACATGAACAAATATAATCTATAAAAATCTTGAAAAATATTATTCAATTGTACATTATTTATAAATCCAAATTAAAAACATATATGCAACTTACATTAACAGTACATTTACATATATGGGGACATATAAGGAAGTTTATTTTGGTGTCCACTATTTTATCATGATATTTATACCCATCCATACTACAAACATCAACATTGATTGAATAAAAAACAATATTTATGAAAAAATATGGAAACATAACAATATATCATAATAAACCTAATATCATTACTATAGGTCAATAAATGTAAAATATTCTACATACATTTGTATCATATACACATAATCAATGAACAAATTTATAATAACTATCATGATAATTTAACAACTCAAAAAAATCCAAATATAATTTCTCTCGGATATGAACCAATCTAACATTGATTGGATTATAAACTATACATTTTGTCATATTAACTTCTACCTAAATGTATCACCTTTATTCAATAAAATTTATAGGGACAATTCATTTCACCAAATAACCCTCTACCATCGATTTATCATTAACAAAAATATCTAATGGAGAAATCATTTGAATATATCCAAAATAGTTATACTAAAAAATCTGATTTTTTTCCCAATTATAATTAAGGGAACAATACTCATTTTATTTAAAAATATATATAAAAATCATGCATTCACATACAATAATTATGGAAAACAAAAAATATGAATAGAATCCCTTACATAAACCCTCTATAAAGCCACACCATAAAACATATTTTATAGTGTTTGGTATAGTGATCTTTGAAAAATATTATGAATACCCCTAAAAACCCCTATATCATTTGAGAAACTATATAAATAAAATATCATTAAAAATATGTATATATAATAAATTATATACAAAAAATAATATATACTTACAATTTAAATACGAAAACATAATTTTAATAATTAATACAATGAAACAATAAATTTGATAAAGTTACCCAAAAAATTATTTTCATATCATAAAATCCATAAAATGAGCATCCATTGCACCATAAAAAATATTTTTACTAGATATTTTATATCAAACATGGAAAAATCAATTTAGAAACTCTAAATATTTATATCATTATTTTAAATATTTAGTTGTCACTGTAAAAAATTAAAATCAACATGATATTAAAATAAATGTTATGTATAATATTTAGTGTTAAAATAACCACATAAATATTAGAAACAATCTAGAATTTATTATGGATCATTAGGATTTCATGCTCCCAAAAAATAATCTAATTTTGATTCACAATTAAACACTATTTTAGTGACCTAAATTTTTCAAATCATAAACATAGTATTAATTTTTTTATAACTATTTCCATTGATCATTTTGCATCCATTAGTAGATGATTACAAAATGCACGATCCATTATTAGATAAATATTATAAATATTAAGTGTTTATTATTTCGTAGTCTATAGACAAAAACCAATATTAAACTCCCCTATTTATATATTATATTTACCATAGAAATATTAAGTATCATTTTTAATTAAAATAAAAAAATATTTATGTATAGATAAATTTTCTAAAAAAAATTATTTATTAATTGTTTATCTTCTTATATATTTATATAACCCAAATTAATATAGTTAGGAAATGTAGTTTATTTATAATTCCATAATTAGTGTTTCATATACCATAATTAAATAACTATTGTATTCTTTATGAATTATAATTAAACTATAAATGATGTACCACTTGATATTTTGTTATATATCGTTTAACTACATTAGGATTTTTGAGTGATTTTTTTTAAATTACAGTAACATATTTTTAACAAAATTTTAAACATGAGTGAAGATATTAACTCATATTAATTATTTATTCTTCATCAATGTACCTAACAAGTAAATTTTAAAATTCCAATAACAAAAATATAATTAGAAACACCATCAATAAAATCCAAAAAGAACTAAAAACACACATAATTGTTTTATATCAATACTAATCATATAAATTTCCATTTTATAACAAAATATGATATTTTATAGTTACAATGAAAATACATAACTTACGATTGGAATCTATTTTGTAAATAAATTGACTTATGAAAATTAAAAAATGATAAAAAAACCCAATTGATCATAATTCCACACAAATAAAAAAATAATAAATTTCTTTTATATTATAGAAATAACAATGAAATAAATATATAGGACCCCATTTTTAATTTTTTAGTATATTTACCAAATTTAATTTTATATACCATATTTAAATGAATATTCTATATATATAATATTTATTCCTATATGATACTAGTATTATAAGGCCAAATATAATATATTTATAGATGACAACCATCATTTTATAACATGTTTGATTAAATATAAATATGATTCAATGAATCATAATATCCAATGAAATTATAACGGATATATAAAACCTGATAATTAATATACCAATGTATTTTTTAAATTAAATAAAATTATATCAATATATATATTAATAAATTAACATATTATCTTTTATAATATAAATTTTCAATGGGTATTATTCAAAAAGATAATGTGGTGATAGAAACAACCTAATAAGGGTAAAAATAAAAATTGGAGAATGTTATGCGACATAACACCACATAACATGATATAAGTACACGAAGATACATTAAAATCGTAAAAATAATGGTAAATATTGAATACATGACATTAGAAAAAATCAGAATTATTGTATCTTTATAAATGAATTGATTGAATACATTATATGAAAAGGATATTCCGAAGGAAATTATATCTATTTGTTTAAAATTTTATTTTGAACTTTTATTTCTATTATATCACACCCATAAAATGTAAAAATTATAGTAGAGCTAAATCATTACCCAATGAATTTGGAGTCCATGTTATTTTTCCCACAAATTTGAAAAAAAATCAAGTATAAATTTGTTTTAATAAAAGGAAAAAGAGGACATTAAATATTCATAACATGGTTATAATTCAGGTTAAACAATTAAATATGATTATATTTAGCCTATTGAATTTTTTTTATTAAATATATGTAAATGGTTTCATTGTAAATACCATATATATATATATATATATATCTAGATATCAATGGAGTTCTAAATGTGATATATATGGTAATTTAAGAATCTAAAATAATGAATTTCATCATGTCATAAGAATATATTATAAATTTTAAAGATATACAAAGAGAATGATATTTATTCTATAAGATTCTATCAATAACATCATATATAATTATGTATTTATGTCATAAATAACAAGACACTATTAAACCGATGTAGGTTGTTATATCATTATATCAGAATAGGTTAAAATAGATCACATCCCAAAGGGTTAAATAGTTAACTAGTCTTGGCTAAATAAAGTATACATGAAACTAACATTACATATAAAAATTTAAAATTGCACATAGTTAATGTAAATATTATACATAATTGAACACATTCAATGACCCATTCTTCATATTAAATGAAATGAAAACAAAATAAGCGATGAAATAAAAATATTAGTGTGGTTTAAATATAAAAAAATCTATCATTACTAAATTATTAACAAAAAATATGGAATGATAGATAACATAAAACACGTTCCATTTTTTCAGTGATACAAGAATGAAGAATATTATGATAAAAATACATGGTGAACAAATAATTCTTTATAAAAAATCACTCAATCTTGGAACATATTTATGGATATAAAAAGAATTCCAATAATAATAATATGAAAATCTATAACTAATATCGTAATGATGCAATAAATAAAATAAAATATTATAAACATACCTTTAAGGTCACATTCTATGACATCAAACATAAATGGGTAAGACGTCATCCAAATAAACTAACTAGTTTGTCTCAAAAGACCATCCAATAAACAGAAGGGATATAGTAGGCCATGCACGTCGCTTCCTGAGTAAAAATAATTTTTCATATAAAAATTTATATTTATAGTTAAATTCATAATAAGAATAAATATTCATAATGAATAACTATTATAAGGAATCATAATATTTTTCTAATCAAATAGATTAGAAACTATACATAAATAGACTAAGGATAGTATCATTTCACCATATGTTCTATGGAGTATATATAAAATAAAGGGTCATTTCCTTTCTTGCACAGAAATACTATAATAATATCCTTAAAAACAATCGTGATAAAAATACCAATTTAAATTTGAATATGAATTTTTGAAAACTGTACATTTTTTTGATTTTTTATTTGAAGTGAATTAATAAAATATGATTTGTAATTATAAAATATTCTATCAATCATGATGATTGGTAATTACCTTCATACAGTGTATATTAATTAGCATATTTCTTTTCTGTTTTTGGTAAAAAATAAAAAACATCCTTTTATAAAAACCAAAAAAATAGAGTCCTTTTAGAAAATTTTTTAAATTTAGAATTTTTTTTAAAATTTATTTAATGATTCATTGGATAATGTTAAATATGTAATTTAAATATTTTTAAGTAAAATATATATGTAGAAAAAATATATTCCCAGAAGATTATAATGATATATCAATTTTCTTTAATACCAATCTTTTGGTCACCTGTGTTTTTAAAAGTGGAATATGAAAGAAATCATATAATTTTAAAAAAATACAAGATGTCAATAAAATATATCTGGATTCAGTAACAAATATCAAATAATAAATCCAGTGGGGACTTATACAAAAAAATCCCATTTATGACGAGATTGTGACATATACTATTTTCACATTGATAAATTTTTAATCAAAACATCTATATTTAAAATCAATCCAAAATAAAAATTATAGATAATTAGTATAAATATATTAATGATATAAAATTTCAAAGAGGTATTTGATACCCCTTATTAAAATAAATTGATTCATAATTTTAAATATCTCCTAGTGTTGTGTAAATTGAGACAAAATCTATTACAAAGATCAATATGATGAAGTTAAAATTATTTAGAGAATTACTTGTGTGCATAAAAATATAAATACTAATAAAATAATTAATATAGAATAAAATAATAAAATTTAATTAAATACATAATTAATTAATATCAATGATAATGTAGAACTAATATAACCCATTGAAATGGAATTTCATTCTTAAATCACTTACCACTTTGTACCATTCATGTCAAATACCCTTGGATGAAAAAAATGAAATTAAAATTTAAAATAACCTTAATTATAAATTATTTATGGTATGACATGTAAATTTGGAATTATATATAATGAATAAATTAAATTATTTCTAGAAAATTACAATATTCCTTCACAAAATGAAATTGAGATAAAATTTGTTACCTCGATTATGACCCATCAGATATGTTCCTTATCATGCTGAATAATAAACATATGTTAATTATTATATTAAATTAGAATATTTATCCTTTTAATTATTTCATTTATTTAATTTATTACCATGTGATATTTAATTATATAAACAATTGTGATCATGTTGGAGGTTTAGAAGATATTTAACACATTTTTTCCAAATTACTATGGTTTGTTGTGTATGGTCAAAAAAGTCATTCTTCTATCATGTCAATAATAATTATCATGGAGTAATTATAATATTCATATATCAATTTTACTATTAATAGAAATAATGATATATCGATATAAAAAATGAACTACAATACAATTTATGCTCAACTTTGTTACATGGATGAAAATGTGGAAAACAGAAATATTATAATGGGAAGGGTAGAAGAGAAATAAAGAAGGATGAGGTTGAAATATCCACCAATGGTAATTTAGGTAGGTACCCCTATGAAATTTTGGTGAAAATGGTATCTATGCATTGGACACTATGTAGACTTGATCATCTGCCGGTGTGACACACCTGTGCGACATGCCTAAGAGAAAAAAGTCACTTCACCCAGGGTCACATGTTTTCCATTAAATCAGACCATGGGGTCTTCATTTGTATGAAAGAAACATCATAAAGGACTCTCTATTCATGGATCTAATTATTCCTTCACCCAACCTCACGAAAACCATCTATGTACTCACCCAAAACCAGATGATGTTTGGAATATAAGGTAGGATAATGAACTAAAGTCCTCCAATAGTTTAAAAATGAACATCACATGTAAAAAGGAAATGTCTCTCCCATGGCTTAAAAAAACTAGTGTAGGGTCATATTTCATAACCAGTAACCCATGTGAGAAACATACAAGAACACATGTTCATACCATGTGGTTTTTCACCCATGTTACCATCACCTCATCCTTTTTTTCTTACATTAATCACACATATGCGTGACTCCCTTGTTTTTACCTAGTCAACATCTAAGAGTGTACATATTCTTTTTCTAGCCTCTACCTGGCATAATACTCTAATAATTACCTATTTAAAGCCTTCCCTAGTGGGGATTATCTTTTGTTTGATCCCATTACTGAATAAAAAAAGTTGAAACATACAATGAAATTGCCATACATGAATATCCATGGGATTATGGACAACAAATATTCACACATTTTAAATTATATGGTCATAGGATTCTCAAATTTTTTACCTGATGGTTAGGGTCTATAGATTTCATATGGAATTTCATTCCTATGGTCATGAGGATCCCAACCCTAGGGAATGTGTTGGGGACTTCTTGGTCATGGGTACTATGGAAAAGACCCTATACATCACTAGTTATCTCAAAAACATGGAGCTTATGGTTCTATACAAGGAGGGTGAGGATGACATTTTTATTTACTTTGGACATGGAATGACTTCGTAATCTCCTACTATGAGACCAATTTTATAGATTCCCTTCTAGACTAAGACCACATCCATTCATGATTAAGGTTTCACTCCTTCTCCTCTTCACCTAATGAGTACTGGGTAAGACATGGGATGGGAATCAGATCCATCTCCAATCTCTTGTACCGTCATCCTTTACCACTAGTAGAGGAGGAGAAGTGTGTTTTTTTCCAGAAAATCCTTATCCTCTTTTCTTTCACATTCACTAATGACTCATCCTAAATGATGTGGATAAAGATGTTAGTTAAAATCAAATAATCCACAGATTCCTATAGATTTATTGACATAGAACATTATTTTTTATCTTTCTCACTCCACCCATTATAGTTACCCATAGGAAAAGGCCCTCAAGGACTTGTATCTAACAACTAGGAAAAGAAGATTGTGTGGTTTTCCAGATATTTGGTTTCTTCTTATTTCTCACATCGTACATGACTCATGTGATCATAGAGGTTGATGGTGCTCATTACACCCACATGATCGTAATCATTTTTTCGCATCAGTCCAGGTGTAGTCCCTAAAAAACTATGGAATCATCCTTACCAATAAGCCCCAAATCCCACCTATGCGCTTCTAGTTCATGAATAATCCCCAACCATATCACCACACACATCCATGGGAATCATCTTCTATTGTAATCCATACGAACACTTCCAAATCACCATGAGACGATACCTCCCTCTTGTTCCCTTTTTATTAACAAATGAGCCCCCTCCCCCATTGAAGTAATCCCCAACATAGTCCCTTTAAAGGGACACACTCCACTATAAGACAATCCTTCAATGGGCCCCTATATACATAGTTCATAAAAAATCGGATTTTATTCCCATCTAAATGTGATATGGTGGTATTCTCTTTGATGTCTAATCAAAATTACCCATGTCAACCCCACTCTATCTAGGTCATATCCCCATTAGGGTCTAATTCAAGCTACAAATTCTTATCCATTTATGGTCCCTATGCCTCGTTGACATATATATCATACAAACATTGAATACGAACCATATGAGTAGTCATCCTTACAGAATGATTCTGAAATGCATGGTTTGGTCCTTATCAAATGACTTTAATAGGTATTATGTATCCCATTAGGTGGATCCAATCTTTGTGGGTTATGATTCCATTCACATGGACAGGTAGGAATCCCATTCATGGGTCCTATCTCAACATCCAAACAACTCATTTATCCCTAGATGATGACACACTCTTGAGTTCCCCACTATGTGGTTAAAAAACTATAATCGTTATGATAACAACCAAATAATAATTAATAAGTTCATAAGGGTATACCATCAATGGATAACCACTAAAACATACTAACATCTCAGTTAATAATGAACTTCATATACATACTAATGATTCTATGATCCTTACAAGCTAGTAATTGATTTTTAATTCTACGGTGAAATGTATCATACCAAGGAATTAATGAAGGATTTATAAACAATTATTTAATGAATAATAGAGTCGTAGAGTATGAAACAATTTCCAGTAAAAGGGTGTGATATGTATCACCTCTCATCATCTTGACAAATGTGAGATATAAATTATCATTTGGTAAAAATCACAATGAGTACATGCCTTTGTAATGTGGGTCCCCATGGATAAAAAACTATCGGGTGTCTTTGGTTCCAGAAAAAACCCTATCAGAGACTTTTTTGAAATAGTTAACATGGTGTGAATGATTTCACAAAACTCAAACCCCTTCAATCATCCATTTTCTGAACATGAAATATCTTCTGGGTTGAATAAAATGGGGAAACCAACATAAATGAATTAAATGTAGAATATTCATCAAAGTATTAAAATGATATACTACCTAGTCCGTGTTAGAACTTTTATTTTACTACCCAAGCATCTTTCTATTAGAAACTAAAAATGTGTAACATAATGTAAATCCCTAACAATGATAACAGTATCACCCATATTTCAGGATCCTTTCTCTCCATAAATAAAATAGGGACAAAAAATAAAATAAATCATGCATGGGTTCCTTATAATTAGTTTTTAATTGTATGGTATTTTTTCATTAGTCGTTGTAATATATTTAGAAACATCCTCTCAGAACTCCTTTTGATCTAATAGATTCATTCAAGATACCATGAATGCATGCCATGTCTAATGTTCCCATTGGGTCTGCATCAAAGAAAAGGATGCAATCATAAACCCAATTTATTAAATTTTGGTTCTTTAATGCATTGGTAAATGTGACTCATCATCAAAATACTATCCTTACCAAAGAGGCCACCCAATAGGCCATCCAACTCACCAAACCCCAACAATTATCTAGTAGGCCACAAGTAGACTTCTTCAACCTCCATCTACAACCATTTTAGGAGCTTATCCCAAAAACATGACAACCATAGCCTTCAGTATCACATTGAGGCAGATCAAGATGACTATTACCACCTCATATGATATATATATGGGTCCTTCTATAGGGAATCTTCTAGTAATCACCACTACAAATTCCACAAAGTTCTGATCCCTCAACAGGATGAGGGTGACATCCCCTGTTGACTGACCCAGGTCATCCTGACATGGCTGTGTAAGATAGCCAACTAGTGGTAGTGACTAGTAAATATAGAGAAGATTCACACCCACTTCTCTCTAGATAATCCCACTGATTTATGTTTTTGGGGAATAGTGAGTATACACATACACTCACCCTCCCCTAAATTAGCCATATATGAAACTCTCCCGAAAGCATCAAAATAAGCCCTCCATTCAAATATGTAAGTATATCACGATAAAGAACATACACCAACATATATTAACCTATAATACTAAAAATGTCATCTGTAAAAACCAATTAAATCCCACCTAACAAATATTAATGTCTAGATGAAAACAGTCCCACAAACCTGCCTTCATTAATGATGTATACCAGTAGTTTTTTATGGAACTACCCAGAGAAGTCAGCTAATAGTCCTGCTAAAAAATAGTGAAAAACCCAACTCTCTTAAACCACAAATGATTACTTTAACTATCCACAGACAGTAATGGGGGGAGGGAATAAAATCATAGAAACATTCTCCAATAAAATATTGAGCATATATCTATGTTCCAATTGGTGAAGTCACGATGTATGTCTTCACAATGGTGAATGGGAAGACATGAATCCCTAACCACATCCTATAGTCCATTCAATAATCGTTATAGTGATAAAAAAAGATAAATAGTGGCATATACACATCTCTATCCACCCAAATGGGGTAACTCATCAGCAGGTCACCAATGAGTAGACATGCATCTCTTCTCCAATCCTATGGTGGTGTAGGGAAAACTTCACAATGATAAAACAACCTAAGATTTTATGTAATGTATCCTATCAAATAAATTCAACTAATTTGATATATTACATTGCTCTAAAAATTTATATAGTATAAATAATATAAAATAACCTAGAAAATATAAAACAAACATTATAAATAATGAAAGAATTAAATTAGAGGGTTTTTCTAGAAATTAAAGAATATATACCAATGAAATAGTAACTTGACCTTTGAAATAGTAATGTTTCCCTTATAAATTATAATCTGGCCTATAGAATAGTGGCATCGCCTAAGAATGTTTAAATATATTTTAGGAATCTTATAAATGAAAATATAATAAGATTTTATCATTTAACATGTAAAAATATATTTTGAAAAAGATATATAATGTGGTTGTATTTTTAAATAACATAAATCTTTAATTACAGTTTAATAATTACTATGATGATTGAAAATAAAAATTCATCTCATAAAAATTATTAATAAATTAATATATTCTAGTCTTATTATTATAATAAAATTTAATGATAGATTTAATAAATTTTCAAAGGTTTATTATATCAGTTATAATTTCAAAATTTGATATTCTCTATATAAATGATGATTTAAATTAAAAATTAAATTTCTCATATTCAGAAAATTATTTTCATTAAATTGAGTTAGTTTTTAAATCTATATGTCAAAAAAATTATGGTGAGTTTTTGAATTTTTCTAAAATTCAAGACTTTTTTAGTGAATCAATAAATACAGTAATTTACAATATAAGCTAAATAAATGAATTAATGGGACATGGATGGTGTATTGAAAATTGAATACCATAATATCAATTAATAATTCATTATTTTACAATATATTCTGATAATTATAAAAAAAAATCTTATTATTTAGAAAAAATTATAAACTAATGATTAGAATAATAAAAAACACTACTCTTCTCCAATATAAATACCACTACCACCACCTCTTATCCTCAAACCAGCAAAGCCTAAGAGAATTCATATTTCCAGAAAATCCGCTTCCAAAATTAGTACCCAATTTCTAGGATCCCTTAGTTTCAATATAATACCAATATGAATCTCGTTAAAGTGGTTCTCAATGACAGGAATTCTAGAGGTATGTAATTTATTGTTCTCTTTTAATTTCATGATATTTGTTTTCTTCTTATTCAATCATCACCTCTTATGTAAAAAATATTCTTACAAATCCAATATCTTATATATATTCTAATTTTATTATATTAATGTAAATACATCATCATTCACCTTCTTTTCCCCTTCATATTCCAAAGGTGAAAACATCTTCCACGAGGTTCTGATTTACCACCTTTGTGGACGATGAGTTTCCATTTATTATTTATTCAATCCATGATTGTAATAAAACCATTTATATGTTTAAAAAATACTATAATATATTTATAAAAATGTATTTATGTTTTTAGAATCTATATATAATTTTAAAATTAATTCATAATATTAAATTATTTTGTGATCATAAAAAACACCAAATAAGCTAATTGATTATCAATAAGAATTTCTCTAACGATTCACCCCCATACCACATAACTTAATTAAATATATTACATTTAATATTATAGATGTAAATTAATAACTTATAATGTCAATTCTAGACAACAATTCTCATTTTTCTGGATTTTTCATACATGTAAACAAGTAAATCAATCATGATAACCAAGGATAAAAACACTTCTGAATGCTATAATTGTATATTATATCTCATAAAAAAGGTGATAAATGTTTATAATAAAATTTTATTAAGTCGAATTCATCTAGAAATGGTACTGAATAAATTAATTAATTGATTTAATCTGATCAACCTGGAAATTATGATCAAGTGTAAAACACATTCAGACATAATGTAAGAGGCTTTGTCTCATTTTAAATTTCATTAATACTTACATCGTATTGTGAATATAATCATTTTTATGCAGTTTCTATTATACCCCATCTATATTTTTTTCAAATTAAATTATATTCCTCTTAAATATCTATATTATATTCTATTCATGGAAATTATTATTATTAACACCATATATAATTTTTTACATGCGGTCATTACATTGAATGAGGAAACATTTATTAATCAGTATCCTCTACCAAATAATGATAAATTGATAATAAATATTATACATTAATAGAATCAATTTATAAGGAATTATTTGTAATTCTAGTTATGGGTTGGGACTATTAAAGCCCATTGATGTATTGAAAGTTCTTCTGAGAAAAAATAGTTGGCAAAAATCCTTCATGTTAGTTTCCGAGACTAATTATATGGGTTTCTACCACTAGAAATAATCCATATTTATGGTAAAATGGTTCTTGTTTACTATACATTATATAAAATGATTAGTCATTATCCTTTGTTCATTTATTTATTTTCATGATATTTTCAATATGGAAAAATCTAGGGATGCATTTTCATTTTTTGTTTTATTGGTGACATGTGTCTTGTAGTCACTTACCTTGACATTATTCCTTAGTGACATTGTTCTACTTATTATCATTTCATATAACCATTACTGAGAATTTAAGCTTAAACCCATTTATTTTGTCTCCTTCCCTAGGTTTTAATGATTAAAACTTAAAATATGTTTCTAGGACATAGTTTTTCCATTTTTTATGCTCCATGTTTAATTAACAATCAAATTAGGATACTATTTTTGTCTCTAGTATATTCGAGAATTATAAATTGATAATTACATGTTTATATGATCTCTTTTATCTATACCATTGTAATAAAATGACCACCATCATGGGGATACTAGGGTTGGGGTTGTTATAGTTGGTATTAGGGGATGTTTTATAGAATCATTCAAAACTAGTAAAAATAACATAACCAAAATATAGAATTTTAGGATAAGCATAAAAGAAAAACATAGAATTTTTTAAAGGTAGATAGTGATTGTTTATTCCAAGAAATATATCCCTATATAAATACTATTAGTGAATATGGTTTTAGCATTGATATACATAGATGTAACTACCTGAACAAGGATTATCAGGCCAAACATGGCGTAACCTAGTACATGAAAATGAGCCTTACTATGCACCTAGTGTGACAATCCCATGGGATATAATTATGATAATAAAAATTATATTTAAAAACAATTATGAATGATTTAAATTTAAATATGTCCCCAAAAAACCGTGTTTATGATTATGAAATTTTCTATACATAAATTATAAATTTATGTTGTGAGTTTTTATAATGTGACATTATCAATTATGATTTGTAACCTAATTTAATTTATACCATTTTTTAGTAATGGTGGCATGGGATGGAAGGAATCAATACATATAAAAAATTATGGGATTTTCCAACTAGGTAAGTAAACACAGTTAGTATTAGAGCTGAAATGATCATGACCATATTAGGAAAGCTTACTCAAGTATTGAAAAATAGTCATACTACACATATGTTAGATCATTTTATCCTATAGAAGCCCCTATATTTTAGTGGTAATACAAATCTAATGTTAGTTGTATAGTAGATCAAGTCCCTTAAAAATATATTTCTAGAATTGGGATGAAATGAAAATGAAATCATACTACTAGAAGTATATTGTCCATAGGGATATACTTATCAATGGTGGTCATTGATCCAAAATATTAAGGAAGAAGATTTAATATAATATATGAAATGGAGATATTTTAAAATTTTAGTCTTCAATAAATATTTCCATTTTGAAATGTAAGTTGACATGAATAGAAAATTCAATATATTTGGAAAATGGGAAAAAGATAGTGTTGTGGTGTGTCAGACTAACATCACCATACTACCTAGGTAAGATAGAAATTACATATGTGATTTTTAAGATAAGATTATTAATTTATTTGAAGTGCTTGAAAAATTTATCCGAAGGGAAATAACTTCTAAAACATTTTCATCCTATAATGATTGAATATTATGTATAATAAAAAAGAATGAATTTTCTAGATCCAATTTTTTGGATGTCAAGAAAGAGAATAATAAGTCATCTGATAATCATGGAAATGGTTAAGCATCAAAGAATAATAAGGGAGTGAAGATAGTTTGATCATGTTAAAATTGTGGAATGAATAATATTGGGAAATTCTTAAAAGGCATGGGAGAATACAATATATATAGAGAAAAAGGTCGTTAGGATAATGAATATTATGTGAATAAATAAATCAATGATGATTAATTATTTAACTATAACAAAATGAGAAATTATTATAGATATTTCCCCATAAACCAGATGAATTTATATAGAAGAGGCCAAGGGGAGATGACCAAGCTTATTCCATCACCACAACTAATGTATAAGTACCTAATGATGTTGTGGAAGGTATAGTAATCTAATATACAAATATTGAAAATTCGTTATTTGATTCTAGATCATCATAATTTTTTTTATCTACCAAGATTTTCAAGAATATTAGAATTTTCCTTTTTTATTTTAATATGGGAGTTATCTATAAAATATCCTAAGGGATGTCTCATTACAAAAAAAATGTGTCGGTCACCCCCATTTATAAAACAAAAGTGTGATTTAGTTTTTTAAATTATAATCATACAATTTGTTTAATTTTATATAATCGTAAATTTTGATTAGATTTGAAAAAATAATTATGTAATTTATTGTAAGAAGATGGAAATTTATATATATGAGGATAATGTAGAATTACTTTTATTTAGATCATAATCATCATAAGATGATTTTTTCTTAATCCACCACCAGTAGATCTATATAATGAAATTCTCTGGTAGGAAGAGAAACCCACATCTAAGGATGAGGAATGTAATATTCAAATTTATGTTTTTTCAATTATATTTTAATACATTGATTTATTTTATAATGAATTACATGGGCACCCCTCATAGTGTTATATTGAATAAACCATTGATATACTACCTGATTCATGAAAAATATCAATGTATCTTTATAGAATTTCAACAGGGGAATTAGTGGATCCTGAGAAAAAAATAGTGGATTTGAGTAATAATGTATTTATTTACCCCATTGATTCTATATAGGTATCCCATGTTCTATTTGTAAATAATAAATATGGATATTTAATGATGTGAATTAAATATGGTGAGATAAATTATATTAGAATAATGAGTAAGTATACTATATCTAAAATTGATGATTCATTTGTTCAACATCATGGAGATAAATATTTTATGATGACTAAACTTTTCTTTTGATATTATATATTGCAGGTGATAAAGAAAGATATTCCTAAGACAACATTCCATGAAAGGTATGGACATTACAAGTTTATATTAATTCCATTTGGACTGACTAATGCTCCAATTTTTTTGATCTTGTGAACAATGTGTTCAATTGTATTACCCCAAGCTTCCATGCTACATTTCACTTTGAATAATGCAATAGCTTGTGTTGAATGAAAATTTCACTTCCATCACAGCACTACCAATCAAACGAGCCATTTTGAATATTAATAACAACATATTGAAATTTTATTTATTTTATTTTTCACAATGGACTTCATTTTTGGATTTAGAATATCAAAATTATTTTAGGGTGAATATTTGGTATTTTTCTAAAAACATTTAATTTTTGAGGAATAGTGAAAACACCCTGTTATTATTTTGAATTTGAATTATATTTAAATAATTAGTTATTTTATTTAAATTTATTTTAGTTAAAAATTGATTCATAATACCTATATTTTTTCAATGTAATTCAAATGATTTATTTTATAATATGATAAGAAGTATAAAATTTTATTGAACTTTTAACGTCTTTTACCCAACTTTTGGGAACATTTAAAAATTTGCATAAAACATTATTTTACCACATATGTAAATTGAATTTCAAAAATATTAGTGACACGGTTGACATCAGTATTCGATATTTGTTCAATAAGATGAAAACAAATATTGGTGAATAATATCTTTTGAATTTTATGTACCACAGTTATATGTAGATATGGTAATTAAAGGTAAAAAATGTTATTATAATTAACCTAAAACATGTCCTAATTCTATTGGATATGTTTATTTTGGACAAAATCAAAATTATGAATAAAATATGATCTTTTTGGTCCACTCGGATTAGATTAATACATTTATTGTTACTTTTTTTAAAGAAGAGTTGAAAGTGAAAAATTCAATGTTTAATAACTAAACCATTTTTAATATTGGGTTATACATAAGATAAATTCAACTATAAATATTAATTGAAAATATAAAAATATTTCAAACATAATTTTATTTTATTTATAATTTTTATACATTAGATAATTAAATTTATTTATGATACAATGATGTTGCTGTAATTACCTTATTATTGAAAGATTAGAATAATTGATATTATAAATATTAATATAATTGTACATTGAGACTTTTGATGAATTCCTAGAATATTATATGTAAACATGAGATGTTAGTGTCGATAAAATACAAAATATTAGAATTTATAATGTTATGACTTTCAGAAAAAACAAATAATAAATCATTTCAAAATTCACATAAATTTGTTTTTTAAGAAAATACTATATTATTAGTTCATATAATATTTCTAAAAATATAATAATTTGCCAAAGGACTTATATAAGGATATATATATCAATAATGAACCACTTTGGGATTGCTTTTCTTTTTATATTATGTTTATTAACCAATTATTATAATAATTGAAGATTACATGGTAAAAGTAAAACTATTTAACTAAGAGTTAAATATAAAGTATATGGTTAATATGGTAGCTTAAACCTATATATAACCTATTGGTTAAGAGTTTTTTGACCCATACCCACCTTATCCTCGAAATAAATCCTTTTAAAGCCATTATAATCTGAATATGATTGTATGATAAAATAATATTTCACGATTTTCCTTAAGTGACCCTCACCTCCCTTATAAATGGTTACTTCCCGTTCTCTCAAAATCACACCTCCAAATCTATTTGAATTGGCCAAAACCTACTCAAATATACTTCTATATACCATCACTTCATCCTGGAGGCCTTATATTTATTAGAAGCGAACCTATGGAGCCCTTTTGATCAAATCAAAAGGAAGCACACAGAGAGAAGATATTAATTTTATCACCTCTTTCAACGTTATTTTCTTATTCCACCTCATCTTTTATTTGTTTTTATAACAAAATAATAAATAAAATTCCTTATACATATTTTGATATTATTATATATATGGTAAAACCATATTATTTATTATATGTGCATACGTACGACTTATCGTCTCCATGTCATTGTGTAGTTTGTTATTCAACACTTCATTATTTGGATTGGTATAATAATGGGTATAATTGATGTAAATTATAAATATATCATTTTAATTATTATGTATATATGATATAACATCCAATTACATACATTTTCAAAATCAATAGAATGATATTGTCGCTTTTTCATACCTAAAAATTACAATCTCCATGAACACGAAGTGATTCATTGTTCATCATAATCATTCTAGAATAATTTCCTTTTTATTATTTAGAATAAATTTTAAGAAATTGACATTAATCTTGATATGAATCACATACATCTGATCCATAACAAACATACTTATGCAACCAAACATATAAAAGAAACAAATTAGTCGACAACTAAAACAAAGATACTACTGAAATATTATTAAAAATGAAATATTAGAAGATTTTATATGATATCATATTTATGTATATGGTTCTTGTATAATTTAATAAAAATTATTTAACTATTATACATGAGTTTAATTTACCATCAGTAAAGGAAAATTACAAGTTAAGTGTTAATTCTACAATCTCTTCATTATCTGAGGTTGTTTATATGGGAGTATCTACAGAGGCCTCTTTGTCATCAACATTCGTGTTTAATAAAGATGTATCTTGAAAAAATTATAATATTTTCTAAACTATAGTTTAAAGTCATTTATACCATTGTTTAATTTTTTATAAAATTTTTATAATGGAATATTTCCATCATTTTTCAAATAGGGTTCTTTGATAAATTTTTTTCAAAATTAATGAAATAATGTTTTTATATTATATGGATAGTGTGGAAACATTTTGACGTTATAACACCTTCATAGCTTCCTATAAGATCTTATATGAATATTTTAAAAATAAATTATTTCATTTATAATTATTTGGTTTTAGTTGATTTCAAAATATAAAGGGGTATTTCTCTTGGATATTTTTATTTCTTCTATTCCAACATCCATTGATAGATTTAACAGTTTTTGAAGTAGATTTATTATGATACAATCTTCCATATTGTATTTATGTATTTGTGATATGTTGGAATGTTGATGTGTTATTTTATATACCATTCATGGTTTATGGTTAGATTATATAAATTTTGTATGATAGTTTAATACAAATATTTATGTAATGTTTCAACCATTTAATATGAGGAATGTATAGGACATAGTAACTGATTGGTGGAGCCTGTTATCACTCCCTGATTCATTGGTAGGTCTAATTAGACAAACTAGTGTCTTGGAAGAAGGCCATTGTCAAAATCTTATTTGTAGTATTAGAATGAGGCCTTGCCTATATGTTTATGATGTCTGCCATTATTCATTCAAACATTATGAAATTAGCTATTGATATTACATGTGATTATTAGACTAGTATAATATCCATGTGAATAATAAATAGAATTATTTGATTTATCATTTACATATTATGATGATGTTTAATTTTAAAATTCTTTTTTTTTATTCTTATACACTGCCTTCAATGTTTATTTTTATTTATGAATGTTTCTACTATATTGTTATCTTTATTTAGAATATGAAATCCCCCTTTTCTTATGTTTTACTTTTTCCATGATGTGAATATCTATATTATGATAGGCCTGCAGGGATAGAATAAGGAATATGTGTGGGTTCAAAGGGGACACAATGCTATTTTTTTATATCATGATGTTGTGTAAAACATATGTATGTATCTAGAACTTCAAAAGCTACTAGACTAATCCGTCATTAGAGACATGATAACCTATGATCATGCCAATGTTATGTAATATTTCACCAACTCTAGGTCACTAGGGTCGGTGTGTTACAATTGGTATCATAGAATGTTTAGTAAAAACCATGGACACTAGATTTAGAAATACTCTTATAAGAGAATGTTACCCTAAGATAGACTTTGAGGATTAATATATAAGAACATACAAACAAATAATGTAGAGATTTTATGAATTTTCAAAGAAACACATCCCTGTCAGGATACAAGTAGGTAGAGGTGGCTCTCATACAAAAGAACATAGGAGTGAAAACTCTGACATGGGTTTTTGGGCATGACATGGGGAATCCTAGTACACGACAATGAGACTTGATGCACTATTGGTTACAAAACTCTCAGGAGATATTCTTAGTATAATTCAAATTTTTTATACAATCCATTATGAAGAATTTATGAGTAAATACCTATTCAAAGAAAACATGTTTCATAGGATTATGGATTATATGCAAAAAAAAATTCAATTTATGTTAGGTATTTTACTATTATGAAATTATGTATTTTGATTCATAAACTAATCTACTGCATGACATAATTTAGAAATTGAGCCTAGTTAATGGAATGGAAACTGTATCAACACACGTAATCCATTTAAGGATTACCCTCCCACTCATGATTATATAGTGGAGATATTGATGCAACCAGTACTGAACAACGTATAACCATACTAGGACAACTCTCTCAAGTTATGAATAACAATATTTCCAGTTTTGAGCACCCTGATCCACAACTATAGGATTAATGTTAGACCACTTCATGAGGAAACAACCACCAACATTAAATGGGACTAAAAATCCATTTGTAGTTGAGTAATAGATAATTTCCTTAGATAAAATATTCCATGCATTTGGGAGTAGAGAAATGGAAAAAATGACATGGATGTTTATTTCCTCACAGGAGATGTCGATCAATGGTGGTTATTAATTCAAAACAAAATTGAGGAAAAAGGATTTTCAAATATGGGATGGAAGGATTTTAATAAACCATTCATATAAAAGTGCATTTATAGGGACTATTGAGTAGATATGGAAAGACAATTTCTAATTCATAATAAATAGGAGGATGAGTATGTTGCAAATATTGTCGCTAACATTACACGATTAGCAAGGCATTCAGTAGATTATATACATTACCCAAGGAGTAAGATAGATCAATTCATTGATTGGTTTAAACCATTTCTTTGTCTAACATTAGTCTCACAATACATCTCATCGTTGAAGATATTGTATCATGTGTTTCAATGATAGAAAATGAATTCCCATGGTCTCACAATATAAAAGAAAAGAAAGAGAATAAGAGATCTGTTGAACACTATTAAATTGGAAATAAGGGGATGAAGGGAAATGATGAATTTCTATCCTATAGTAAATTTTGGAAGAAACACCCTAGTACATGCCTGAATAGAATGGGAGTTAGTTACAAGTGTGGTGAAAATGTCCACCAAGCTATTGATTGAAAGGGAAAGAAAGATTCTATCAATGTTGAATGCTACAGTTGTAGAGAAATGGGGAGTTTTCCAAATAAATGTCTCAAGAGTCATGTAAACTTACCTCATAAAAGGACAATGGTGCATGGATATCCTAATTAGATCCCAACTATTGATATTGATGCTCTAAATGACATGGTGGCAAGTAATTTAATAGTTTCTTCAAATTTAGCCAATGCATTATTTGATTCTAGATCATCACATTGTTTCATATCATCCCTATTTTCTAAAAAATTTTAGATATTTCCATTATTATTTAACAAGGGATTTGTATGTAAAAAAACATAAGGAAAGTATCCTTCAACAATGTTTTGTGAAAAAATTCTTATTAGGGAATATAAATGTGCTTTATCAGCTGATATTATCGTCATAACCATGATTTAATTTGATATAATCCTTGGTGTGGAATAGCTTTCAGACCATGATGAAAAAATTTATTGTACATATAAAGTGGAATCAATATTATATGATAATAAGGAGTACCTTATCTTTAGAGAAGAAACATCACCATCTGATTTTTATCAACATCCACCACCAATAGCTATACTAAATTCAATTATTGTGGAGGAAGAGATAGAAATAATTGTGTGTGAGGAATGGAATATTCAAATAGATGATACACTTATTGGGAAAGAATATGTTGATGAGTTTCCAAAGGATTTACCAAGACATCCTCTAAAAAGTAAAATTGATTTTTCTATTGATTTAATTCCTAGTTCAAGGCACATATCGAAGACCCATTATAGAATGTACACTTTTTAATTATCGGTACTAAAGATATAACTAGTTGAATTTAGTAATAAAGTATTTATTATCCTTATCTTTTCTCTATGGGGTGTCTTTGTTCTTTTTGTTAAAAAGAAAGAGGGATCTATAAGGTTGTGTATTGACTACATGGATATCAATCTGATAACAATAAAGAACAAGAATCCCCTACATTGCATTCATGATTTATTTGATCAACATCATAGAGCTCAATATTTTTCAAAGATTGACCTTCGATCTGGATATCATCAGTGTGTGTGAAGAAGGAAGACATTCCAAAAATTGAATTTCGTACTAGGTATGGGCATTATGAGTTTGTAGTAATGCCTTTTGGACAAACTATTTCCCAGTCTGTCATCATGGATTTAATGAACAGAGTATTAATGGAATTACATGATAAAATAGTAGTGGTATTTATTGATGATATCATGTTTCACACCAAAATATATGAAGATCATTAAAATCACTTGTGCAATATTCTATAGAATTTTAGAAGAAATGAATTATATGGGATCTTTTGAATGTGTGAATTCTGGATTTAAGAGATTTATTTTTTTTCCATATTGCCTCTAAGTATGGAATCACTGTTGATCCTTTTATGAAAATAGAAATACAGGAATGTCCAGCACCGACGAGTATAACTGAGGTGTACAGTTTTATTTGATTGATAGGTTATTATCAGCATTTTATCCAAGATATTACCTGATTTCCTAACCCATTCAGCAGACTCACATTTAAAGGGGTTTAATTTGTTTTGAAAAATATTGTGAAGAATGTTTTTAATAACTGAAGATAATATTATTCAATGATCTTATATTGATTCTACCATTGGGGAATTATGAGTTTATTATTTATAGTGATGATTCAAATAAAGAACATGGTTGTGTCCTTATGTATAATGATAGATTTGTTACCTATACATAAAGACAAATAAAAATTCATTAAAAACAGTTCCACTCATGATCTTGAGTTATTAGTTCTAATAATTTCATTGAATATATAGAGACACTATCTCTATAGTGAAAAATGTTAGATATATAATGATCCAAATAGTTTCAAGTATATATTTTTCATAGAATTAAATCAACATGTGGCAATGAAGATGTGTTGAACTAATCAAGGATTATGATTTAACTATAAACTACCACCAGGGGAAGGTAAATAAGGTGGAAGATTTTTTGAGTAGAAAGAATCATTGAGTTTTGAACAAGATGATAATTTTAAGGGATTATTTGTTTATGGATCGAGTAAAGATGAATATGGGAATAATTATGGATGGTGGATCATAAATAATTTTTCAAATGGTTTCAAAACCATATCAACTAGAACGGATAAAAATTTCTCGTACTGATGATGAGGAGTTTCAAATAGAAATTAAAGCTATGAATGATGGGAGATTGATCAACTTCATATATAAATATGAGATTTTGAAATTTGAGAAGAGACATTGTGTTCCGGATGTACCTGATCTAAAAATGGAATTTTTGGATGATTCTCATCACTCAAGTTTGTCTACACACCCTGGTAGTACAAAGATGTATAGATATTTGAAGGACATTTTTGGTAGGACAACATGAATAGGGAGATTTCTGATTATGTGTGAAGATATATGGTCTGTCGACTGGTTAAGGTAGGAAGAAAACATCATAGTGGAGTTATTTAACCTTTTCATATACCATAGTGGAAAAGGGATGATATTAAGATGGTCATTTTTAATGGGGATACCAAAGAAATCTATAATTAATGATGCAATATGTTTTATTTTTTATCGTTTTACCAAGTCATCACATTTTCTTGCTATAATAGAATATTTAACACTTGAACATTTATAATTAATATATATTAATGAATTTGAAAGACTTCATGGATTAACCATATCAATTGTTTTCAATCATGATTCTTGTTTTACATTAAGCTTCTAGAAAAGTCTTTAGAAGGCCATAGATATTGATCATCATTTGAGCACTGCCTACCACCCTCCAACTGAAGGACAATTAGAATGTATAAATCTACCCATATAAGTCAGGTATAGATCATTATCACATGAATTTCAAGGTATGTGGGATCAATATTTACCTTTGGTAGAATTTTCCTATAACAATAGATTCCATTCATGCATTCAGATGGCACCATATGAAGTGTTATATGGAAAGAGATGTCGGACACCGACTTGTTGGGATTGTGTTGGTGAAAAAAATCATAGGCACATAAATTGTGGAGGAAAAAATCGAAAAGGTAAAGATTATCCGAACCCAAATCCAAGAAGCTCAAATTAGGAAAAAGAGCTATACTGATAAAGGATTTTATTATTTGGAATGTTAATTAGGAGATCATTTTTTCTTGAAGGTATCTCAATGGAAGGGAGTTGTACAATTTGGCATGTATTTTAAATTATGTCCCAATTACATCAGACCTTTTTAAATTCTAGAACAAATTGGCATTATAGATTTAAGTTTGGATATTCCTCCAAGTCTCCTGAAAGTTCATGATGTATTTCACATATCACTCTTGAGGAAAATAAATCCCTAATCCAATGCATGTTCTAACCTATAATGAAATAGAAAGAGAACCTGATTTGTCTAATTGTGAAGATTCTGTCATGATTCTTGAAACCATAGAAGAAGTGCTGAGAAACCAGATGACATGCCTCGTTAAAGATATATAGAGAAAAAATAAGATGGAAGAGGTGACGTGGAAACTCGAGAAACATATGATGAAGAGCCACCCAAATCTCATTATCTTGTATTATTCTAGAAATTTCAAGGATGATGAGATTTTTTGGAGAGATGATTGTAACAACCAAATATTCCATGGTATGTTTCCCTTTTAATAATGAAATGGATTACACTGTAAGCAACATCAAGTTCCAGCACACCACGACCAATCAAACTAGCCTTTATAAACAGTAATACCTAATTTTTGAATATTTATAAATTTTATATTTCAATATGGGCATTATTTTTGGATTTGGAATATCAAAATTAGATTAGGGTGAATTCTTGGTATTTTTCTAATAACATACAATTTTTATGAATATTGAAAAACACTATGTTATTGTTTAAAATGGATGTTTTATTTAAATAATTAGTTATTTTATCTAAATTTATTTTATGTCAAAATAGATACATAATACCTATATGTGTTAAATTAAATCATTAGAGTCATTTTATAATAATATTAGATATATATAATTTTATTGAACATTTAACGTCTTTTACCAACTTTCTAAGAACATTTATGAATTTGCATAAAACGTAATTTAACAACTTTTGTAAATTGAATTTTAAATTTCCAAGAGAAATAGTTGACATATGTATGTAAAATGTAGTTCAAATAGATGAAAATAATTTTTGGTGAATAATAACTTTTGAATTTTATTAACCACTGTTAAAAGTAGATATGGTAATTATAGGTAAAAAAATGATATTTTAATTACCCTAAAAAATTACTAATTAAATTGGATAAGTTTATTTGGATGATAATAAAAATTAGGAATAAAATATGATCCTTTTAGTCTACTGGGATAATATTAAAATCTTTATTATTATTATATTTAATGAAGTGTTAAAAGAGTGAAATTAATTGTTTAATAAATAATCAATTTTTAATATAAGGTTATGCATAAGATAATTCAGACTATAAAAATTAATTATAAAGATATAAATATTTCCTACATAATATAATTTTATTTATAAATTTTGGATATTAAATATGTAAATTTATTTATGTCACAATAATGATTCAGTAATTTCCTTATTATTGAATGATTAAAATAATTGATAATATAAATGTTAATATAAATGTAAATTGAGACTTTGGAAGCATTCCAAGAATTTTAAAGGTTGATATTACATGTTATGGTTGATTAAATATTTTTTTTAAGTGATAAATTTCATATTAATTTAACGAAAACCAAATACTAAATAGTGTTAAAATTGACATAAATGAGTTTTTTAAAAAATAATATATTGTTAATTGATATAATTTTAATAAAAATAAAAAGTTTAGAAAAATTACTTAGATAAAGTTAGATATATAAATAATGAAATCCATGGGGTTCTCTAGGGTTTTTAATTTATTTTTATCAACCATTTATTATAATAATAAAAGAATTATTGGTTAAAGAAAATCAATTTTACTAATAGTTAAATCTATGAGATAAGGATTATATGGTGACCTGAATTTGTCTAAAACCTATGGGTTGAGATTTTTTCGACACAGCCTCACAATATCCTCGAAATAAATTATTTTTTTTCCATTATAAACTGAATATGATTGTTTAATAAAATAATATTTTAAGATTTTCTTGAAGTGACCTTCACCTCTCTTATAAAAGGGTAGTTCCCCTTTTCTCAAAATCACTCCCCCGAAAGCCATTTTTCTCTTCCAAAACCCTACTAAAATATCCTCCAAACTGCCCTAAATTCAACCTCGGGGCCTTATATTTATCAGAATCCAACCTATGGATCCCTTTTGATCAAATCAAAAGGAAGCACCCAAAGAAGAGGTAACAATTTCATCACCTCTTTCAAAGTTATTTTTTTCTTCAACTTCCTCCTTCGTTGTTTTTTCCATAACAAATAAAAAATCCAGTACCTTATAATTTCCATGATTTTATTATAAATATGATACAACCAAATTAATTATTCTATCAATCCTATGAATGACAAAGTCACAAAATGTTTGTCAGTACGACTTATCAACTCCACGTCATGGTGTAGATTGTTATTTAACACGCCAATATTTGGATGGGTATAATGATGATTATAATTGATGTAAATAATAAATATAACATTTTAATGATTCTGTATATATGTTATACCATAAAATTTTATACTATTTCACCAACAATATAATGATATTGTCGCACGTGCATATATACGAATTGCCGTCTCCACGAATGCGATGAGATTAATTCCCCAACGTAATCATTCAAGAATAATTTTAAATTGATGATTGAAAATAAATATTGAAAACATAATATCATTATGGATATGAATAAAACTCATCTTATTAATAAAAACATGAATTACATAACAAATCATATATAGAAAAATGAATTTGGTAGCACTCGAAACAATGATATGTCTGAAATATTATTTAAAAAAATTATAAGATCATATATGAAATCATATTTTTCTATGTGGATCTTGTATAATTTAATAAAAATGATTTAAATATTATAAACTATGTTAATATAGCATCTATCAAGGAAAAAAACAAGGTATAGGTTAATTCTACAATCTCTTAGTTATCTGAGGTTGTTTATACATGAGTATCTGCTGGAAACTCTTTATCATCCACATCTATTTTTCATAAATATTTATTCTAAAAAAATTACTATTTCCTAGACTATGTGTTAAACTCATTTATATCCTTTTTTACATTTTATAATATTTTTTAAAATGTAATATTACCATCATTTTCCAAACAAGGTCCTTTACGACCTTTTTGACAATATTAATGAATGAAATTGTTTTCTCATATGTTTAGTGTGGCTATTTTCTATCGTTATAAAACCGTTGAAGAATCCTTTCCATGATTAAAATAATATTTTAAAAATAATGTTTTTATATTATAATTATGTTAAATTTAAATGATTTCAAAATAAAAGATATATTTCTCCCAAATAGTTTTCATTTCATCTATGTCCACATACTTTGATAGATTTTACACCTGTTTGAAGTTGATTTATTATGATACAATCATACATATTGTATTGAAGATTTCGTGATATGTTTTACTATAGATGTGTTTTTTTAATACCATTTCTGGTTTATAGTTACTGTATTAACATTTCGTATGCTATTTTTAATACGAATGTTTATGTTATGTTTTAACATTTCCTTTTGAGAAATTTATTGGACTTAGTAAGTTATGAGTGGAGCCCGCTATAACTCATTGATGGATCGATAGATCTCATGAGACAAACTAGTGTCTCGGTTCAAGGACTTGAAAAAAATCATATTATTATTCTATGCACGAGGCCTTGAATATTTGGTTAGGATGTAAGACATTATGCATTCCATCATTATGTAATTAGCAATTGATTTTTCATGGGATTATTAGACTAGTTGAATATATAGGTGAATAAGTAAGTGGAATTATTTGATTAATATTTTCCATATTATGCTAATGTTTAATTTAAAAAAACTTGTGTTTTAGTCTTATACATTGTCCTCAATTTTTATGCTTATTTATTAATGTTTCAACAATATTGTTATCCTTACTGAGCATATGAGATCACACCTTTCTTATGTTTTATTTTTCCCAGGATATGAAAATGTATATTATGATTTACCTGTTGAAATAGGATATGTGATCTGAGAGTGTAAAAAGGATAAAAAATGATGTTTTTTATTTCATAATGTAATGTAAAACTTATGTGCCAATTTAGTACTTCCAAGGATACCAAAATAATCAGTCTTTTGAGACATGATATCGTGTGATCATGCCAATGTTTTATAATAGTGCACCAAATCTAGGTAACTATGGTCAGGGAATTATATCAAGAAATACGACGGTGATTTTTCATGGTATTTATTGATGATATGATGGTGTTCTCCTAAATATATAGGGATCATTAAGAGAACTTCTGTATTTGTCTGAGTACTCAAAGATGAAAAATTCTATATGGTATGTTAATAAATTTTTTATTCTAGTGTTTAACTGTTTATTTGGATATAATTTCACTAAGTATGGAATCAAAATTCATCTTTCAAAGACAACGACAAACTAAAAATAGTATACGCTAAAAAACATAACTAAGGTACATTGGTTTTTTAGTTTCATGGGTTAATATTAGTATTTAATTCATAATTTTTTCCAATTGGATAAAACCATAAGCAAGATCACATTTACAGGTGTTAGGTTTATATGGAAGAAATAATATATAGAATGTTTTGAAAAATTGAAGAAAAAATTGTTTAATGATCTAATTTTGAATCTTTAATTAGAAAATGGTGGGATTGTGATATATAATGATACATCAAATAATGGACTGGGTTGTGTCCATCTGAAAATTGAAAATGTTATTGAATATTCATCAAGGTAGTTGAAGACTCATGAAAAAATTATCAAACTCATGATCTTGAGATTGAATCCATAAATGTTGATTTGATGATATGGATACACTGCATTTATGAAAAAATATGTGAGGTATATAAAAATCAAAGAGTATAAAATATATATTTACAAATAATGAAATCAATATGAGGAAAATGAGATGGATCAAGTTAATAAATGATTATGATTTATCATTATTCTACCATCTATGAAATCATAATAAGGTATCATATTCTTTAAGAATGAATGATCATGTACTTCTTAGACAAATGATGATTTATAAAGAACCGATGTTCAGCGATTTAGTAATGATGGATAAGAAAATATTTGTGGAAAGGGAAACATAACTTATTTTTCAAATGATTTATAAAATATCGTCACAGGAGAATATAAAATGATATCAATATGAATATGAGAGTTTCTAGGTGAAACGTAAGGCTTTTAAAAATTTAATACAGACATACATCGTGTATGAGGATGGTGTTCTAAAATTGGGATGGAGAATATGTGTCCCAAAACTACCTACGATAAAAATGGAACTATTATATAATTCATATAGCTCAAACATCTATATAATATATGGTAGTAATGAGAAGTATATATATTTGAATGAATATTTGTTTTGGGATAACATGAAGAGGGGAAATGTAGAATTTTTTTCAATGTATTACGTTTTTCAAAAGAGAATTCCAATAGATGATATCATAGAGGATTCAAGCAACCAATAATGATTCCAATGTAGATTTTGGATGACATAATGAAATAATTTTTCATACGACTACCATGGACACCTAGAATGAGTGATTAAATATGTGTACTGTTTTATTGACTTACCAAATATTCACTTTTCCATGATATAAGGGAGGATTTTCACTAGATAGCCTTGTATGGCTCTATATTAATGATGTTTTAATACATAATTCTTCACCACATTAAATTTTTCCCCATTGTGATCCCTATTTCATTTCAAAATTCTAGAATATTCTTCTAGAAGGATCTAGATAAACATATTCTTATGAGAAAGACATATCACCCATAAACTATCATATTGTCTGAAAGGACTATTCAAACATTGGAATTCAATTGGAGGTCAATCGCACAAGACATTCAAGGAATGCATGATCAGTATTTACCATTGATGATATTTTACTACAATAATTGTTTCTATTCTACTATTAAAAATAATCATATGAAGCATTCCATGGAATGAGATGTTGAACTCCAAAATATTAAGATAACGTTGCTGAGAAGAAATATATAGGACCAGAACTAATTGTAGAGACAAAAAAGGTAAATAATATTCATTGTCATATTAACTAAGTTAAATGTGGGAAAAATTGTAATTTTGAAAACCTAAGAAATCATTTGGAATATCAATTTAGAGAGAATGTATTTACGAAAGTATCTCCATTGGAGGGTATTATACGTTTTGGAAAGAATGTGAAACCGAGCCCCATGTAAATCAGACAATTTGAAAATATGGAATGAATTACAGCTATATTTTTATTTTTACGAATTCCATCCATTCTCTCCAACGTCTATGATTTATATTAAATATCAATTTTAATGAAGTTTGTGTTATACCCAACTCATGTACTCACCTATGAAGAAATATAAATTCAACCTTATTTGTCTTAATGCTAATAAACTATTAAAATTATTGACATATGATATAATTTATTGATAAATCATAAGACTCGATTAGTAATAGTTCTCTAGAGACACCATAAAATGGAAGGAGTAATGTGGGTACCTAAAGATGTTCTAAAGAAGAACCACCATCTTCTTTTTAAAAGGTAATAATCGGTAAATTTTCATGAATGCAATTTATTGGGGGAAAATATAACACCCCATGATTGTATGATATCTATAATCTTAAATAATTTGAATACATTAGATACCATACACTACACAAATAATGACATAATATATTTTAGATCATTTAAAATCACATAGTAAAAAAAACAAACGTTTTAAATGAAAAATCAATGAAAACATGGTTTTTTCATGAAATTAAGTAACATATACCAATTAAATAGCCTCTTGACATTGGGAATAGTAATATGTCCCATAAGAATAGTAATTCAGCCAATAAAATATTAACCTCAGCTATTAATGTATAAAAAAAATTAGACGTCTTATTAATGAAAATATTATATAATTATATCACAAAGTAAGTAAATAAATATTTTTTAAATGATAAATTAATTTTGGAATTTTTTATTAAACATAACTGTTTTATTAGCATTTTATAATTAATATAATGATTTAAAATAAAATAAATTTTCAAAAAATAGATTCATAAATCTATATTCTGTTGTTTCATTTTCATATTATAATTTTATGAGACCGTAATTAAAATTTCACTACGATATAAAATCAGTTATAAAATTAAAATTAGTATTTTCTATATAAATGGTGATTTTTAATAAAAATTATATTTTTCATATTTATAAAATTATTTTCATAAAATATAATTCATTATTGAATTCTACATGTCATAAAATAGTTTTTCTGAATTTTTGATATTTTTCTTAAATACATAATTTATTATGAATTGTGAAATATAATAGATTATTGTATAATATAAATAAATGATGTATTTATTAATAGATGATGTATGATATATGTTTTTCTATAATTTATAAATATATTTAATTATTTTAATATATTTTTTTATCGTTCTAGAACTATTCAATTTATTGGGGAAAAATAATAAACTATAGATTAGAATAATAAAAAAAACATATCTATCCTCCATTATAAATTCCAAATCTTCTACTCAAATAACCAAAGCCCTTATGAATTTTAAAATTTTCCCTAATAATCTTCCAAAACCTCTCCCACATGTCCATAATACCTTTTTCTCAAAAAATGAATAAAACCAATTTCTTTAAGCAGGCTCTCAAGGAGAGGATTTCAAGTGGTATATCTATTTTTATTCACATTCAATTTATATTAATATCATTATTTATTGTTATATCCAAAACTATTATATTTAAAGAAACATTACAACTCCAGTATCATATATATATATATATATATATATATAATATTCTTAATATTATAATGGAAAACCCACCATCAAACCCATTTTCATCCCCTTTATTATTCTAAAAATGATAACATCTTCTATGTGGTGCCGAATTATAACCTTTGTGAATGATGTGTTTTTATTTAAAATTTATGTTATCATGGATTACTATAAAATCATTTTTTTGGTTTAAAATAATGAATATATTTATTATAACTCATTTAAGACTCTGGAATAATTATTAAGAGATAAAATTAATTCATAGCAGAAAACTTGTTCATGATTATTGAAAAATCATTTAATTATCTAAATGATTGCCACTAAATTTTTTTATAACAACTCATCATATTTCTATAAAAAATAAAATATATAACAATTTAATATTATTTATGTACATTAATAAAAAATAATTTCAATTTCAGACAACTGTTCTCATTTAACAATATTTTCCATATATGTATACAGGTAAACTGATCATGAATACCATTGAAAAGAATACTCCCAAACAATAAAATTGTATCATATAACTCATCAAAAAAGAGATTAATGAACTTAATAAAATTATAATAAGTCAAATAAATGATGAAAATGTTCTGACATAATTAATTAATTTATTTATTCCAATTATCAAGGACAATATGGTCAAGTGAAGAACACATTCAGTCTTAAGGTAATGGGCTTCATCTAAAATTAAATTTAATTGAGACATACATGGAATTATTTACATAATAATTTTTAGGTCGTTTATCTACTACCCCTTTGAGATCATTTTTCATTTGAAATTATTTTCCTCTAAAATATCATTAATATATTGTATTGTTAGATATTATTTTTTTATCTGTATACCATTTTTACATGCAGTGTTTACATGGAATTGTCAAATACTGGTAAATCTGTATCCCCTAATAAATAATGATATTTTTATAACCAAAATTTTTCATGAATAGAATCTATTTATCAAGAAACATTTGGACATTCAGTGATGGGTGGGGTCCATAATAGCCCCTCGATGTATCGAAACATTTTATGAGAGAAAATTGTTAGGGAAAACCCCTTTTTATTTGTTTCCATGTATAATTAGATGGGGTTGAACCCTTAGATTCGAAGTTTCTTGATGGTATAATGTTTCATGTGGTCGATAAACAACATCAAATGATTTAGAATTTTTTATTATTCTTTTATTTATTTCTATGATATTTTCACTATGAAAAACATTATGGACGATTTTGCATTCTCAGTTTATAGATGGATTTTATTTTTGTTTTTTACCTTTTAATTTAACATTATTGAACTTTTTCACTTATTTTGGATTCATGTAACCCTTATAGATCATTTGAGATCACCCCTTTGATTTTTTCCCTACCCTGGGTTTTGATAAAGAAACCTATTAATAATTGGTGAGGATGAAGTTTATTTTTTTTGTTATGTTCTATATTTAATTAAAAATATAATAAGGGAACTATGTATAAACATAGTTTCTTCATGACTATTAAAATGATAGATCCTTTGTGATTTCATCTCATGAATTTATTCCATTATAATAAAACAACCACAAAATATAGGATTTTGGGGCTGGGGATGATACACATGGTATACAAATAAAAAAATTGGGAACACACACCCAATTTAAATAAAGAAACTCAACCTATTACAATGTCCACTCTATGTTAGGAACAACCCCTACCAATAAAAACAACTTCCCACATCATGTGGTCATATTTTCTTGCGAGAATTTATAAAATATGAATCTTAAACAATGACCATTAGAAGAAACACAAATAATATCTAATCCTATAATAACAATTGTTTGGGTTAATGAATCGAAAAATAGTTATATGTGGTAGAAAAAGACCCAACTCTCTAATTAGTTATTACGATATAAGTAGTTTTAATTCTAAAATTCATTTCTCGACACTTCACAATGAATGATTTCATCGTGACCATAATTCGATCAATATCAAGGGATCATACCCTAATGAGAGTCAATGTATCCATCAATATATCTAGAATATCAGGGAGAAATAGGGGTTTACCCTTGATGTAATCTGCCATAGTGGTCAACCACGTGAAGATGTTGAATATTATTGTTCTCACTATAGTATTCGTTCACGTGTTCATGAAAATACACCAATTGTAAATGTATTGATGAGAAATAAATCATATCGTAAGAGACTTGGGAAAAATGTTCATCCAGGTCAGATGCCTTGTTTGTTATAATTTAAATGTATTCTCAACCATAAGACAACCCATGGAGATGGTCATTCCTTGAACCACCATTGGGCCACCTACCTTCTGGTATAATATAAGAACTCCTAAAAAATATTATTTCTTATGATAAAGTGGCCTGAAATGTATCACTCTGATCGAATAGGATAGAGGATACATTAGGAAAAATCAAAGATGACTTGCTGAACAAGATAAAAAAACATGCTAAATATGACATACCAGACATATTATGGATTTTATCCACATCAAAATAAATCATTTAAGAGATTTTTTTTAAAATAACGTGTTCATGAAATCCGCCCAAAATTTGGAAAAATATTATTCACTTGAGAGAGAAATTATTACTCTATAATGAGTATCAAAATCATGGAAATGAAATATAAAGGATATAGAACGAAATTAACATGGAGGCTTTCCTAGCTATACAACATCCGGAGAAATACCAAGGATTACTTCAACACACATGCTTTAGCATGTAAAAACCCATAATTTCAATTAAAAGACACCCCATATGGGGTTTACATCAAGGGAATGGGTGGACAGAATGAATTGTATTTTACCATGATCCTAAATAAAAAAATCACATATATGGTGCTATCATTCCAAGATATAGCTTCTAGCTAGATTCAACAAAGAGATTCTATACACGACCAATGATATAATCAACAATATCAATTCATGAGAGACTCTTGCTCACATCTTCCTATAAAAGATCATGTTGTTGGGTTATACATAAGATAAATTCGACTATAAATATTAATTGAAAATATAAAAATATTTCATAAATAATGGAATTTTATTTATAATTTTTATACATCTGATAATTAAATTTATTTATAATACAATGATGTTGCTGTAATTACCTTATTATTGAATGATTAAAATAATTGATATTATAAATATTAATATAATTGTACATTGGGACTTTTGAAGTATTACTAGAATATTATATGTAAACATGAGATTTTAGTGTTGATAAAATACAAAATATTTGAATTTATAATGTTATGATTTCAGAAAAACAAAATATTAAATCACTTCAAAATTCACATACATTTGTTTTTAAAGAAAATACTATATTATTAGTTGATATAATATTCCTAAAAATATAGTAATTGACCAAAGGACTTATACAAGGATTGATATATCAATAATGAACAACTTGGGGTTCACTTCTCTTTTTATATTATGTTTATTAACCAATTATTATAATAATAGAAAAATACATGGTAAAAGTAAAACTATTTAACTAAGAGTTAAATCTAAAGGATATGGTTAATATGGTAGGTTCAACCTATATAAAAACTATTGGTTAAGAGTGTTTAGACCCATACCCACCTTATCCTATAAATAAATCATTTTTGAGCCATTATAATCTGAATATGATTGTATAATAAAATAATATTTCACGATTTTCCTTAAGTGACCCTCACCTCCCTTATAAAAGGTTACATCCCATTCTCTCAAAATCACACCTCCAAATCCATTTATATTGGCCAAAACCTACTCAAATAAACTTCTAAATACCATCAATTCATCATTGAGGCCTTATATTGATTATAATCGAACCTATGGAGCCCTTTTGATCAAATCAAAAGGAAGCACTCGGAGAAGAGATAATAATTTTATCACCTCTTTGAATGTTATTTTCTTATTCCACTTACACTTTTATTTGTTTCCAAAACAAAATAATAAATAGAATATTGGATACATATTTTTATATTATTATATATATGGTAAAACCATATTCATTATTATACGTGCCTATGTACAGCTTATCATCTCCATGTCTTTGTGTAGTTTGTTATTCAACACATCATTATTTGGATTGGTATAATAATTGGTATAATTGTTGTAAATTGTAAATATATCATGTTAAATATTATTTATATATGATATACCATCCAATTACATACATTTTCAACATCAATAGAATTATATTGTCGCTTGTGCGTACCTACAAATTACAATATCCATGAACACGAAGTAATTCATTATTCATTGTAATCATTCGAGAATAATTTTCATTTTATTATTTAAAATAATTTTTAAGAACTTAATATTATTCTAGATCTAAATGACATACATCCGATCCATAAAAAACATGACTTACGCAACCAAATATATAAAGGAAACAAATCAGTCAACAACTGAAACAAAGATAATATTGTAATATTATTAAAAATGAAATATTATAAGATTTTATATGATATCATATTTACGTATGTGGTTCTTGTATAATTTAATAAAAATTATTTAACTATTATACATGAGGTTCATGTACCATCAGTCAAGGAAAATTACAAGTTAAGTGTTAATTCTACAATAACTTCATTATCTGAGGTTGTTTATATGAGAGTATCTACATAGGCCTTTTTATCATCAACATTCATGTTTAATAAAAATGTATCGTAAAAAATTATAATATTTACTAGACTATGGTTTAATGTCATTTATACCATTTGTTAAATTTTTATAAAATGTTTATAAAGGAATATTTCCATCATTTTCCCAATAGGGTCCTTTAATAAATTATTTACATAATTAAGGATATAATGTTTTTTATCTAATATGGCTAGTGTGGAAACATTCTGAAATTATAACACCTTCATATATTCCCATAAGAGATTATAAGAATATTTTCAAAATAAATGATTTCATTTATAATTATGTGGTTTTAGTTGATTTCAAAATAGAAAGGGGTATTTGTCTATAATATTTTTTATTTCTTCTATGCCAACATTCGTTGATATATTATACAGTTTTTGAAGTAGAATTATTATGATACAATCTACCATATTGTATTGAAGTTCTTGTGATATGTTGGACTGTTGATGTGTTATTTTATATACCATTCATGGTTTATGGTAAAATTATAAAAAAAATTTATGCTTGTTTATTACAAATATTTATGTAATGTTTAAACCATTTCATATGGGGAATGCTTAGGACATAGTAAGTGATTGGTGGAGCCCGTTATCACTCCCCGATGCATCGGTATGTCTAATGAGACAAACTAGTGTCTTGGAAGAAGGACATTGATAAAATATTATTTTTGTATTGGAATGAGGCCTTTCCTATGTTGTTATTATGTCTGACATTATTCATTCCAACATTATGAAATTAGATAATGATATTACATGTGATTATTATACTAGTATAATATCCATGTGAATTATAAATATAATTATTTGATTCATCATTTCCATATTATGATGATGTTTAATTTTAAAAGTTTTTGTTTTATTCTGATACATTGCCTTCAATGTTCATATTTATTTATGAATGTTTCTACTATATAGTTATCTTTACTAAGAATCTGAGCTTCCCCTTTTAATATGTTTTATTTTTTCTATGATGTGAATAACTATAGTATGATAGACCTGTAGGGATAGACTAAGGGATATGTGTGGGTTCAAAGGGGACACAATGCTATTGTTTTTTTATTTCATGATATTGTGTAAAACATAGGTATGTATCTAGAACTTCTAAAGCTACTAAAATAATCGGTCATTGGAAACATGATAACCTGTGATCATGGCAATGTTATGTAATATTTCACCAACTCTGGGTAACTAGGGTCGGGGTGTTACAATTGGTATCAATGAAAGTTTAGTACAATCCATGAAAACTAGATTTAGAAATACTCTTATAAGAGAATGTTAGCCTAAGATAGACTTTAAGGATTAATATAGAAGAACAACCAAAAAAAGTAACGTAGAGATTTTATGAATTTTCAAAGAAACACATCCCTATCAGGATACAAGTATATAGAGGTGGCTCTCATACAGATGAACCTAGGAGTGAAAACTCCGACATGGAGTTTTAGGCTTGACCTGGGGTATCCTAGTACATGACAACGAGACTTGATGCACTATTGGTTACAACACTCTCGGGGGATATGCTTAGTATAATTCAAATTTTATATAGAATCCATTACGAAGTATTTATGAGTAAATACCTACTCAATGAAAACATGTTTCTTAGGATAATGGATTATATGAAAAAACTGTTCAATTTATGTTTGGTATTTTACTAGTTTGAAATGATGTATTGTGATTCATAAACTAATCTATTGCATGAAATAATTTAGAATTGGAGCCTAGTGAATAGAATGGAAACTGTATCAACACACATAATCCATTTAAGGATTTACATCCCACTCAAGATTATATAGTGGAGATGTTGATGCAACCAGTACTGAACAATGTATAACCATACTAGGACAACTCACTCAGGTTATGAATAATAATATTTCCAGTATTGAGCACCCTAATCCACAAGTATAGGATCAATGTTAGACCACTTCATGATGAAACAACCACCAACATTAAATGGGACTAAAAATCCATTTTTAGTTGAGCAATGGATAAGTTATTTAGATAAAATATTTCATGCATTGGGGAGTAGCGAAATGGAAAAAATGTCATGGATGTTTTTTTCCTCATAGGAGATACTGATCAATGGTGGTCATTAATTCAAAACAAAATTGAGTAAAAAATAGTATCAAATATGGGATGGAAGGATTTTTATGAACCTTTTATATAAAAATGCGTTTCTAGGGATTATCGAGTAGACATGGAAAGACAATATCTAAGTCTTAATAAATATGAAGATGAGAATGTCACAATGATTGCTGCTAACATTACACGATTAACAAGGAATTTAGTAGATTATATAAATTACACAAGGAGTAAGATTGATCAATTCATTGATTGGTTAAAACCATTTCTTCGTCAAGCATTAGTCTCACAATACATCTCATTGTTTAAGATATTGTATCATGTGGTGTCATGATAGAAAATGAATTATCATGGTCTCACAATATAAAAGAAAATAAAGAGAATGAGATATCTGTCTAACACTATGGAAATGGAAATATGGGGATGAAGGGAAAAGATGAATTTCCATCCTGCAGTAATTTTTGGAAGAAACACCCTAGTACTTTCCTGAATGGAATGGGAGTCAGTTACATGTGTGGTGAAAATTTCCACCATGCTCTTGATTGAAAGGGAAAGAATGATTCTAACAATGTTGAGTGCTATAGTTGTAGAGAAATGGGGAATTTTCCAAATAAATGTCTCAAGATTCATGGAAACATACCTCAAAAAAGGAAAAGGGTGAAAGGTTATTCTAATTAGATCCCTACTATTGATATTGATGCTATGAATGACATGGTGGCATGTAATTTAATAGTTTCCTCAAATTTAGCCAATGCATTATTTGATTCTGGATCATCACATAGTTTCATATCTTCCATGTTTTCTAAAAAAATTAGATATTTCCAATATGATTTAACTAGGGAGTTTTAAGTAAAAAAATCCTTAGGGAAGTATCCTTCAACAATGTTTTGTGAAAAAATTCTTATTATGGAATATAAATGTGCTTTATCAGCTGATATTATCGTCATACCCATGATTGGATTTGATATAATCCTGGGTGTGGAATTGATTTCAGACCATGATGCAAAAATTTATTGTACGAATAAGGTGGAACCAATTTTATATGATGATAAAAAGTGCCTTATCTTTATAGAAGAATCATCACCATCTAATTTTTATCAACATCCACCACCAACAACTCTATTAAAATCAATTATTATGGAGGAAGAGAGTGAAATAACTGTGGGTGATGAATGGAATATTAAAATAGATGCTGTACTTATTGGGAAAGAATATTATGATGAGTTTCCAAAGGATTTACGTAGACATCCTCTAGAAAGTAAAATTGATTTTTCTATTGATTTATTTTCTCGTTCAAGGCCCATATAGAAGACCCATTATAGAGTGGACACTTTGTAATTATTGGTACTAAAGATAAAACTAGTTGAATTTAGTAATAAAGTATATATTATCCTTATTTTTTCTCTATGGGGAGTCTTTGTTCTTTTTGTTAACAAGAAAGATGGATCTATAAGGTTGTGTATTGACTACATGGATATCAATGCGATAACCATAAATAACAAGTATCTTCTACATTTCATTGACGACTAATTTGATCAACTTCATGGAGATCAATATTTTTCAAAGATTGACCTTCGATCTGGATATCATCAGTGTGTGTGAAGAAGGAATAAATTCAAAAAATAAAATCTTATACTAGGTATGGGCATTATGAATTTATAGTAATGCCTTTTGGACTAACTAATGCCCAATCTGTCATCATGGATTTAATGAATAGATTATTCATGGAATTACATGATGAAATGGTAGTGGTATTTATTGATGATATCATGTTTCACTCCAAAAAATATAAAGATCATTAAAATTACTTGTGCACTATTTTATAGAATTTTACAAGAAATGAATTATATGGGAGGTTTTGAATGTGTGAATTCTTGCTTCAGGAGATTTCTTTTCTTGTCTATATTGCCTCTATGTATAGAATCTCTTTTGATCCTTTTATAAAAATAGAAATATAGGAATGGACAGCACCGATGAGTATAACTGAGGTACAAATTTTTATTGGATTGATAGGTTATTATCAGCGTTTAATACAAGATATTACCTGATTTCCTAACCCATTAACCATGATCACATGTAAAGGGGTTTAATTTGTATTGAAAAAATATTGTGAAGAATCTTTTTAACAACAGAAGATAATATTAGTCAATGATCTTATCTTGATTCTACCATTGGGGAATGATGGGTTTATTATTTATAGTGATGATTCAAATAAAGGACATGGTTGTGTCCTTATGTATAATGATAGATTTATTTCCTATACATCACGACAGATAATAATTCATTACAAAATAGTTCCACTCATGATATTGAGTTAGAAGATCTAATAATTTCATTGAATATATGGAGACATTATCTCTATAGTGAAAAATGTGAGATATATAATGATCACAAGAGTTTCAAGTATATTTTTTTCACAGAAAGAAATCAACATGAGGAAATGAAGAGGTGTTGAACTAATCAAGGATTATGAATTCCCAATAAACTACCACCAGGGGAAGGAAAATAAGGTGGAAGATTCTTTGAGTAGAAATAATCAGGGAGTTTTGAACAAGATTATAATTGAAAGGGATTATTTGTTCAAGGATCGAGTAAATATGAATATGGGAATAATTATGGAAGATGAAACATAAATAATTTTTCAAATGGTTTCAAAACCATCTCTAATAGAATGGATATAAATTTCTCCTACGAATGATGATGGGTTTCAAAAAGATATTAAAGCTATGAATGATCGGAGATTGATCAAATTCATATATGAATATGTGATTTTGAAATTTGAGAAGAGACATTGTGTTCCTGGTGTAACTAATCTAAAAATGTAATTTTTTGATGATTATCATCACTCGAGTTTGTCTATACACCCTGTTATTACTATGATGTATAGATATTTGAAGGATAGTTTTGGTAGGACAACATGAATAGGGAGATTTCTAATTATGTGTGATGATATTTGGTTTGTCAACTGGTTAAGGCAGGAATAAAACATCATGGTGGAGTCATTCAACCTTTTCTTATACCGTAGTGGAAATGGGTTGATATTATGATTTTTATTTTTAATGGGGATACCAAAGACCAATAGAATGAATGATTCAATATGTTTTATTTTTTATAGTTTTACCATGTCATCACATTTTCATGCTATAATAGAATATTTAATACTTGAACATTTAGAATTAATATATATTAATGAAGTTGAAAGACTTCATGGAGTAACCATATCAATTGTTTTCAATCATGATTCAAGTTTTACATCAAGCTTCTAGAAAATCTTTTAGAAGGTCATAGATATTGGTCATCATTTGAGCACTGCCTACCAGCCTCCAACTGAAGGACAATTAGAATGTAAAAATCCAACCCTATAAGATAGGTTGAGATCATTCTCACATGACTTTCAAGGTATGTTGGATCAATATTTACCTTTGGTAGAATTTTCCTATAATAATAGATACCATTCATGTATTCAGATGGCACCATATGAAGTGTTATATGGAAACAGATGTTGGATACCAACTTGTTGGGATGGTGTTGGTGAAAGAAAACTCATAGGCCCATAACTTGTGGAGGAAAAAATAGAAAAGGTAAAGATTATCCAAACCCAAATCAAAGAATCACAAATTAGAAAAAAGAGGTATGCTAATAATAGATTTTAGTATTTGGAATGTTAAGTAGGCGATCATTTTTTCATGAAGGTATCTCAACGGCAGGGAGTTGCACGATTCAGTAAGAATTTTAAATTATGTCCCAAGTACATCGGACCTTTTGAAATTCTAGAACATATTGGCATTGTATCTTAGAGTTTGGATATTCCTCCATGTCTCCTGAAAGTTCATGATGTATTTCACATTTCACTCTTGAGAAAATACATCCCTAATCCAACACATGTTCTAACCTATGATGAAATAGAAAGAGAACACGATTTTTCTAATTGTGAAGATTCTGTCATGATTCTTGATAGCAGAGAACAAGTGCTATGAAACCAGATGACATGCCTCATAAAAGATATATAGAGAAAGAATAAGACGGAAGAGGCGACGTGGAAACCCAAGAAACATATGATGAAGAACCACCCAAATCATGTTATCTTATAGTATTCTAGAAATTTCTAGGATGATGTGATCTTTTGGGGGGAAGATTGTAACACCCCAGTCTTCTATGGTATGTTTCTCTTTTAATAATGCAATGACTTGCACTGTAAGAAACATCGAGTTCCAACACACCACGACCAATCGAACTAGCCTTTATAAAAAGTAATACCTAATTTTTGAATATTTATAAATTTTATATTTCAAAATGGACATTATTTTTGGATTCAGAATATCAAAATTAGATAAGGGTGAATTCTTGGTATTTTTCTCAAAACATACAATTTTTATGAATATTGAAAAACACTATGTTATTGTTTAAAATTGACATTTTATTTAAATAATTATTTTTTTTATTTAAATTTATTTTATTTCAAAATAGATACATAATACATATATGTGTTAAATTAAATCATTTATGTCATTTTATAATAATATTTGATATATATAATTTTATTGAACATTTAACGTCTTTTACCCACCTTCTAGGAACATTTACGAATTTTCATAAAACATAATTTAACAACATCTGTAAATTGAATTTCAAAATTCCAAGATATATAGTTGACATAAGTATTTAAAAAGTAGTTCAAATATATGAAAATAATTTTGGGGGAATAATAAATTTTGAATTTTATTAACCACTGTTAAAAGTAGATAGGGTAATTAAATGTAAAAAAATGATATTTTAACTACCCTAAAAAATTCATACATCAATTAGATAAGTTTATTTGGACCATAATAAAACATTGAAATAAAATATTATCATTTTAGTCTACTGGGATAACATTAAAACATTTATTATTATTTTATTTAAAAAAGAATTAAAAAGAGTGAAGTTAATGATTTAATAACTAAACAATTTTTAATATAAGGTTATACATAAGATATTTTAGACTATAAAAATTAATTATAAAGATATAAATATTTCCTACATAATATAATTTTATTTATAAATTTTAAATATTAAATAAGTAAAATTTTTTGTCAAAATAATGATTCAGTAATTTCGTTATTATTGAATGATTAAAATAATCGATAATATAATTGTAAATATAAATGTAAATTGAGACTTTGGAAGCATTCCAAGAATTTTCAAGGTTAATATTACATTTTATGGTTGATTAAATATTTTTTTTGAAGTGATAAATTACATATGACTTTCACAAAAACAAAATACTAAATAGTGTCAAAATATCCATAAATGAGGTTTTTAAAAAAATAATATATTATCAATTGATATAATATTAATAAAAATAAAAAGTTGGAAAAATTAGTTCGATATGGTTAGATATATAAATAATGGAATACATGGGGTTCTCTAGGATTTTTAATTTATGTTTATCAACCATTTCTTATAATTATAAAATAATTCTTGGTTAAAGAAAATCAATTTTACTAAAAGTTAAATATAAAAGATAAGGAATATATGATGACCTGAACCTATCTAAAACCTATTGGTTGAGATGTTTTCGACACAGTCTCACATGATCCTCGAAATAAATTCTTTTTCTGCCATTATAAACTGAAAATTATTTTATAATAAAATAATATTTTAAGATTTTCTTGAAGTGACCTTCACCTCTCTTATAAAAGGGTACTTCCCCTTTTCTCAAAATCACACCTCCGAAATCCATTTTTCTCTTCCAAAACCCTACTAAAATATCCTCCCAACTACCCTCAATTCATCCTAGATGCCTTATATTTATCAGAATCCAACCTATGGATCCCTTTTGATTAAATCAAAAGGAAACAACCGAAGAAGAGGTAACAATTTTATCACCTCTTTCAAAGTTATTTTTTTCTTCAACTTCCTCCTTCTTTGTTGTTTCCATAACAAATAATAAATCCAGTACCTTATAATTTCCATGATTTTATTATAAATATGATACAACCATATTAATTATTCCATCCATCATATGAATGAAAAAGTCACCAAACGTACGTCAGTATGACTTATCAGCTCCACGTCATGGTGTAGATTGTTATTCAACATGCCATTATTTGGATGGGTATAATAATGAGTATAATTGATGTAATAATAATAAATATAAAATTTTAATGATTTTTTATATACTCTATTCCATCAAATTACATACTATTTCACCAACTATATAATGATATTGTCGCACGTGCGTACATACGGATAACCGTCTCCACGAACGTGATGAGATTTATTCCCCAACATAATCATTCAAGAATAATTTTAATTTTATGATTAAAAATAATTTTTGAGAACATAATATCATTATGGATATGAATAAAATTCATCCTGTCCATTAAAACATGAATTACATAACAAATCATATAATGAAAAATGATTTTTGTAACACTCAAAGCAATGATACTACTGAAATATTATTAAACAAATTATAAGATCATATATGAAATAATATTTTTCTATGTGGTTATTATATAATTAAATAACAATGATATAAATATTATACAATAGTTTAACATAGAATCTATCAAGAAACATTACAAGGTATAGTTTAATTCTATAATCTCTTAGTTATCTAAGGTTGTTTATACATGAGTATCTATTGGGAACTCTTTATCATCCACATCCTTTTTTCATAAATATTTATTTTAAAAACAATTACTATTTTCTAGACTATGGGTTAAAATCATTTATATACTTTTTTTTTACATTTTATAAAAAATTTATATTGTAATATTACCATCATTTTCCAAACAATGTCCTTTACGACCTTTTCAACAATATTAAAGAATGTATTTTTTTCTCATACGTCGAGTGTGACTATTACCTATCATTATAAAACAATTGAAGCATCCCTTACAAGATTTAAATAATGATTTCAAAATAAAGGTTTTATTTTATAATTATGCGAAGTTTAAATGATTTCAAAATAAAAGATATATTTCGCCCAAATATTTTTGATTTCATCTATGCCCACATCCTTAGATAGATTTTACACCTGTTTGAAGTTAATTTATTATGATATAATTATTCATATTGTATTAAATATTTTGTGATATGTTTTACTATTGATGTTTTATTTTTATACCATCTCTAGTTTATAGTTATTGTATTAAAATTTCTTATTCTAGTTTTAATATGAATGTTTATGTTTTGTTTCAAAATTTCCTTTTGAGAAATTCATTGGACTTAGTAAGTGATGAGTGGAGCCCGCTATAACTCCTCGATCGATCGATAGATCTCATGAGACAAACTACTGTCTCAGCACAAGGCCTTGACAAAATATTATTTTTAGTCTAGGAACGCGGCCTTGAATATGTGGTTAGGATGTACGACATTATGCGTTCCATCATTATATAATTAGTTATTGATATTTTATGGGACTATTAGACTAGTTTAATATATATGTGAATAAGTAAATGGAATTATTTGATTAATATTTTTCATATTATGGTAATGTTTAATATAAAAATCCTTGTGTTTTAGTCGTATACATTTTCCTTAATTTTTATGCTTATTTATTAATGTTTCTACAATATTGTTATCCTTACTGAGCATCTGAGATCACACATTTCTTATGTTTTATTTTTTCCTGGATATGAAAAAGTATATTATGATTGACCTGTTTGGGATAGGCTATGTGATGTGAGTGTGTTCACAGGATATAAAATGATTTTTTTTATTTCATAATGTAATGTAAAACATATGTGCCAATCTAGTACTTCCAAGGATACAAAAATAATCATTCATTCGATACTTGATATCGTGTGATCATGCCAATGTTATATAATAGTGCACCGACCCTAGGTAACTATGGTCGGGGAATTATATCAAGAAATACGATGGTGATTTTTTATGGTATTTATTGATGATATGATGGTGTTCTCCAAAATCTATAGTGATAATCAGAAGAACTTTTGTATTCTTCTGAATACTAATAAATGAAAAGATTTATATTTTATGTTTATAAATTTTGAATTCTTGTGTTTAATAGTTTATTTGGATATAATTTCACTATGGATAAAATTGCAATTCATCTTTCAAAGACAACGACAATATAAAAATAGTATATGCCAAAAATCTTAACTGAGGTACATTGTTTTTTAGTTTCATGTGTTAGTATTAGTATTTAATTCATAATTTTTTCCAATTGGATAGACCCATAACAAATATCACATTTACAGGTGTTAGGTTTATATGGGATAAATGATATATAAAATGTTTTGAATAATTGAAGAAAAAATTGTTTAATGATCTAATTTTGACTCTTTTATTAGAAAATGGTGGGATTGTGATATATAATGATACATTAAATAAGGGACTGGGTTCTGTCTATATGAAAATTGAAAATGTTATTGAATATTCATGAAGGTAGTTGATGACTCATGAACAAAATTATTAAACTCCGGATCTTGAGATTGAATCCATAAATGTTGATTTGATGATATGGATACACTGCATTTATGAAAAAATATGAGAAGTATACAAAAATCCAAGATTATAAAATATATATTTACAAATAATGAACTCAACATGAGGAAAATGAGATGGATCGAGTTAATCAATGATTATGATTTATCATTATACTACAATCTATGAAATAATAATAAGGTAGCAGATGCTTTAAGAATAAATGATCATGTACTTTTTAGAAAAATGATGATTTAGAAAGATCCGATGTTCAATGATTTAGTAAAGATGGATAAGGAAATATTTATGGAAAAGGAAACATAACTCATTTTTCAAATGATTTATAAACTATCTTCACTAGAGAATATAAAATGCTGTCAATATGAAGATGAGAGTTTTAAGGTAAAAATTAAGGATTTTAAAAATGTAAGACATACATACATCGTGTATGAGGATGGTGTTTCAAAATTTGGATGGAGAATATGTGTCCCACAAGTACATGCGATAAAAATGTAACTATTATATAATGCATATAGCTCAAAATTTTATATAATATGTGGTAGTAACTAGAAGTATAGATATTTGAATGAATATTTGTTGTGGGATAACATGAAGAGGGGAATTGTTGAATTTTCTTCTAGGTATTATGTTTTTCAAAAGTGAATTCCATGAGATGATATCATACAGGATTAAAGCAAACAATAATGATTACAATGTGGATTTGGGATGAAATAATGAAATAATATTTCATGTGACTACCATGGGAACCTCGAATGAGTGATGAAATATGTGTAATTTTTTATTGACTTACCAAATATTCACATTTCCAAAATATAAGGGAGTATTTTACACTAGATAGCCTAGTATGGATCTATATTCATAATTTTTTAATATTTAATTCTTCACCACTATAAATTTTATCACATCGATATCCCTACATCATTTAAAAATTCTAGACTATTCTTCTAGAAGGATCTAGATACAGATATTCTTATGAGTAAGGCTTATCACCCATAAACAAACATATTTACTAAAAGGACTATTCAAACATTGGAATACAATTTGAGTTCAACCGCATAAGAAATTCAAGGAATGCAGGATCAGTATTTACCATTGATGATATTATCCTATAATAATTGTTTCTATTCTACTATTAAAAATGTATCATATTAAGTATTACATGGAATGAGATGTTGAACTCCAAAATATTAAGATAAAGTTTGTGAGAGAATGTATTGATAAATCATAAGCCTCAATTAGTAATAGTTCTATAGAGAAACCATAAAATGGAAGGAGCTATGTTGGAACCTAAAGATGTTCTGAAGAAGAACCGTTGTCTCCTTTTTAAAAGGTAATAATCGTTATATTTTCATGAATGAAATTTTTTGGGGGAAAAATATAACACCCCATGATTGTATGATATCAATCATCTTAAATAATTTCAATACATTCAATACCATACACTACACAAATAATGACATAATATACTTTAGATCGTTTAAAATCACACAGTAAACAAACAACTAACATTTTAAATGAAAAATCAATGAAAAAATGACTTTTTTCATGAAATTAAGTAACAGGTACCAATTAAATAGCCGCTTGACTTTGGGAATAGTAATATGTCCCATAAGAATAGTACTTTATCTAATAAAAGAGTAACCTCACCTATTAATGTATAAAGAAAAACTAGACATCCTATAAATTAAAATATTATATAATTATATCACAAAGTAAGTAAATAAATAATTTGTAAATGACAAACTAATTTTTCCATTTTTTATAAAACATAAATGTTTTATTACTTTTTTTATAATTAATATAATGAAAAACTAGACATCTTATAAATTAAAATATTATATAATTATATCACAAAGTAAGTAAATAAATAATTTCAAAATGATAAACTAATTTTTCCATTTTTTATAAAACATAAATGTTTTATTACTTTTTTATAATTAATATAATGATTTAAAAGAAAAAACATTTTCCAAAAATATATTCATAAATCAACATTCTGTTGTTTTATTTCAATAATATAATTTTATGAGACTGAAATTAAAATTTCACTAGGATATACAATCAGTTATATTTTTAAAATTATTATTTTACATGTAAATGGTGATTTTTATTAAAAATTTTATTTTTCATATTTATTAAATTATTTTCATAAAATATAATTCATTTTTGAATTGTACATGTCATAAAATTGTGTGGATGAATTTTTGATATTTTTCTAAAATATATAATTTATTATGAATTTTGAAATATAATAGTTTATTGAATAAGATAAATATATGATGTATTGATTCATAGATGATGCATGATATTTGTAATTCCATAATTTATAAATATATTAAATTATTTTAATATATTTTTTGATCATTCTAGAACTATTCATAGTATCGAGGAAAAATAATAAACTATTGATTAGTATACTCAAAAAAACATATCTATCTTCCATTATAAATTCCTCCTCTTATACTGACATAACCAAAGCCTTGATGATTTTGAAATTCTTCCCTAATATTCTTCCAAAACCACTCCCACACGTCCATAATACCTTTATCTCAAAAAAATGAAACCAATTTCCCGAAGGAGGTTCTCAAGGAGAGGATTTCAAGTGGTATATTCATTTTCATTCACTTTCAATTTATTTTAATATCATTATTTATTGTTATATCCAAAACTATTATATTCAAAGAAACATTACAACTCCAGTACCATATATATATATATATATATATATATAATATTTTTATTATTTTAAAGGAAAACCCATAATCAAACTCATTTTCATCCCCTTTATTATTCTATAAATCATAATATCTTTTATGTGGTGCCGAATTATAGCCTTTGCGGATGATGTGTTTTTATTTTAAATTTATGCCATCAAGGATTACAATAAAATCATTTTTTTGGTTTAAAATAAAGAATATATTTCTTATAATTCATTTATGATTCTGGAATAATTATTAAGAGATAATAATAATTCATAGCAGAAAACACAGTCATGATTGCTGAAAAATAAATAAAATATCTAAACGATTACCACTAAAATTTTATATAACAATTCATCATATTACTATAAAAAAAATATAACAATTTAATATTATTTATGTTCATTAATTAAAAATAATTTCAATTTCCGACAATTGTTCTCATTTAAAAATATTTTCCATATATGTATACAGGTAAACTGATCATGAAAACCAAGGAAAAGAATACTCCCAAACAATAAAATTGTATCATATAACTCATCAAAAAAGATATTAATGAACATAATAAAATTATAATAAGTCAAATAAATAATGAAAATGTTCTAAATTAATTAATTAGTTAATTTATTCCAATTATCAAGGACATTATTGTCAAGTGAAGAACACATTCAGTTATAAGGTAATGGACTTCATCTAAAATTAAATTTCATTGAGAGGTACATGGAATTTGTCACATAATAATTTTTATGTGGTTTATCTACTACCCCTTTGAGATCATTTTCCATTTGAAATTATTTTCAACTTAAATATCAATATTATATTGTATTCTTAGATATTATGTTTTTAACTGTATAGAATTTTTACTTACAGTGTTTACATGGAATTGTCAAATATTGATAAATCTGTATCCCCTACTAAATATTGATATTTTTATAACCAAAAGTTTTCATGAATTGAATATATTTATCAAGAAACATTTGGAAAAGCAGTGATGGGTGGGGACCCTAACAGCCCCTCGATGCATAGAAACTTTTTATGAGAAAAAATTGTTAGGGAAAACCCTTTTTATTTGTTTCCATGTAGAATTAGACGGGGTTGAACCCCTAGATTTAAAGTTTATTGATGGTATAATGATTCATGTGGTAGATAAACAACATAAAATGATTAAGAATTTTTCATTATTCTTTTATTTATTTCTATGATATTTTCACTATGAAAAACATTATGGATTATTTTTCATTCTCAGTTTATAGATGGATTTTTTTTTGTTTTCTACCTTTCAATTATTCCTTATTGAAAATTTTTCTCTTATTTTGGATTCATGTAACCCTAATAGACCATTTTAGGTCTCCCCTTTGATTTTTTCCTTGCCCTAGGTTTTGATAATGAAACCTTTTAATAAGTGGTGAGGATGAAGTTTATTTTATTTTGTTATATTCTATGTTTAATTATAAACATAATAAGGGAACTATGTATAAATATAGTTTCTTCATGACTATTAAAATGATAGAACCTTCGTGATTTTATCTCCTGTATCTATTCCATTGTAAAAAAACCATGAAAAAATATAGGATTCTGGGGTTGGGGATGTTACACATAGTATAAAAAAAACAAATTTGGAACACACACCCAATCTAAATAAAGAAAATCAACCTAATAAAATGTCCACTCCATGTAAGGAATAACCCCATACCAATAAAAACCACATCCTACATCGTGTGGTCATAGTTTCTTGCAGGAATTTATAAAAGAAAAATCCTCAACAATTGAAATTAGAAGAAACATAGATAATATATAATCCTATAATAACCATTGTTTCGGTTAATGAATCCCAAAAATAGTTTTATGTGGTAGAAAAATATCCAACTCTCCTATTAGATATTACGATATAAGTAGTTTTAATTCTAAAAGTCATTTCTCAACACATCACAATGAATGATTTCATCATGACCATAATTTGATCAATCTCAAGGGACCATACCCTAAGGGGAGTCAATTTATCAATCAATATATCTATAAGATCAAAGAGAAATAGGGTTTTAACCTTGATGTAATCCACCATGGTGTTTAACCCCATGATGATGCTGAATGTTATTGTTCTCTCTATAGAATTATTTCACGTGTTCATGAAAATACACCAATTGTAAATGTATTGATGAGAAATATATCATATCATAAGAGACTTGGGAAAAAATTTCATTCAGGTCAGATTCCTTGTTTGTTATAGGTTAAATGTATTCTCAACCATAAGACAACCCATGGGTATGTTCATTCCATGAACCACCATTGGGCCACCTACCTTCCATTATAATATAATAACTCCCAAAAAATCTTATTTCTTATGATAAATTAGCATGAAATATATCACTCTGGTCAAATAGGATATAGGATACATTTGGAAACATTAAAGAGGACATTCTAAAGAAGATGAAAAAACTTTCTAAAGATGACATACTATAAATATTATGGATTTTATCCACCTCACAATAAAGCATTCAAGAGATGTTTTTTTAAAAGAATGTGTTAATGAAATCCTCCACAAGATTTGGAATAATATTATACACTTGAGAGAGAAATTATTACTCTATAATGAGTATCAAAATCATGGAAATGAAATATAAGATATATAACACCAAATTAATATGGAGGCTTTCCTAGCTATACAATATCCCGAGCAATTGCAAGGATTACTTAAACACACATGCTTTAGCATGTAAAAACCCATAATTTCAAATAAAAAATTCCCCATATGGGGTTTATATCAAGGGAATGGGTGGATAGAATGAATTGTATTTCACCATGATCCCCAAATAAAAAATCACATTGATAGTGGTATCGTGCCATGATATATCTTTTAGCTAGATTCAAAAAAGAGATTCTATACACGACCAATGATATGATCAAAAAAATCAATTCATTAGAGACTCTTGCTCACATATTCCGGTAAAGGATCATGTTTCTGAGGTACCTTTGACAAAAAAGTCTATAAATATTGATCAAGAATTACAGTTGGGTGAAAATATCCTTCTGATAGCACTGTTTTTGGATATATCCCAACATTCTTTAGAAATGTGTGATTCATGTACGAAATAAATAATCCACCTAGCCTATGTTCAGAAAATGTTCTGTAGATATATATGGGTATCCACATTAGTACAATCAATGATAGTCAAATAGAAACCCTAGCCTATAGGTTTGGGGGATTTTTTAACCTATCCTTCATAGTCAGCAAACCAAACATGAATAGTGGTGAATCTTTTGTGAGAATAGACTCATCCCTCATAGATGGGGGATTTTTCACCTATAAAACATCACCCATTGGGGATATTAGTCTTTTAATAATCATGGGTGACACCTCATAGTCAATCCTCCATGTTTTTTCTATCTTGTGATCCAGTATCCTCATCAGGGGAACACATGGACAAACTATTTATAGATTTTTTTTTTCAGATCACGGTCTGCCAAACACATTATAGAAAATAATAATAGGAGGGGATAAGGCACCATGGAGGGAATAGAAGTAGACAATCATAAAAATACAATGATATAATGACAATTGTGCATTACACATTAGTGAATTTCATTAAAACCACCCTTGGAGAATCTACACAACACATGGCCAATTCAGAAGAGGAGTTGGAGGAGGAAGTTACCATTCATAATACATTCCAAAAAGAATCAATTTATGTAGTATTACATACCCAAAATCCAAATAATTTACAAAATTGGGCATTTACTAAAATAATACATCACTACCTCCTACAAAACCATCTAAAGTGGAAAAGGGTAAAGGTTAGATTATGCCTTAACTACCACCCAGAGTGTTTAATCCCCATTCACATGATGAAATAGTTTCTCATATGGGGTATGAGAAGAAGTTACTGAGAAGAGTAGATGAATAACTACTCTATGGAATCCTTCGTGCTAGATATACTCTCTAAGAGGATCCTCAAATCACAACCCAATAGATGTACCACAATAACGAGTATTCATTATAACTATTATAGTAAATTTTTATGACCCAATCAACGTGGGTTACCAACCACCAATATACTTTGATCCCATAACATAAGATTATGAATTCGCACGACTGGGTTCACAACCATAAGATAGTCATACACAACATTATAGGCTTATCCTTATGGGCATCCCATAGAAGATACCAATATTGATTCCACCTTTATAACTATGATATACTACACCTAATCAATGTCTAGAATACAAAAAAATCATTGAGGTATTATAAATCATATTTAGTTACTCAGGGATCGATATTAAGATATGGAGGAATGGAATGTGTCGATGCAACTAGAAAATAATCCTTTCCCTAAATTTTTCGATCCAACTCCTCCCACACTGCAATTTTTGAATCAATTATTTAACATTTTTAATGGCTCAGTAGAACCTGAGTAACATTTTATGAATTTCATATCTCTCTATGATCTAATGATGTGGACCCCTGAACAATAGAATGTACTGAAACATATATTATATTTACAATAACTATAGAGTCCATGCATTTTATGGTATAAGAGATTGAAATCATGATAAATTACAGTGTGGTACAACCATTGTCAAAAGATTCTTCACAATTTAGCTTAAGGTTACAAAAAAAAATACACAATCTCAAACATTGTAAAAAGTGGGAGAATAAAAGTGCATCAGAATTCATTACTTTGAAGAAAGAATTAACACGATTCATAAACCGACCAATACCTCATGAAAACTTATTTCCAATATGTATTGATAATCTTCATGAAGACTTATGAACACAAAGGAATCCTATGGAATAAATAGATGGGTTTTAATTCCATTCAATAATCACTAAAAAAGTAAAGGGCTCTAGTGTAGAGACTAAGGAAAATTCCTATGTAATTCCACCAAATCTGGGAATGAGAATATTAAATAATAATGTTTCTAGTGTTACACATAAGCACACCCATGTGCTTTCTCCTAATCCAAATGCCACACCATATAGTGAAGTTGAACTTTTAGTGAGCTAGAAATAATTCCCACATCATTAGGATTGATCATAAATAATAGAGGTGAAAATATACGTTAGAGATGAAAAATGTGTTCTATTATTTCTAAAAAAACTACTTCATGAGCGATAGTATGTCGGTACTGAAAAACAACATGATATGTTTTCCAAATAAAAGGAATCCAAGCTAAGGAGGAGAAATTTATATCCCAAATTATTTCCCAAAAAATCAGATGTGGGGGACAAAAATTAATGAATATTTTTTAAATGAAACCCTACAAAAGATGGTGGACTCTAGGAATGTGTACCAAAATAATTAAGATGCTCATGTAGCATGTGTCTCTAACACCAAGCATGAATAAGATAATGAATGGATGTCAATAACCAGGGTGCATGGATTTTCGGCGATCATATGGTCAAGAAATTATCAATTGAACTCATGCTATCATTTTATAATAGTTTTATTATCCATCATACAATCTTTCAACATCCCCTGCAACACAACGTACTTCATTGAAATCAATATCCTTTAAAAAATAGTCCACTTAAAAAATACATGTCTGGAAGGGTAATAAACATACACAAGAAAACATAATCATGATAAGGACAAGGTTATATTTGACCATATCAGACATTATACCAATGGTCTCAAAAGATCAGGAAACCCCTACCAAATGGTATAATAATGGTCCACTGAAACGACAGAATCTCTATCATAAAAGGAGATGATTATTGGTCCAATTGATTTTATTCAATTAATACATCTCTTCTCAAATAATAAGCATGATTATAAAACTAAATTCCATCCATTTTATTTGGAACTCAGGTAAAAGGCGATCATAGTCAAGGATAAAGGGGAATACATAGTATTTATAGAAGTCACTACTTCAACCATGCCCCTCCTTGAACTTTCTACTAGAAAAAAACTCATGGTAGAGCCCTCCATTGATATCAACAAGGGAAGGGAACCTCCCACATACAGTGAAGGTTCTACCCAGACATGATCATCCTGGAAGTACATTTATGGGATACAATACTGCTTAATCAACATAGGAAAATATGCAGATATAGATGACCTAATACACCAAGAGATGATGCAACATCATATCCTATTCGAATGGATAGTCTAACAATATAATTGACATCAACTCTCAAATAACCTATAATAAATCATCCTCATGATGGAATAAATAGAGAATTGAAAAATACATATGATTGATTGAATAAATTTTCCTTGGTTATAATCAATTTTTCAATTTTAGATGACCATAGTCTATCAAAAAATAGATGGGAAGCACTCACAGTGGCCTTAATGAGCCCTCATGAATTTATCATCAAGTTTGCACCTACTTAAGTTTATCACACATAGAATTATCTAGAATAATTCAACAAGGTAATATCTTTCATAGATCAGGATGACGAATCCAACATAATGTGTCATGTTAGACCCTTGTATATATCTAGATGGAAATATGACATTGATATCTAACTATCTTTCATTGAGAATAGATAAGGTTTCAACCACATCTATATCTGAAAACTTTAGCAACTGGGTTTCAATTAATCTCACTCGTCCCCCTATACCCTAATGTTATAGGGTTATTAAAATTGTGAGAAAATGAATCTCATGAAAATCTATCTATGAACTCAATTTGGGGATCTCGTGTTTGACTCAAAATCAGTGGTTGTTAGACATGATACATACTTCAATTTTTTTCTGGGAAAAACATAGCTATACCAGCATGCAACTATAACCTTACTATACAACCAATGACTCAAATATTGTATCAAAGGTAAAATTTGGACATTTCTTGGAGCCAAGCCCCATTAAATTCCTATGAGTAAAAATAAATTAATGAAAGATTCTAACATAAAGAAGGGAAACATTGCATGGATGATAATGTCACTCGCATCAATGCCCAAAATGGTATAGGGATTCATCCGAATAATAATTTCATGTATATTAGTACATAAAATGGTCTTCCAATCTATCTAATTGAATTTTTTCTTCTAAGAATCAGAACAAGCATAGTGAATTTGGAAAAATAAATTGTGATAGCTGATCCTGATAATGTTAAAAAATATTTCTACTATCCAAAAAATACTGAAATACTGGATAATGATATCTTCATTTAATCCCCTGAGGAAAAAAAATACAAATTCATTCAATATGGTGGAATGAATTTTTCATGTCCCTCGGATATAAGGACAAGTCTCATTCTTAAATACTCATTCCCCTTCAAAACTCCTCGAAGACCTCATTTACGAAGGTGATTCCAAAATAATCGCTTCATATTTTGGATATCCAATGGTCAACTCGTACCCTAGCTTAGAGTAACATACACCATCACCTGATTTCCAAGAAGAGGTGAAAGATGAAAAGTATAATGAGGGGGATCAAGACAAATATATCAAGGATTCTCCTCCACATTTTGTGGAAGGTGAATCCACCATTGTCAATGAAATAAATAATATAAATTTGTGTACAGAAGGAGATCCATCAACCACTTTGATAACTATAGACTTGATTCCAGAAGAATAGAAGTTGTATACATCCCTACTAAAGTAACACCCAGACATGTTCACCTAGATTTACATGGATATTCCATGCCTTGACCCCGAGGGGGACACCCATCACTTAGGTCTTTAAGAGGACCTTTAGGGTTAGATTCAGACTTCTATAAATACATGCCAAACTCAAACCTCTATAATTATTGTGTAAGTGGATTAAATAATCTATTTTATCATCATGTGAGATGATGAATTTCCAAAATTTATAGCTAAAAATATACCTATTAAAAATAATCATGAGAAAATTAGATTCTCAATCAACATCAGATATCTCAACTCGTATTATCTAAATGATTACATCATAGTTCCAGTAACAAAACACATATGTGATGAAATAGATGTTTGTTAAGTGCTGTCCTTAATTGATGTATTTTTAGGGTATAACCATATTTAGATGGTCCTAGAAGATAAAAAATCTACTTCCATATAATATCCAAAGGGATTATTTTACTATCAGGTAATTTCCATCAGCTTGATGTACTCAAGTGTCATATGCCAATGTTCCTTGCATCACATCTTCAAAACCTTCATGAAGAAGTTTTTCAAATTTTTGGATGTGGGTCTAGTGTTTGAGTCCCAACAACACTCTATCCATCAAGTGGACTTAGTGACCATCTTAAAAAAGATTTAACCACATAACCTAAAAATAAACCCCATAAAGTATGATTTCAGGGTAGCATAAATAAAGTTTATCAGTTATTTATACACCATCTTGACATTTATGTTTACCATGAGGAAAAAGTACATCATACCATTTCACCTCATTTAAATATTAACAAGATGGGGAGACTTCAATTTCACTTGGAAAATATCTTTAACATGATATTTAACCCTATTGGAATGTTTTTTACATTCAACATATTGATGTAGAAGTGGGTTACATATAAATGGGCCATTGGTTTCGTTGAATTATTTGAAACCCTGAATAAATAAATGTTTAGTCCACCAGTATTAATTAAACCCATTGAGAAAAACAGACACATCATACATGTGATATCCCAATATTGATCACTAGATGACTTCATTGCACAAAATAATAATTCTCAGAATGAAAATTACATCTTTTACATCATGGAAACTATGACTGATGATGAAACTAATTATTAATATATTGATAATTGTTTCTAATAATTCATATTTATGGTAGAAAATTCGAGGCACTACCAGAAATACTGTGAGGTAATATTGGAATCTCTTTATAATCTTCTCAATTATATCCTTATATGTTTTATATTGGTAGGATTCTAGTAATGGTGGGGAGTAATCCTACAATAGTTTTATATATAGTTAGTAACTCATAAAGTGGTGAATGTTATTTGATTAGAAGATTTTCAAGTAGAACACCAGGCTATAGAAGAAATGTCATTAAACACTAATTTTCAGGATGAAAAGATATTCCCCATTCAAGGAGGTCCAAAAATGTGAGAAATTTATTTTGAAAGATCCTACAGGATCCAAATGTGGAATACAATGGAAGACCCTAAACTAAATATTTTTGGGTATGTGATGTTCTCATTTAATATTCAAAGATTGTTTTATCTTACTCCTTACAATTATTGAAAGGTTTTTCTAATAGTGAGGTGGGATATCTGGTTTTTATTTTATTCTTGAAACTGGAACTAAAAATACTAGTGGACCACGTAATGGAGAGATTTGATTCTCAGTTGGTAATAAAATAGATAAATGGGGATTATGCCATCCAAAAATAATAATTGGTCTTCCTTGTTTCTATTATATGAGGTTTAATGGAAGAGTTACCCTTAGAGAAAAAATTGACTAACATACCATGATCATCAAATTTCTTGGCTGATGCATTGTATAATGTAGTTACAGATTTGCTGAATCTAAATTGGGACAAAAAGATCACCAACATTACCCATCATTGAATGGTATCACCATTTGTTCAAGTCGGAAAGGAGGAGATCGACAGTGTCATCCCTATCTATGATCTGTATGGTGCTTCCATGGGATGGATTAATTCAATCATGAAATACCTCCCGAACAAATTACTTTCATCAGACATAGCTATAAAGGAGAAAATATATTGGCGAATAGTCATTTTCATTCATTATGATGGCCTAAATTACAATGAAGGCCTCTATAAACGAGTATTTTATGGTGTGATTCATATATATATTGATGGATAACATACCAAAGCTTTTATGGAAGAAGTTCATGAGGGATCCTCTACTTCCCACAATTTAAGGTATACGATTTTTTATCAAATATGAGCACATAGATACTTCTAAACATCAATGATGCATGATTTCACAAAATTCACCAATAATTGTCATTCCTATCATGTACAATCCAAATTTATCCATCAACCCCCATAGTTTCTAGGAACATATAAATTCTTAGAGATGTTTTCCATATGGTGAATGGATTTTGTGGGGTAATTCCCCCAGCTATAGCCATGTAGTTTAAATACCTATTAAATTCTACCGATGTATTCTCCAAACGGAATGAGGTGATATATCTAAAATAATTTGGGGCTAAAAGTATCATCAGATTCATAAAAGCCATCATCATCATAGACTATTCAGTATTCATAAAATAATAATGGTCAATGTTATTTATTTATATTCTATTGTTTTGTAAAATCTATATGAAGAGTAGAATATCAAATCCAATAAATTATCCAACTATCATGTGGAAACTTTTTGATAGTTATAGGAATTTCAAAAGACATTGTAAACATACTCCACAAGATGTTGGATAAAGGTAAAAAGTTTTAGCAGAAAAAACCCTTGAATTCTATAGGGTATTTCAAGGCCACAACCCTTACTAACACATGGGTGACACTATACTCACTGGTGTAGGGGAAAAAATAGTCCTACACATTGAGTTCTAGTTTCCACCAGTCGGGGTTTCCATATGTGGCAAAATATATTTGACTAAGTCCTAAAAATGACTAGATAAACTGGGGTGTCTCGATAAGAAAATATTTCACATCTTCCATCAGATGGAATATTATCTATATTGGATAGAATATTCCTTTAACAAGAAGGTCCTCCTCTATTCATTTCTTTAAGGAGAATCTGTGTTGGTCCTTATGAATCTAATGATACTGGGAAATACAACTCCAAATTTTGAACTAATTTGGTAGGGACCTTACTCCAAACTTGTGGACTACTCCAATAAATATTATTACATAACTAAATGGATGGATATTTCTTTACAACCATGACTAATTCTAGGTTCCAAAAGAAATATATTATCTAATAACATGATCTTTGACTGAGCTGTAAGAAGTTAAATTTCATAGTTAGTCATTGTCGGATGACTTTAAAAGACATGACACCACATTTTCACCACATGGATGTAAATTGAATAAAATTATCATCCTCATTTGTTGATGATAAACTACTTGAAATATGGTACTTGTCGCATGACCTAATTACATATAGAAAACTAGTTTTCATATACAAAATACATTAAACTGATCGATTAACATTCCCCTTAATTCACATCAACAATCTCCCAAAATACCATGATTTGAGACACTCCTCATGATTTATTCAATCTGGGCCTCCAATATAGGTATAATTCCTAACCAAAACTCTCTAACCCCTTGTCATGCTAATATTATCTCCAAGATTTTCATGAGGAGGTAATGACGGGGAATCACCCTTGCACAACCCACATCATTTCTACTTTATAGTGGAAATTTTTCCACCTTTATAGGAATCAGAACATACATCATTAAGACATTTCCTCATGAATTAAATCTACACATCCACTATCCTCATATCTGAAAAATACGCATGACCCTTTCATGAACTATATATGGTTTTGATTTTAAATTTTATTGAGTTACATAGTGATACCCAAACTGTTCATCCTTAGAATATCCATGATTATGTAAAAAACAACTAAATTTTTTTTATGTATGATTAAGATATTTATAGAGAACAATTCCATGACATGTTTCATGATTCCCATTACCAAGGGATGTGTAATGACACATAATCCTCATGTTTTGAGCCCAACCATCATTATGTAAAATAAAAAATACCCACTTCGCATGTAAAATCCTAATTGATATGGAAATAATTTTCAAGATCTATGTCTCACTTTACTCATGATGAAAAAATATATATAATTACTCTACAATAATATATCCTAGTCCAGTTAGAACATTTATTTTATGGAAGGTGACCTACATCCTTACAGAAATACATTAAACTACATGGTCAATGTTCTCATCGCATGAAGATGAATAAAAATATATTTCGACAACTAAATATTGATGAATTATAATTCCCTTGATAAATTTAGTGATTCATAGATCTACAATCATATATCCAGCTAAAATAAAAAACCCTGCCACTACCTATTAATAGATCAAACCTACATATGAAAACTATAAGAAATACAAATGGATTGATTCTCATTCCCATGAGATACATAAAAACTTATAGATTTACATCTAAGGTCTCATCCACAACATTTACAGTTTTTCTTGTCAATTCACCTTCATCCTAACAACATGATGATAAAAGCACAAAAAATGTCCAAAAAACATATCTTCAAACTACATGGGACCTCAAGAACTGCATAAAGATTGATTATAAAAATAATGAAATACATAGTGAATCTAGGATCAAATCTGTTATCCCAAAATTTATAGAATCTAAATTACTCTTACCTTCACTTCTGTTTTTATTGTGTATAAGAAGAAACATTTACCACTCTTTGTTTCCCACACTGAATATAGGTCGTATTGGCTTAGGAGATTGAGTAAAAGGATTTTCTATATAAGTAAGGATTTTCAATTCACATTGAGGTTACTATAATACGAGATTGAATTAGATAAAATGAACACCATTTTATCAAATTGCATGAAAACAAACTATAAATTTTTCATCATGAACAATGCATGATAATGTTCAAATTCAAATGAGATTCTTCGTGATGTTCCAATTTTTAATCATGGGCCTAGATGCATCCCAATATGTGATATTCCCATTATCTACCATGTATGAGTTAGATTCACATGAAGTTATACAACATGGATTCACTCCATATGCATGAAATCATATTAAAACACAACTAAATTTCGTCCCCACATGAATTCAATCACTATTAAGAACCATTAATTATTAATGATGTGCGGATTCATTCTTGTCCTGAAAAGATACATTGTGATTCTTGCACATTCCTTAGACCATACATACCATCCCCTCACTATTTATGTTGATACACATATGTTTTTAATACGTGATGTTAAAATAAACTATTAATGTTAAAAAATCCTGGCATTTATCGCATAGTACATTAAGAACTATGAATGGATTGATTCTCATTCCAATGAGATACGCAGTGATGCCTAGAAATCATTTCATAGTCTAATAAATTGTGTAAAGGAAGAGTACCCTCTATCTTATGTATAAATAAAGACATATGTATGGGATATTAATTTTGGTCCCCTCATTAGGGGGTCTACTAGGGAAATAGTGATATCCTCTACTACATATGTGATAGATTTATTTCATGCACTTCGAACTTGATTTTCAATATTAGTCCAAATGATTTATTTGTACTCATATATATCCCATCCAAATTTCATACTATTAATCATGGGAACTATTAAATCATCGTAATCATTATACATCTTCTAGTGATATAATATCTGATTCTTAAGGACTCATTTGCCTTAATATGTTGTAACATGCCATTGGTGATTTGCATTAAAAGCCTACGAAATAATTTTTTCAGCTAAAGGATGACACTATTTACAATTTTTCAATGCACCATAGATGTTTTCAAATAGAACTCCCCGCCATAAATGTTTTTAAACTAGTTGTAACATTACCCTTGAGAGAATCCTTTTCATCCAATGTAAGAGGTTTTGACATTATATTTAAATTTATGATTCAAATTCAATATGTGACCATCCATTGAATAATTGTCCCACATCCTTTATCCATATATTAAAACCATCAAGGACATTATTTACATTTTCCAACCCCATTTATGATGTATACTGATATGATCATTGCCTGTAAACCAAATATAATCTATCATTTTAGTAATATTATGTTCCTAGTCCTACAACCAAAAACTATTTGTAATATTTTTCCAACATTGAGTCATACCATACTGGAGAACCCTTTTTTTCTAATTCTTCAACTATTTTTACAACAAATAATTCTCCCATATTAAGGTACGTACATTCCACAAACCAAAATTTGTTCTTAGAGAAATGAAAATCTCAAAAAACGACCATCATCTTTTTGTGATAGAATTTCAATATTTCGGAGGACATATTTTTGTGTCTATTATATAACACACTCCTTATTTATTTTCATAACATTTACCCTAAATCATGTTTATTACCCAAATTATTAGACTACTGACTATTATATATCAATCCACAATGACCTAGGAAGATAACAGCCCACAAAACGTGTTTTCCAATTAGTAGTAATGTCTTCCTCGAGAGATAATTCTGTTATCACCACAATCCTTTCCTTCATACATATATTTGATCCAGATATCCCTATATTTCTGCATAAAATATTTCAATATTCATAGAATGATGTAATGGTAAATTTCTAGAAAAATTACCAAAAAATGGGAGAATCATTAACCTTTTGGAAAAATCTAAAGACCTTAAATTATAGAACTATTAATTTTTGAGATGTAGTGATTTAAACTAAATAAAATAATTTCATAGTTATGTGACATTAAATTTTACATAATAAAAAAATTTATGTATGAATTAAAAATTCCTTACAAAAATTCCTCACAATAAGAAGTTAATCTACATATTATCCTAGTTACATAAACAAAATTTCAACTATAGCACTTTTCCAATCATTTCCAATGTTGATAAAAATTCTCTCTAATTCTCAAAAAAATAACCTTGGTGTATCTACCCATGATGGACTTGAGAATTCCATATCACCAAAAACTCCTTTCGCCCATCACCAATCAAATGTACAAATTACTAAGAACTTTTTTCTTGGCTATGTTGTAACATTATTTAGTTTTCTCTACATAAAGTATCCCAAAACTGTTTTTTCAGCGAAAGGATGTCATTGTTGATTATTTTGTAACACACACAATATTAAACTGAATAAAATATTCCAAAAATTTGAATTTAAATTATTTTTAACATAATCCATGGAAGAAACCGCCTATATTCTATAATATTTTGTTTTAGATTTATAAAATACATAATTGTGGCTCAAATTTCACCTTTGGAGTATCTGAATAATGGATGAGCATTGTTGGAAAACAATCCTAATGTGGTATCATCATCCAAACATTTATGTTCAAAGATGGTTAACCTAGTACACCACACTCACACTCACCAAAACATTCAATTCATGCAGACATATACAGACCTTATCTGCATGAATAATGTTTCAGAAGAAGATATTCTTCAGAGGGTCTTCATAGAACATTAGCATGGAGTGACCTGGATTTTTGAGTTTTGGGAAATAACAATTGAAATAAGGTCCCTATTTATAGATGAGTAATCCCCTATATGTTACCCATCTATATGACCCGCCTTGATGGATGCCATAGGTCTATGACCATCATTGAGGACCTCTACATTCCATGTTCGCTTCTCATCTCATTGCCCCAGGATCAGACCCTAATTATTTAATTCTATGAAATCATAGGGGGGTTGAAACATTATTTTGTCCATGGATGAAAATTGTTTTTATTGAAACTATTTTAATGGGATGATAAGAAGAAATATGAATAATGTTGTGGATCACAAATCCACCATAGGCCCTTCATTCAGGTACCGCCAAGTAGTGTCGGTGCATAGGGAACATACACAATAGCCTGTATAATGACCTTGAGAATTATCCAACATAGAACACCTGAATGGATCCCCTATGTGGTATCACAAATAAAAAGATTCCCTTCACCTAGGTTACCACATTAATATATAAATTAGACCATGGTTTTATTTTTTTATGGAAAAAACTACCTAAAGGCCTCCTGATGCTTTTCTCACCCTACTCCTTTAACCAGGACCTCAAAAACCATCTATATAATCATCCAAAACTGGAAGAAGAAGGAATATAATGGAGTTAATGAACTAATAACCTACCATTGTCGAAAAATAAAAAATAATATCACAAGGAACACTCATATGTATGGTTGATGAACATTAGTTCCTTTTCCCCTCCCCAAACCAGTGATAGTCAAGATCCACTTATGGGAACAAATGTTGATACCAATATGGGATTGAACAAGGCCAGTCCCAATTTTGGTTGTTTAGGTGTTTTGTATACCACATTACCATAACTTGTCCTATGTATAATTATAGGAATCGACCTTTGTGTTAGAGTCCCTTGGATCTCTAAAGTCCACCAGTGTGAGAATACCTTGGCTTAGCCTAGCATATTCTCTTTGGAATCCTCTAATCCGGACCTATTCAAGGCATTCCATGGGGAAGCCTATGTTATTTAAAATCTTTTTCTTGAACGAAAAAATTCAAAAACATCCTAAAAATACTCTATACATATAAACCAATAGGAATAAGTGCACCTGTCTATATCCCATATGGATTTTAATTCCAATGGTCAATGGTTTCCCTCACATGTCTTATATGATGGTAAGGGTCCTCAGGGTTCTTAGTTATTTTCATTATCATGGTCATAAGGACCCCCCACCTATGGATGTTATTGTGGTATTCCCGGTCATGGGTAATTTGTCTATAACATTGTTATTCGCTAGTAGTCTGTATGACCTGTAGCCTCTATATCCAAGTGGGAAGGGTGAGGTTTGTATTGCATTCCCAGTTGACATGGAATACAACCCTCTTCTATGTCGATGAGACAAATATATGGAAATCCATCATGAATAAATCCCTTATCCTTCATTAATGTAGATTTCACTCATATTCCTCTTAGCGTCCTAGCAACTAGGTTAGAGAGTGGATGGGAACCAGAGTCTTCTCCTCCCTCTTATACCCTCAGACTCTCCCAAAATTACTCGATGAGAATATTTTTGTTTTTAATATATTCCTCTTCTACTTTTCATTTACTTTCATGCATGACTCACCCTGAATCATGTAGACATAGAGGTTACAAAAATTAATAGAATCCAAAATGTCATATTCATGTTTTGGTAGAGTAACTTCATTAAAATATTTCTATCAACTTTATTTAGTGATCCCCCAAAGGCATGGGAACTCATATACATGTATCCAAGCTTTGGGAGAATATTATTTTGTGGTTTCATAGATATTTTGATTCTTTTTATTTCTCATAATGATCACAAGTCATGTAATATTAGATAGTGAAGGTGGTCATGACACCCACATGATCCCAAAAAATTTTGGTCTTTATTTCAAGTGTAAACCCCAACCAAAAGGGAATCATCTATAGGAATAATCCAAAAAATCCATTCTACGGGATTTATATTTAGAAATCTTCAAAAAAAAATCACCAAACTCATTAATTGGCCTCCTCTATATGTTTATTACCAATGAATCCCTCCAAATCACCATGGATTGGGACATACATTAGGGAACATTTTTCATTAGTTTATTTTGATTTCATATAATATAATGACGGGTTTTAAATGAATTTTATACATTAATTTATTATAAAAACATTTTTATAATAAATAGAAATTTTTCTAAAAAATATAATTTCATTGTGTTTTTATAGACTTATTTTGAATTACGTTCATTCAATTTTCTGTTTTAATTTCTGAACGATTCATTTCATATTTTTAAATAGGATATATAAATTTAGCAAATAATTTCCTTTTATTCTCCGTCAATATCAATATTATCAATATTAATTTCACTTATAATGAAAAATAGTAAATCATGTCATTAAAAATAAACAGAAAATGATAAATACTAAAAAATTACCCTCATACTTTAATTAATATTATTCTATTATTCTATTTCTTCTATATTATTATGATATTAAGGTAACTATAATTTCATGTCCATTTAGTTGAGACAATGGACTTAATAATATTTTATTTAATAAAAAGTGACACATATCACACTCCAGTTTTTAATAGCTATAATATTTTTAATAATGGTTTCTATAGTGTATATGTTTTACTATAGATATTATCTAAAATTTGAAATATTAATTTTCATAATTAAAAATATATTTTATTTTTTATTGCTAAATATTTATCAAAATATCATAAAAACACTAAAGCGGTAATTTTTTAACTAATAGAAAAACAAAATAAATGATAGTAAAAGTATTAAATTTATTATAATATGTGATAAAAAATTATATTAACTGTGAATAATTTTTTTATCTATTAAAATAATTGGTTTTTATTATTTGTGGCATTTTGATATTATTTTATCCATTGAAATAAATAGTTCTCTAATTTTACATTATTGATATCTAATAATTGTTATTATTTTATTTAGTGATATAGAATTCATGAAAATCATAGGATCATAAATTTCTTTATTATATGGTTTATGATAAAATCAATGGATCATTTTCGGTACTTTTGACCATTTTTAGTAAATATATTCACCATCAGAGTGTGAACATATTTTTTTGTCATGGTTAGAGTGAAAGAGATTAACAAAGAGTTAAAACCAATATTCAAGGGTAGATATATAGTCATAACGTGTCAAAATATTATCATTTGAGTTTATTTATACCCATATAAATCCAATATTATATATAAATATTTTTTTATACATATGAAATTATAAATTAAAAAATGATATTTTAATACTTTTTGAAATTCTAAGAGTTCTTTTCCCCTAAATTATTGAAGGGTTCTACTTATTATCAATACAAATAGAATTAAACCCTTTCATTTTGGATGGTACATAATAATAGTAATAAAATATAATCCATATCATAATTATATATCAATTTCTTAGTTATAACACCTACCTTAGTGTTGTTAAGATGATAAGAAAAGGAGCTTGTTTGAAAAAGTGGTATCGTTTTTAATGAGGAATTTCTATTTAATTTCTTCTTACACCACATTAAAAACATTGTCACCCTAGATAAAATAATATTACCAAAAACTTATATAATCATAGATTTTATTACATTGATATAAAAATATATATCCATCTAATATTTCATCATATGTGAAATGAAAACATCGTTCATTTTTACAGTGGGGTACTGTGTTAAAAAGCAATGTAATTCATTTTCTATAACTATATCTCATTGAGGGATTATAATGATGGAATAAATATCTTTATATTATATTTTTGACACATTTTTCATAATTAAAAGATAATATATAATTTATCTTTTTGACTTTCCAATCATTGAAAAATTATATACCCATTCGTGTGTATATGTGGACTACCACCTATATGAAGTGAGGTAATCAATTTTTCATCAGTATATAACATGTATTATATATATAATTATATTTAAAAAAATGTTTTATAAATATTATATTTTTATTATTCATTTATAAATAAACAATACATAACATCAATCCATAGTGATCGTTGAAAAATGGGACTCTTAATCACGTGTACATACAATATACTATCTCCATGGATGTACCAATGTTCATTTGTCTAAAACATATTTAATTTAAATATTTAATAGTATAATTAAAAAATAAATATGATAATTATATAATTTCTTAATCTAGATATGATGTATTGATGATATCATTGAGAATAGTCAAAGCTACTAATGTTATTATGAACTTATGATGAAAATATCCTAAAAACATATGATGCCAAATTAAATAATTAAGAAACTGTTATAACATTGATATAATTGAATTAAATGGAATAAATAACAAGAAATAGTTTCTCAAGATCGTAAATAATTAATATAAGTTTATTATTTAGGAATATAATGAACATATGTGATGAGTCATGCTTAAGCTAAGGGACATCATCACAATTTCATCTCATTGCGAGAAATTTTGATGTTAGGCACCTATATTTATTTAAGAGGTGTTTATTCAAAACCTTAGATATGTTATTTTAGGATTAATAAAAATATAATTATATATAATATTTTTAAACAGTATTCTTTCTTAGGGATTATGATTCAGATTTTTCCAATGTGCTAATGGTATCTATTTTGAAAATTATCTTTTAAATTATATATTAAAACACACAATTTATATGCAATACATATTTTTAAAAACTATTTTGTAAATTGTTCTTAGAATTATGATTTGGTATTTAAATTCATTTTTAGGAATGTATAAATTTTTCAAAAACATTTTGAAAGAACTCTTTTGTTTGTTTTGAAAATGAGGTGCTTAATAAATTTACGGAAAAATTATAAAGTGATGTTATTTGTCTTATATGGAATGAGCAGATCTACCTACGATCATGACTAATATTTTTTAAAGATTAATAATATATTTTAAAAAGTTATTTTTAAGAGATTTATTTATACATATTTTTTTGGGGTTTTTATAACAAATTTTTAAATAGAAAGGGTATTTCTTAGAAGAAATGTTCTAGTGTAACTTCCAAATTCATTTTTCATCTATGATGAAATCCTTTTTTTATTTAGATTCATTTAAAATATTACAGACTTTACCCATAGAATGATGTCCCATTTTTCTTATTATAATGTAATAAAACAAATTTAATAAAAAATATATATTTCAATATCTGAAAATATTCTCTTATGGGTGAAAATAATAGTTTGTTGATATAAACTGAAAGATTTTTTGTTCTTTCGACTATGTAATATTTCATTGGAATATTTTTTAATGATTTTTTGTTCCATAAAAAATAATTGATAAGTGGTTCGGTTATATAACAAGAACAAGGGGATTCATTATTAACCAAGTATTTGTGGTTGTGTTATTATCTCATGATGGGTGGTTACATTATTGACTAAGGGTGAGTGGCACTATGATATCCCTCTAATGTACTAGATACTCTGTATATGGATATTAATAGTCTTGGTTATCTATTTTATTATATTGAGACATAATATGATGTCCAATGTTACAAAAAATACATTTATTTATTATTTCTAATTATGTTTCAAGGAAATCATCTGATTTTCCAAAGTTATGATAACGAGTATTTTAAAAATTTGATTACATTTTCCAGAAAAAAAGAGTTTCTTTAAGAAACTATATTTCATAGGTTTTCCAATTTTTTACTAGAATAATTGATTAATTTTCATTTTTCCCATACTGATATTGTTATGATCATCAAATATTTTCAACTTTTTTAATAGGATATATTGATAGAGGTATGAAATAAATATTTCAAGATGTATTTCTTAATGAATTCGCATGAAATTGAATCATAGATTTTTAACGCATTATATTGTGTATAAAATGATACTTAATATATGCATGAACGTTATAATAAATGAATTTGATATGTATCATTTATGAACTGTTTCAAAAAATATATAAATTTAAAATATTATTAAGAAACAAAAAATATATTTAGATTAAAATATGTATAATTAATAATGTTTATGGTTGGGTTATTATTGTTGGTTTGAGTTTAGATTTTATAAAACATTATATATTAAGATATTTTCATGTGGTTTTATCTTAATAGTTATTAACACCATCAAGTTTATATAGTTTTATGGTTGGTTATATGTTTAGTATCATAAAAAAAATTTCTTTTTGATTTATGTGATTAATTTTGATGTAAATAATTATATTTGTGGAGATCAAATATATAATGGTAAACGAATTAGATATAAATGATTTTAAGGATAAAATATTATATATTATCAATGGGAATTTTATTTACAAGTACCATTTTATTTTTAACATGAATGAATTATTTTCTTTTTTTAATTATATTCTTTTATATAGTATAATGACCATTTATGAAGATGGATGGAAATAGATATTTTAAATTTTTTTTACCCCTTCAGGAATATTTTTTTATAATTATTTTTTCTAATTATTTTCAAATGACTTAGATATCTTTATGAGTTCTGCAAACACTATTAAAAAACATCTTTACATATCCCACACTTTTTTATTATGTCCAAAATTTTTATTTATAATTATAAATTATTTATTTTATTTATGTTTATAAATTATAAAAACTTTATAGAGAAGCTAAATTATTCAATGGAAAAGAGTATTTACTTCTTGGATGTCATACATAATTTCATAATGTTAAAGGATCATTAGGAATATCATAATGTTTCAATTTATATTATAAAATATTTTTTTATGATCTAATTCTTAAGCATATTTTGTGGGTAATTATAAATAGTATGTAAATATTTCATAATATATATTTATAAGAATAAAGTATTAAATAATAATATAATGAATACTAATTAAAGGATTAGGGATGAATTTATGTATATATTTTTCATTATTATGATATAGTTTTATTTTACATTTATTAGGAATTTTGAAACCACTATTGATTGTTAAAATGAACGTTTTTAATTATTTGGACACATATGATAGATCAAAACAACACCTTTGAAATGTGGTGTAAAAAATGTAATAATTTTTGGGAGACATTTAATTATTTTTTATAATTGTTTCATGTACATGTACATATAATGTTTAACATATAATTTTTATTTTCAAGCTGAATACCTAAAAATTTTATAGACCCAATTTTAATGTCATTAATATAATTTATGGTTTATAATCATTATAATGTTTTGTTAATTATGGGGCATTTAATTTTTACATATATAAGGTAAAATTTATGAGATACCCTTTGAGGTTAAAAAATAGTATTTGATGTTATGAATGTTATTTTAAGGATGGTCACAATGTTTTTGGGAATGATGTATAAATAATATTAATATAGTTTTCATAAATTTAAATATGATAAGTTAGGTGACGACGCATCATATGTAGAATGTTACAAAGGATTAAACCCACTACCAATGGGTGATAAGGGTGCATCACCTAGCACTAGACTAAGTGATTTACCTGTTAGTATTAATGTTTTTCATTATTTTGATGATATGTGAGATAATGGTTAATTTAATTTTAGGATCGTATCTTTCATTGTATTGATTACCATGGGATTGGAAGATTCATTAGTGGTTTTTTAATATTGTTATTTCATATGAATATCACTATTTTGGGATCTCTATATGGTACTATGGGATATTATTTGAGGAAAGAAGGTTAAATTTCCTTTTGAAAAAACATACGTTTTTTGGGTGAAATTATGTTGATTCTTTTATTTATGAAATGATTAACATAACATGGAAAATATATATAAGTACTGAAAATTAATCATAACATATTATAATGTTCTTCGACTGGGATTCACAATCCTAAAAATTTCGAGGATATTTTTATTTTACAGTTTTAGATAAATATGAAAAACTCATACAATGTAAAGCCATAACATAATATATGAATCTTATGCCCAGTATCAATTTTTTAACAAAGGAAGCATAAAAAGTTTATAAAATGGTTTATCTTTTTGATAAATAGACACATTTTTAAAATTTGATCTTATCCTTGTCCCTAATCTTCCATAAACCCTATGAAAAATAGTTTCAAATGTGAGATGAGAACAAAAAGATCAGTAATGGTAAAAATGAAGAAAATTGTCAGTCTAGTGAAAACATGACGACCAATGAATATTTATTCTTAAAAGCATACGTGTTTACACCAAAATTGGGATTATCATTATTTTAATAAAAATTATATTTAGTATATCTTTCTAAATTTAAGATTTTCATGAAAACACATAAGTCAATATAGAAAAATAAATTCAGTTTTGTAGGACATCATCATCATAAACCCCTTCAAAAAACCAGAATATAACATATGAAAATATAAATAACTGTACATATTACTTCTAATATAATTTTCAAGAGAACACAATCATTACCCAATGCCTTACAATGTTATCTTGGCACACCCATCATATAAGATATTACAAGATCCCCAAGTTTAATCTGAAAACTCCAATTGTAAATAAATTTCAATGAAAAAAATCATGAATAAAATAATTGAATAGTCTTTTAAACCCATTTGTAAAATATTTTTTAATATCAACAATATAAAATCCACATACATGAAAATGAAATCATTTTTGATAAATAAAATTAAAGAAATAAAATAAAAAACTAAATATTTAAATCATTATAAATTTTGTAAAATTTATTTCTTTCATATATCTAATAAATGATTTTTTTGATTTCTTTATAAAATGTGTTAAAAGTGGAAAATTAAAAGGTTGTTTTTAAAAAAGAAACACCCTTTCATAAAACCATAAAATATCTATATTTGAAAATTTTGAGAGAAATTAGAAAAAAAAATTATAAAAAAAATTATTCCTATAAAAATAAATTTATAAATGTTTTTAAATAATATTGTCATGAATGAGAATGATTCAGAAAATAAATATTTATAACATTTAAACTGATATTTTTACATAAACATTTCCTTACCTTAAGTGAGTCTAAACAACTACTTCATTATAATCCTGCATAAAATATTAAGGACAGTTATTTTCTTTCTCAAGGAAATTTTTGAGGTTTATTATTACTTTTATTCCCTTTATTACCATGTTCTAACAATTACTTTATTATTTATGTTCACATTAGATACCTTAATTATTTTTTGTACATAAGCCCAAAAAATGATTCGATATGATGTATATAGACATTGTGTACATTATTCTATCATATAAATAATAATATTATTGACAAAATTATAATTTTTTATACCTCATTCATATTTTCAAATCCATCCAATATGTACATATATTAAAAATGATCTACATTACATTCAAGGAGACTATAGGTCGTATGTATGCATGTGTAACATTTCTATTTTTTCAAAGATCATTATGAAAGAAAAGATAATTTTATATATACTATCTATAAGGATAATAACATCATATAAATAATATTCATTCTCAAAATATAATTAGATATATTCTTCATGTGATGTGTTGATGAAAACAAATCACATCGCCTTATGGAAGTGTTAACTCATAAGTATCCACGATCAAAGTATTCATTTCTATGTGTGTAGAAAAGAAATAAATTAAGGTATATATTATAATTTAAGAATGATATATATTTCTTGAATATAATATATAAGGATTAATCTCATCATAATAATAGTTATTGAGAGGCAATGATGCAAAACGAATTTTATCAGTTTATGAGGAGGTTATCTTCCATACAAATGGATGATAAATTATTTTCCCATTTGATACATATGAAGATGTATTTTACTGATTATATTAATATAAATAATTCTCATTATATTTATTGTGTTTTATTTATTATTTCTTCATATTGGAATGACATTTTATAGAAGTTGAAGAAGAAAGAAAATAGAAACACTTAATTTAGAAAGGTGTCACTTCTTTATAATTCATTCTTTCATTATCACTTTATGACCACTAAGGATGGTGTCATAAAAAATGTAAAACACCAATAATATGGATAAGTATTATAGGATGTTTTTTTGGAATTGTATTTATGTTGACAAATCGGTTTAATGTGTAAAAAATTGAGAAGAACAGGTTCCCTTTTATAAAAGAGTGGAGGGGCCCTCGTGGATTTTCTAAGAATATTAAATTATTATAATTTAATTCGAAATTAAAAATATATATTAATTTATAAATTTAGAATATAATATGATAATGGGTATAAATACCTAATTAATATAATAATCAGATAGACTGTTATTAGTATTATACACTTCTCTTATGGTTTTAACCCTTATTTATGTCCTTTAATTATTACTATGAAATAATAAACTTTTACTATTTGAATGTCAATATTGTTACTATAATTTTTAAAAATAACAAAAATTAAACCATGGATAAAGTTTAAATAGTATCCCTTTCCTATTGTTGGATTTATGATTATTTATAAAATTTATATCATTTAATAAAATTGTATTTATTTTAAAATATAATTAATGTTAATGTTGATACTATTCGATAAATTGATATTAAAAAATATAAAAAAATAAGACAACATCAAATAAAAATGTAAATAAATATAAAATATATTAAATCCGTCTAAAAATTTCATATAATAAAATAATTATATATTGTATTTTATATTAATATTTTTTATAATATTTGTTTTATTTTTCCATTAATTGATTAAATACAAAATTAGTGTTGTGTCAGCATTTATGGTAGTTATATTATCACATAACATTATAAATAAATTAACAGGATTAATATAAATGTTATATATTTAAAATTATTATTATTTAAATATATATTTAGGTTTAACCAATGTTAAAAATAGTATTGTTGTTAAAAATATGAGTATAGAATCATTGGAGTTTCAAGAAATGGAATATTATGAATTTCTTAATATAATTCAAATGGATCCAAAAGGATATAAAGGTGATCCTTTGATGATATTTATTTAATGTAACACATCCAATAAAATAGATGATGTTTCAGTGTCATTTTATTGCCCTTATAATTGTTTTTTTATTCTCTTAATTACTCGACTTTCCCTTTTCCATGGTAACCGAAAATTTTAATATCACTATACATATTGGAAAAAAAATTGTGGGGGGAATATTTACATAATTTGGAAATCTAGAATCATAATATTTCACCTATTATTTAAAATTCCAAAAACATATGAATAATTTTTTATTTTTACATTTAAATAGAAAAAGGTATCCAAAAATATTTATTATTAAAAATTAAAATTTTAAAATATAAAGAAAATTAATACTAAATTCATTTATAAAATTCATTTGAAAAACAAAAAATGGTTTATGTGAAATAAAAAAAAATTAAATTATAATTATTTTCTAAAACATGATTCTAATTATTAAATACATTAAAAGAAAATACATTTTTCAATAAAATCATAATTTTTTCTATTAATTAAAAACAAAAACCTTCAATAAAATTATAAAAATTTCATTATTGGAAAATAATTATATTATCATAAAAAAAGATGTTTATTCTATCAAATTTTTTTTCTAAAAAATCAAAAAATATTTAAAATTTTTATATAAAAGGGAAAAAAATATTTTTTAGTGAAACTATATTTAAGGAATAAAGTGACTTTACTAAAAATTGTTTGAATATATTATAAGAACATAATAAATCATCTTTATGAAGTTTTAAGTTTATATTTATTTCAAAAATATGTTATTTCCATCTATTCCCTCCAATATGATTGTTTAGTTGTAGTAGACACATTAAAATATGAATTTTTACTAATACAATTATTATTGAATTGGCATATATTGCACGCTATCGAACATAGTCAATCGTTTTGAAAAATTAGGATATTACATTACCCCCCTTCTTATATTATATCCTGTATATTTTGAATTTGGTCTCAGTAACCAAGGCTTTAAATTTTGAAGATACATTTATTGAAATCACACATTGTTAAAATGAATAATAAATCATCCATTTCAAAATAGACAACGGAAAGTACAATGAAAACCATAGATAACACATATTGGGCTTCCATGTAGTAAAATAAAGACATATAAGAGAAAAAAATAAATACCATGTTATGATGGATTATGATAGATAACATGTTAATTATAATGCTATGTATCACAAAAAATTATATTTTTAATGGGTTAAAATTCCATTGATTTCCCAAAAATAAAATTAAATGTATAAAATTTTTATTTAAAATTTATTTTCATAGATTATAGAAATTCATTTCCATATATTCTGAGAAAATATGTAGATTTACATGCTTTAATATAATAATTTCATCATTTCATAAATTCCAACCAAAAACACATCTTCTTATATGAATGATGACAATAATGCTGATTTTCTCTTTCCTATAGTAAAAGAATCATCTTAATGTCTTCAGGTATTAACAGACCCATAATTTTTAGTACAAGATAAAATTATTCCAAAAAATAAATAAACCATTATATGATGAATGACTAGTAAAATTTACAAAATTAAATAGTGATAAAAAATATTTATCCTCAAAATTCAATAAAAATATTATAGTAAAATATTTACACACTAAAATAAAATGGATTTGATAACATAATCTTATTAGATAAATTTGATCATTTATATCCAAAAATAACATCAATATCTCTTAATGTGTCATATGAAAAAGTGATTTCCATAATAATATTCAAGATATAAAATCTATTTTCATAAATAACATGAATCACCATAAATTGAAAACAATATAATATATTATTATAAAATATAACTTAAAAATTATTTTTCAAATAAAATTACACCATATTCTTTTTAAAATAATAATACAGTATTCCAAAAATAGTGAATGTCATCCATAATAAAATTAACCACATAATAGCCAAATAAAATTCCAAACCCATGGTAATATATTTAAAGAAACTTATATTCTAAAAATGAATATTACCTTTATCCATCTGATAGATGAAATAAATATCTTACTAACTAAGTCGTCATGTAGTCCAGTGGTAAGTGATGCATGCTTGTCATGCTTCGGTTGTGGGTTCAATGCTTTTAGCCTTGCTAGAATTTATAGGTCGTCAATCATTTAAAAGGATTTCAGTTTTATAAAACAATATTAAAATAATCCTTATAAAATTTCATAAATTTGAGAAACAAATTAAAAAATAATCTTAATATGTTTTATCATAAAATTTTTCCTCATGCATTTAATTTTTGACATCCGGAAGTTTAATAACATATAATTGTGTTGATAATAAATGACTCTTAAAACACTATTAGTCACCTTCAAATATTATTACAAAAAGGAAAAAATGATAATTTAATATACTGAACCTAAGATAACCCTAAAATATATAAACCAATGATTATATCAATAACCCTTATAAAAATATCAAAATCCTAAAATATGTTTAAAACATCCTCAGATACCAGCTATAAAAACATGATATAAAACATTACATATTATAGTTTTGTCAACATAATTTCAAATTACAAAAATAAAAAGTAGTCTTTTACTTTAGATTTTCTTTAAATACGAATAAAACTCTTACAAATAAAACCCAAAAATTATAATTGGGCACTTATAATCAGTATCCATTTTCTCATTGATAACATCATTTTACCATCTCTTCCTTAAACCATGTGGATTTTTTTAAAAATATGAGTAGAATAAAAATCATAGTTAGGGGCATATAATGAAGTCAACAATTACTCTAGTAAAAACAATAAAAGCAGATGAGGACCCGTTTTTATAAATAAAATCATTTTACCGCAAAATGGAATAATAATTGTTTTAAATCAAATTATATTTAGTTTAACTTTTAAAATCAATGATTTTCATGAAAACATATAAGTTATCATAGAAATATCATATAGGTTACTTTGGAAATCATCATAAATACCTTACAAATCACTAAAAATAATCCCTATAAAAGGGAATAACTATACGAATAACTTAAAATATAATTTTACTGAGAACAAATTCATTACCCGATGCATTTGAGTGTTATCACGACACAACCATCATATAATATATAATTAGATCACCCATTACATTCTAGATTCACCCATCATAAATAATTTCTAGGGGAAAATAATTAATGAAAAACCTGAAAACTATATGATCACCATCGGTAAAATACTTTTGTATATAAAAAGACAATTTTCTCAAAAAAATAACTTTTAAAATATAAAACCCACAACCTTAAAAATGAAACTGTTTTCATTGAGAAGAACTGTGATTCTATAAAAGTGAATCATAAAATAATTAAATCGTTATGTAGGTTATTAATTTTTTTCTTTACCTATACGAAAAAAATTATTCCTTTTTATCCTTTGTAAAAAAATATATGGAGGAATTCTAAAATAATTTTTTTAAAATAATGTCTGTTATATTAACCTAAAAAAACACCTTTTACAGATCATTTGAGAGAATTTCAAAACTCCAAAATATAAAAAATTATGTCCACATAGATATATTTATAATTTTCTTATGAAATATGGAAATTGAGGGGAATGATTTAAAAAATTAATCCTAGAAAATTTAATATATGATTTTTCATTAAAACATCCATTATATTGAGTCTCACTCATCATGTATAATATATATCATTCAGAATAATAAAAAAGGGTTATTATTTACTTTCATTATAAATATTTTAATTTTTTTTATACCATTTAACTCACTTATTAACATGTTATAAAAATTACATAATTTTTTAAATTCAAATCAGTTGCTTTGATGATAATTGGTAGTTAGGTCCAAAATAAATCATTAAGACATTTAAAGTAAAATTGATCATGATACCATCATATGTAGAATAATATTTATGAAAAAAATATCACTTTTATACATAAATTATACATTTACATCAATCCATTAAATATTCATATGAAAAATAAACAATGTTACAATCATAAGGACGATAGACCGTACATATAAATGAGTAACATTTTCATTTTTTATGACTGTTATGGAAATAAGGAATGTATAATTTTATCATTAAATAATGGTAATAATATCATGAATATCATATTAATTCAATATATATATATATATATATTTCTTTAAAATAAATTGGTGATATAAATGAATCACATCACTTTATAGAGGTGTTAATTCTCACATATTCATGAACAATGTTAACATTTTAAAATGAATTGAAATATTAGAATATAAATAATATATTCCATGTTTTTAATGATAAATATTTCCTGAATATAATATATAAGAATTAATTCCATCATTGTAACCATTATTGACAGATCAAAAAAAAATTATTCGGTCTGTGTGGAACTTGTCTACTATAGACATGAATGATAACTTCATTTCCCATTGTATATAATTGGATATGGATTTAGGAGATGATAATAAAATTATCATAGAAATATATTAAGGATAATGGATTTATTATTTAATCATGGTTTAAGATGATTTGATAGAGGTGGTAGAAGAAATAGAAAAGAATCAATTAATTTAAAACTATACCAATTCTTTAGAAATCCATTATTACATAACAACATAAGAAAAATAAGTTTGATGTTATAAACACATAAATACTACAAGAATTTATATAAGGATTATATAAAGGGACCTTTGAGTGATTTTACGAATGAATTTTTGTGTGTGTGTGATGTAATGGGAATAAGAGGACCCCTTTTATATGAGATGGGAGGGGCACTCTTGGAATTTCTCAAATTATTAAATTTATATAATATAATTTCCTTGAAAAAATGTATCCAAATATATAAATTTAAAATATAATATAATTATGGGAATTAATAAATTCATCCAGTAAAAAAAAAGACATGTTTGGACTGAATTTATACCCTTATCTTTTGGTTTTAACACTTTTTTAGCCTCGTTCATTATTACTATAACAACATTGATTTTTTCACTTGGATGATTAATATTGTTAGTATAAAATGAAAAAAAAAGAATAGAAAATAAATAATTTATTACATATTAATGTTTATACTATTCATTTGGTAGAAACTATGAATTTTTAGTAATTCTGTAATATTTAATTAAATATTATTTAAATTAAAATATCATTAATTAAAATTTTTGCAATATTTATTATATGAAAAATTTAAAATAACAAAGCAATAAAATGAAATTGATTTTTTTTAATTTAACTAAAATATAAAGTTTATAAATAATATTTTTCTATTTCAATATTTATCAAACATTATATAAAATTTAATATTTTTAATATCATTTATTTTATTTTATCTTTTTATTGAATAATTGTTGCATCATCATTGTGTTGAAAATTAATGTAATTATTTAATACCTAAGAATTAAATACAAATTTCAAAAAATTTAAATAATTGTTGTATCTTTAAATTTACTATTTATAGTCAAATGTATCGTCTGTATATATATATATATATATTAAAAAATGAATAGTTATTAAAATATGAGAATTACTTCTTTAACGTTCTGTTACGTAAAACATTATTTGTATCATAATATAATGTAAGTTGATCCAAAAGGTTATAATTTAGATCATTAAAATAATTATGGTCTAAAATGACTTATCCTATAAAATTTGGGCATGTTTATGTATGATTTTTTTGTCCTTTTCATTTAATTTATTACTATTAATTGCCCAATTTACCATTTACCAGGGTAACAATAATTTCTAATGATACTCTACATATTGAAAAATAAATATTAAGTATATATTTATTTTATTTAGACATTGGGAATAATAAAATGGATTTCATTTTTTGGAATTCAAAATATACCATTTTCAAAATTTAATTTAAATTTAATTTGGAAAAAATAAAATTAATAACTGTTTTTAGAAAAATCAAATTTTAAAATTGAAAATGTTTTTATAAAAAATTTATGTATAAAATCCATTAAATAACATAATTGGATTTCTTAAAATCAATCTAAAAAAATAAATTTTAAATATAATACAAATAATTATTTTAATTAGTAAATAATTTAAAAAAGAATAAAATTTTCAATAATATTAGTATTTTAACTAATCGTTAAAAAATCCAACTCCTTAGAGAATTATAAAAAATTAATATTTTTGATATTTTTATCTTTAATTTATGATATTGAAGTAATTTTTATAAAACATATTTTCTTAAACCGAAAAAATCATTATATTGTTTATTGAAAATAAAAAAAAATAATTCATCAAAAAATTGTATTGGAATAATAAAAGAAAAGTACTAAAAAATGTGTGATCCAATTTTTAAAACATAACAAAACCTTAATATTGAATCCCTACATAATATTTATTTCAAATGTTTGTTATTATTAATAGTTCCTTACATTTTAATATCTTGGTAATAATAGAATCATTTGAATAGTAATATTTTGTTGTTTTATTAAGATTGATATAGCGTATCATGTCTTTTATCATACAGTGTGTTCCATTTTAAAAGCATACGATGTTGAATTATATGATTAGGGTGTTCACATTTAGTTATGAGACTATGGTTCATTAGTGTGATTTTAGAATAAATTCAAAATTTATCTCAAAAGGTAATGTGATCAACATATATTTTTTGGGGTTTAAATATTAGTGTTGATTTTTTTAGGAAATTTATGGATAGTTATTTATTAAATAATCTATATTGAAAATTGATTATTACTGTTGAATTTTTCATAAATAAAGTAATTTAAATCATTATTAGTTTTAATCATTTTTACATTATCCTACCTTTAGTTATTGTTTTGGTCACTATATAATTATTGGTGTAACGTTTTATTATTATATAATGGGTTTTGTGAAACCTTAAATAATTATTCTAGGTATTTAAATAAGAAATAAATAATCATGAATATTCATCATTTAGAGAAAATGATGAGATTCTTCTGGTAATTGATTAAATGAATAAATTATTCTTATAGTGTATGAAAATTTACTCATGTTTATAGTTCATTAAAAGAAATAATTCATTAAGTAAAATATTTCGAAAATAATTATCAGTTTACTTATCATGCCGTGAAATAAATGACAACTAAACCCATCACAGTTTTATAATTCTATGATGTTTAACATTCCCATAACCATATTCTCTATCACTATCTATCATTGTGAGTTAGTTTTCTCTTCCATGTCTATGTTTTCAACTTCAACTTGTCTTTTTCTACATAGAAACCTTTTGTTTGTTATTCTAGATGATCAATGTACTTCCCATTCTCTCTTTCCAATAGAATGTTTTTTTAAAACTTTTTACGATATATCATTTCTACAAAAGAATATTGATAATTTAATCTCTAGTTACTGATATAGATATCAAATTAAAATAATTAAATTATCTACATGGGAATGAACTCAAAATCCCTATAAATAAAAATACATGACTATGTTTAGTAATATACATGATATGTAGCAGCGAACTAATCCCGAAAATGTAATATTGTTATTTATGTGTGACCATTATAACATATAAGTTAAATTAGTTGGAATTAATATTATTAACTGAATTAAGAATAAGATAAAGATAATTATTAATACAACTATATAAATTAATTATTATAAAATAATAAGTTTTGTTTAGTAAATTCAATATAGTCTTCTAAAAATGACTCTTCATAAATAAATTAATTTCTTTCTTAGGGGTAATTATTATTTATTTAAGTATTTCAGTAAAAATATTATTGTAAAAAATAATTTTATATTTTATATTTTCTTGTAAAAATTATTTTATAATTTTTTATTGTAAATTATCTATAAAAATTTATTATTTAATGAATTATATAATTTATTGATTTTTTTCAAGAAATAGTTTCTATTTTAAAGAATATAAATTGATAGAATTATATTTTTTATTAGTTATAAAATTTAATTTGTTCATGTTTAATAAAATATATTTAATTTTGGGTTTTTAAAATAATTTCAAAATAGGATTTAGTATAAAAATATTTTTATATTTAAAATGATTTTTTCCAAAAAAAACCTAGTTTTCATCGCATTTTCACTATTTATTTTAAAGATAAATTCATCTTAATTTCAGTATTATATTTTTTAAAATTGAATAGATATTTTTATTATGGATGTAAAATAATATTTAATTATTCCCATATTTTTTTAAAATGAATAATAATCTTATTAACATTTGTTACCACGGTAAAGTGTAAATCATGTAATCAAAGATAAAAATTAAATAATGAGGACAGTAAAATTACAAAAAACATTCCTTAATATTATTTTATGATTTAATTTCTCCCATGAAAATCCAATATTTTATTATGTGAAATTTTCTTCCCATTTGGATGGTATAATGATCATTATAATATTTTATTCAAAGAAAAGCCATAAATTTCAGACATTTATTTTTAATAAATATAAAGTTTTTAATATAGGGTTATCATGAGGATATGTTAAAAGATTCATATTAGTTTCAATGATTTAACATTTTTCTTCATCATGGTAATTGTTTTTAGTGTTTTGAAGAAATAATTACAATTAATTCTTACACAACATTGATGAAATAATTATTTAACTATTGTAAAAAATAAAATAAATGATATAAAAAATATTTCAAGTTTTATAATATGTAATGAATAATATGAAAAATGAATTTCATAGAATAAAATGATATTTTGGGGATGTGTTAAAATAATTTATTAAAATTTCATGTATCATATTCTTATTATTATAGTTATTGTAATGAATAGTTCCAAAAGTGAATATGATTGATATTTTTTAATATATAATAATTTTATAAATGAACTAAAATTCTAAAAAAGGATTATTTTGACTAAATGAATATTATATTTCTTATTATATCACCCATGTACAATTAATGGATCTACTGTCAATTTATAGTAACTATTATGACTATTAATGTGTTAAAATCATTATTGTCTTGGTAAGGGTGAAGGGGGATTATGCCGGGTTTCTGAAAAACGATAATTGTAGAAATTTTTTCCAAATATGTCAAATAAATTTTGAATTATATTATTTCACCTCAACCTCATTCTAAATTTGAATTAAATTTTATTTGATCCAATTTTAAATTAAAATTAATTTATATTAAATAAATATCCAAATAAATTCCATGAGTTCCCCTCCCCTCTATTATAAAATGGAACATCTTCTCCTTAGTTATTTTCACATTAAACCCCATTTTTTGACATATAACATCACAATACAATTATTAGAATACCTAAACAAATTATTAATTTCATTTTGAGGCACAATATTGGCCTTATTATTTTTAAGGTTTTAAGAAAAGGAAGATTCACATAAAAAGACGTATTTGTTTAATGAAGTGTTTATGTTTTTTATTCTCACATCCCTTAAAAATCTTATTAAACCATGATAAAATAATAAAATCATATTAATATATATATATTAATTAGTTATTATATTTATATAATAAATTATATCCTTCTACTCTTCCTACAATTGGGGAACAAAAACATCATTAAAGTGTATATTAGACTACTGCATCATAAAATCATGTTATTAGTATTCATTCACCATCCCTCATGGATATATTATAATAATGTTATTAATATTAATATATTATATTCATGAAATTAATGAAATTAATAAATTTTAATGTATCATTTTCCGTCGTACCTTTCTATTCTCAAAGAATGATAATGTCATTTTTTTGTATGTGTGGATTACCTCAACCACAAAGAGACGTGATTAATTTTTAATCATCACATGATAAAGAATATATTTAAGTATATTTAATAAATAAATACTAAATCTAGGATGTAATTGTAATTTTTGAAATATAAAATAATGAATAACTTTTTATCATAATGATCGTTAAAAAATATAAATGGAAATGACATGTCTTTATAGCATTATGTCTCTATTTTTGTACTGTAATTAATTTTTTATATTAATATTTAATAGTTTTATTTAATATTATATTTGTTTTATATAAATTTTAATAATTTCATTAATCTTATTCTAGTTATCATGGCATAATGATTTATCTAACAATATTTAACATACCAACATTGTTTAGGAATTATGAACTGAATATCATCAAAACATGTGATGTAAACATAAATACATAAATAATTTTTATAATTTATAAACATGTGATATAAAATAAATAATAAAAATAAAAATATATCTCTATAATTTGAACAATTAACACAATAAAATTATTCAAGAACATAAATAATGTATGTGATGTGTCTGACTCTATGTAATTGTCATCAATATAATTTCTATTTCAAATGAAATATTTTGATATTATGCACAAATATTTTTTAATGAGGTGTATATACTTATCATTCGATGTTTAATATCATGAATTTTACTATTATCATGATATTTAATGTTTTTTGGTTGTTATTATTTCATAGGGATTTTGATTCTATTGTTTTTAATGTACTAAAGAGCCCTCTTCAAAAAATAATCTTTTAAATTTTCCAATAAAAATAAAATTTTCCTCATTTTCTATATTTTCAAAAAAGGACATTGAAAAATAATTTAATATTCATCTATTATTGTTTAATGTAATTATTACCTATGTTTTACTTTTTTACAATCTTTTTTTAGTGAAAAATTATCTACTTTATCTATGTGTGTTACTTTATAAATTTTTTTGAAAAATTATATAATGAATGTTTTTTAACTTATCTACCACGATCGACATTTACCACTATCATTAGTTTTTTTTATTCCACAACAAGATTAATATGTTACTTTCAAAATAATTCCTTTCATTTATTTTATTATTGTTTATTAATAATAAGTTACATATTAATTGAATGGATAACTCCAAATGAAATGTTCCATATAGTCATTAAAAATAATTTTAATTCAAAGATATAATTATTTTATTTTACTTCTTGTCATATTTATTTACCATAATCTTTGATTTCCTTAAATAAAAACTAATATTCTTTTTTATATGTTATTTTTATTGAAGGCTATGTTTTTAATCGATATGGATAATTAAATATTGAAAAATGTTCTCTTATGCATGAAGTGAATATTTTATATGGAAAAAACCTTTTTACATGGTTTTGACAATGTTATGTTTTATAGCCATCGTTTCATATGATGGTGTGTTCTCTAATAATAAATAGATGTTTTGTATAGTTATAAATACAAAATATATTTTTACATTATTAACCATGTGAGGGTGGTTATATTATTTACAAATGAAGGGTGGTCACATTATTAACTAAGGACAGTTTGGTCTGTGATTGCCTTCCAATGCATTGGGTGATCCAATGAGGGAATTGGACCATATTTATTGTTAAATATGTAATATTTATATTAAATGATGTCTCATTTCATATATTTATCACCTATATTATTTCTAATTTGTTTTTAGAAATAGTATTATTTTCAAATGATAATATTATGATAATTTTTTAAAAAGATCATTGCATTTTCTTAGTTAAAATATATCTTTTATAAAAATGGGGTTTTCCTGGGAATTTCTTCTTTTCACTTTACTAAAAATTTTATTCTTATTTAGGTCCATTACAAAACTTATTGTGTCAGTACCATGTTTTTAAAATGTTTTCCATGGTGTATAATGGTGGGTATGAGAATAGAATATATAAAAATTAAATTTTGATAAATTTTCCTGAAAAGAAACCATATATTATTTTAAAAACAATATATACAAAAACAATATACTCGATATAAGTTTCAATATATAAAATATATTTTTGATATGTAGATATTTTGGCATACCTATCTAAAACACGAAAATAAAAATACTTTTGTGAAAATAATGCTTTTTCTAGTTAAAAATAAATAGAACATATAATTTTTATGCAAGGGTTCTCAAAAGGAATTTATATTATAATCAATTTGACCATAAAAAAACATAATTTTTAAAAAGAACATTCATATAGAACTAGAATGAAACAAAAATGTAAGACTATTATTTTTTTAAAAAAATTTACCTTGACTTTTCAATTATTTTAACATGCATTATGTCATTATAGTTTATGTGTTTAAGGTAACTATATAATAAATAAAAATTATAAAATAACGTTACATAATAAAAATAATTTCTTTATAATAAAAAAACTTCAGAATTTTATCACCAATTATTTTTATTCATATAATAACATATAAACTATAAATTTAGGAAGGACTGTGTAATTTTCTATGTGTTTACATAATGTATTATATAGGTAATTTTCATGTATAATGTCCCAATTAGTAAAATAATATCATGTATAATATGATAAATTATTAAACATATTCATACCAAAATAATTAATATGATAAGTTGTTTCATTATAACTTAGTTGTATCCACTCTTAACCTGATTTATCATTTAACCATAGTGATTTATTTTTATTATATCTATTCATTATAAAAAACATTAATTTCATATATTATTTAATATTAATTATAATGATTTTAAATTTGGAATCCATTTTTTCAATTTAAATACAAATAATTCAAATAATTTAATTTAATAATGATATGGCATAATGTGTCAAAAAATGGGTTTTCATGAATTTTATTTTTTTTAATATACGATAATTTAACTATTCTTAATTTGTGGTAATTTTAATTAATTGAAATAAAGATGAATTATACAGTAATTATTTTCGTAATAATGTGTTTTAAGTCTAAAAATAAACTTCTTTGAAAATATGATACAAATATGGATCAAATATAATTAATTATATTAAATATATAAACATAATACTTATTGTCATTCAAAATTAAATATAATGAATAAATGGTATTTTAATTTATTTAATTTATGGAAAATAGTTGTCGTTGTTTTAAAATGTTATGTTTCACAACTAACAAAAAAATAACTATTTTTTAAAAAATTAAAAAACCTCAAACTAAAGTAATTCTAAAATTCTCATTTTAATAACTATGTTCATAAAATATAATAAAATTTCAAGAAAATTAGAACTTAGTAATATTAGTATTTAAAAAAATCAATAAAATATTATGAATAATATATTTTCAAATCACAAAATGATATAAATGAAAATTAAGTCCTTATTTACCAATATATTTTCTTCATCTAAAATATTTATAAACAATTATACAAATGTGATCATTACTATTCATAATACAAATTTTTAATATTTTGATTATAATATCCATATTTATAATATATATCATGGTTCATCTCAGCTCGTTCTTGCTTGTCATATATGCTATCAAGCATTGTCTTCTTTTTTTTTGATATTCTTTGGTTTAAAATTATTTTTAACTTCAATAAACCACATTTTTATAATTTTAAATTTGGTTAGAAATTATTTGTTTGACATTTTAAAATTATTTGATTGAAAAATAATTTCATAAAAACATTAATAAAACACCCTCTTAAAAGTGTGAATATGAAATATAAAATTCTTTTTAGAAAAAACAGTTATTCCAAATAGGATAACATCATTGGGATGCAACAATTTTGATATTTAGGATAAATATAACTTCTAAAATAATGATATGGAGTAAAAAATCATTTATCACCAGAAAGTTAAAGATAATGATAAGCTTAATGAGTAAACATTTATAAACCAAGGAGGTTTAAAAAATATCTTTGATCGTTCGTAAATAATGGTAATAGGACTTTAATTTTTTAATAACTTTTTCCTCATGTTGAGGAGTATTTTCAATCTAAATATAGTGAAATTTAGGTAAGATATTTACTTAATATAATTTTCATTGAACAATTTCACCCTTTTGTTATGCTTCAATCAATTTTTATATAATATAATATTCCCACAAAATTATATCCATGATGAAAACATTATGCCTACAAAAAAAATTTACTTTTATTTGATCATGAAATTATAAAAAAGAATAAAATGTTATTCCTATAATATTTATTAAAATCACATATGGTTAGTATAATATAATATTTAATAAAAAAAGGAATAATCAATTACATGAATAAATAATAAATTAATCACCAAAATTCAACCATAATACTGAAGGAATAACATAAATCATTACAGAAATAAGTAAACATGCATTTCTTATAACATAAATATGAAATAATATTTTAACCTCAGAGCTTATATCACCAACATACTCTTACATATATAATATTTCGACATAATTCTTCAAAAATGAAACATTATGTTAAACATATTGGTTACATGATCCTTTTCAATATATAATGTCTCTTTAAATATCATTAATCATCTCAAAATAATAAAAATTTGTATGGTTTTATCCTACAATATATTTCCAAAAATAATCATAATAATGACTCTTCAAACAATTTTAATAATTTAATATTTTCTAATACATCATGTTGGATAGTGGTAGACACTACACATATGTCCCCCTTTATCTATGATTTTTTTCACCGTAATCTTTTTGAGTTTTATGGCTTGTATCTTATCTCATGAGTTTTCTTTTTTACAAATATATATTAATATTATTCCTATAAATTTACAAATAATATAACAAAAATCCTAAAAATTAACATATGTCATAAAATATAATTTCAAACTCATGGAACTCTATAAGAGAAAACACATGTTTTTAAATTTTAATTACACATAATTAACCCATCAATAATGATCATATAGACCCTAAATGTAATCTACACAATAAAAAGTATTTCCATAAAATAAAAAATATTATTCCTCAAATACCCATTTCAATGAAACATATAATAAAGATAATGGTTTTATTTAAATGAATATCACCCCAAATAACACTAATTGTATAGAAATTATCATAACAAAAATATAAAAATGGTTACATATAATAATATATAGTTTAATTATCCCTTGATGGTACCTAAAAGTATTAATCTTTTATAATATGAACATAAACATATTGTCTTTCTGGAATTACCCCAAATTCAATCCTAGGTTACATTACCTAATATAAATTTTTCTAACACTACATCCCATTTATCATACTTAACATTATATGATAATGTATTTAAATGACTTGAACAAAGTAACCTGAAGTTAATGGTTATTTTATTACATTTTCATAATATAATATAAATCACATCCCAAAGTACCCAATATTTTTGTATTCTTGTCAAAATAGATTAATATTTGACTCTAAATCATAATTTCAACATATAAAATAAATAATAGTTGAAATAAATATTTTACATCCTTGAACTCACTTAAATAACACTTATTCATGTCTCAGGGAAAGTAGAAAAAATACAGTGTGAGATAAGTTTGTGATTATTGTTTACATAGAGTCAATGATCTCATTAGTAAATCAGTAATAATAATTTTAGACATCTAGATAACAACCAAAACATTTTAATAAATAAATATCATATTAATAAATTATAATATCAAAATATATAATTCTGAAAAAAATCATATAAAAAATCACATAATATTAAATAATATCAATTGATATTATAACTATTCACATAATTAGATGAAAATCAGAAACTAATCTAAATAATATGGAATAAATAATTATTTATATTACAAAATTTATCTCATGGCCTCATGTCAATATATCACACATATATGGGTTTGGCCTTGGTAAAATATTTTTACTAGGTTATCACATGAGACCTACCAACGCACTGAGGGTCTACAGTGAACTCTTCTATAAAATTAGGATGTCCAATGATTGCATTATAAAAAGTGGACAATCATGATTCGATACATAATAAAACTTAACATTTATATTGAATTGATGGAATGTGAAATGTTATTATTTTTAAGAAAAAATGATCAAAAAAATCCTAAGAAAAAAAAATATTACAATCGATACATTATATACATGTTGGAGTATAACTAAAATAAATGGTTATTGTGGTATATGATTATAAATACTCTAATGAGTTCATTAAAAATAATTTTGAATATACCCATTTCAAAAATAATTTCAGTATCAAAAAATAAATATAATGATTTTTTTCTTTATAGAACCATGGAAAATTATAAGTATTGTTTAAAATAGTTCAGTGGTCATAACTGTGGGAAATTTCATTTATATAGATTAAATTTAAAACCTATTCCTTAAAAATTATTTGTACAAAGTCACAAAAAACCATTTTCAAAAAATGATGAGAATATTCATTTTATACAATTTTTTTATTAAAATAAATTATTCATAAAAATATCATCAATAGTAAATTAAAAAATATTACAAATATTCATTAAATCATATTAAATAGTAGATATATATTGCTGGAAAAGAATCTTAACTATATTGAAAAATAAATTCGGTTTTCATTTAAACCATCTTTTTTGTTCTTTTTTGTAAATAAGAGAGGAAAATGAAAGGAAAAAAACAAATTTTTTATAATAAAATAGAATAATAAAATATATTGGGTTTAATATATAAATAAAAAATAATTCAACCATTGGGTACATAATCATTAACAATCTTGAATAGTGGTAAAAATGATTAATAAACCCTGCACACATTAGAATCATTTGAATAAAATACTCCATGGAATATATAAAATACAATGAAACATTAAATAATATTAATATAAATATACATAGGATGAAACACACCATTTTGGTAGAAGTAAATCCTCATATAAACGGATAGGAATATCATACAAATTATATCCTAATTGAGTGAAAATTAAGACAAAATCTCTTAAAAAATTCAGAACATTAATATGAGAAATAATTAGTTTATTTGTTATGTATAAAAATATTAGTCCAATTAAATAATTTTAAATAAAACATAAAATAAAAATATTGATGAAACACATAATCTTATATTAATATAGACAATATAGATCAATTATAACCCATGAAAAACAAAATTAGTTAGTAAATCCATTACGACAGGTTAACCTTAATGTCTAATACCCATTGATGGAATAATTTAAATAAAAACATTAAACATCATGAATTAGGAGATATTAATTATATATAATGCATAATATGATGTATTTACCAAACAATAGTCACATAACATTGAAATATACCTCATTTATGGGAACATTAGATGAAATCTCTTACCTCATGTTAAAGTCATCATGTAAATTCTCTATCATCATAAATATTAACATATTTTAGATATTTATTGCCCCAATAATATTTTTCAATTTAATTAAATATTTAAAATTATTTATTTTGATTTAATATTTAATAAATTAATAAAGTAATATCATGGTGGACATTTTGATGATATTCCGTACAAATGTCCAAAATGACTATGGTGAGTTTACTATAGTAAAAAATGTCATTAATACATCACCTATATACTGTTAAACATTAAATAAATATAATATTTATAAAAAAATTATATTTTTAAAATGAATCATTAAATACAGTTATAAAAAAATTGACAGCTTCACAATCATAGAAATGGTGGGCCGTATTACAAATAGGTAATGCTACCAATTTTTAAAGAGCATGATAGATAGAAGGAAACAATTATTTTGTATTTTAATAATTATAATTATATCATAAATATAAAATTATTCCTATAAATTTACTAATATATAGTTCTCATGTCATATGGTTAAATGAAAATGAATCATATCGATTAGTGACTGTCGTAATCCATACATACAGAAAAACATTATTGTCATATTTATATTAACATAATGGAAAGAAATTAAATGAAATCTTATAAATATAGAATTATATATATGTCATTAATATCTCATATAATGATATATATATATACTATAACATTTATTAAAACCACCAATTGTAAGCTATGATTGAAAACTTATAAAATCAGTTCACATAGAAATAGTGCATTTTACACACGAATGGCTGTTTCATTTCTGATTTAATGGAAGTGGATATGGATTTAATGTATAAAATTTAAAATAATAAAATTCTATGAATGGGAAATATTATGCTAAAATATCATTATGGTTTAATATTAATTGAAGGAGTTAGAAGGAAAAATAAAAAATATACATGGTTAAAAACTATTCCACTTCTACAAACAACTTATTGATATTTATTCATAAATAATTAAAGGAATGGTTTAATGATAAATTTAGGGACATTAGTTTTTTTAAGGTATTTATGGAATGGTTTTGGTGTTGTAATGGAAGAACAAAAAGGTTATTTATATGTGTATATGAGAGGAGTGTGTTCCCTTTTATATGTGAGAAGGAGTGATATTTTTGTAAATTAATTTTTTTTTCAAAAATGGGAAATATATATCTATTTGTGTTATAAAAAAATAATAAATAAATATTTTTGGGAGATATAAGTTCGACCAAAATCTCCCCCATGGAATGAATTATGTTATGAATATGTTATTCCCTCAACCTCTAAGGCAACTCACATTTTTTATTTTAGTTTTAACCTGGGTAACTAGTTTCATTACATATGTCATTTTTTCATTTAGAATAAAAACTTAATTTTTATTATTATATATCTTATAAAAATGAATTATAAATATGGAAAAAATATATCAAATTAAAATACAATTTTTTTTAAAGTAGTTTTTACACTAGTTCATGTAACACATAAAACTATTTTTTACCCTTAACCAAGGTAAAAACATTCTTCAAACTAAAATGGATATGTTTTTAAATATAAGATAATAATTGGTTTATAAATGGATAATGTATGAAATTATATAAAATTTATCATCTTAATTTTCCCCATTAGTTAATTATTTTTTTAAATATTTTAATAAATTATTACATAACAGAAATATCATTAATGTCATATTTGAAACAATTCATTTAATTTGAGTTCGAGGAAAAGAAGATGATAATTAATATTTTACATAACAATTTTAACCATAAATTATACATAATTATTACCCATGAAATTATTTTGGAATTAGAATCTGTCCCAAATAAAAAACTTGAAATTTTGTTTGAAATCATTTACATTAACTTCTCTATGTTTTCACAAGTGCAGTTTCATCATTTTTTTATAATTTATGGTAAAAATAAAATAACTAATTGTTAAAAATGAATTTAAATATTTAATTTTATTCTATTATACCTATAATAAAATAAATAATTCTTTCACAGCAGATTTTTATCTATATGGGGAAATATAAAAGTTATTTAATAGAAAGAGGGAGAAATTTTTTCATTACATAATAAATTATAGTGTTCATTTGCATTAATAATGGGGACATAAATAATTAAATCATCACAATTAGGTGATTTTTGGATAAAATAATTCACCAAAAAACAATTAATATGAAAATGGAATCCATATCATGTATTTTAATCCTAGGTTATGCCACATTAAATTTTTACCCCTATCGATTTTTTTTAATGTTTTTTCTATTTATTATGGAAGAAATTATGTTGAACATGTAAAATTGTGTTAATTCATATGATTCCAAATATGGATTCAATACTATAAAATTGAATTCTTATTAGTGGAGTAATTTAAATAAAAAATGATCCTGAAAATTGTGTCAAAATTTTGTTATTCATGAAATATATTTTTGAAGTACAATGTGATTTTACATGAACACTATCAATAAAAATAATCATTATATTATTTAAATTAATATATAAAACATATAAATTTAATTTATATAATTTCGCATTATGAGTTATTTTATTTAATTAAAATTGAAAAATATAATTTCCTTAAAAATAGTTTTAAAAAATTGAATTTTTATGCTTAAAAATAAACTTATAGAAAAAATAGGTATAAAGATGATTAAAATATAATTAATTATATTACATAAAATCAATGAATACACATGTTTAATTTAAATCAAATTAATTAATAAAAGTGATTTTAAATTAGTTAATTTGTTGAAAATAAATGAATGTTTTGAAAATAGTAGTAATTGTACAATATAATAAAGATTCAAAATATTTAAAAAATTCCCTTATAATTAATTTTGGATTTTTGATTTGAGAAATTAGTTCCAATTTTAGTATTAATATTTATCAAATTTGATGTAAATAATTATATTATATTCAAATAAAAATTTGTAAAAACAACTTTGTAGGAAAATTTATTTTCCATGCATGTGAAGACATCAATAAAAATTAAGTCATATTTTACCAATATATTTTCCTCATATAATATATTTAAACATAATTTTCAAATATAGGTTATTCATATTAGAATATAAAATTTTATGGTATTGGTTATAATGGTCACATTGTAATATTATATTGCAATTTATTTTTTCGTAGTGTTGGGCATCATATACACTATCAAACATATTATTCTTATCTAAACAACATAATGTATTGCATATGTTATATTTTAATGACCACAATACAAATACTATCAGATCACATTAGTGGCCTAAAAATATGTTATGTAAAACATGACGTTAATGTCTATTAGTATCACATTTATTGATTATATCTCTATTTAAACAATTAAATACATTATTCTTCTAACCTATAAACTTATCAATGCTCGAAACCACATATTTATGGAATTTTTTATATTCCATATATTATTTATGCCAAATATCAAAAAACAGGAATATTTTTATACATTATCCAAAACTCATATCAGTGCATGTGATTTCCTCAAATGTTTATGGATGAAAATTTGAATACCTCAATGCACGTTCCATATAGTAAGAACAAATTTTATCACCCATATATTTTCTTTGACCGATATTCATGCCATTGTTCTTGTTGTATATATCTTTTTAAACCATATATTTTATTAAATATATATAAATGAAGAACCATTAGATCTTCTTGAAAACTATGAATATATAATCAGGGGGAATCGAACAGAAATAGAGAAAACTATTATGATTATATAAATATACATTCATAATAACATGATCAATGTATCTTTTTATGAATAATTAAACTATTGATCTTTATAATGACACATGAATTGGGTAAAATGATAGGTATTGGATAATATCTCACTGATCATATGTAAATATAATTATAATTACTAGGATATTAGGCTATAATAATTGTTCCTTGAATTTTTTATATATATTAATAAATAAATTTCACAATAAAAATTGTGAAATAAATATAATTGTTGCCTTATTTTTTACATTATAAATAACAAATAAAAATATAACATTTAATATACAATCAATAATTTATAATTTTATATTAGAGAGAATAATTGATAAATAAATTTAGAGACAATATGACTTTTTAATTATGGGAAATGAAATGAGGGTCAGTTTTTATAGGCGTGGTGACTAAAATATCCTGATATAAATTGTTACTTTTTTAGACATCTTATAATCTCTATATACCCCAAAATTATCCACTCCCTCAATTTATCTTCCATGATTAAATTAATATTTTTTTTAAAAATAACTCATATATAAACATATTATGATATTTGGTATTAGATTATAGTAAAATATTTAACTTATATTACATTGTTTCACAATTTAAATTAATTATTATTTTTTTCAATATATAAATAAATCATAAACCCATTGTGTGATTGTAAATTAAGCGTTCAGATATTTTATTGTTTATTTAAATATAATTTAATAATTATATGGTATTTATATTTTTATATAAATCCAATAAATTTCATAAAAATATTTTTTAATAATAAATTCATTTTTTGATTGAATTCACTCAATATTATTAAATTAAATCTTAGATAATTACACCCTCATTACTTCTATGTTATATTTAAGGGAATGTAATGAAATTTTTCAATTTTATAGGAATTTTTTGGATAACATTGATGTTTTGGTTCTTTCCATGGATTATCCACTTTAAATTAATTATTTATTCTAATAAAAATATTAATTATAAATAACTAACAAACACTATACCAGTGATATAAATCTGAAAATAATTATTCCCAATGGTTATAATGATCAATTACAATTTTTAAAAAAAATTATACATTATTTATATGAAATAAAACATAGAGTATATATGTTTTAAAACCTATAATCACATTTAATTGAAATATATATTAATATAAATATATATATCTTATTTTTTTATATTTATTTTAGAGTTGTATATTTGCATTTTTTTTATTATACTACTATTTATTATATTTTAATAGAGTTTATTATTAGGTGAAGCTGTATTAGAAAATCAATATGACATATATATAAACAATTTGTATAATATAATGATATAATTATTTATTTACTAATATATATTCTATGTTATTTTAGTTCATATATTATATTAATTTTAGCTTTTTTAAACTAAATTTAAATCAGAATATAACTCAAAAATTTATATTTTATACAAGTACATGTGATGTGTTTTTATTAAAAATGTGTATAGAAAAAATATATTCAATTAAAGAATTAGAAAAATATTAATTGTTACTCATATTTATTTTCCAAAACATTTATCCAATTATAAATTTGAGAAGGTAAAATTTATAAAAGACATAAAATTTTACATTGTCATTACTCTATTTATATATTCTTATTGATAAACAATAAATAAATTCCAAATATTAATTTCAATACTGATTGTTTATAAATGTATATATTATAATTTAGGCAACTATAATTTGATTTTTCATTGTTATAATGTTCACTGAAGTCTCATAAATCAAATCATTATAATGAAATTTCCTCCCACTAAAATAACCATAATTGGAATGTGTTTTACATGTGATCCCAAATCAATCCCCACATAGTGCCCGAATAATTTGGGGGTAATGATATTATTAAATATAAATTCACGCAATGTATAGTGTTTATCACATTTCTAATAGATATAGATTTATAAAACCAACTCATATAATCTAAAATTATGAAGTTCTATTCCAAAAAACTCCTAGTTATTTGTTGTAATCTGTTATAAAATATATTTTTTATTATATCGAACCCTTTAAATAGATTTCATGAAACACATATCATGATCTGAAATTCTAATTAATAGTGTTCCAGGATGCCTCAATAAATCCTTAATATATATTTTAGTAGTCTTAATATTAAAAATTAATTATCTTAATACTAAAAATAGTCATGCTATTGAAAAATAATATAAAAAATTAAAATAGACTTATTTACTTTTAGTATCCTTGGTAGAACAATGTTAAAATAAAATTTTTATTTTCACCAATATATTATAACTCTAAAATATTTTTTATTATACATTTTTATAACACTCTAAATAATTTTAATTTTTTACATTGAATAAATATCTTCAAATAGTTAATATATTAATGATTCAATTTAATAAACTACAATGACACTCAAATAATTTTCAATCACATGGTAATCAAATATTATATTAAGAAATAATTTTTATTAGGGTCATTAGTAAAAAAATTCAATATATTTGTTCATATATCATACTGTATCATTAAATTTTATATGAGTTGTGATATATCATTACTGAAAATATAAATAAATCTATCATTATATTCTTAAAATATGCTAAATAACACCACATTGATTCATTTTGTTTTTAATATTATATAGAAATTACAATATGGCCATGGTACGGGAATGAAATAATTGAAATAGTTTTGTTAGGGGGAAAATGACTGAGATAATTGATTAAGGGGTAATTTTTAATCTTTATAGCCAAGGGATATCTATAATAAATCTATCTAAAGGTGTCAATTATTATATATTTCATTACTATTTGGATTATTCTTTATCTGCACGGTCAGTTTTTTAAAAATAAATATTAAATATTTTAGAACATATATATATTTAAAATATTTCATACTTTGTATATATATAATTATTTTAAAGATTCAAAATAATTACATAAATTTATGAAAAATTCAACTACATATAATTGAAAATTTGGGGTAAAATAATTATTCAATTGAATAAATAATTATGATCATAATTGACATCCCAAGCTAAGATCATGGGATAAAAGGTTAATAAAAAAATAAGTAATGTTTTTTTACATGTTTCTATGAAAAAGAGATATTCCATAAATTTTTCAATATAAAATTTCCCATCAAACCCCACCCATGCACAAACACATCCCAAAAAATAGAAATATAGTCCTTAATTTTATTTTTCGCTCTATATATTTAATTCACTAAAAATGAAATTTGATTACATAATAAAATCCATTATTAAAATGCCAAAAAATCTCTAATATGTATAATAGTTTTAATACATGTTGACTAATATAAATAAAAAACATTATCAAGACAAATTAATTTCCAAATCCTAATTCTGGGAATAAGATATACCCTTGCGAATCCCTCCATATTAGCTTTATAAAAAACTATAATTCCAAAATATTTAGAATTGTAAGAGGATTCTACTCCCTAATAACCTTAAAATATTCCATCACATAATGATGGTCTTAAATATTCTTTTAATTCTCAATCCATGCTAATTCAGATTCAATATATAATAGTTGGACTCCCAAAAAATGGGATAGAACCACTAAATGTCCTTAAATTACCATTAACAACAAGAATTTCGAAAAAAAAGATATCTAATTGACAGTTCCTTCAATGAGAATAGTATTCATTGATTCCCATCTCTTCCCATCAACAATTCTAATGTTAAAATCATTCTATTATGATGGGAATCACCCAATGATAAGTGGATTCTAGGGGGATCTCCATTTTCCCTCCCAAGATGGTGCTTGGGGAAAATAGATAACCCATATCAATTTGAGTTGAATACCCATGGAACCCTGATATATTGGAAAGCCTGACTTATAGCCCATGTTCCAAAAACGTGTATGGATAGTAATTTTATTGGATAACTTTTATCATCTTCATACAACACCACCAGAACAACTGGATATAAGCCCGAGTGTGGGTACTAGATTTAGAATGAAACAAAGGAAACATCGATAGTGCTCAATCTCCCACCTGAAAGAGACCATGATTCTTGTTTCCAATGTCGGGCTTAATTGTTATCAATTATTCTTATACTCATCTATTACTCTCGAGGTATCTGTGAAAGGTTAAAAATGGATTTTATATCATCATAATCAAATAATTTCAATGCTCAGATTACAATTGTTCTCGAATAAAAATATATTCCAAAAAAATTAGTGGGTTTACTTAAGGATTAAAGATGAATTCTCCCTTTCATGCGGATCCCATCAATAGGAACAGGTGGATATTATTGAACAAATACATATCGATTGAGATGATAATGGTGGGAGACCCATATATCACGAAGTAGAAAAACATTTTTAGAAAAATATTTTTTGCATCCTTTAGGTTTGTAAACTATGAACCATAATGAAGAGAATATCTCTGCAATGATATCAATTATTTCGATCTAGGAACCCTACCATAGATTTTGGGCAGAAACTTCAACATCATATCTGATCCATCAGGGAAGAATAGAAGGGGATAATTTCCCTGAAAGGCATGTTTGTATTTTTTACAGTTTATGATTGTCAAAGGTCTACTAGACATGAGATATTTAGGTGACCTTTTTACATTGTGATATAACCCAAAGTGAAGGAAAGAATGATGGAGTCATTTTCACCAATGTCTTTCCAACATCACTTCCTTATCTATGATTTCTAATGACAAGGTATGCCATCTGGTTAGAGGAAATTTGGACCACTACCTATATTTATATCCTTTTCTCCTTGGAAGGTTTTTTAATGAAGGATTTGTATTTGCAATCAATAGAGAAATGAACCGGGATACCAACAACTAGTAAGGGAGATATGGGGAGATCCAAACCAAGGGTTCTCATGGGATGATATTTACTAAAAGATAAGGTGACTTAAAAAGGTTTTTCTAACATGGTCTAAGAACCTACCTCCTCCCCATATGAACATAAACAATTTGAAAAATAAAATTGGGTAGATAGAAACTAGGAGAGAGGATACATGAGATGACACAATTTTCAATAACCTTGTAGATAAAAATAATATTAGGGATGAAATGGTACTCCTAGTGGAATGATAGGTAAGATAAAGATGAAGAGTAAAATGGATACACGAAGTTGTTAATAACTTTTCCTAATTTAATGCATTCATTAGAGAGAGGATATGTCTTATTAAACAAATAATTTCCCTAGAATATGGAACATTCACTGATGATCATGATGTTATCAGAAGAATTGAACACCCATTATTTCAAGAGCTACTTGTATGTATGATCATAAACACTCTCATTAGTTATCCAGAAGGGGGTGAAGCATTTTGGGGATGGGTTCCAAACATTTCCTCTAAATAGGACATTAAATTCATGGAAGAGATCCCACAAGAGGGTGGGATCCATGGGTCCTTAAGGAACCTGAACCCCGAGAGTGTACATTTTCCTACCGATTTTCTTATATCATTTTAGATAGGATCTTGAGAGGTGGTCAAGTGTGAAATTATGGAAGGGATTCAGGACTTCTTCTATGGTTGAAGGATGCTGCGAGTAGCAAATTCTATGACCCACATTCTCATAATGATGATAAATGAACCCCCATCCCATCATCAATATAGGTCAGTGGGCATATGGAACATCCCCTAGAAGATCCTTACAAGAATAATGATGTTAGGTTTTCAAAACATACCCCATATTAAATCTTTCTAGTGCATATTGGGTTTGTGAAGCATAGATCGATATAAGGGGTGATATCTCTATAACATGAAATGATTAGAGATATTAACACAAATTCACACAGATTGAACATATCCATCATGTTGTACATGAATAAGGACTATGGTTGTATTGAATGGGGATTCATTAATAGAGTGGTAGGTTGGATGTGTTTATCCCCTGGGGCCTGTGACCTCATCTTTAAATGCTTTATCTCCACATGGATCCATGTTTTGTTCATGGGGAAGAATCATTTATTCTTTAATTCAACCCATGGGCTACAAAAAGGGGAACCCATGTCCCAAAACATCTTCATACCAATAAAAGATGTCCTTAGCTGCATGATCGAAATTGTTATGTCCAACGAAAATATCTTTCCCTAATTAAAAAAGATGCATCTTCAAACCATATCCCACATGATATTTTAAGTTTTCATAGTAATATTAATGAACATGTGATGGAGATTTATACATGTTATTAAAAAATAGATAAATTATACTACCACTAAGTGGAATGGTTATAATCAAGGACATGAGTTTGATATACATATCATATAAATGTGTTTCTAGTTGGGCCATGAATTTGTGAAACGAGATGGGTCTGTAGTGTTGAACATTCCAATGTAATACAATGGAACCCAAATCTCATTAGGTAGAATGAATATATGTTATTTTTATCATGTGGTTACTAAGATTACGAGTTGTGTATTGAACAGAAAAAACCACTTGTTATTATTTAGCGGCCATATTGCTTTGGTAAACAATGTTTTTTCTTCCATGTCGGTCCATTCTTTGATGTACAAAACCATTCCAAAAGGATTCATTAAACCCATCATCAAAAATATTGGTGGGGCTCTTATGTTATGCATCATTTTAGGGGAAAATACACAGGGCATCATTGGAGAAAATAGTGTGACCCATTCATGATGAGGGAATAAATGTCAAAAGTCCAGGGGACACCATCTACTACATGCATGAAAACTATAATTGGAAACCATATAAGAGTGTATGATGTGGGGAAATACTATGTCTTGTAACTATCATGGAAAAGTGATCGTGACATCTTCACATGAATCACCCCTCTAGTCCAAGATCTGTACCCTCATCTTGATCATGTAATAAAACTTTCAATGGATGGTCGGAGAGTGTAATATTATTTTCTTGCATCACAAATGGGTGGGTAGTGTGTTACCCTACCGGGGATTCTATTATCCCACCCTATATTTCAGTGACATATTCCTACATTCATATTTCATTAGATTTTTCCTTGATATGAAGTAGTATTATATTTTTACATAATTGATATTATCTCAGAACCAGACAGATGCATTTTCACAACTTCGAACATGGAGAGATTCAACTATAAGGAATTCTAAAGATCATTAAACCCTTATACCAAAAATGAAATATGGAATTTTTTTGTGTGGAGAAATAATATTTCAACAAACTAAAATTTTTTGGTGAGGTGAATCAAGAACCAGCCAATACCATCAAATGAAAACATAAAGAAGATTGGCATTTTCATGGATTACAGTTTCCATTTTTATAAGAACAATTGGGTGGATAACTTTAACCACCTATTATTTGAAGCGGAATTTTCCCATTACGTCTGAATATTAATTTGGGAGTGTAATTTATATTCACGTAGAGACACTTGTGATGCAATGTTTCACGAAAGGTGGTTTTAAGGGATAGTTGGTACGATCCTGGAAAAAAATGTGACATCTCTGATCCTCAATGTTGATTGATAGTGTCTATGGTAGGATAGAAATAAGTCCATATATTAGGGTTTTAACTCTATAGTAAAATAATCCATTAAGAATACAAGAAAGCTATTGGTGAACATGGTGACCCTTATCAATAACTGGAAGGATGAGACATCCTTACGGGCCTTCACGACACTTCCCCCACGGTCCATCATCTCACACCCAGGCTACATGGAAGATAGGTGATATTGATCCCTCAAAGGATGATCTTAGGATGAACACAGACGGAGAATGTATTTCAAGTGACATGCGAGGATACAGGTACATTAGAGATTATAAGGGGCATCAGAATTTGGATTTTACTGGTCATTAAAGAAGTGGAAATCCATTCCTAGTAGAGGCTAAGTTGGACTTTAATATGATTAATCCTTTCTTCCAAAATAATTTTTTCATTTCACATGTGGAACCTGATTACATGATACTTCATTATTCTATGCATGGAATTGATTCCTCACCTTGATCATTTTATTACATCATAGATAAATTCCAATCATTCATCAATAAAATATAAAAGTGACCCACACATGGTATGAGGGGAATCATGTCACATATCACCTTTCTTCTCTAGTGTTCTAAGGTACAAATGTAACTATCTTATCCAACATTTAACAATTTAATCAAGATGGGTGTAATTTAATTAGAGGGTATTTCCTTAGTCAACATTACATTAGACCTCAATAGGTCCTCCTGGACAAATCACATTGTATTTCTATTCATTGAACAAAAATGAATTAAATGACAATAACATGTAATTATTTCATGTCTAGAAGGATCCCACATCAGTGGGTCTTCAAAATACATGAATGTTTATGAAGTAACTAAATCCACCAAATCTGAGAGAAGATATTCTTGAGATAAGCATAACTTCTCATTAATGTATATATATGTCATCAATCTATTACGGAAATTAAACAGGTTATGGAGGGAATCAAATATATCTCCTTTTAGAACATTATATAAAAATTATGGAGATCCAAAAATCTATAATATTTAAATGTAATAGTATAGAATTTCATCACATGTGGAAAAATTGATGATTAATGTGAGTATGATTTTATAGAAGTAACTCTGGCACAAAAAATATGATCCTTAATAAATTATTTTCAATAAAATATTTAATGATCATTCTACTGTATCAAATGTGAATATCATCATTTAATAATATTTACTTCTATATTCCCATACCACATACTTCATGGGTTTACAAAACATGGTCCAAATATAGTGATAGTTTTCCCCATAAAAATTATTCAAGACTAGATAATGTTTGAAAATAATTTATTCATATTTTAAAACAAATGGATGACTATTTGAAAACCATGATAGAATAAATAAGATTCTGAATAGAAAAGAAAATAATAAGAGTGATCATAATCACATGAGAGAGGGAGTTCTATTTTAATGGGGTAAATTTATCTATAACGCTATCAAAGATGATTATGAAATAAGAATCACTATTCCTTCCCAAAAATAAAGTGATACCTAAATATGATAATTAAAAATATAATTTTTTAATGAATTTATTTCCATATATCCTCAGACCCTTTTTATGATTGAGTTTGACACTGAATAAAATATTAAATTTATTACATCAGATTTTCTAATTGGAAATAGTAAGATAGTGCTCAATAATCTCTTTAACAATGTTAAATTTTTTCATGACCACATAAAGCGAAAGAATAATATCATCAGAAAAAAATGGTTTGATGGATCCCCTATTTTTATTACAACTTGAATGGTCAAACAAGATCCATTATAAACCATATTTAAAATCCATATACCAAACAATTATTCTACAATACTAATAAGGTTAATTGAAAAAAAGAACACACTTATATACACCAAATTATTTTTAAAAATAACATTCCGAACAAACATTCTACATAAAGATGAATTTGAATGCATTAAATAATTATAGTATAATTGTATTAATCAATTACCTAAATCCAGATCATTGAAAATTTACTATCATAAAATCCCAAATAATGTTATCAAATGATATTCAAACATGAAGATTGAGAGAAATGATCTCATTCTTCCCAGTACTCTTTAAAAAATTAATACATTCATAATAATATTAATTAAATAAATTATTTTATCATTCAATGGAGGATGACATATTTGATGGGAGATATATGTTTTAAAATAATAATGGATACCCCATTATAAATAATCTTACACATACTGTTATAAATTTTGTTATATAGAGAAAAAATATTATAATAAAAAATATTTTTAGTAACATATATTTTTGGAATGAGAGTGGTAAATATAAAGATAATTACGTTGATAAAAATAAAAATATTGAAATATCATCTAAAAATATATTTAGATCTATATGAATAATATAAAAATAGTTTATATAAAACAAATTGGATTATCAATAAGGGACATATGAACTTCTTGGACCCATAGAAATAGTAAAAGACTTAATCTCAGCAAATTCCTGTACCCTTATGAGAATCATATTTCTTAGATGTTGAAAATATCTAGGAATATTATCCTTTAATATATTAGCTCTAAAATCTCGAACCATATTATATTTTTCCATAATACACAAAAAAGTGTAATATGTAATGTTTTTCATCAATTAATGATTTCATTACAATTAATAATATAGATAATTCAAATTAAATCCCTCTTGATCCACAACATGTTATTAAAAAAATAATACTCATGTCCCTCTATTTCAACAATTCCCTACTAAAATTTTACTTTCGAATATCCTTTTTCAAGGAGATAACCAAATTTAGTTTACCTAAAAACTCTACCTATCTATTAAAATAAATAAATTAAATTTTATGATCATTCACATTATAATTATCCCCCAACTATTTTTTTCATATATATAATTCTATCATTCATACTTTTGAATAAATACCCCCTCCAAGTCCTTTTTCAATTTTTATTCAATTTTTATTTTTTGTAAAAATTGAATGATGATTGTCAATGGATTTACTAATATCCAAAAAAATTATATAATATTCTTATAATATATTTTTCATACCAATACATTGGTAAATATGAAGGGCATGTGGCCCATTTACATATTTTTAATAATAGTTGTTAGTATAGGTTTAGGATAAATGATATTCTTCAATAGGTCCCTCGATACAAGAAATCATACTCCTGAAGAGTATTAAAGTCAAAAAAGTTGTGATGTTCTTTTTAGTCACTAATCAATTCATATCCAAAATGTACTACTTAAATAAGTTTCAAATAAGGAATACCACAATCAATTAATTAAAGTCAATTCATTCCTTTAATTTATTAAAAGAAATGTACAAAATATGTTTCCAACATCTCTTATTTTTTCCCATAATATCATTAATGTCTCTATTAAGCATCCATTTCTATTGATTGTCAATAATGTTATTTCATGTCACCTCTAATAATGCCCTTCCACCTTGGTAACTAAAAATGGTGTAAATAATGTAATTCAATAGTCTGCAACAATCCATGGTAATCATACTTTTTATCATATTCTCTATGAATTAGATCATAAAAAAATATTAAACCTTACTAGAATCCCAAAAAATGATTTTCCATATGTACAATTTGTATATTAATTCACAAGATTTAATATAACAATTCATTGAAATTTAATAAATTTATGAGGTTATGGTATTCATTTTATTCAAAAATTGTTATCATAATATAGGGATGATTTACGATAATCCCATTTAGGGTATAAAATTGGAAATATTAAATATACATGGTTAATCTTAAAAATAAATAAACAATTATTATATTTTTATGATTTTAATACATTACACACATTGATTTCATCTTGGAGATACTTGATTCCTTGAGATTACACATCCTTGTCACATGGTGTGATGGAGAGGTCTTAGGAGATAAAGAACCATAGTTCTTTTTATTGATATCAGCCCCTTTGATACCCCATTATAGTATTGTTTCATGGGAGAAGGATGACTAGAAACCATACTTCATTCCCATTGAAATGCTAAATCATCCCCTGAGGGATGATGGGAGATCAGCTTTAATACCTTGAAAATCAAATATCCTTGTGGGATCTACCACTCAGTTTGATTTTTGGGCCTCTTATATTTAATTAAACACACATCAATATACTAATTGACTGTAATTGGGTATTGGTAACCAGTTACTATTTTAATAAGAGAAAATATTATATTCTCCCATGGGGAAGAATCCATAGAATGAACCTCAGTTCCAACAACCTTTGGGAGATCACATATAGACTCTTTATTTATCTCTTCAACATTATCTAGAAATCTAACCCCTTACCAACCATGTATTCATATAATTCAAGAAATATTCTTTTATTTTCTTGGTTCTAAGATATGAGTGGGCCAAAGGTCAACCTTTCAATTTTTCTCAAATATAATTGATCTTTAATTCATATTTATGATGTTTTTGGATATCCCAAGCAATGTTCATGTCTTTTATATTGGGTCAATCAAGAATGATAGAATTATTGCACTTCAAGGAGCATGAATTTATTACAATGTCAATTTATTTCATATATTTCCCACATGATTTTCTAATTTAGATAATCCATTCTTTATTACATATTACATATTTTCCAACATTATTCTTCAAAATTCCGAAGTTTTGATTTTTCAATGTTTATATAAAAGAGGAAAATTTCCATTTTTATATTCCAATTCATTCTTATTTCCTTTATCCAAAAGGGAGTAATTATTTTGTCTAGGGTTTAGTAGAATAAAATCAACCATTACCCTTGAATAATATTTTTGTTTCACAAAATGGGTTTCTAACCTTATTTTAAAAGGACCTAATATAGGATGAGATGTCATATCAATACATTGGATTCTAGAATAAGAAACTATGATTATTAATACAAGAGAATATCTGAGAATTATAATACTTCTAAGTATGAGGGTTACAATACATTTCACAAAAAAAGATCCTGAATACACAGGGATATGGAATAATGAAATTGAACTCCCAATATATAAGTCATTTAAATTCAAATTCAAATACAATATATAATTTTTTTATTCTAATTGGAATGATTATTTTATTAACATAGCCAAAGATCCTAGAATGTTTTAATTTGATGTAATCCAAATTCATTAGATTATCATATTTTTAAAAAAATGAGATTCTCGATAAAAAGAACATAACATTGAGAATTACTATATATCTGTGAATCTAGAGTAAATTAGACAGTGCATAATTAAAATATATATTTAGACTCTCTATGAATATGTTAGCATTTTAAAGATATGTATCCCAGATGTTCAACTCAATTTAACATTATCTATTTTATGGTTATGACTTAAATACATTTAATTATTTTCATTCCAAGGTTGATCGTGAAATAAAATCTAATCCTTCTATGGGTGGTCATCCTCCATGAGTTGAAATCATTCCAGTAATATGTGTTCATTAGTTTAATGAATCAATTCGAATAAATTGCATTTATTAGGAACCATAATAATCTCCATCCTCTATAAATAATTATTTGACATCACTCATATACTATGATAATAATTTTAATTTGTAATAGAATGACATCCCTTCCCATATGAATTCTAATATATTAAATATCCTTATTATCCATATGAAAATATTATTAATGGTGTTATATCCTTACATCACTTCATAACTTTGTTATTTTCCTATTTTATATGAAAATATAAACATAAAACCATATAATGTTGTCATGGTTAATGGGAATAGTAATAATGATGAATATATAGAAACTAATTGATATTATATATCTATGAATTTAATTTTATAAATTAAAATTTATATTCATGTACGAGTGCATTTTTATATATCATTAGTCTATGAATATTCAATAAATATACAACCAATGAGGACAGAATAACCTAAAATATGAAATCCTTTTTTAAGATTTCAAACTTAATAAACAAATAATATGAAATCCTATTCTATTAGAATATTAGAACTACAATTATGTAGTCATTATTCTTTTAAAAAATCATTACAAAAAATATTCATTTATTGGGATAAAGAATAAGACTACTTTCAGTCATTGATGAAATTTTTATAATAATACATTAAATAAACGAGTATATTTGTCTTTATATATTCACTACAATCATCAATATTTTGACATGAACTCCCAAGTATACTATAATAAATAATTTATAATCATTACATTTATATATTAGGGAATCATTAAATAGTGTAACATGTTGTCATAGTGATAAAATTTATCATTACTTCTTATGATGTTATATTTATTTTTTTATCACAATGACATTGAGATTTATATATTCAAAAAATATTTATAGTTCTAACATCTGTTTTAAATTTATTTAGAACAACCCACATTGATATCCTTTTATGGATAAACACCTTTTATATAATTGATTTTTCAAACACATCTTAAAATACCATAATTCAACTAATAAATTTAATATATTTCCCAATATATAGGTAGAGATATATAATATTTTTCAATGTGTAACTGTACTTCTTGATCTAGAATAGTATTTATATAATCGTAAGGATAAATATAATAATATCCCCCATATTCATTCTCACTATTTGATATAATATACTTGTGATGCTAAAGAGCCAATTGATTCCACTACTCCCATTATGTGTCAAATCTATTTCAAAATAGGATAATTATTATCTAATATATTCATAAATACTACTATATAATTTTATTGATGTTTTATATTTCGCAATTAACATAATTGTATTTATTTTTATGCATAATATAAAACCACTTACATGAAAAAATCTAATAAAAATAAGTTCAATAATAAATTGTTAAAGTTAATTAATAAATAAGTATAAATTCTTAAAGTGAAAATCAATAATTACGTCCTCGGTTATAATTCAAATATTTTTTCTTCATTAAGGATAAAAAATATGGCTATTATATTTAGAAATTGTTTTCTACCATGATCATGGATCACACACGTGAATAAGTTGATACCAAATGAACCATTAGTTTTTGTTATAAAATGTAAATAGTCATACGTATAATATCATTATGTTGAATCAACTCTAATATTGTGGATGAATATTCAATATCATCACCTTGGGGATTTTATGGTTTAGGAAATTGAAACCCTTCATGAATCCAAACATTGGTGTAATTATAACAATATTATCAGATCTTTATTTTGTGGAAACATTAGACTATTTATTAAGATTTTTGGAAAATATAAATTACATAAAATATATCCAGACTCTTATAAAAATACATATTTATTATCATTATCAATGTTAAAACACATTAAAACCTAAAATAAATCATTTATGTCTTCATTGGATGCAATTTCATTTGTGTTTCTGTCCACATTCAATGTTAGAGAGATGATTAAATTAATTAAATTATTTCCCTTTATTATTTGATCATTATGTGTAATTCCACAGTTATTCATTATTATTAATGTCTCATTCAGACCATTGTGTTCTAAGTATACATATTTCTATATTTAATCAAAATGAACAATTTCTTCAAATTTATAGAAAACATATCTTGGAAAATATTTTTTAGGATAGTGTTTTAATATATTATAGAGTCTATAAATATAATAATCAGTTTTTATGAATAATAAATAATCATACCATCATAATCTTGTAGATTTATCAATATATATATATATACTAATATATTAATTGTCAAATTTTTTATTCATATGTAATTTTCACAATATCTTTGTTAATATTGTTAATTGAAATTTTTTGAAATTAATTGAGATCCTAAATATCATCAAATAACAAGGAATACTTATTTTATGGTAATTTAATTATTTATATCATTTCAAAATTTATAAACATCTCTTTTACGATGATTAATAACAAAAATAATAACTTGTTGATAAGTGACTCCAATATTGTGCATATCATCTCTACAATTATATCTTTTATTTATCTAAAAGTAGTCCACTTGAACAACTATAGGATACATGTGACTACCTTAATAATAGATCACTTAAAAAATTATAACACTAATAGAAACATAACCTATACCAACAGTTTGGAGAACCATTAGCTGGTTTGGCGTGGGGATAGGTGAATACCAACAGTTCTGGGGAAACTGTTGGTATAGAAATGTACCAACGATTTTATAGAACTGTAGGTATAAGTAATTCATAAAAAAATAAACCTTGTTTGGTTTTGATCCTAACACCTCTCATTTATAATCCCACGACCTAACCACTATCCTATAATTAATTTTTTTAATATAATTTCCTAATTATATATATACGTATATTCATAAGTATTTAAAAATTTTATTTATTAAATGTTATTTAACTAAATATTCCATAATATAATGTATGCACCTATACAAACGGTTCTCAAAACCATTGGTATAGACCTATAAAATTAGTTTTGAGAACCGTTGGTATATGTGCTTTGGTTTTTTAGCTATACCAACAATTTTTCCAAAACCGTTGGTATAGGTCCAAATTATTGATATATACCAATAGTTTAGCAAAAACTGCTGGCATAGGTCGATAATAGTGACCTATACTAACATATTTTTTCCAAATTGTTAGTATAGGTCCATGTTAGTAACTGTTACCAACTGTTTGGAAAAAACGGTTGTTATAAGTCTTATTTCTACTAGTGTAAGCTATACAGAATCTAGCCTACAAATATTTTAACAAATATTTTATTTATACATAGGCTGATTTACTAATTTACTAATGGGACATCAAATATTTTATATAAATACATAAAAAATGAGAGAATAATTATAGAGAATAATTTCTATACACATTTCATTTTATCTCATATATCTCTATCATTAATAAATTATAAATTTAATGAATTATTTAATGACTGTTCTAATATCCATCATAATAGAACTATTTATTAAAATATAAAGAAATGAAAATTTAAAATAATTTTTTTGAAGATAAAAAGGGAAATTTATTGATCCTTTATTTGGATCATACTAAAAAACTAAATAAACAGTACATTAAATCAAAATGTAATTAAGTATAATCACACTAAAAGATCTGTTGGTAATATTTTATAAAAATCAATGTAATTTTTTTAAAAACATTATATTCATGTTATTTCACGAACAAAAATTTATCCTATCATTAGTAATATTGAAGTAATATTTGAAAAATAATATATGTAGATATATAAAAAATATATTTTTGATATTTTAATGAGTTGATAGTTTTTTTATTAAAAATATAAAATTTTTCCAATAGATTTAAATAACATTATACTGGTGAATAAATATAAACCTGAAAAAATGATTATTTTATTTCAAAAGTTTAAAAATAAAAATAAGATAATATGAATCCTATTGAATTAGAAAGCCTAATGTCTTCAGTATACAAGCTAAATAATAAGTATTTTCCTATATTATAAAATATAATAATTTATTTCTAAATTGAAAATAACTACCCATAAAACTATATTACTATATATATTATATATATACCTTTTTCAAACATATAGCATCAAATATATTTGAATCCTCATAATGGGATAATCTAGATAAGTATGATGAAGAGACATAAAAATATTCAATAAGTGAAACATGGGATCATGAAAGTAGGGATTGAAAAATTAAACCATGAAGATATTTCATTAATGTGATTTAATAATATTAACATTGATTTTTTTTGAATATGTGAAATATTTTATTGAGGTACAATAGTAAAATATATTAACATAAACATAATGTAAGGCTCAAATCCATTATATTGAAATATACTTATCTTGGGTCCCTTTCCATGATATAATATATATGATATATGAAATAATTATTTAATTAAGAGGAAATATATTTTTGTTTTAATTCATAATATCATTATATAAAAAGAGTATATATTTGAAATTTTACAAAAATATATATGATAAAAACATCAACAATGTCACATTAAATTAAAATATATCCCATTGATTGGTATCAAAATATAAGAATATTTTCAATCATGTGTAATAATAAAAATAGAATAAATAATTTCATATGGGATATTTTGGTATTCATAAATGTTAATGGGTCATAATAATATTATATAAAGTTAATAAATAAGTATAATAACGTGAGAAAAATTCTTTTAAAAACCTCCAATTTCAATCCAATGAAGACAAAAAAATAAAATGATAAAAAATTTATTCGGGGAATATTGGAATGAAAATATATTAGAGTGTTGGTATGTTATTTTACTAATTATTTTGGAAAATAAAACATAAATTTTTTAATAATAGGACATATCAAAAAATTAATTCGATATATATATGAGTTTTTAACATGTGTCAATTTTTTTTCGAGAATAAAATTTAATGTGATGTATAAAAGAACGATATAAAATGACATATAGGTGAAAAAATTGTGTTAAGGTGAATTATTAATATATTCATTCCCCAAAAATATATAATATATAGATAATTCTATTTATTTTTTATGGGATATAAATCTATTTCATAATATAAAAAAATTGTATGAGAGACTATTTTTCTCTATAGACATGGCATAATCCCTTCAATTAAATGGTCAATCTAGCATTCTGTATTATATATGTAATCCATAAAATTACTAGATGGTTTTGTAAAGGTATCATTATACACCGAAACACATTTCTCTTACTTTTTAAATAATCTAAGGAAATTTCATTTCATTTTATGCATTTTCTCTCAAGGGAAACTATATTCAAGGAATGATTCATAAAAATAATTACTTTATATTTGTTTTAATTCCTCTCCATCCAAGTATTGTTCATCAATGGCCAATAATGATAAGAATTTTTTTTGAGATAATACATTATTACTATAACCATTTACATTTAATCACATCTTAATGATTGAAATATGTTCTAAAGGGGCTTAACCCATTTCCCAACTGCCACAAGATTAGTATTACCACTAATTGGTGGTGTTTTCATTCTCATGATTTTATCAATCATAAGAGAATCACATTGTGGAATAAAAATATTTTTTATTTGTGTAAGAGTATTTTTCATACACATATTGAGCATATATAATAGATCCATAATCTACTCAGTTTCAATTTATGTTTTCTTAACTTACTCAGTTGATAAATCACTACACTTTTCAAGTGTATTGATACCCTTCGTTCCACTAAATTCCATATTTATATAATATAATATACAAGATTTGGAACAATAATTAAGAATATGAAATAATAATGTATAATTATAAGTACTTCATAACACTTTAAAGAAATTGAAAATTTATGCATTGTTAAACATGTGATCATATGCATGGTTTCATTGGGTACATATTTTTTTAAATACTTTGTAATTTTTTTGTTATTAACCTGTGATAAAATAAAAAATATATACCCCCAAGTGTGTTAACTAGGTTTATATTAAAGAAACGCGAACCATATACTATAATGACGACCATGATTTACATGAAAATCTATTTTAACATTCATTACCCCCATTTTCATATAGGCCGAACAAATTCTATTTTTAGTAAATAGACAGGCGTGTATATCATAGAAAAAGCACAAAATCTCTAGTATTCCAAAATTTCTGAACATATTTCGATACATGGAAACATTATACACAATAGAGTTTTGTTCTAGAATATATATTTTCCATAATATATATCATAATGTTTGATCTAAACAAGATTTAATACTAAATATAACAACCCCAAATCCAGTAAATTTGAACTAGATTATAATATTTTACAATAGAAGGGATACATGGGGTTAAATCCCAAAGGACCGATCATTTTAGAATTTTTTTAGAACAAGATACATACATGATAACCATTTCAAATTAAAAATGGAAAATAATATATAGTAATGAAAAACATTTTGTATCCTTAAACCCACTAAAAAATTATTCTTTAAATACTATTGAATGAAAAAAATAGTTGTGACCTCAAATGATTAATTATGGTTATTTATAGTAGAATCTATCATTAATCAATAATGAATAATCCATATCGAAATATAAATAACTGAACAGACATTCAATTTAATTAAGATATTTAATATCTAGATTATATATGGTTTAATCAATATGCAAGGGTAATTAATTGGATAAACATAATAATACACAGGTTTTCCTTTTTATAAAACAATATTAACATAATTTCTATTATGATACAAAAAATGATGGAAATTATAGAAATAAATTTAATCCTTTAATAACAATTTTACTATGGTTCTCCATAAAACATTTTCTTTCTACATAGACTCATTGTATAATTTGAATATTATTATAATGAAATTGCTGACCATCTTACCCCTAAAGGCAATCAGTACCTTTAAAATTTTGTCAATAAAATGTTAAATTATTATTTCTTAAATAAAATTTCATCTAAGAAATTACTTTCTATAAATTTCTAGAACATGTCCTTAATTTCAGTATACTATCATCACATATATCCTAAAAATATGTTTTTATGTCTTAGAATTTATTTTTTATCTTATACTAAAAACACATTTTTGTATACATAATGTAACATCCAAGGTAATTATAGAATAATAAATTTTCATATTTATTAATATTTTTGAATTATATAGTGGTTTTACCTCAACATGGAAGGTTTTTTTTATTGCTTCCTTGAAAAGAAACTACGGGTTTCTCAGAAATCTTACGTTGCACAAAAAATATAGTTATACTGAATGATAATACATTAATAATATCATTATTTTAAATGGTTGTTAATGAAAAGACTTTTTATTTTCAGGAATGAATAGAAATAACAATACCTTGTTTACACATATTTTTTAAATTATTTTACATTTATTAAATAAATTTTAGTGGCCTAAAGTGATAATAAATTTAATTTTAAGTATCAAATACTCAAATATTATTTAAAGGTCAGTTTTCCACATTCTGATGGAGAACAATGTTTAAATAAAAGTATTCCAATTGTATATGCTTAATTTGAAAAAATAAACATCTAATTTAGAAGTAGGAAAATAAAATTTAATTTGGTTGAAATTTTGGTTTTTTTCTCATAAATTCATATTTTAGTGAATAATGGAAAATACTGCATTTTATTTCAAAAAATCATTTTCATATAATTTATTTGTACTGATAAATTATCATTTTAATTGGTGTTAAAGTATATTTACATTATATTTTTTATCATTTCATTCAATTTTATTTATTGTATGTAATTTCAAATTGAATTTTGATATAAACACATGTCAATATTTTGATTGATTTTACTTTTAAATAACATGTTTTCTTGTTTTGACAGTGGGAAATAATGTTAATTTAATTACTAAAACTTCTCTTTTATTAATTTTATAAAATTGATTCCATATTTGAAATTATAAGTTCAAAATTATGTAAACTGGTTCTTTTTGTTTTTTGACATGATGAATAGTATTTTTAGTAATTTTTTTTAATTTACCACAATAAAAGTGCAAATCAGGTTAATATGGGTAAAAATAAGATTACAATTATATAATACTACCCTAAAAGTTTTCCAAATCCAATTGACTGAGATATGAAAGAGCAAGGAATCCATTGGGATGAAAATTTGACCTTTAAAATCCACCTGGGTGTGATTATGACACTTATATCTTTTATTTTAATGTAATGGAAATTTTTTTATCAACATAATTTTTTTTTATAAACCAATTTTCAATATTAGATTAAAAATACATATCTTTATCTTTAAAAAGTCATTATAAATTTAAAATTATTTATTATATCATGCTATTATATTTATAGTTTCTAAATATTAAGTAATTAAATACAATTATTACACAATGATGAATCATGGATTGATTTCTTAATGAAGAAATCAAATAAATCATATTAAAATTATTAATATAAAAACAATTTAAATAATTAATGTAATAAAAAAATTTCTATCTGAATATAAAAAGTTATAACACTAATCAATGATTTCGTTTGATGTTATCTCACTATTTGTATGTTTTTTTAATTCAATAAAATGAATAGTATAAAAATTGAATTAATATATATTTTATAGAAATAGTATGTTATTATATTATTTAAAATTAGTCACAATTTTTCAAAATATCGAAATTAATATGATAAGGTAAAAAAGAACATTAAATGTCCAATTACGGAATATTGAACCCATATAATTAAAATTAATCTAATCTTAATACTTTAATTTTTTACTATAATTAAAATTAATTAAGAATATATAAGGGTAAACTGAAAATATAAGGATTAAAAAAAATAAATGTATAAAAAATATAGAATATAGTATTTATAACTATTTTCATAATAAATTTGACATATTTGATATTGCAGACTAGTTAATTAAGTAATGGATTTATATTAATTTAACAATTTATGTGTTTCTAAGGCTTCTCGTTTCCTATAATATAAAAAGGTACCCTCTCTTCTCTAATACTCACACTTCATGAACTCTATGGTGTGGAAAATCTCGAATGAAAAATATATCTATAATCTTAGTCATCATCCTAAAAGCCTTTTATAGGTCAAAAATCCTCCCAAGAAAGAATTTTGATATAAACGAAATCATGTTACCTGATTAAGAGGATCATAATGATTGTAAGTGATGAGTCAGACTCAACATAATGGAAATCATAACTCAATTTAAAATCACTGAGTTTAATATTCATGTAATTGGTTTTTCTTTTCCAATAATATGTTTAATTGTCCTATGATTGTTTTACCCTAATGAAAGAACATAAATTGGGTGTATTTTTATTTTTCACACATATTATCACTTTGATTTATCCTTAATCAAATGATAGAATTTTGATAAGGGGCTTCATCTCAATAACCTTTCATTAAGGCATGTCATGATTTTTTTCACCGTTATTACAAAAAAAGGTGTATATAAAACTCTTTTTATACATTATGTCGTTAATTAGAATAGTATCATGACATTTAAATTTTCATTTATTGTTATTCCATAATGATTATTATTATAGTTTTTCTCATGTGTCAAGGGACACATTAACTAAAACAACATTTTATATAATTCAATGATTTATTCTTCAAAAACCAACTATTTTATGTCCATGTTTGAAAACAATTTATAAATTTATTAATATGGGAATTAATAAATTAATATTTCAATTTAATTAAAAAATTTCAAAGTGGTATGGGACACTTTTTTTAATAACCATGTTCTTTTTTTGGAGGTATGGGTTTCTTCTTTTCTCTTTTCCTTAAGTGTTTTTGAGAAAATAAGGTAAATGGGGAAAAATCATAAATTTTGGGACTACACACCGGGTACTATTCCACACACTGTGTACTTTGGCCATGTGGGATGAGTACATAGGGTATATAGCCATGTCAGTAGCGAAGGGTGTAAAAACTTACTACATGCCGTGTAGTGGATATTTACACACTGTGTAGTTAGTCGGCAGAAAAATAGTAAGGCAGTGGAAGTAGATTCCAGTTGCACGATAGTATATGTTGTGTAATCAGGAATAAATGTCATGTACTCATATCAACAGATGAACAGTATAACAATGCCGCCATAGAAACAGTTAAATGAGAAAAGTACATATTTTGTAGTCAATATTACACATCGTGTATTTTGTTTTTTGTTTTTTGGGTAAAATGGGCTGTAGCCTCCTTTTTTCGTAGAGGAAGCTTAGAACCGAAGGGAGGCTTGAGAAGGATGGTCAGACCTTCGAGGATCTCCAGATCAAGCATCGGGAATCTGTTTTCGCCTCTGATGATCTCGTGGGAACCGCACGAGTAAGATGTCACTTCTCCTTACGTAGTTAATACCAATTTATTCCTGATGGGATGTTATTTATTTTTTAATGAGAATTCTTTTATCCCATATCTACGTTGTTCACGGGCGTTTCGGGAGTCGTCGTTCACATATACTGCTCAAAGATGATCGAGGTAGGTGGCTTGGTGTTTAATTTACAACGGATCTGCATTTTGTGTACCATTGTGATACTCTCCCATGAATGGTATGTCATATGGCTGAGGACATGTTTAATTAAATACCTATAATTGTATAGGAAATTGAAATGTGATAATAAACTACAATATGTGATCGCTGCTTGGATCCAGGACCACCCCGCGGGTGCGTTCCTCTGTTTAGCCATTTTGCCAGGATACCTGAGGGTATGCATTTATAATAATGTTTATAGAATTTCCTTGAGAGAAATTGTATGTGAATTTCTTGTTTATATTTTGGGAATGGCCCAATTACTTACATAGCATGAGGGCAGTGTTTCCATTAGCTTGAGGGTAGTGGTTATTTCGTCCTGAGGGCAACTTCTTCCGTGCCTGTGGGCAATAGACTCTGTGCCAGAGGGAGACACTTTGTACACCCAAGGGAAATATCTGTTATGCCTGTGGGAAATTACCTGTGGGTTATGTTTCTAATTACCCGAGGGTAAGAGTTTGTGTGTTTGAGGACACTGACTGTTTACATAGAAATTCAATATGGTGGTTTCCTTATAATAAATGATTAAATGAATAATAAAATGGCAACAACTGGTAAAGTTAGTCACTTTTGAGTACTTCATAGTTTATTTCATTTTACTACTGCACTCCATTATTGCATATTTTCACACATTTGGTCATGGGCCATTGGTGGGTGCCTACTGGGATTTATTTCTCACACCCTGTTTGGGTCATGACTTCGCCCCAAACAAATTACATTTCTACAGGTGTGGATAAGGGAAAGGGACCCTATACAAGAACTTGAGTGCTGTTGAGGAGTAGGGGATCATGGGACCAGGCATAGGCTCGCGATGCCGCTGGCGGTTCTGTTTTTCTTTTCTGTACATATACTTCAGTTGTATTTTATTTCAGTGTTACATTGTTTTGGATGTTTTATAAAATAGTGACATGCTTTATTTTATTATAAATATATGACTACTGGTTTCCTTGTTATTATCAGCTATCCATTTCTATTATATATATTGTTTACCGCTTCTGCTTGTTGTATGCTATTTATCTATTCCGTTGCGCTACACTTTGACAAATGAAGGCATAGTTTCCCCACTATCAGACATGGGCCCTCGCTGCTAGTCGGCAGCCTATGGCGTTTGGGGAAATGTGCTTGAGGTCATGTGGCGAACCGGGTTCCGGGCACCCATTGAGAGGCACCCGGAACCGGGGCATTCAAAGTGGTATCATAAGAGTTCCTTTCATTGACATACTATTTGGAGCATGATTCAGGGATAGGATGAAAACGATAGTTGGTAATATGTTAATCCCAAGGGTAGCTAACCCTTGTATAGGGAAAATCCAATTTACCTCATGTTGCAATTTTTATAATTTTGCAATTTTACTGTTGCATTGATTTCCACCGAAGGGTGACACACTTGTGATTATGCTGTTTATATTTTATCAATGGATTCTATTTAGTTGAAACCCAATGAGATGAGGGTATTCCATCTCATGCATCATTTAGGTGCATCCTCTAAATCAAATAACATGCATAGTTCCATTCCACGTTGGTGCATTTGAAATTGCATGTTGTTTTGAAAGTTGTTGTTCTAGAAAAGAATTCCATTGTGATAGCTGCATTGATAAAAATAATTGTTATGTGATAAGGTATTGTTGTATGAGCCTATTAAAATAATGGATGCCAAACTTTGGTTTTTGGAGAGTATGGGCCACCATTGAATGGATTTTGGTGGATCATTGAATGTTTATCAGGTTATAACACATATAAGATTCCAAAATTTGATTCGCATGGAATATGAGCCCTCAAATATCGGAATATGGCACATAGGTGTTGTTTTTTCATATTTTTTGGGTTCCGGAGAAGTTTCGGGGAAATACTGATGGGTACCCAATATACACACCATGTAGTAACTTAAACTTGTCGTCTGTGTTCTTCTTTTCGGGGAGAAAAGAAAATTTTGAGTACACACCGTGTACCCTAAGTAAACTCTGTGTAGTATCGTCCCATGTCATAGACCGTGTGGGAAAGGACAAGGGGAAGAGAAATTATTGGGGCGAACACACCATGTACCAGATGTACACGTCGTGTAGTGTTGACCCGGTGTCCGCCCATGTAACTCACAACATGGATGGAGGAGACCATAAGACATACACGCTGTGTCCAATATGGAACACGCCGTGTAGTCGGACCTGGGGACCCAATCGTGTAACTAACCACACTGGTCGGTGTAATCCTTTTGTGTACAAATCGTGTGTATATTGAACACGTCGTTTAATTGGAGCCATGTATCCGGTCGTGTGGCTAACAACATGGGTCGGCGAAGCTTGTCTAGTACAAGTCTTGTACCTGTGGGCCACGGTGTGTAGTCTTGACTAGTGACAGACCGTGTGGACCTAACTGTGTGGCTTGGAAACGGGGTAGTGTACACGCCGTGTGTGGGTGTAACACACTGTGTATTATCAATCCGAGTAGTCAGCCGTGTCACAAACAACACGGGAAGTTGGAAAATTAATCCATAAATGCCGTGTAGATTATATACACGTCGTGTACTTTTGTTTAACGGAAGCCGTGTGGCTTGGCCATGTAGATGGACCTAGGCAGGGGAAGAGAAGTCATGTACCCGCCGTGTGGTCTTGTTGTGCAATCTTAAATGCCTTCTTCCTCCTGTTCCCATTTTTGGTTGCCTCGTTTTCAGACTGTGATAATCTTGATCTAAGTTGTGTGTTTGATATTGTAGATTCATGTCACCGCGACAACCACACATTGTTCACCAGGAGAGGGGAAACAAGTATACTACATAGATGGTGGTCCATGAGCAACCAGTGGATCCTCTAGTAGAGATGGATGTGGCGTCATCCGTAATAATAGGCACAGGCGTGGAGGTGTAGTTGCATGAAGGCGTTATGTGGTTCCTGCAAACGTTTCAAGGAGCCCTGTCGGCTGCCACATCTATGGCCGACCTGACTCATATCTTACAGCAGCAGCATTCGCCTATGTTTTTAGCGGATGGTGGACTATAGGCTATATAGACTTGGCTGGGGTCGATTCAGACTATTTTTGAGAACTAAAGATGCCTCTAGGGCGGAGGGTCAAGCTCACGACATATATGTTGCGTGATTCCGCAAAGAGGTGGTGGGATGTTACCACCCAGTCAGAGAATCATAGAGACATGGCGTGGGATGATTTCCAGACAGCTTTCTATGACTTCTTCTTCCCCTAGACGTTGAGGGCAGATCGAGCTCGAGAGTTCATGAATCTACAGTAGGGCGCTATGTTGGTGATGGATTGTTCTGCTCGTTTCACTGAGATTCTGCATTATTCACCCGTTCTGGTGGGGGATGAGACGCTGAGAGCCAGACGCATTGAGGATGGTGTTTGATATGACATCTGAGCACAGGTGAATGTTTTTAGGTTGCCTTTAGTACAAGCTATTGTGAACAAGGTGCTGATTAGAGAGAAGAACCTGTGGGAAGCTAGTGGTGTGGGCTTGGGCAGTTCAGGACCAATTTTTGGTACTATTTATACTGTCCATAGGAAGAGACATATGAGCTTTTCTCACGGTGGCAGTACTAGCCAGAAGAATTTTTCAGGTGGCCAAGTCATGTGCTACTAGCGTGGAAAGGAGGGACACAAGAGACGTCAGTGTCCACGAGACCCTATGGAGTGCCGAGCTTGCGGCAAGATGGGACATCTGCAACACTTTTGTAGGGCCTTTCCATTAGTGGCTAGTGAGAGGGGTTCTGTGTAGACTCTGTGTGCGGGATCAGGACCAGTGGCTTCTTACCAGTTGGGGAACTAGAATACATCAAGGCGTGTAGGGAGGGATGGTCGACATGGCCTTGGTAGCTAGACACCAGGATCTCGTAGGTAGCAGGATGAGACATCTCAGGGTAGCAAGGGTGTATTGCAGGGTCGCGGCACAGGGCATACATATGCAGTGCAACAGACCCAGCATGAGCTGGATCCTAGGCCTTCTACTAACAGAGGTACTATTCTAGTAGATTTTTTTATCTTTAGTGCTTTTTGATATGGATGCTACACATATCTTTATATTTGTACCCGTTTTGGAGAGCCTTGGGCTTGGTGTTTCTACTTCCTATGATGTTATGATGCTAGAAAATCCATTGGGAATTAGAACGGCTATTGTGAGTTAGTGTAAGGAGTGCCCCCTTGAAGATGGTGGGCTTCACTTCCATTGGGACATCTATGTCTTAGAGATGAAGAGCTATGATGTCATTCATGGAATGGGATAGTTGGTTCCCCTTAGAGCCTTTGTATATTGCTATCGTCTTATGATGAGTTTCATGTCACCAGAGGGTGCATCGTTTCTATACAAAGGCGAGTGGGATATTCAGGCGAGTCGAGGTGGACCAGAGCATCATGGACGAGGTGGTATAACAACACATATTGTGATCTTATATTTGGACGATGAGGGGATTTTTCATAAGGATCCCCCCCCCCCTCATGGTTGATCATTTTAGGGATTTCTTCCCGGACGACTTTCCAGGTCTTCCTCCAGAGCGTGAGGTGGATTTCACTATTGAACTTGTGCCAGGAGCTGCACCGGTTTCCATTCCTCCTTATAAGATGGCTACACTAGAGTTACAGGAGCACAAAAGGTAATTGGAGGAGCTATAGGAAAAGGGTTTCATCTGACCCATTACTTCTCCTTGGGGTTCTCTGGTCCATTTTGAGAAGAAGTCGGATGGTGCCCTCAGAATCTGTGTGGATTATCGTATGTTGAACCAGTTGACGGTTAAGAACCGGTATCTCTTGCCAGGGATTGTCGATCTTTTTGATCAACATCATGGAGCACAATTGTTCTCGAAGATTTACATGAGATCAGATTATCATCAGCTGCGAATTAGATCATCTGATATACCTCTCACAACATTCAGGAGCTGGTATGGTCTATACGAGTATACGGTTATGCCGTTCGGACTCACGAATGCACCAGTAGTTTTTATGGATCTAATGAATCGTGTGTTCCATCCTTATTTGGATTCTTCTGTGGTAGTATTCGTGGATGACATCTTGGTGTACTCTCACACTCGACACGAACATGCCACCCATCTTGAGATCGTGTTGAGTACACTGAGAGAGCATCAGCTATATGTTAATCCCTCAATGTGCCAATTTTTGATGGATAAGATAAACTTCCTAGGTCATATCATATCAGAGGAAGGAGTTTCAGTAGACCCAGAGAAGGTTAGAGCAACAGTTTCTTGGGAGCAGCCTAAGAACATGTATGAGAAAAGAAGATTCATAAGGCTGGCTGGTTACAACAGACTCTTCATATAGGACTTCTCCCGCATAGCAGTTTCATTGACGGGTTTGACTAAGAAGGGTGTGATGTTCGTTTGGTCAGAAGCCTACGAGACATCCTTCCAGGAGGTGAAGCGAAAGTTGACATCAACTCCGATCCAAATACTCCCAAATCAGGGGAAGAGCTATACAGTTTACTGTGATGCATCCGTTATTATTCTAGGAGCTATGTTGATATAGGGAGATCAAGTAGTAGGGTACGTTTCTTGGTAGTTAAGGAAACATGATAGTAATTACCCAACACATGATCTCGAGTTGGCTGTAGTTGTCCATGTTTTGTGCTGTTGGGGACATTATCTCTTGGGAGAACATTTTTTAGTGTTCATGGACCACAAAAGTCTCAAGTACATATTTTCCAAGCGTGACTTGAACCTGAGACAGCGAAGGTGGGTTGAATACCTTCAGTCCTTCGATTTTTAGCCTGCCTATACACTCGGTAAAGGTAATGCAGTAGCTGATGAACTGATCAAGAAGACTCAGATACAGACAGTTAAGGAGGACAGTGGAGAAGGGTAGCTTATGACTTTGTTCTCTAAGAAGCATTTGTAGGTGCACAACATTCAAGGGATGACCAATATTTCGTCTTTAGCTGTGACTTTTATCCTCCTAGATAGAGTGAGGATGAAAAAGATATCTGGTTCAGAAGGACTAGATCTACGAGAGTGGTTGAAAAGTGAGGACCCTTCTCTTGGTTGGACGATAGGCGATGATGAATAATTGCATTTCCATGGACGAGTGTGGGTTCCATGGGTTATACATGAGGAGCTGATGTGGGAGTTTCATGCTTCATCTTGGGTAGTTCATCCTGGGGTAACCAAGATTTACCAAGACTTGAGACGTTAGTACTGGTGGCCAAGAATAAAGAGGGATGTAGCTGGTTTTGTTACGAGATGTTCCACCTGTCAGCAGGTGAAGACAGAGCATTAGAGGACAGCCGGCCTGTTACAGTAGTTACCCATTCCATAGTGGAAATGGTATGATTTCGCAAAGGACTCCGTGACTGGATTTCCGATGTCACCTCGAGGTAATGATGTCATGTGGGTTTTTCTGGATAGACTCACAAAGGTAGCTCACTTTTTTCTGATCAGGGAGACCATCAGAATTGACGCGCTCGGGAAGTTGTATATCCGAGAGGTCGTACATCTTCATGGGGTCCCATGTTCAATATTTTCAAATAGGGATGCCCATTTTACATCTTGTTTCTGACAGAGTTTTCATAGGGCATTGGGTACATAGGTGCTTCTTAGCACAACTCACCACCATCATATTGATGGCTAGTCAGAGTGTACGATACTGGAGCTTGAGGACATATTGCGTGCATGCGTCCTAGTCTTTTTCGGTTCCTGGGAGAAACATACTTCATTAGTCGAGTTTTACTATAATAAAATTTTTCAGGCAACTATTGAGATAGAACCATATGAGGCTATATATGGTAGGCAATGTCGATCACCATTGTGCTGGTTAGAGGCAGCTAAGGCTGCTTTACTGGGACCACGTCCTGTGCAGGAGACTTTTGAGCTGGTCCAGTTGATTCAGAAGCAAATGGCTACCGCACAGTCTTATGAGAAATCTTATGTTGATCGCCACAGACGAACCTTGGAGTTCATGGTTGGGGATCAGGTTTTCTTGCGTGTTTCACCGAGGTTGGGACACAGGCGGATCAAGAGACAGGGTAAACTTTCACCGAGGTATGTGGGGACATTTGAGATTCTGGAGAGAGTCAGGCATGTTTCCTATTGGTTGCAATTACCATAGAGGTACTTATCCATGCATGACGTCTTCCATGTATCTCAGTTGCATCGCTATCATTCAGACCCTTCTATCGTTTTTCAGCTAGAGGAGGATAAACATGAAATAGATGCGCTCTTTGAGGAGAATCCGATTCGTATTGTTGATAGGAGCAGGAAGGTTCATTGAGGCCTGTCAATTCCTCTCGTACGGGTGATATAGCAGCATGGACTAGTGTAGGATGAAACCTGGGATCGGGAGACCAACATACGTTCTCAGTGGCCAGAGTTTTTCAACGCTATATCTTTACCACCCTTGGAAGGGAAATTTGGGGATGAATTACATTAAGGGGGGAAGTTTTTAAGAACCCAGTTCTTTTTTCTGAGGTACGGGTTTCTTCTTTTCTTTTTTCCTTAAGTGTTTTTGAGAAAATAACGAAAATTGGGAAAAATCCTAAATCTTGGGACTACACGCCATGTACTATTCCACACGCCATGTACATTGTCCATGTGGGATGAGTACACAAGGTTTGTAGCCATGTCGGTGATGAAGTGTGTAAAATTCAACTAAAAAATGTGTAGTGGATATTTACACGCCGTGTAGTCAGTTAGTGGGAAAATAGTATGGTGGTGGAATTAGCCGCCAGCTGCATGACAGTACATGCAGTGTAATCAAGAATACACACTGTGTACTCATGTCGATCGATGAAGAGTGTGGCGGTGCAGCCAGAGGAATAGATAAATGAGAAAAGTGCATACCGTGTAGTCAATAGTACACGCCTTGTATTTTGTTTTTTTCACTTAAAATGGGAAGTAGCCTCCTCTTTTCGCAGAGGAAGCTTTGACCCAGATGGAGGCTCGGGAGGGATGGCCGAACCTTCAAGAACCTCCATATCAAGCGTCGAAATCGGTTTTCGCCTCTGACAATCTCGTTAGAATGACACTTGTAATCCCTACCATCTCTTTATGTAGTTTTTACCAACTCATTCCTGAGGGGAAGTTATTCACTTTTGAATGATAATTATCTTATCCTAGATCTACATCCTTCATGGGCACTTTGGGAGGCATCGTTCACGTATACCGATCAGAGATGATCGAGGTAGGTGTCTTGGTGTTTAATTTCCAACTGATGTGTGTTTTGTGTACCGTTGTGATATGCACCCATGAATGGGGTGTCGTATGGATGATGCGTTGTTGATTTAAATACATATAATTTTATAGGAAATTGAAATGTTATAATAAACTACTATTTGGGATCGCTCCTTGGATCCAAGACCACCCCGGGGGTGCGTTCCTCTGTTTAGCCATTTGGCTAGGATACTCGAGAGTATTCCTTTATAATAATGTTTATAGAATTGACTTGAGAAAAATTGTATGTGAATTCCTTGTTTACATGTTGGGCATGTCCCGATTATTTTCTTGGCCTAAGGGCACTGTTTCCTTTATCCTGAGGGAAGTGGTTATTTTGCCCTGAGGGCAACTTCTTCTATGCATGTGGGCAATAGACTCAGTGCCTGAGGGCTATACATTGTACGCCTGTGGGAAATATCTGTTATTCATGTGGGAAATTACCTGTGGGTTACATTTCTGATTACTTGAGGGTAAGGGTTTGCGTATTTGAGGACACTGACTATTTACATACAAATTCATTATGGTGGTTTCCTTATATTGAACAATTAAATGAATAATAAAATGGAAATAACTTGTAAATTTAGTCACTTTTGAGTAATGCTTAGTTCATTTCAATTTACTACTACACACTATTGTTGAATATTTTCACACAGTTGGGCACATGCCTTTGGTGGGTGCCTACTTGGATTTATTTCTCACTCCCTGTTTGTGTCATGTCTTTGGCCCAAAAAGATTACATTTCTTCAGGTGTGGATAAGGGAAAGCGACCCTATACAGGTACTTGAATGTTGTTGAGGAGTAGGGGAGCATGAGACCGGGCTTAGGATCGAGATGTCACTGGCTGTTCTGTTTTGCTTTTCTCTACTTGTACTTCATTTGTATTGTATTGCAATGTAACATGTTTTGGCTATTTTATAGAATTATGACATGATGCATTTTCATATATATATATATATATATATATATATATTTATATATGACTGCAGGTTTCCTTGTTATTATCAGTGGTCCATTTCTGTTATATATATTGTTTACCACTTCCACTTGTGGTATGTTATTTGTCTATTCTGATGCACTATAATTTGAAAAATGAGGACATAGTTCCCCCACTATCATACCTGGGCACTCGCTACTAGTCGGAAGCCTCTCTCATTTGGGAAAATGTGCTTGAGGTCACGTGGTGAACCGGGTTTGGGGAACACATTGAGTGGCACCCAGAACCAAGATGTTACAATTTTTTTTTCCAAAGTATCCTTAATATATGTTTTAAATAGTTTTCTAAAAGGGTTAAATATTTCAATATCATGAAAATATTTATTTTGAATGAAATTTTTATTAGTGAAATGATGCTAATTTCAATATTTTATGTGTTATGATTATATAATAGTACATATACCTTTGATTGGTTGTTATGAGATAAACTAAAGATTGGTCATTATGTGACTAACCAAATATGGGTGGATCAGTTCCAAATAAGGAAATGTGGCTATGTTATGACCTACATTGCATTAGGTGTGGAAATTGGTCATTTGGCTATTATATTTTGTAATATGTGTGGAAGTTGACCATAAGATTATTCCATTTATATATGATTATGTCCCAATATACCATATATTATATATGATATTTTATATGGATTTATGGTAATATTTTGGTTACAAAAAGTGCAATAAATGTGCTTATAATATGTGAATAGTATTTTTCACATCATAAAGGTGAAAAGTGTAACATTATGATAATGTATTCATGGGTTCCATGTTTTCCCAATACTAACAGTTCTCCTTATTTGCGTATCACTTTCTGAGATTTTTATTATCATACTAAGTTTAAATTTGTTTTTTCATATGACTTAATGAAGAATAGTGTCATGGAAGTGATCATGGAAAATTTATGCTATGATACTAAACCATGTTTCTTTTTTAAAAGGTTTTTCAATTAAAAAATGGACAGTGAGTATAAGTGTTTACTTGTAATATTTAATTTGTCATGTATGAGTTATAATCTAATTACCTAATGCTCTAAACCTAAAAAAGAACCTTCATATGAATTAAATTATAGGTACTGGGTTATGTCAAGATTTGGTACTCTTTAAGGATATGACTTATATTTGGTATTAGAGTCCATTTTAGATAACTTTATAGGTTAGGGTGTTATTTAATCATATGTGACATGTTTTATATATCCACAATGGTTATAATATTAGGAATATTTAATGTATTATTAATGAAATTTTATGAGTTTGAGTTAAAAAGTATGAGTATATCTATGTTATTAGCTTCTTCATTTGATAGTACAAAATGATACTACTGATATACTCATACTAACCATTTTTTGTTTTAGAAAATGGTTGGATCATAGAGGAAGCAATGTAACAATGTTTGTAAAGGAAATGTGTTGGTTTTCATGAATAAACAACCAAATGAAATGGGATATGCAACAAGAATGCTCTTGCATACACTAAACCAACTAATAGGTTCTGTGATTAACAACTATAACCCTCATGAGTTTTCTAATGCATCATAAATAAGAGAAATTTATCCCTTTTTATGTATATGTAATTGTCATAAATGTAAGTATATTCATCAAAACATGTGCCATGGATGTGGAAAAAACTCCTAGAACACTCTTTAAAGGGACAAGAAGGTTTTATCGAAGTAGTAATGAAGGTCATAAAGCAATAACCTACCATGAAAAATATAACTATTTAGTTGACTCTAGGAAATGGAATGAAGTTATATCCGATTTACGAATTGAATGATTCAAATATGGGGTGTATGGTCATTATGGAAAATATGTGTCATGTAAAGAATTTTCTATAATGGGATCTACAGTACCATACAAATATATGTTTATTAATGCCTATTTAAATTACTATTGAAGATGATGAAACTAAATGTATCCTATGAAAGGTATAGATTATTTCTTGTCACATGTTTTGACAATATTGAATATTAGGGCTAGATTCAGGTTTTATCTTTAGGAATAATGTATTAAGGAATAGGATAGAAAAGCATGGTTTGGGTATCCATAATAATTTAGAACAATTATGATGTCATTGTATATAGGATTAATGAGTTATGGGAGAGTGTAGGATGATTAAATGTTTTAAAGTTTTAATGCTATTTTGAGGATAAGATTACATTGGAAGACTTTTTTAATGTATACATAACCCTGAAGCATGGTATTTTAAAATATACATCATTGAATAATCATATTACCGTGTGTGTACATATTAACAAATGTAATGGATAGCCTTTAGGGTTCATATTAACTTTTGTGTTTGAGGTGATTAAGGGTTATTTTATTTTTTAATGAAAAATGAAAGGCATGGGATAACATTTGAGGACAAAACATGTTATTTTAATTTTTATGTACAATATCTTTTCTTTTAATTTTATAAGAATTATATAGCTATATAAAAAGATCAACCCACAAGATTGGTGAATCCCTGTCGTTTCTCGCAAGTTTATGACAATCAAACCCATAACTAAAAGGAGAAAAGAGTGCATTACCTACCAATATCCTATGTGATGTAACTGGATAGTATGAATTTATTTTTGGTTAAATTAGTTTATGGAATAAGAATAAGTTTAATTTAGGAACATATTCTTTATAAAATTAATATCTTTGGTATAGTAAAATGATTTGGGTATTAAGTGATAAATGTTGTTTAGGGAGACAGTCACTACTTTGTGAAAATTATTTGCCTAAAGAAAATATAATAATATGGGGATTTTTTGGATTAATAGCTGAATTTTATTTTGGAAGAAACTATGTTTTTGTTGTGGACTCATAGTGTTTTGTTCTATTTATATAAATGATTAACATATCAGTGAGAATATGTGATTAGGAAATTACATTTTGGTATAAGGTAATAAATGTGATTTGTGGAAATAAATGTTAAAACATATCCTTGATTACTGTGTGATCAAATAATTCATAATTTTTGGTTTCAATCTTAGTTTAGATTATTTTAAAGTCATTTAATGAATTATTTTGATGGGTATATATAGAAATAGGGTATTACTATTGAATTTTAGAGATATAAAAGGCGATCTTAACCATATAAATGATTTTTTTAAATTAAGATATATTATAATAACAATTTCTATTTTGTATAATGTCTAAATATTGTAGAAATAAATAGTTCATCTTTTATAAATAATGTGATTCTCCTCGTGTGTAAGAGAGATCTTTAATACTCTTCCTTTTGAGAAAATATGATTTTCTAGTGGAAATTGATTAAATGATTAAACACAACTTGTCATGTAAGTATATTTCATTATTATCATAGTCCTGGTAGTAAACTAATTTCCTAAAATTATGAAAAGAATCTTAAAACCAAAATTTTCGCCATTTACGTTTCTTACCACAAAATCAAAAACCATTTAACCCATAACAATTTTGTTGATTTCTTATTGTTAACATTCTCTTAATCATGTTTTTTATCACTCTTCATGTAAATATTAAAATAATTTTTTCTTTCGTATCCATGTTTTTTAAATTGGAATCTTAGGATGTTTTACCTCAAGTTACCTTCATAAATTTCATTCATTCTTTTAATGTGGATGTTTTATTGACTATTTTTACAAGTGTAATTACAATCAAATTACCAAGCCCAATTTGAAATTACATGGACACAATTTCCAAATGCGGGGAAAGATGTCACATCCCATATAATTATAGAATAAGACATTTCATATTGATTAATATTTATGAATTATGTATTGTTTTTTCATTAATGTAGATTCTTTGTTTCATATCGTACTCATCACGCAACAATATATTTCTCATAAATCTTAAGTATCACAATAAATTGAGTTATACCAAATGATAACACATTAATAATATGATTATATAAAATGATAATTAATACTTTGATATTTTATTAGCAGGAATTATAATAACAATCTATAACATGTCTACACATGTTTGTTAAATGATTTTACAATTATAGAAAATATTAGTTGTTTAAAATTTTAATGAATATATTTTTAAGCATAAAGTACTCTAATATTTTTAAAAATGTCATTTTACTACCTTTTGACAGATAATCCTTTTAAATATATTATTTTAAACATTTTTTTATTCTTTATGAATAAATAAATGTTTTATTTTTAATTATGAAATAAAAATTTACTTTGGTTCAAATTTTGGTATTATTCTGATAAAATTTATATTTTAATGAATAGTGATAAATAGTGCATTTTAATTCAAAACAACATTTTTGTCTAATTTATTTGTATTAATAAGTTTTTATTTTAATTGGTTTTAAATTATATATATATTATTATTTATCATTTAATACAATATTTTTTATTAGAGTTAATTTTACATTGAAATTCAATATAAACACATGGAAATCATTTGATTGTTTTTACTTTTGAAAAACATGTTTTCTTATTTTGACTAGGGGAAATAATTTTAAATTGATTAATTTAACTTTTTTTTTGAATTTAGAAAATTGGATTCCAAATTTGGAATCAGAAGTTACAAATAATTTAAAGAGGCCCCTTTTAATTTGGAATTTGTGAGTAGTAACATTAGTAATAATATATATTTACAACGTTTAAATGGTATATCAAGTTAATAAGGTTCAAAATAATATCATAATAGTATAAAACAAACCTAATACATGTCTGAATCTTATTGGATGGTATATTTACAAAATATAAAACCCTTGGGATGAGAATTTTTCCTTTGTAATCCAAATGGGTGTGATTATAACAGTTATATTTTTTAATTTAAAGTAAAGGAGAATATGTTATAAACATAAATCATCTTAATAAAATAATATTAATATGGGTTCATATAAGTGATCTCTTCTTCAATAAATAGTCCATATAAATATAAAAATATTTAATATATCTTGATATTTTATTTATAAATTTCAAACCATAAATAATTAAATTTATTTTTTTCAAAATGATGATGTAGTGATTTATTACTTATTGAAGGAATAAAATTAATGAAATAATAAATATTAAAATAAATCTCATATGAAAAAATTTATATCATAAATTATTTTTATATATGAATATGACATTTTATAAGACAATTAAATTCTTTAGTTTCATTTTATCACTCTGTTAGTATTTTTAATAATTCAATAGAATAAATAGTGTAGAAATTTACATAATTTATGTTTCATAAAAATATTATTTTATTAAATTATATAAAAATACTAAATATATTTTCAAATATAAAATTAGATATCATAGGGTATAAATGTTCATTTATAGTCCAATTTTAGGAAATTTTCTCCTTATACGTAAAATTAATATATTCTTAATAATTAAATTTTTATTACCATAGCTAAAATTAACAGAGAATAATTATGGGTAAACTGGAAAGATAAGGCTTTCAATAAAATTATACTTGTATAAAATCATTGTGTAAGAAGATTTAAACCTATACTTATCTTATCATTGATATTTCACCATTTAGAGAATTTTAAGTTTAAAAAATGAATTTATTTTAATTTAACAATTTAATAGTTTTTAATGGGTTCCCCTTCGCTCTCCTATAAAAATGGTACCCTATCTTCTCCAATATTGAATCTTCAAGAACACTTTGGTTCAGCCAATCTCTTCAAAAAAACACTTCCTAGATTCCCAAAAATCATCCTAGATTCCTATAATATGGTATAGATCCTATTATAAATGACTTTTGGTTTCATACAAATAAATACAGATTATTAAGAAGAACATAATGATTATACATGACATTTAAGACTAATGTTTAGGGAAGTCATAACCAAATTTTCATTCATTTAATTAAATATACATGTAATTAGTTTTTTTTCAAAGAATATATGTTAGTGACCACAGATTATTCTACACACAATAGCCACTTATATTTGGTGTATTTATATTTTTCACACATAATTATGTCACTAATTTATCCTTAATCAATTATATGATCCTGGTAAGGGACTTCATCTCAATCTCATTTAATTGAGGCATATATTTATGATTTTCACCATTATTATCATATAAGTGTTATAAACAATAATTTTGACATGTTATTTAATAAATTAGTATACCCTATTATATTTTATATTTTATTTAATGTTAATATTTAATGATTTTTATATAAGTGTTTCTCATGTGTCAAGGGAATCTTTTACTAAAACATCATTTCAAATATCTTATGGAATCATTATTCTGAAATATTCCATTTCATGTCCAGGATTCAAAAATGGTTTTTAGTAATTTATTTATAAGGAAATTAATGTTTTATATTTCATTTTTTTTGAAATGTTTAATAGTGGTATGGGACACATTGATTTAAAATTCTCTATATTAAATGTTTTAAATTGTTTTGTAAGTTGAGTGAATATTTCAATATATAATAGAGTAAATTAATGACGGTTTTATATTTAATATAATTTTTAATAAATATGTATCATTATGTGTTTATAATATATTATCAACCATCTTACCTTACAAAGCATTGGGAAACGATAATGTTACTTGTGCGAATGTGTTGACCACCAACTACATGATGCGATGTAATTCATTTTTCATTTTTATTTTTATTGAAGGAAATATATATTTATTTGAATAAGGGATATTATTTATAATATTTTTTAATGAATTTTTATCAGTGATTTATTATTTTAAATTCATGCATTCAATCTATCGAAAATTAAAAAAAAAAAATTTCTTTGTAAGGACCACTGTCTCCATGAATGATGTCTTTATTTTATAAATATATAATTTCATTTGGATAATGATAACTATTTTTATAATGAATATATATAATATTAATTTCATGAGTAAATTCTACTTCTGATTTAACCATGGCCAATGTATAAGGATCAAACGTACCAAATCAAAACATATATTAAAAATGAACCATCTATCACCATGAAAATTGATTTCAATAATGAATTATTAATAAATATTAGCTAAGATGTTATAATTAAATCATATATGGTATTATATATATGAATATGGTTGTATAACATATTTATAATTAATCTATTTTATCTATTTAAGATGATCAATCACATATGATGGTAGTAAGTCCTGAGGAAAGGGTTTGTCATCTAACATTCAATTCGATGAGACATATTCAATATTGAATAATTATTTATTTTTAATGGTGTATATACATCCCATGTGATTTTTCTATAACTAATAACTTTATTTTCATGTAATTTAATGTTTAATTATAATTTATTTTCTTCATGTAAACTACGATCGAAAGGATACCCATGCGGTAATGGTTTATTTTATAATCTCATCATTATTCGGGATTATTTATTTTTAATTCACATATGTGGAATATTTTCATTGCATTTCCATGATTTTTGAAAAAAATTTCTAAAATATTTTTAGTATTTTCCAATAATTTCTCAGTTTCATTTTTATGCATGGTTAGAATTTATCAAAATGCTTGGATTTGAATTTTCATACGATTATTTAGAAAAAGATACATTTTGACATTTCGTTAAAATGTTTGAGAGGATGGTATTTTTAGCATATATATATTGATCATAATTTTACTCCATAATGATGCATTAATTATCTAAATCATCCTCTACATGTTTACATGCAACTTTTTGGCAAAAAATATAACTTTATTACATGAATAGTTTAAATATTTATGACTATTATTTTATATGACGAAAGGGTATTATACTAATGAAATTTTATTGTAAATTATTTAATGTATTTTCATCAATTTTACTATAATTTTATAATGATTTTTATGGGGATAAACTACGTTTATGTCATTAAGAATATCACATCAGATAATATTATCATTTTGACTTGGGGAAAGTGTTGTAATTCTATATGATCGTTCTTCCCATGTTAATGGTTATTGGTTGTTAAGGAATTTTTATTTATTAGTGTTATTTATCCACATGAGGAATGTATTGGACTTAGATTGTGATTCTCAGGGCCTACTCTTCCTCTTGATGAATTGGTAAGACTATTGAGATACACAATAATGGTTTTGAAAATTTCCTCAATCATTTTTTCTATGAAATTGCACAAAAAATCGATTGAATTTTAATATATCATGAATGAGGACTCAATGATAATATTTATATGTCTTTTCATTCCTTTTTTATTTAATTAACTACTGAATCCAATTTAATAATTCTATATGTTATAATATTAATAGATTTTCATGGAGGTTATGTATTTGTTTAAATGGATTATTTGATAATCCTTTATTCCTTCTATATTATGATCTAATAATTGGTTAAATGGATATTATTTTAGTTATTTACCTTAACATATTGTTTGTTCTTCATTATTCATAATAGTTTCCATTTATACATAGCATTTATGAGAATCTAATCCGACCAATTTATTAATTTTTTAATTATATATAGGATAAAATCAAGTGTTTTTTGGTTGATATAAAGGTATATGTGAGGGTTAATTGTAATGTCTTGATTTAGGAAGCCACCCGGGGGCTCCCAATACCCGGTTGGCCACATGGACTGAAGCACATTACTCCAAACTTTAGAGGATACTAACTAGTAGAGAGTTCATTGGTTGTGATATGTGGGAAAAATATTTTCTCATTAGTAGAGTACATAGAGGAAGTAAACAAATACATAGAAGAGTGGATGTAGTAATAATATCATACCAAAATAAATAGTGTAAAAACTAAAGAAATAACTAGAGAAAAAATATATATATAATGACTCATGATAGATATGTCTAGAAAAGTAGTGAAACAAAACAAAATGATGAAATATAGTACTAAAAAATGTAAAAAAGAAAAATAGTATTCATCTCCACAACATTGCAAGCCTAAGCTTGGTCCCGTGCTCTCCATCTCCATAGCATGTCAAGTACCTGAAGTAGAAGGGTGCTTTCCCTTGTATTTACCTGCAACAATATAATCCGATTGGGCCTAATGTCATGGCCCAAACGGGGTTTGAGACTACCCTAGTAGGCAACCGCCATGAGATATGTGTCTAACATTCAATGAGTATATGGCTGGTAAAAGTACAAGAAACCGTAAACAGTGGAGTACTCAATAGTAAACAATCCACAATTTCAATATCAAGAAAATACTTAAAAACTAGATAAACTTGATAGTTAACCCTCTAAGAATCACACTCACTCTAAACCCCGTGGTCCTACCTAACAGGTAAAAGATACCCTATAGGAAATACACTCAGTTTAACCCCTTGGGTTCAGGTTAAGAATAGACTCTCTGAGGAATCACTCTCTGTCGATTCCCCCTATAGTCTTGTATCATAACTAAAGGCGCTCTAGGGAATTACTTATGTTACATTTCCTCTATGTACTACATAAAGGAACTACAGACACTCTGAGGAAGCACTCAACATCAATTCCCCATGTGGTCTCGCATCGTAAACCTATAAAGACATTCTAGAGAAGCCCTCAACGTCCATTCTCCCTATGGTCTATACAACAGGTTCTCACTGCACCGTGTTAGTCAATAAGGCTAAAATGGAAAATGATCAACACCTTGTTCAGGGTTATTGGTGAATTTTGCACATAAAATTCACGGACATTTAACAAAAAGGAATAAACCACCTTCATCACCGTTAGGAGATCGATAAAATCTAACTTCAATGATTAATTATCCTTAGAATTTCAAAGATCTATAAAAACATCTAAAACATTCAACCAACAATATCTCACGAGAGAAGAGAAATCAAAAGATGGTGATCTAGGATAAGAGGGAACTCACCAATTTGATTCCAATGCAACAGACTATGTTCAATTCAGAGGATGGATGGATACTCAGGGGTTCATCGAAGATCTACGGTCGTACGAAGCTCTCGGTCGAACAAGACCTAAATGAAGAGTGTTCTGGTGATTTGATACACCCCCGGTGGGTTTAACGGAAAAAGAAAGTACAATGCATATAATTATAAAGTATACGGCATGTACTCTCCATTTCCGTACTCCGTTTTATGTGGCATCCCTGTCACTCCCACACGGCTGTGTGTGTGGTTACAACACAAACAGCACACGACCTACTGTGGGAATACAGTACACGTCGTGTACTCATAAAGTACATGGTGTGTACATAGAATTTTTTTAGAAATTTATCTTCTTCCAAAAATGACCAGAAAATGAAAAATATACCTCAAAAACATCTGGGTTCTTACAAACTTCCCCCATTAAAAAAATTCTTCCCTAAATTTCCCTAGTGTGGAGTAGAAGAATAAACCCCGAACAGATCCGGCCCCCAGGCTCGTACATTGGCCTCCCTCTCCCAAGTCTAATCTTGTAACTACCCATGCTGCCATAGCACTTGTACCAATGGAACAGACTGGAAATAGGGAACCATTGTACTATGATCAAAAATCTGTATAGGATTCTCATCGAATGACGCATCCACTTCAATCTAAGACTCATCAGGATGAATGACATGATACCGGTCTGAAATGTAACATTGGAGGTGAAAAATGTGAAAACGGCGTGCATAGACCGGTACCACTAAGTTAATTGAAACTGATAGGCAACTGGCCCAACACTCTCTGACACCTCAAACGGCCCAATGTACCTCGGAGAAAGCTTACCATATCTACTGATCCTCTTGTGTCCCATCCTCGGTGTGACACACAGGAAAACCAGATCCTCGGCCTCAAACTCCAGAGGTCATCTCCATTATTCAGCATAAGACTTCTGTCGAGACTGTGTAGTATACATCCTCTTCTGAATCATCTCTATCTGCTCTGTGGTCTCCTGGACAAGAAGAGGTCTCAGCATAGCTGCCTCTCATGTCTCCAGCCAACATAAGGGTGATCGGCCTGACCTACTGTACAAATCCTCGTTAGGTGCCATCGGAATAGTTTATTGAAAAATATTGCTATAGTAAAAACCATAAAAGGTATATGCTTCTCCCAAGAAACACTAAAATTCATAACGCGTTCTCAGAACATATCCTCAATCACCTTAATTGTATGCTCGGATAGGCCATCTATCTGGTGGTGAGAAGATGTACTCAAATGTACCAGTGTTCTCAAAGCCTTATAAAGCCCCTGCCAAACCCGAGAAGTAAAACGTGCAATCCTATCTGAAACAATGGAGTACGGAACTCCATGTAGATGTGAAATATCATGGATGTACAATCAGTCTAACTCATCAACACTGCAGTTCTCCTTGATTGGTAAAAAGTGAGCAACCTTCGTGAGTCTATCAATGACAACCCAAACTGCATCATTCCCTTGAGAGGACCTCAGTTAACATATCACGAAATCCATCGTGACATTGTTCCACTTCCACTCAGGAATAAACAACTACCTTAGAATCCCTTATGGTCGCTAATTCTCCACTTTCACCTGCTGATAGGTGGAACACCTCATGATGAAATTGGAAACATCTCTCTTCATACCTAGCCACTAATACTGATGATGTAGTTCACGATACATCTTGGTGACACCGGGATGAACTACCCAAACTAAGGAATGATAATCTCACATAATATCCTTGGATATGTCTGTTGGCACCCATATGTGCCCCTAGAAACTCTTGATCTCATCTTCACCTATGGTCCAACCCAGAATAGGGTCATCTCCTATCATTCTATCTTGTAGGACTAGTCCTTCAAAATCTTATAGCAGCCTTATTCATACTCAATCAAGAGGGGTAGAGGTTACAGCTACACAAGAAAAGAAAGTCTGCCCCTGTCTATCGTGCACTTCCAAATGTATCTCATAGAACAAAGCTGAAAGCTACCACTCACTACTGGACTCCTGAGGTGCCAGTATTTTAGTCCTCCTCCTCAATGCATCAGCCACTGTGTTTCCTTTCCCAGGCGTATAGGAAATCTCGAAATCAAAGGATTGTAAGAACTCAACCCACCTTTACTGTCTCAAATTCAGATCATGCTATGTGAAAATGTAATAGAGAATTCTGTGCTTGGTGAAAACCACAAAATTCTCTCCCAGAAGATAATGTATCCAATAGTGTAAGGCATGAACAACCGCAAACAACTCAAGATCATGCATCCGGTAGTTTTTATCATGTGGCCTCAATTGCCGAGACCCATACACAATGGCTACATATCTCTACGTAACCACATCTCCAAACCTGATACCTGACGCATCACAATAAATAGAATAGCTCTTTCCTAGATCTAGATAGACTAGTATCGATGATGAATTCAACCACCCCTTCATGTTTTGAAAGTCTGACTCACAAGAATCTTACCAAAAAAATCTTTTAACTCTTCTTAGTCAGACCTGTCTGTGGTGCTACTAAGTGTGAAAGTCCTATATGAAGCGTCTGTAGTATCGAACCAGCCCTACAAAACTCTACAACTCAAATAATTTCTTCAGATGCTCCCGGGAGACTACTAACCTCACTTTCTTCTAGGTCTACTAACACTCATGTCACTAAGAGTAAATTACACAAGAAGTGAATTGAATCCATTTAAAAGTGACATATTGAGATCCTAGAATATAACGGATGCTCTCTCGGTGTACTCAAAATTATATCAAGATGTGTAGCATGGTCGTGTCGAGTTTGAGAGTACACCATGATATCATCCCCGAAGACCACCATGAAGTAATCCAAGTATGGATGGAACACTCTGTTCATCAGCGCTATGAAAACTGCAGGTGCGTTCGTGAGACCGAACGGCATAACCATATACTCGTATGGACCATACCTACTCTGGAAGGCTGTGAAAGGTATATCAAATGGTCTAACATGCAACTGATTATAACCAGACCTCAAGGAAATCTTCAAAAACACATGTTCTCCTCGATGTTGATCAAAGAGATCATCAATCCTTGGTAAAGGATATTGGTTCTTGACCATCAACTGGTTCAACTTCCGGTAGTCCACACGAAGCCTGAGTGTATCGCCTGCCTTCTTCGCAAAAAGGAAAGGCAAAACCCAAGGAGAAGTATTGGGTCGGATTATAACATTTTCATGAAACTCCACTAATGGATTATTGAGATCTTGAAAATATGGTTTAGCTATCCTATAAGTAGGAATGGACACAGATTCCACTACTCGTATAAGCTCAATAGAAAATTCTACCTCACGCTACAGAGGAAAATTGGAAAAGTCCTCTGGAAAGACGTCTCTGAAACGATCCACCAATGGTGGATAGTATAACTGAGAAGTCCCCCGATCATATAGATATAAACTAGAAATTTGGGTTTTAAATCCTCCAAACCCATGATGCTCTAGACCCGTTCTGCTCCACTGGACATCCAACTCTCCCTTATGAAGAAACTATACACCCTATGGTGATGTGAAACTCACCCTGCAGTGATAACAGTCGATTACAACCTGGAAGGGAACTACCCAGTCCATTCTGAGAATGAAAACATTTGCTGTCATCTATAAGACATAAAGGCCCTATAAAAAGTGACACCAACAAACCACTAGAGTGAAATCCTCGTACTAAGGTACACTCATTGTTCCAGTCCCCAACAGAATGTCTAGTGTCAATATATTAGCAGAAGAAAAGATACAAGGCCCAAAGCTCTCCACAACCGCAACAGATATAAAGTTATGTGAAGCCCCTATATTGAAAAGAGTAGAAGCTAAAACTGAGGAAACTAAGATCTCACCTCGAACTGTAGAAGGTATGACATCCTTCTCCTACTGGGCCTACTCCACTATAATGGCCTGGCCTGTTCCATAGCCCTATGACCCTTCTTGAACACTCTGAGCTGATCCACTCTATTGTCACTGAAAGACAGGTGACAGACTACCACGAACAGGACCTCCCCCTCTACTTGGTCAGCTAGAAGAACAACAATTCCCTGACTAGTGAGAAATTGGTGGTGCTACTCTTGAACAAGGAGTCATAGAAGAATCCTTATCACCAGCTGCTAGTGAGAAGATTTGACAAATGTGCTGAAGCTGACCCAACTTTCCACATGATCGACAATCTACTTGGTCTCTCAAAAAGTGTGGCATCATATGCCCACTCTTCCCACACTGGTATCACACCACATGAATACCAAAAGAAGTGTCTCAACTCCTTTGATCACCGTAAGAAGACTATTTATGGTGCTTCCTACTTTTAGTAAGAGGTATGCTAACACCATATGTCGAGCCGCCCTGGCTCATAACTCCATAATATATTAGATTGCACTCCATGACCATCGACTGTATGATGATTAATGTGATAGAAGTCAATCAGAATATGTTCACCTACGATCGTATTTTGTGCCTCAGACCATCCTCGATGTTTTTTCCCATGAATAACTGATCACATCCTGAAAAATGCATGAAGCGCTGCATCTCAGTAAAGTAGAAGGAATACTCTATTACAGAAAGAGTACCCTAATCCATACTCATAAACTCTCGGACTCAATCGGCCCTTAAGGAAACATGAATTTATATAGTAATAAAATATGCAATGGAAGTCGTCCCACGCCATAACCTGCAGGCGTCCCACCTATGAGATCACAACCCACCACCTCTTGGAGGAGTCCCAAAGCATATATGTAGTGATATTGAAACTCCTCTCTGAAAGTGTCTACAGATGCTCAACGATTTTCATAATGTCTTTTATCCATGACTTTATAGCCTGTGGTCCTCTATCACATAAGAAAGTGGGAGGATGCTGCTGCTGGATGACCTGTGTCAAATCATCCATTGACATGGTAGGAGGTAGTGCCCCCTGAATGGTCTTATCATGAACATAGAGCCTTCCTTTACTGTGCATCAGAAGCTATGTCCTGTATAAAATCTTCTTCCAGGACTGGCATAATAGGAGGATATATAGGTAATCCCGGATCAGCCACATCTGGTTTTTTCAATCACTACCCCACAACTAGTGCACAACCAGAGGACATCTCGAGGAATCACTCTACAATGTCAAATGAACACCTTAGATCAATATTATCATGGACTGAAAACTGGAAGTAAAAGAAGGGACAATTTGAAAGAAAATATTCATGTTTTGAAAAACACAACTACATGGCATGTATGTCCCCTACACTGCGTGTTTCCTTATGTCATTCACATGAGTGTGTAATTCTTCCAAAATTTGACATGTAATGCCCATAAACAATGTGTGTTGTCTTAACACATGGCGTGTACTTGAATCCTCTTTCTCTTATTGAGTACTTCTACATGGTTAAGCCACAGGCCTCTCCTAAAACAAGACTAGACGACATGTTCACGGTAGAGACAATGTGTAATAGACAAGCTTGACCTGGACCATGTTTTTAGTGACATGACCTGACTCAAAGCTCACCCTAAATGATATATTTAAGGAGAACATGGTGTGTATGTGAAAGGATAACACTGACCCATGTTGTCAGTGACATAGTCGGGTACCTTGGTCAGACTACAAGGCGTTCTCAATCCTGACACTGCTTGTGTAGCTTAATGATTATCTATCCATGTTGTTAGTTACACAAGATAACATAGTGTCAACACTACACGACATATACAACCGGTACAGGGTATGTTACTGAAGAATTTCCATGTCCGGTGTCTCTACCCACATGTCCAATGACACAGTTAGAGACTACACTCCGTGTACATATGGTACACGGAATGTACTTAAGAAAAACTTTTTCTTCCCGAAAAAAATGAACACATGGCATGTAGTCAAAAACTACATGGCATTTATTCTATGTTTTTTCAGACAATAAGCCTCAAAAACTATTCCAGATTCAAGAAAACCCCTAAAAAGAACATCGAATCTTCCAAATTACGATCTGTGAGGGCCTATACATCCCGAGAATCAAAGCTTGGAATCTTAAACATGTAATTACAAGGTAAAAAAATCAATGATCCACCGTGTTCCAGTCCATGAGAGACCATAACACCTCAGGAACCAACGTTTGGTGTTCATTCAGAAAAAAAAATTACACAAACAATACCCAATCGAACAAGAGATATTTTATCATGGCATCTATCACAACAACATTCATATTCTACACAACATCTATCATAACAAAATGCAATTGTTAATTCCCACTCAATGGAATGTCAAGAATGCATGAAATGTGATTTATAGTAAGTGCCTATATGATTCATGAGAAGGATAACCCTCATATCATCAGGTTTTGACAGAAATAGTACTTCAATAATTTCGACAGAAACAACACAAAACATTTGAGTCACCCAATAGTGAAAATTAGATGATCCGTAAAATTGAAAAAACCAGAAGATATTGCAATAAAAGTGGTATATTGGATTTCCCATATACATGAGTTAGCTAGTCCCATGCATAGATTATTACCATGTAACTATTCTGTTCTATCCCAGACTATAGGATCAAAACATTATGTCAAGAGAAAAGATGATATCTAATAACATTTTGTAACATCTCAGTTCTAGAATCCACCCTGAGGCGCCCCATACCTGGTTGGTCACATGGCCACAAGAACATTTCCCTGAATTCAAGAGGCTACCAACTAGCAAAAAGGGTTTTGGGTGTGATGGTGGGGAAACTATGCCCCCGTTGGTAGAGTACACAGCGGAAGTAAACAAATACATACAAGAGCATAAGCAGTAATAATATAATACAAAAATAAATAACAGAAAACTGATAGATATAACTAGATCACATATAAACATTATGTTATGCATGATACATATGCCTAAAAAAGAAGAAAAACAAAATAAAATTCTGATATACAGTTCTTATCCAAGTAAAAAAGAAAAACAGTGATCAGCTCCACAGCATCGCAAGCCTAATCATGGTCTTGTGTTCTTCAGAATCACATCATGTGAAGTAATAGATGTAGAAGGGCACATCCCTTGTCTATACCTGCAATAATATAATTTGTTTGGGCCCATAGGGATGGCCCAAACAGGGTGTGAAAAAAAAACACTGAGTAGGAAACCACCACGAGATCCGTGCCTAATAGTCAATGAGTATATGGTAGGTAAAAGTACATGAAATGGTCAATAGGAGAGTACACAACTGTAAAAAAATCCATTTTTTAAATATAAATAAACCACTAAAAAAGTAGATAAACATGATAGTTAACCCTCTGTGAACCACACTCAGTCTAACCCCTATGGTCATACCTAACAGGAAGAAGATACACTCTGGGTAGTACAATCTGTTAAACCCCTTTGGTTCAGCTTAAGCAGAGACTCTCTGAGGAAGCAATCACTGTCAATTCCCCCTATAGTCCTGTAACGTAACTAAAGGCACTCAAGGGACAAACTTACGTCACATTCCCACTATGGTTTATGTCTAGGAACTACAGACACTCTGAGAAAGCACTAAATGTCAATTCCCCCTATGGTATTGCATCATAAACTTATGAAGACACTATGGAGAAGCCCTCAACATCTATTCTACCTATGGTTTATACACTAGGTTCTCAAGGCCCCATGTATTTCAAGAAAGTGTAGAAACATGTATCATCCAAGGTAAACCTCAAGAACTACTTAGATAGAATTCTACATTATAACAGCATAATAGATCAACAGTAACACCATCCTATAATACTAGGCATGGGAAAGTAAACAGCCACATATCTGGAAACTAGGCCCAAAGGTCAAATCAGGAAAAACATTTATGGATAACACATCCAAAGTACATCAATTATCCATATTCCAAATCAATTATCATATACTCAAGAATACAATAATAGTAAGAAAACAATAGAGCTAAAACGGTAAATTTACAATACCTCGTTCATGGGATATTGATATAAGAGAACCAAAAAGCACCATTCTATTTAGAACATCAAAGATCTATATAAACTTCTCAAATGGTCAACCCACATTATCTCATGAGAGAGAGAAATCAGAAAATGGTGCTCTAGGAGAAAAGAGAACTCACCAATTCAATTCCAACACAACAGACGGTGTTCGATTCGGAGGTTGGATGCACAATCGGGGGTTCGTCAAAGATCCATGGTCATAAGGAGCTCTTGGTCGAACAAGACCTAAAAAAAGAGTGTATGGATGATTAGACGCGACCCCGATGCATTTAATGAAAAAATGAAAGTACACAACATGTACTCGCCATTTCCGTACGTCTGTTTAAGCGGCCTCCAAGTCACTCCCACACGGTTGTCTGTGTGGCTACTACACGACCATCACACGACTTCCTATGGCAAGGCAGTACATGGTGTGTACTCTTAAAGTACACGACATGTACTTCAAAAATTTCCAAAAATTTCTCTTTTTACCAAAACGATTAGAAAAGGAAAAAAATACCTAAAAATAAGATCCAAGTTCTTATATGAATAATGGTATTCTAATTTTTGTTATGTATTTTAAATGTAATGTGAATTGATGTAAATATCTAGTTTATTATGACTACTAAACTATAAATAATGTTGGGATGTGATTTCTTGTATATAATTCCAAAGTAATAGTCCAACCACATGATCTAGGCTATGTGGGTCAATTTATTTGAAATATTTAATGGTAATAAATTATTAATAACATATGTCATAATAAATGATGACAAATAAAAAAATCAATAGTTAAATATAACCATTTCAATTAGTAATAATGCTTATTTATAATTTAAAATTTTAAAAATGGACTTTGGTACAATTTTAACCGTGTATGATTAATGTTAAAATCATTAAAATTCTAATATTTAAATATTAAAGATTATTTTTGATAACATGAAATATATAATAAATTTTTCTTAAAAGAATAATGATTTATTATTATTTTAATGTGAAAATTTTAATCGATCATAAGTTAGAAAGAATTAATAGTATTAATGACATTATTAAATATATAATGGTAATATTTATTTTTAATCTATGAATTATTTTATTTTAAATAATCACCCAAAATTTTATTAAAGTCAACTATTTTATCAAAAAATAAATTTTCATCAAAAATAGTCTTTTTTTAAGAGTGAATATTATAATTAATTTCAAAAATTGTTATAAATATTCATTTGAAAAAAAATATAATTTGTAATTAATCATGTAAATAATATATAAGGATTATTTTTTAAAAAAATTGAGGAGATTATTTTTTCAGTGAATAATGAAAGATACTACTTTTATAAAAAATTCAATCTCTTTACATTAAAAAGTGACAATTTGAATTAAATTTATTAAAAAATAAACATAATTTATCATAATTTATATATATTATAGTTTGTTAAATTATAATCATCATTAAACCACGTTTTTATAAAAGTATATTTCATGTTTAAAAACACTTTTTTCTGAAAATGGTTCTTTGTTGTGTGTTTTGGGATTAAATTTAAATTAAATTCAAAAAAATCTGTTAGATGAATCAAGAAAAATTAGTTACATATTTTTAATCATGGGGTATTTTTTAAATTTCCTCTTTTATTTTAATTATTTTTTAATAGTGAGCATAATAATTTATATTACCATGATAATGGTAAAATTGCGTAATTAAGTGTTAAAAATAAAATGACTATCACTAAAAATACCCCAACACTTACATAAATATTATTATAATATTTATGTTCACCCACATCATCATAATTTTTTATGTAAAAAACTATGGATATTTGGACTGAATTATGACATTTATTATATTTTATTTCATGAAAAGTCAAATATATCACAATCTTGGTTTAATGACATTAATATTTTTAATATGGGTATATTCAGCAAATATGATTCACTATTAATTGTATATTTAAATATAAATTATTTTTTTCATCATTTTAATTTTTTTACATATTCACTGAACATGAAATTAAATTATATTTATATATAATTATGATACAATAATTATATAATTAATTGAAAAATCAAAAAAATCATATGAAAATATGAAAATTTATAAAATTTAAAATAAATGTGACCCAAGAATTTTACTGCTGATAATGAAATTTTATGTTTTATTGTGATATTATTAATATAAAATTAATGAAAAGTTCTAAAATTTAAATTATTGATATCTCATAATAAACAATATTTTATTAAATGAAATAAAATTACACAAAAACTTATATTTGGAAAATTGTTTATCTTATGGATTATAATACCATCCCCCTTATAATTATTTGATTTTTTCCATTTATAGTAACAATATTGACCCTCAAAGAATAAATATCAATGTTGTCACTGTATGTTTAAGAAGGTTTAATGGGGAATTAAAAACAAAATATAAAGGTATAAAAATAGTAAAAACATGTTAATTTTTTATTATATGATGGTTTTAGACATGATCCCATATTATCAACTACATAAATCACTTTAGAGGAGTTTTTGGTTAAAAATTTATTAAATTTAAATTAATAAATTGGGATATGCAAGGAGTACCCCCTCATATTTAAAAGATAACATCTTATACTCATTTAAGAATAATTCAGACCCTCTTAGGTTCATAGAAGAACTTATAATTTTCCTCATCAGAATCCCTTCTCCCATTAAATATGTATCTTTTACACATAATACCATTCATAGAGATTGTAACGTAATAAGAAAACGAGGTCTCCAAAATAAGATGTGTTGTTATCATCTAAAGTCGTAGTTTTTTTTCAAATTCAATATCTATAAAAAATTATTAAAACATGATTAAATAAATAATATATTATGAAAAATAGGTAAATATGTTATTATGCATGATTAATTACCAATATCCCTCTCATACTCCATTAAATGGGAAATAAATTCATTATATTTGTGTATAGCGAACCACTACTACCTGAACCAATGTAATTTGATTCCATCATTGTATCTAAAACAACAGCTATAATGGTGAAATTAATTTTTATATATGATATTAATTATTTATTTATCATTATAATAATATTATATATCATTTAGGTAGTTACCATTCCAAGCACTGATAAATGATAACGTCGTTCATGTGTATATGTGGACAATAACCTCCCCAAAGCGACTCGATTTATTTTCTCATAACCACATCACATGGATGATATATAATAGTATATTTCATGTTTTATTATGATATTTAGGATATTTTAATCAATATTTAAAGATTCATTAATACATACAGTCATTTTTTATTAATCATTAAAATATGAAAGCATTACTCATGCGTACAGACAACCAAAAGTAAGCTCAATTGTCTCATTGATGATTTTTTATAAAAATAAATCATTCTTGTATTTAAATAAATAATTTTCTATAAATATTATAAATATTTCATTTTTTATTCTAATTATTATATATTAGTAAAAAAAATTAATATTTTCAACCATCTGAATTAATTTTGGAGTTATATACTAAATATTATCAAAATATTTGACATGAATTTAAGTGATTATTAAATATATATAACATGGTAATAAGTGATATAATTGGAATAATAGACCTGAAAAATATTTTAATGAATTTCAGTAATAAACATACTTTTATTATTTAGGACGACCAAAATCATATTTGATGAGTCAAACTCGAGATGAAAGACACATTACATTAAACCCTTATTTTTATATTTCTATTAATTTATTTCATAAATAATTTACTTCAATATCCATAGTTTTTAATTTTTTATAAAATAATATTTTACTATTCTATTTTAATGGTGTAAATTCATTTCTAGTCAATTTCCACATTTAAAAATATTGTTTGAAAGGAATCAATTTTTCATTTTAAAAATCTTGTATATTTTGACTTGTCTAACAAAAAATTGGATGTAATGGTTTTTGAACATTGGAATCTATAAATTTTTCAGTTATATTGATTCCATAATTTTTTTGTTTACTTTATAATATTTTATAATCGCTTTTAATTAATTTATAATCTTTATTATGTACATGGTTTTTCATTTTTGAAAATGTATTTAAAGATAAAATGTATTTTAATATAAAAAAACATACAGTGTTATAAACATTATCATGGTTTTATTAATGGAATGGTCATTGATAAATATTTATGAATGTTTGAGCCATATTATATCTCATGGGTGAGAATGATAATACTTATACATAGGTTGATCAACATTTTATGTCTCTAATGCATTGGGTAGTGTTTTAATATTGACCATGATTGTTATTTCATAATTAACAATTATGGTTAATCCATACATAATTGTGATGGTTAATGTAAATTATTTTTTGAAAGTTAACCAAGAAGGTCATCCATGAGTATATATGATTGTTTCCACAATTTTACTTTTGATGTTAATTATAATTTAAACAATTATAGTCTTATTATTTATAACTGGGATAGTTATCCCATGTGTAAATATGATGGTCACTCAATTTATATCAATGAGGGTTATTCTATATATGAGTGTATATTATAAAATTGTTAAAATAAATCAAGTGTTTGTAAATATTGAAAAGTAACATTAATGAAATTTTTTTACTATTATTATTTTTAATGATATTATTTATAATAATTATTGCAAAGAAGATATGATTTAATTTATTAGAAATCTTATTATAATGAAATAATGGTTTATTTTACTATGGAATTATTTATTATTTTTCATGGACTAATTATATCATTCATTATATTGTTTCCATTACTAATGTTTTTCCCACAATAAATTTTATAATGTCTTTTAAAGGTCTTTTTATCAATTATTAGATAAATTTATGAGTTCAACATGAAAATTATTAATATTTCTATTTAATAATATAATTATTTATTTAAATTAATTTTTATGGAAAAAATGGCTATGGATTAGAAATTTACACTTGTAATTTATGGGTTTAATATGTATGTTTTTTTTATATTTATCTAAAACTATAAACCTAATGGAACTTTGGGAACATATAAAAGTGATTTATTTTCCAATATAACATAAATATGTAATGTTTAAGGATGATTCCATACATTTGGAATCAAATAAATGGAGTGCTTCGAATCCTTGGGAACCCGATTAAGTGAATGTTGGATGAGGCATAGCTCTTTACCTAAGGGATTCTTGAGGAAAGTCCCCCTAGGGATGATAGTGTAAATCCCTCCAATGAGGTGTAGCTACCCATAATGTGACCTAAATGTTTTCAATTTCATCCCACCTATAATAATTCTAAACCACTAAATGGAAAGCCAAATGATTTTTAAATTATTATTATTATTTTTTAAAATTAATTTATCCTTTGAAATATTTGGGATTTTACACAACATTGAAGATGATATATTTTATATTAAACCACTATGTTTGCCTTGTGTTATATGCAAAAAAAATGTTAATAATTTTCAACAGACAATATAAACAGTGTATCTCTCTATTTGTAATTCTAATGTTAGCTATAATTACATAGAAAAATGAATTTTCTCAACGGCACGCGTAACACAAAAGTCTGAGGTTTACCATATAACAATAAATTATTAAAATATGATTATTTAATATAATAAGGTATAAACTAGATGTTAAATTATATGTTATCAATAGTATTAAATATTTTATTTAAATATATGGTTTAAAAATTTTAAAATGAATTCCAAGGTTTCCAATTAATTATAAATGAATATGAAAACTAATTGAATGTAAAAGAAAATATTATTATATTTATGGTCACAATACAATTTTACCCTAATAAATTAAATTAAATACAATTAACGAGTTATCATAAAGTAATATATATTTTTTATATTTAGAAAAATAAATTTCTGATATTCAATCAATCAATTTCATAGACATAAAATAAGACCAAACCATATTGTTTGCTTAAAACATTTATTTTTAAACGGTAGTTTCACCACCATTTTATGCAGAACCAATTTTCAATACCAATTGTGAAACATTTAGAGACATAATAAGTTAATATAAACATTATACATGAATTTAAAACATAAAAATAATGTTAGGATAATTTATTTTGAATTATTAGGTAACTTATTTTTTTAATAAATAGTAAAAAATACATAATTTTAGATCAAAACTGATTATTCACTTAATTTATTAACAAGGATAAATTTTAATATAATTTTATTTAATTTTATTTAGGTAATATTTTTATCAATTTATACAATTTAGTTCATTTAGATCAATTTCTATTTAAAATTAGATATAATAACTTAGACAACTTTTTCCTGTATTTACTTTAAAAATCTACATTGTCGACCCGACTACGAGATTAAATTTAAATTAATTTCTGACAATTATAAAATTTTAATTTTAAATAATGTATTCCAAATTCATAATCTGCATAATTTATAATTTCTTTTAAACTAAACATATTTTTTTACCAAAAGGATTTGTGAATGTAATTAAAATTAACTACATCGGTAAAGGTAAAATTAAGGTTAAATTATAACTAAACGTTATATTTAAGACCCAAAATATCATAGAAACTTTTGCAACACGCATTTGTGTCTATGGATCGTCCAATATCCTTCCATTATTGGGTTGTTTGTTTTATGTCTTTTCTTTATGTTAAAATAGGGGTACACATTACTTTTTTTCAAAAATATGCAGTATGTCCTTTTTCTTCCCTATAAAAGGCTACCAATGATCCATATTCATCACAAATATCAAAATAGTTATGTACTAGAAAACTATTCCTATTCCACTTATCAATATCCCTCCATTACTCATTAAATCTTCCCATTGGTTATAATTTCTTCCAAGGTATCCTTTTACACAAACAAAAAAGTGTTACCTGATTAAGAAGTAACACATTCTCTCAAGATCCATTATTTTATTCCTTCTCCACCACTTCCACAATCACAATTGAAATATTGTATGAAAAAACTAGTATCCAAAAACACTAGGATATTTTTATGATATTGTGTTATCCTACACTTACACACACCTTCATATAATGGGTAACAAACATACTATTTATGTGTAATGTGAACTTCCACAACACAAAATGATGATTGTTCAATTATCCTTACAACCTACCATGGTGGAAATTATGATAGAAAATATGTTTATATATAATATATTTTAATATTATTATGCCTTTAATCTTAATTATTTATTTTTGCAATACATTTATACATTCTATTTTTTGTAAATACGTTAATTTCATTTAGGTGTAGACTAAAACCCCCTAAAACGATGTGATTCATTAACACACTATATAGAATGTATTAAAGATAGTTTTAGTTAACATATATGACATATATTACATTATATTGATAATATAATTATATAATATAAAAATATACATATACATCATTTTCTTTCCTTCTTTTAATATGATAATAAAAACATAAATATTTTTCATTTGTACGTACGACTTATCATCTCTATGAACGGTGTGTACTATTTCATAATTCTCTATTCTATAGATAATTATAACATGAATATAATGGATATAAATTATATTTATATCATGTTTTACATTATTTAATCATGATATAAATATAACAGCCAATAATATAAAAGCTTAAGACACATTCGAAGAACAAAGTGAATATTATCTAAAGCGAGACCTTAAACTATGATGGTTATGAAATAGGTAATATTCGATTGTAGTAAAAAAAATTATTATATTATATTTACAAATAAGGTTCTATAAAATAAAAATATATATTTATATATATTATAAATGTTTTTTAGTATTTATGGTGAGATTCAAGACACAATGTGATGAGATTTCATGTAACTTTTTATTTCTGTGAGATACATGCTATGTCCATCACTAATTCCTTTTGTGGTGTATGTACTTAACATGATTTTAGTATATGTATCATTCAATTAATTTTATTTTTATTAACATATACATCTTATTATATTTCCATCATAGGTTTTATGTTTTAAACTTTTCTAAATCTGTGAAATAGTTTTTTCTCAATTTTCCTTCTTTGAGACTCATGTTTTGTTATCACCTAAATTCTCATTCAAGGTGTATATACAAAATTTTTACATATAATATTACCAATTTAATTATTTTTATTATATTTAATGTTTCATTTAATTTACAATTTATACATAATGATTTCGATCCCATGTTACTATGTTATAAGAGTTTATTAAGACAATGTTATCATTTTCCAATACTATTTTTGTTGATTCTTCCTTTTATAAAATTTTATGGTAAATATCTCATGAAAATTAATTAAATAAGAATCAATTTTTATCAATTATTTATATTTATTTTCGTACCATTTATTAAACCATTTGGTACATAATATAGTTATGAAATTATTTTTAAGAAAGCCCAAATTTACCCTCTCTTCTGTCTGAAAAATATGTTCCTTTATAATCAGGTTTCAAAAAATGGTTTCAATTTATTATAATATTCTACTAAAATATAAAAATTAAATTTACCCAAATTTATCTTTTACCAATGTTTCAAAGAAATATTATTATTACTCTCTGAATGATGCATTTCTTAACATTTTTACTATGAAAAAAGGAATTGTATTTACCACGTACGACATGTAGAGATTTAACCACCATAAATTCGTTAAATATTTCGTTTCATGTTTAAAATTATAATTTTTAATAAATGATTTTTAAAATATACTTTCAAGGAAATAGTTTCAAAAAGGTATTCATGGTTCTTTTATACTTTTTTTAGTAAATTTTTCTCCATAGGTTTTTAAGCATCTTTTATATGTTTTAAAAAATATTTGGTTTCAAAATGATTTCAATATTCATTAATATATTTGTATGGAAACAAATTAGAATTTTTTACATTATTATTTTATATGTTTTTTTATAAAATTGTTTTCAAAAGGTTTTATGTTTTAATGAACATTTCTCAATGAAGACAAGATATTTATGTGAAGAAATATTTCCATAAGATCCTTTCATGTTACTTTTCCATATAAAATAATAGTTTTTGATGTTATTCATTTAATTATATAATATAAAACAATTATTTCTTTAAAATTAATTGTTTAATGATTTTTTTCGGTTGGAATGATGGTTTAGACACCCATTTAAATTCCACATAATTTAAGCTTTTGGAACCCGCTTCATTTCATGATTTATGATTTCCAAACGTGATTATAAAACCTACCTCTTTTCATTAGTTATGATGTGATAAAATGTTAATGATACTGATTTAATTTCATGGGTGATGATTTGATATTTATTAAACCTATCTCATTTTTTGGGTTATGATATGATAAATGTTTTATTATCTTTTAGGACAAGTATGAATGATTTCATTATGATATTGTTGGGACCTTTGTATTAATAAAATGCATTTGGTAATGCTAAGTTGTATATGAGCTTAGAGGATACACGAATTATAGAATAGTCCTAAAAAAAGGTACATGGGTATAGATGAATCCTAAAATAATGAGGGGACATGGGTTATATCCCATGCCCAAAATCAAAAAGGAACAGGGTTTTATACCAATCCTAAAATAAATAGGTTACATGGGTCATAGTATATGTCCCAAAAAAGTATAATACATGGATTTTATACCAAGCGTAAATGTAAAAGGGTATACAAGTTGTTAGCCCATGCCTGAAGTATGTGAAAATATCCTATCCCATTCCTAAAATTTTATAATAGTATTATTATGTATCCTTGACACAAAATTTACAATTATTATATGTATGTTATAATTCTTATTTTTTATTCATCAGCTACAATTTCATGGCTCATGATGTCTAGATCAATATGATTCATGTATTATGAACTATCATGATTTATCCCATAAATCATTTTTATAATCTTTTGATATGAATGTTTGATACTATAATGTTATGATCATGTTTACATATCCCTCTGTTCATATTTACAGTCATGTGTCTCCTTTGTATACCTTTATTGAGCATTTGATCCCCCTATTTGTGTTTCCTTTCAGGAAGTTATGATGATTGGTTTTATGTATATGTACTAAAGAGAGATATATAAATATGAGATGTTGAATTTTATTCACTAGAATAAATTTTTTTATTCACGATTCCAAGTACACTAATCTATTATAGTTCTCGGGAATGTATTATTTTAATGTACTATATATTAATCTAAAATGATTTAATAACCATGTATGTTAAGTATGTATCGTTTTAGTTGGTATCAAAGGAATTTTTTAGTCAATAATTTGAAACTATAATTTGAAAACATTAGTGAGATCCCAATATCTAATTATGTGGAAATACCAAGGGATACTCTATAGATACATATAAGGATGAGCTAACATTTAATAAAAGGTCATGGAATTTTAGTAAATTAAATATGGAGTTTTTTCCAAAAATTATATCCTTGTATAGATACTATATATCGATGTGGCTATGGAATAGATGTACCTTGGGGTAACAACTATGACAAGATGTTCTGGTCTAGAATCGGGGTAATCTGATACACGAAAATGGTCCTCGTTGCACACATGGTTTGACACTGCTATGGGATATACATTTGGAATTCATAAACTCTTCATAAACCATCTGGATGTAATTAAATATATGTTGTCTATGAATAAGTTTTTATGATCATAGGGTGTCATAGATTAAAGAATGTGTCATGATTTAGATATCCTATAAGTAATTAATTTTCCTCACAATGTGGTTTTCTAATTTGATAAGTAATTTTCAAATTATGCTTCTAGTTTTAGTCAATGGTAGAAAAAGGAAAGAAATGGATTAATTTTGAATGTTATGGAATATTTGATTATAAATGGTAATTTGGAATGATTACTGGAGTGAAATATGTCATGATCATACAGAATATATTTTTGTGGAACATGATTAACATTGTACACCTTAACAAACCCTTAGACTCACCATGGAAGAAAATGAAGGGGTTCATTGAGTGTTTGGGTAATTGAGACCTCAAAGGAAAGAATATTTGGATTCCTTTTGTCCTTGAATGTGGAAATAATAACCTATGTGAATTTTTTAGTGGAAAATGGCTATGTGTTGACTATATTAAATTAGGAGACAAATAATGTTACTCCAAGAGAAAAATGATGAGTTTGGTTAATGAAACAGATGAAAATATTGGCCTCCAGAAGACATCATATAATGTGAAGTGTTTTATGTGTGGAATAAATGGTAATTATGAAACTCAATTTCTCAAGAGGAATGATCGTTATGAGGTTTAGCAATGTGATACGAGTAATGGTTATATTGATCATGATGATGAGAATACAGATTAAATTTGAAAAGAAAAAGTTATTGTATAATTTGATGAGGTAGAAATGTTAATTGAATAAGGATTATGTGGAATAATAAATATTTGGAATTAATATTTATGTTATATTAATGGTAAAATAAATAAGGATTGTTCAGTTAATTTTTTTCTATTGATTTTCAGGAAGACGTTGAATGGTTCTAATGTGATAGAAAAGTAATATAATTGAAAATTGATGTCCATGGAAGACACACAATTAATTTCAAGATAAAAAATATTAAGTTCCTGATGTAATGATAATGTTTTTTGTATAAATATTTTTTGTATATGAATATGTAAACTGGAAGGTACTGATTACCTTGGAACAATCTAAGAACATGTTGACATGTGCTTTATACTATCATTGACGATGTTTAAAACATTTTTCGATTTATAGAAAAAATCCAATATACATTGAATATGTAATAATACATGTTTTCAATAAGGATTTATGGTAATTGAAGCTATTACCAAGTTTCAAGATAAAATAAATGAGGGTATTCACATTCTATGAATGTGACAACCAAGAGATAAATTGTGATATATGGGGGAATCAAAGTTAAGATGATGTCATGATTTCTATTATAATGTTTAGTATTTTCATCATTATAAATGGTTATAAGGATATAAATTTATGGAATTTTTAAATTATAATTTAGTTGAAATATTTATGTATTGAGTTCGTATTGAAACGCGTAGTTAAAATGATATTTTGTGATTAACCATATTTCAAGGACATCCATCATATTTATTAGTGTGGTTTAAGAAAATATGGGGCATCCTATATGTTGGGTGACAAGTAATCATGTATATAATGTAACATGGTCTTGAACTCATGAATTAATAACAATATATGTTTCATACCTACCACTGGACTATGAGATGTCCTACTTAATGTATAATTATTTTCTATGAATCATTATTTATGATGAAAAAATAGTCTTAATTTTTTGTTTAGATAATAATTGATTAACCGTGATTATTTTATTGAATAGTTATAGATAAATAGTAATAATTTTTTTCCCTTTTTCATGACTTAATATCTGCTAAAAGTGTATTTTAGTGCTTTGAGCATTAATGTTAATTTATGGATATCTATTTCTTGATGTAATGGATGGATTAGGATTAGCTAAAAGCGCATCCCAAGATTCATTTTATTTTTGTTAAAATATATATGGTATCATTATTTCCATATATTATTAGTCAATAAATAAATTACTCAAATATAGAATAATGATTAAAAAATATTTTCTAAATGATTTAATTTCGGTTGAATTGGTTGACTTATTAATCATCAGAGATATATGACTTGGGGGCCCTCATTATTTTATTGATCATTCACACGGTTGTGATTGATGACCTCATTCATTGTCAATAAATATTTACGCCTATTCTCAATTACTAATTATAACTCCCTTCCTATGACCTCTTATATGGAAACATGGTTATATGTTACATTGGGTAACTGATATGGTTCCAACATTCCCTTTTTATAGGATGTTTTGATATTCTTTTTTACAATGTTGGTTTTTGTGAATAAAACAATATTTTATTAAAACCTTGATAACCTACATGAATATTTAGGTTGAAATTAATATTAATGGTAGTATAATTTAACAGACTAGTATTTTGTGAACTATTATAATTTTTTTCAAATTAATTTAACCATTGTGAAATTTTTTATTTTACACAACACAAAATATTGATTATTTTATATTCAAAAAATTTGTTTGGAATGGTTTATATGGAACATCCTGTCAATTGTGTAAAACACAAAATTTAAAATTCATCTTTCTCTACATAGAACATCGAGGTTAGCTTGTCCTATAAGCAATAATGACATTCCTTGAAGGCTATAAAAACACAATACCTAGGTTTACTAACAATTAATATATTGTCAAAATATGATTATTTAATATAATAATATATAACCTAGATGTTAAATTAGAGTTAATTAAGAGTATTAAATAAATTATTAATATATATTTTTTACATAGTATAATATAAATTCAAAGGTTACAAATTAATTATAAATTAATATGAGAACTGAGTGTATATAAGAGATAATATTATTATTTTTATTGGAAGAATTAATTTTTTAACAAATAAATTAAATTAAATACAGTGAGTGTTTAATATTAATTTTATATATTTGTTTTATATTAGTTAAATTATATTTTATATTAATTCAAAACATTTTATAGACATAAAATAATCACAATCCCATTTTTATGCTCAAAAACATATATTTTTATAAATGTGGTTTTATAGCCTTTTAATAGAGAATCCATTTTTAATAAAAATTTTGGATCTTTCATAGTCATAATATGCCTAAATAAAAATTATTTATTAAAATTAAACATAAAAATTAAGTTAGGATAATGTTTTTTTATTTCTCTGTATGGTTTTAGTTTGTAATGAATAGTTAATAATTCTAAATTATAGAACAAAACAGATTTTCAACTAAGTTATTTAAAAAGGAAAATTATATTTTAAATTATTTATAATGATTAATTATTTAATATTTCAATAAATTAATACAATTTAGGTCATCTAGATCAATTTATCTTTAAACATGGTTATAAAAACACCACAATCTTTTGAAGGTTTTTTTTCATAAAACCGTGCATTGTCAACCCGACTACATGATAAATTTTAAATTAATTATATCCAATTTTTGGATTATAATTTGGAAAAATTTGTCGAATATTTGTAATAATCATAATTTATAATTCATAAAAAGGTCAACATAGTAATTTACCCAAATAATTACTGAAATTAATTAAAATTAATTACATTTTTTAAGGTAAAATTTAGCATTACTAAGGACTGGTCATTAAATATAAGACCCCAAAACAACCTATATACATTTACAAAACCAATTTGTGGCCATGGATAATCAATTACCCATCACTTATGCAATTTGTTTATTTTGGTATGACTAATGTTTGGTAAAAATGTTGGTACACCTAACTTGTTTTTAAAAATGTCAGGTGTGTCCTTTCCCTTCCTTATAAAAGGGCACAACAATACCTCTTCTTCACACCTCCCAATCCTTTTAGGATCGGACAAAAAACACCCAATACACATCAAAACATCCCTATATTAATTCTTGTATCCTTCCCTTGTATATAAAGTCATCCAAGGAATCCTTTTATCACCAACCAAACGGACTTACACGATTTAGAGGTAATGCCTTCTCTCAAACCCATTCCTTTAATTTTCTATATCCACCCATCCACTATCTTTATTATATTATATTATATTATAATAAAAATATTATTATTAAAATACTATGATGTTTTTATGATAATGGTTGAACACTCACTGAAACACACCTTCATCTAATGGGTAATGACCATTCTATTTTTTGTGTATGGTGATTTTCAGCATCACAAAATGATGATTCATTAATTTTCGTTATCTCCTATCATGGTGAATATTATGATGGAATGATTTTTTATATATTTTATATTCCATAATTTCTATTTATTTAAAATTATTTTTTACTTAACAAGAAATATATTTTTTATTTTCTATTTTGTGTAAATATGTTAATTTCATTTGATGAAGTGTGAACTATCTCCCCTCAAAGATATGTGATACATTCACACACTACATGGAATGTATTACAGATAGGATTAGTGTAATTATATGATATATACATCCTTATAATAATATGTTAATTATATTATAAATATATATATACATATATTTCATTTTCATTATTTCTCTAATATGTCAAAAAAACGGAATCAATATTCATGCGTACATATGGCTTACTATACCCATGAATGGTGTATTCTGTTGCATTCCTATATATTATATAGATTATTATAATTAAAATATAGATAACAAACTTTAAATTTATATCATTTTTTAAATTCTCTAATAATTATATATGTATAAGGACCAATGATATAACACATTACGTCCCATGCAAAGAACATAGATGAAATTTTTTGATGTGAATCCTTAACGTAGGATAGTTAACATATAGGTAATATAATGTTTTAATCAAAACATATATGGATATAGATATAAGAATATTACTATGTAAATTATTTATGTTAATTATATATATATATATATTATATTGGTATTTTTAATGATTATGATTATATTTACAACACTATTTAAGGGGACTTCATCTCACTTTTTATTTCCAAGAGATACAAGCTACGTTTTCCACTATTTCAATTTGTGTGTTATATTTAGTGCCCATGATTTTATTCAATGTTTATTATAAATAAATTTATTGGTATTCATGTATCCATTTTATTATATTTAGATTATGGGGATTAATTTTTGAAAAGTTACCAAATCAATGAAGTGGTTTTGTCTTAATTTTCCTCTTTTGAGACACAAGTTTTGATATGCACCAAAATTTCTTTCGAGGAGTATATAATTCAATTTTACTATTTATATAATTAATTACATTCTTTTAATAATATTTTAATCTATATTTAATTTTCTTTTTTATATAGGGTGAGTATGATATAATGTTACCATGATATAAGAGATTATTGAGACAGTCTCCTCGTTTTTAAAAATAATTTATGTTTATCCCTCCTTTGATTAAATATTATGTTCCATATCTCAATAAAATTATTGAATTTTATTTCCCACCAGTTATGAATAATTTATACATATATGGGTTCCATTTATTCTACTCTTTTTAAATAATATAATTAATAAATTTTTGTAATGAATGTTCGAATTTAACCTCTCATCGGTAAGAAGTTTATGTTCTATGAAAATGTTATTTTCCAAAAAGGGATTCCAATAATATTAAACTATTATCTTAAAATAAATCAAATAATATTTATCAATTAGCTTCTTTACCATTGTTTTTAAATTAATATTATGGTTTCTTTCTAAATGATGAATTTTTCTATCATTTTTATCGTGAAAGAATAAATTAGTTTTTACCTTGTACTACATGTCAGGATTTATCCATTTTCAATTCATTAATTATTTATCTTCATGTATAAAATGATAATTTTTTATGATAATTTTTAAAATATATTTTATTATAAATTTTTTTAAAAAGGATTTCAAAATTTTTTATATGTTCTAATGGAAAATGTAATTGAAAAAAATTCCATTTTCTTTAAAACAATTTCAAGAAAATGGTTTTTAAAAGGTTTTTGAGCTTTATTTATATTTTTTGATGTATAATTGTTTTTAAAAGGGTTTCAAGATTTATTTATATGTTTTTATGAAAATTTTTTTCCAAATAGTTTAATGATAATGATCTTTTTTCAAATAATAAGGGATATTTACCTCAAGAATTTTTTTCAAAATATCCTTTGAGTTTATTTTCCCAGATTTGATAATTTATATTTATGTAAATCACGGATTTCAATGAAATGTTCCAAAGTTTCCATTAATATTATTTTTTGAATTGTTTATGTTTTTATGGAAGGATTCTAAAGATACATATTTCACTTCCATGTATTTTATGATTTGAAATCCAATTCTATTCACTGGTTTGGATTTCCGAATTTGAATATGAAAAATATTTATTTTCTTAAATTATAATGTGATGATATTTTAATGATACATATTTCCTTTCATGGGTAGTGATTTTATTTTTATAAAACAAATATCTTTTTATTGGTTATGATATGATGAATGTTTTATTATATTGTGGAACATGTATGAATGATTTTAATCTGTGATGGGTGACACCTATATCTCCCTACATTTAAATGGGTAATGATTAGTTGTATATGGTAATAATGGGTACATGGGTTGTAGCACATGGCCAAAAAAATTTTGTTACATTGGTTGTATCTGAATCCTAAATGAAATAGGGTACACAGGTTGAATTCTATCCCTGAAAACAATAAGGTACGCGATTTTTTCCCCAATTATTACTTACTGATGGTATAAAGTTTGTATCCCAAGAAAAAAGAAGATTTAGGGGTTGTTTTACAAGCATAAAATTAAGAGGGTGCACGGTTTATTATCCCAATCCCATAGCTGGTACATGGGTTGTAACCCTCTCCTAACATCTTATAATGGTCTTTGTAGGTAGCCTTGAAATAAAATTATCTATTATTATATGTATTACACATATAATATGTCTTATTAATCAAGTAATATTTAATGTATCATGATGTTTATATCGTTATGAATCTTGTAATAGTAACTACCATGCTTTATCGAATAAATCATGTTTTTGATCTTTGATATGCCGGATACGATCTTCTAATATTACGATCACATTCCCATTACCCTATGTTCATGTTTATGCTTATATGTATCACTTTTTTACACTTATTAAGCATATGATCTCACACCTCATTATATTTCCTTTCACCAGGCTATGGAGAAATATTTTAGGTAGGATTAATAAAGGTGGAGATATTAATATGAGATATTAAAGATCATTCATATGGATATAATATTTTTTTCTATGTTTCCAATGAGAAAATACTATTATGGTCATTGATCTTGTTTTTTTGTAATGTACTAAATATTCAACTAAAATAACTTAATATCTATTTATATGAATCATGTTTGTTATATAATAGTTGTTATTATATAAAGGTTTAGACAAATTTTGAGAAAATTAATTTTTAATGTGATATTTTATAGAAGTTTGGGTCACCAGGAAGGTTTACAAATAATATGGTTAACATTATGTTCAATGTATTAGACTGAAATTCTTGCGGTTTAAAGTCCTGGATGAATACAAAAATTAAGAGTATTTTGGGAGTCATTTATTGTAATAAAATAATTTTATTTATTATATTATTTATATAAAATGTTATTGTTGGATTAATTACATTAATATGTTTGAACATATGTTTAGTTATATGGATAAACATTAAAGACAGGGATCATTTATTTTGAAAAATTTATTGGTAAATAATTTTTTAGGTATGTTCATCATATTTGGGGATTGATATTGATTTATATACGTTATTTTGGCCAGATTGACCTTATTTATCATAATTTAAATGATATTATAAAATGGTTTAATTTATAAAGTAACATATTTTTTATCATTTAGACAACTGTTATATTGGAAATTGATTTAGTGATTACATTATTATTTTATTTCAAAAGAGGTTCACAATTATTATGAGGAATATTATTGTATTAAGGTAAATATAATACCATGAAATTTTATATTAGTAATAATGGATAAGTTATATTTTCAAAGAATATATGATTTTATTGTCGGTTATAGTGATTTCTGTAATTTATAGAAATTACTATCTTATCATAGAGGTTATGTGTTTAGGAAAATTACATTTTTGTTTGAGACATAATGATTAATTTTTTTATTTGGATTTAAATGTAAAAATTAAATTTTGAAGATAATGTGAACAAAACCTTCAATTGTATTGGTTTCAATATAAATTAAAAAGATTTTGATAAATTTTATGGATATTAATTTATTAAATGATCTATATTTAATTTTTGGTTTCACTTTTAAATTTTTGAAATTAAGGTTGTATTTCTTCATTTAAAAGTTTACTAATTTTTTTAATTATAATATCTTGTAAGAATTAGGTTGGTTATTGTTAATACATAATGAAATGATGAATTTATTATTATTCTTATATGGATTTTGTGATATATACAAGTTAATTATACTACATCAGGAATGAGAAATTCATATTGAATAGTAATTGTTTGGAGAAAAAGATGATATTGTGGTTGAAATTTTTTAACTAACAAAATTTTATTATCATAAAGATATATAACCTTATGTTCATAGTTGAGATACTAAAATAATTTTACTACTCTAATAAAAAGATTTTGAAAAATAATAATTATTTTTTACATTCTTACTGGGAAATAGATGACCTTTTAACCCATTACATATTTAATGTATTGTTATGGATAACATTCTCATGACCATGTTCTCTATCACTATATATCAGTTCATTGGAGGTAATTTTTCCCATATCTATGTTTTCACTTCCCACTAATAATTTCTTACAAGTAAACATATCTTTTTTTTTCAAATAAGCAACATACGTATCTTTTATCTATTTTAAATTATAACTTTTTTAACAATTTTATATTATGGATTTTCAAAAAGGGTAATTTGAAAAGATGAAAATTATTAAATAACAATGAGTTCAAAATTTTTGGGGATGTAGTTTAATATATGTGGAGAATTTGAAATCCATATAATTTTAAAATTACATATTTTTTTCTATAAAATACAAGATATGAATCATTTAAATTAAATGACCAACTAAATATTATATTTTAAATGTAGATATTATAACTTCCTCATTAATAAGAGAGAGTGAATATTATTAGGAATATTATGAAATATATTATGGTAATACTAATTCAAAATGTATTAATTAAATCATTATAAAAAAGAACTCAAATATTTAGTATATTTATTTTCTTAATTAAAATTTTGTTTCCTTTAAAATGGGGTTTTCTTGTTTTTTAATGTGAATGTTATAATTAATTTCTAGAATTTTAAAAAATAATATTTTAAATTTTAAATTTTATTTTTTAATTTGTCATTTCAAATTTATCTTATAAAAGTTTATTCACAAAATTTTAAAAATATTTTTTAGTGAATAGTGAAAATTTTAATTTGTATGAACCTACCCTTTTTTCTATATAAAAAAATAAATTTATCATGGTAATGGGTAATTCTTGTAATTATCTGTAACAAATCAAATTATAATAACCATAAAATGTCCCAAAAATATACCAAAATATTATTGGATAATATAATTTCATATATAAAAATCCATTATTTAGTTATATGTAATTTTACAAACATTTTAAGGAGTTGATGACATTTATAGTATTTTGTGTCAAGAAATATCAAGCATGTCACACTCTTGTTTTTAATAACATTAATATTTTAAATTTGAGATTATCTAGATGATAATGTTTACTATGAATTATAATCTGAAACATATTATTTTTATCATCATTTGGGTAATTTATTTATAATTGTTATAGGAATAAATAGTAACCGTAAATTATTAAACAACAACGATAAGTAATTATTTTATTAATGGGAAAATCAAATAATTTATACTAAAAATATTTAATATAATATTATATGAGATAAAAATGTGATCTTTTAATTTTATATAAGTCTATGATATGCTATGAATATAATAAAAAATCAATTAGTAATAGTTACATCATGATATTGTTAATTTCAATGGACGTACTTGTTCTAAACATGTACATCATAGATATTTTATAATAAATGATTTTTTATTAAATGATATAAAATTTCTAAAAGTAAATGAATAATACTTTTCATTATTATATAGTGTATGACATCTATAATTGTCTATTTATGGGACTTTTGTCAATTTATCGTAACTATATTGAAATGGGGATAATTATAGGATAAAATCCAATTAATATGAGTATAAATCTAGTTAAAACACAAATAATTTTTTAATAATTATATAATTATGACCCATTCGTATATAATCAACTAAATAACTCACTCTATTATAAAAATAGCATATATTCTTCTCAATTATTCAAATTAAAAAAACCGAATTTTCTACCATTACTTTCCCAAATAACATTTTATAACCCCTCGATTATAGTTTTAGGTCTTGTATTATGCATGATTCTAATATAATGGTCTTAATGTGTAATGAAAAAGAGGTGTTCCAAAAAATAGGTATAGCTTTTATCATTCTCTTTTAGTTTTTTCTTCTTCCATAACATGCAATCCTTCCTCAACCATGATAAAATAATAAATAAAATATAATACATATAATTATATTTTATTATTTTATTTTCATGACCTATATTCACATCCTTTTCCATAAAATGGGAAAATAATCAATCATTCGAGTGTACGACGAACCACATACTCTCAAACAGATGTTATTAATTTTCCATCACCATCATTCAAGAATATTTTTAATAATGAAATTAATGATTATATATGATATTGAAAACATATATATATATATAATTATTAATGTATAATATATATTTGACATTATATCCATTTCTAAACTAAATAATAATAATTTTATTCAGGTGTACGTGTGGACTTCCACCTCTACAAATCGATACGATTTTTTTCATCACCACACCCCATAGATGATATATATATATATGTATGTATTTGAATAATTAATAATAAATTTATGAAATTATGAAATAATCATAATTATAAAACAATACATACCTTTATTTTATAATAATCATTGAAAATTTGAAATTCTACTCATGTTCTTGTGCGACCTACCATCTTGATGATTATATTGATGTTAATTTTTCATAATAATCTATTATTAATGGTTTTAAAAGTATAATTTATGAGTATAAATGAAAATAATTTCTTTCTAATTATTATTATTATGATTAAATAATGTATTATTTTACCATAATAAACTAAGAAATGTAATTTTGGACTTATGTACAAAATATCATCAAAAAATTAAATTTTAACATAAGTGAATAAGTAATTTTATAAAAAATGTAAATACGTTATACAAACTGTATAATAAAAACGAAATAGTTTCCATATAAACAAAATAATTAACCTATGTTTATTATTATATATGTTAAAGAACATACATGATGATTCAAACTCATGGTAAGAGAAACTTTACTTTAAAACCTAATTTTAAAAGTTTTAATGATATATTTTCTTAATATATTTATTCCATATCAAAATTATATGAAAAATTATTACAATATGATATAAATTTTTTTAATTTATTTTAATGTCATTTTGACCCATGTTTTCTTCTTTTCAATATGATTTGATCTTAATGGTTTTTTTGTTATCCAAATGATGTGAAATTTATCTTTTCTAACCTAAGTAGAAAATGAATGTTTTTAAAAATTATAATGAATTAGATTATTTACAACTTTTTCACACATGAAATCATTTATGTTCCCTTTATATGATTCTAGAAATCATTTTAATAAAAAAAATAATTATGTGATCATTTTTTAGATTTGAAAAATGTGATTTATTAAAAAAATAATTTTGATATCCAAAATAGTTCTTCATATGGGATTAAACTATTTTCCAGGTTTTTATTAATTATTTCATCTTGGATTCTATTTATAATGTTTTGAGAACCAATATTTTTCATATTTGATCCCAATATAGATTATATATAGGGAGATCCCCATTATTTCTCTCCAATATATTCGATAATTATTAGTAGTTGACAATGATGGTTATTTCATGATAATTTTGTTGATTAATCAATAAGTAGTTATGGTTGTTATTATAAACTATTGTTAAGAAGATAACCATGTGGTTATTCTATTTTTAGATGTAATGGTTTATCCATATTTTGGAATTCGGGGAAATACAATTACCACTGTGATATCTAATTCATTTATAATCATGACTTTTATTCCACATGAAATGATGATGGTTTCTTCATTTATAATGCTGGTGGTTATTTAATATGTAAGTTTGAAAAGTATAAAATTGTGAAAAATGATATAATTTTATTTTAAAATTTCAAATAAACGATTATGATTTTATTTTTACTTAATAATTAAAAAATATATTTAATAAATAGTGTTTGGGATAAAAGAATATTCCTTATGAAAGAATTTTCTTTTGTAACCCAATGTTTATTAGTAATAAATTAAAAAAATTAAGTTTACCTGGACTAACAGTAACATTAATAATTTTATCTCCCTTACCAAATTCAATTTTCTCTTCTCACATTTTAAAATTTTTTTACAGGGTTTTATGGAATAGTAGGTACAAGGATGAGGTAAAATTGAAAATTGAATGGAAATTACATGAACAAAAATTGTGTTTATTTAAATGATATTTTTTATGTGAGATTTTTATTCATATTATATGTGTACACATGAAATGTATTTGATTAATATGTAATTTTTTTTTAATTTTATAAAACAATAAACCTGAGATATACATAGGAATTTTTGATGGGGAATACAAGTCTATTGTAAATGTAATATGTATTTTGTAGGGCTAATTCCTTACAATATTCATCATTTAAAATTATAATTTTCATAAGATTAAATATAAACATGTTTATAATATTATATATTCCTTATAACATAATATTCACATACTATAATTGATGATTGGGTTCTTTTTATCTTAATCTTTCAATGAGATTTAATTTATTAATGGAAATATACCACAATTTCTTGAGGGGTATCGAAACCATATAGGTTATTTGTCACCCTATATAATGAATCACACACAAAATTATTTATGACCAATACATAAGTATAACAAATATTTTTTAAGTGGACTTTTCTTAAAATATGAGGGGTGAGTCTTAGAGAAAGCATAAAATTTGTAAAAAATATTTAAGATGAAGTAAGTGAATAAATAAATAAATTTCACTAAAAAGGAATTCCCAAAATATAACATTTTATAAACAATGTTTTTCATAAACAAATAATTCATTACACTCTTATAAAAACAAAGTGATTTTCTTGTTTCATGATTTAACCAAAATTATTATTAGTAATATTTATAGGTTAAATCCCATAATTACTCCTCATGAACAAATACCCCACATCATTACAAAATAACTCACATTAAAATGGGTTATGATTAGTACATTGACTTAAAGTTCATTCTAGATAAAATGGGAAATTTTGATTTCTATTATAGAATATTGGTTGTAATTATTGAAGAGAAATTATTTTTTTAAATACAAAATCTATTGGGTTGAGGATAACAAGTGTCTCCAAATATAAATTATTTTTTCAATATGGGTTGGGAATTATTAATAACTAGGAACTTTCATCTAAAAGTTTTATTATTATAGATGGAAATATCTATTACATTGAGGATTTTTTAACTAATATGATTCTAGTATATAGTACCCATAAATCAACTCATATGAGAATAAAAAATAATGATCATGGAATTTAATAGATTAATAAATTCAAAAAAAAATTTATGGTTTATATAAAACTATAGAGATAATGAATATTCATTATAGAGTGCTGAAAAAACCTCATTGTAAATGTTTTACATTTCATAAGAAAATATAACATAAAAAGTTTTTATATAATTTTTAAAAAAAACAACATAGGTATGGACATAAATAAATACAGATTCACTATATGAGTCATCTCTTGATAATAATACCATCTTTATTTTTATAATTCTTATATATTTTAATTCATCACCTAGGATTAATAAAAAAAATAAAACATTGGAATCAAAATTACCTATTTTGGATAAAAATTAATTGAAGATTGTGTTAGAAAATGAAGGAAGAAAACAAATAATATCGTCCCCACAATATTTAAACCTAAATCCAAAAATTTCTCTTCAAAATCGCCCAAAAATTATTCTATCAAATATTGTAAAACCTTATATAATTATACATCCAATTGATTACATATAGTCATTGATGAATGAATAGAAACCAACTTAGACTATACTATTTCATATGAGATAAATGGAAACACAATGATTTAGGGTGAATTAATCCATTCTAAAGAGGTATTTAGCCAAAATTATATTATATACTTTGAATAAATTGATTAAAAAAGAAAAATATGTACGATTATATTGGTGTGGAATACATACCATAGTTTGGATTTGAAAATCTCCTATGAATTCAATATGAGTAATGGGGATAGAGGACTCGAACGATGACTCTAATGGGAGGGAGTAGATGAGATCCATAGGAAGCTGAGGAAATAAATAATATAGAGCTTAATATGAGGAAAAAAAATTGTACATGGAAAAAATAATAGTTAACATTTTAATGAAATAAAATTAACCAAATAATTGGTATATTGTTTTCAGCCATCAAGAATATGATGTCCCCCTATGAAGCATAAGAATCTAGTTTTCCAGAAATAACTCATTTAGAAACCCCTTTAGTACTTGTTGTCACAATTATTTGTAGGATATAGATAAATGGCCTTGATAGGTAGCATAAAACCAAATATAATCTAAAACCCTCGATCCTTATTTAAAATTCCATGGAATTATTCTTCCAACACCCCCATCCAAATCCCAATTAGAAAAAATTATATTTCTACCCTAAAAACTTCAAATTAGCTCATAGATAATAAATCATAAATTTCAAACAAGAACCCACTATGATATAAAAAAATGGTAATCAAGGAACATTTCATTTTATACTCCCCACAATATTTCCTCTAGTCTTTGAGATATCTCTAGACACTTATACTAAAAATTTGATTCCACAATTTATGCAATATAACCACAAAAATTTCAAATAAATAATATATACACAAAACCTAAATCCACATCAAATATCCAGAGAGAAATACACCTGTAATATCATCACTACATCACCTATAAATAATTAAAAACAATTTTTATAACACATATGATACCTCTCCTTACATTCCTATTAATAACTCTAAAATAGGGCAAAAAACATATGATCCCACTAAATTAAATATATATAACTATAAAACTACCATATTTAAATAGCTAAATCTCATTAAAATAACTAACATATTAATACAACTAAAAATCCTATATTAGGATTTTTATGCATGAACCTTAAATCCACATAAACCCCATAATAAAAGCATTGTCATCAATAAAATTTTTTTATTCTAGACCCACATCCACTTGTCATATCAAGACAGGGATCTGTTTTCCTGATAAACCACTTTCAATATAATTACTACAATTTAGGTTTGTTTTCTAATAAATTGGTTTATCCCTAAAGAATTTTTCTACTGTCTTATAGTATTGATCATAAAAATAACTAAACATTTTTCCAAAAACCATCTATAACAAAAAATTTATTCATTGAACATCAATAATAGTATTTTATATAAAGGTACACATCATACAAACTCAAATATCAGAAGGTATATTTTCATCAGGAATTAGGTACATATCATAACATCGTTAACATGGGATATAACAACCTTATTGAAAACACCATTAACATAATTCAAAAATTTAAATGTCTTTTAAAACTAAATAGGATATCCTGAGCAAATATGTATGAAATGAGTGTGCTATAAATCCTATTAAGGGCATAAACATGGAATAAAATAAAGTGAATAAAACCATTTTTTTATAAAATATGAATATAAATGGGGTATATAAATTGTTGGAATCATAACTATGAATAATGAAACATTCTATATCATGACAATCATGATGTATGAAATGTGGAAACAACTAAAAACACTACATTATAAACATATGTCAAAGATAAACCTCTAAGATATCATGGTGATCAAATTACCACTAAGGTATTAGGTTCAATCCTTGTCTAAATATTACATATCAAGATAATAATCATTACAAATGCATTGGATCATTCCATAATTACAGGAACCCCATCACATTTATTTCATTATCATTATTAAGTGTGTTACATTGATTGTACAACATGAGTTAATTCATCATCATAATTTACTCTTAGATAAGTATCATTGTATACATACATGTAATTACTCAATAAAAATTATTTGATAATAATGGTCAACATTATTTATAGGAAATGAATATGGTATTCATTACAAAATTTTGATTTGTATGGAAAATCATGGTGAAATTTTGGAAGCAAAACAGCTCCACATAATGATTCTTAAAAATGGACGGATAAGAGAGAAAGGGCCCTCTAATTAGATAAAAATAAAATAATCAGTAATATATTAATTTAGAAGCATATTAAAACAATAGATATTGGGAAATATAAGGCATATGGTAATGAAGAAACATGAATAAAGAATTTTTTTTACAATATTCCATCATAGTAATTGGTATACATAAAGGTTCACTAGAGGTATGAGTGAGAGTGAAGGGTTATATCATCATTTATAAAATAAATTTATAGTATGGTGGATATGGAATAAAATATTCCAACTTATGAAAATTTAAATTAAAATATATAACATAAAAGAAGTCCTCCATAATATAAGAGAGTGAAAGATCTCTTACTTGAGTGTGTGACTTCAAATTCTTGGGTGGATCTTCTTAAGATCTAGGGGATTCTTTGAGATGAATAAATTGTTTTTATAAAATAATAGGGATGTGTTACAAGGATTATTACATAATAAAAATGGTAGATTGGATCATTTTATGTAGAAATAGAGGGAAATTTTATTATTATTTTTGGTTTTTGACTATACGTAATAAAATAACCAAAACCACAAACTATCCAATTGGGTTTTTAAACTTTTTCAACAAAATTGTAGTGGATATCATTATTTTTAAAATTCTAAGTTTTTTAATTATTAAAACAACTCCCTTTATTATGTGTAGGCGAGTCACACTCATAAAAAATTATTTAAATATGTAATATGCATTATAAGTTTGGGAGGATTCAAAATGGCTATATGAAATATAAAAAATAAACATAAAACCACATTATTTTATATTAAAAACATATATTCGATCATATATACATTTCATATTAAATTTTATATAACTTTTGGGTCATTATCATGTCAAAATGAATAAAGAATATGAATAAAGTATATAATTTTTACCCGAAATTTCTACTGCCTTTGAAAATTATGAAAAATTCAACATTGGATCATTTCAATGTTTGGATTCAAAAAATGATATTAATTTTATCTAAATAATTTTCTATATATGTGATTATTCAATTTATAAATAAAATATTCATTTATTAATAAATTCTCTCTTTTTTGTTAATAATCCTTTTCAAAACCATATAAAAATTAAATATCACTTTATAAAATTATATAATAATGATAAATTAAAAATATTTTTTTTAAATTATTTTTTTTCAAATATTAATTATTTAATAAAAATAAATTCTTTATTTTAATTTTAATATTATCAGATAATATTTTTTCCTATTTTTTTGTATCAAAATAAATAAAAAATATTGTAATAATAATAGGATGAAAATATATTTATTATTTTTTACAAAATAATAGAAATGATCATATTTATAGGTTCATTATACATATACTTTTAATAAACCCATAGAAACCCAAAGAGTATGGTATGGAATTATAAGACTTTAATGGGTGGTTCGGCATACATGGTTTTGTTAGTGATCTTGGTGAGATTAAAATTCTACCATAAATAGTTTCACTCATTCTTATGATGTTGGATCTCAGCTTGGTATTGGTCAACGTAAAATAAAAAACATTCTACTACCCTCAGAAGCATTGGTATATGAGTTTCATTGGTAATGATCCTATTTTTTATGGAAATCAATTACATTATATACGTTAATTGGATTCCAAAAAACCTTATATTTATTCTAATCATGTGATCAATTTTCAATTTCTATATTGTTTATGGTAATGATTCTAAATGGTCAATTAAATCTGATACGATATAATAAATCCAAATAAGATAATGTTTTTTCAATGACCATACAACATAATAAGGAATATAAATGAATTTCAATGGTAATTATATTTATAAAACTGTGGGTTGTTTTAAGGGGATAAGGAATCTGATGAATCAACTAGTAAAGATACTTTGGAAAAAAAAGGCAATGTGGGAAATAGAGTAATTTATGATGAACAACTACCCAAATATTTTTGTGTTTTGAAATTACAGAAATTTCAAGGATGAAATTATTGATGGATGTAGAATGTAAAACCCATTGATTTTATGGTATGTATGTTATAAAATTTAATAAATTTGATAGCTTCTACTTCACACAAAAATGAGTTTAAAAGTGTTATATAATATTACGTATGACCTATGAAATAGTAATGTATTGATTAGGAATAGTAACATGACCAATATAATAGTAACATCAACTATAAATGAATAAATAAAATTTAGGTATCTTATGAATGCCAATTTGATATATTTATATTAGGGAATAGGTAAATAAATATTTTAAAAATGTCAAATTAAGAATTTGTATTTTTGTGAAACAAAAATAATATATAAAATTTTATATCCAATTTATATATTTAAAAAAATATATTTTTATAATATAAAATATGAAACTAATATATTTTTCTGTAATTATTATAAATTAATTTTATGAGACCACAATTAATATTTTATAGTGTCATAAAATTTCTTATAATTTTAAAATTTATATTTTTTTAATAAATGTTGGTTTTAATTAAAAATTGACATTATAATATATATATAATTATTTTCATAAAATTTAGTCAATTTTTTAATTATACTTGTTGAAAATTGGTTAATATTCATTTTTTTAATATTTCTAAAATAGTTGAATTTCTGGGGAATATTGAAATACAGTAATTTACGGTATTTAATAGATACATCATCTATTTTTTCATAGATTATGTAAGGGTTATGTAAGCCCTTAATATCGAACTATCCATAATTATTTAAATATAAATTTTGACTATTATCAATCTATTCATTGTCTTGATCAAAAATAATATACAAATGAATAAAATATTCAAAAACACTCAACTCATCCCACTATAAATAGTACCCATCACTGCCTCTTTCCGCCACAGCTCCAAATCAACTATGATTACCAAATTTAATCCCAATACACATTCCAATCCTATTCTGAAATGGTAATTATTGGATTTTTATTGACAAAATAACAAAAAAAATCTCTTAGGAGCTTCTCGACGAGAATAATTCAACAGGTAAAATCCCTTTTCACTTTCATTATTTTTTTCACATTCTTTTCTCTTCTCATACTATCCTCAAATACTATATGAAAACATGAAATATGACCCCATTATCATATATATACATTAATTTAAAATTTTCAATGGATGATAAACCATCAATCCTCTCCTTGTCTTCTTTTTAATCGAATGATGAAAACACCATCTCTCTGGTGTCCGTTTACTACCTTTATGGGAGAATGTTTTGTTTTCAAATTTGTACCTTCAAATATGGTCATAAAACCATTTTTTGTCAATATAAACTATAATATATGTAAAAGATCATATTTAATGTTGTTTAACAATTATATACAGAAAATCATAATTAATTTTACAAAACTAGTTCGTTATGATCAAACAAACCGCCAAATTAATGAACATGTTTATTACAAACGTTTTATCTAATAATTAATCCTCCACCCAAATAAAGAAAAAAATTATATAAAAATTTATTCATATTTACGGTAATTCGTATCATTTAATTTCAACCTTTAATATCTATTTCCATATTACATGATCTTTTTTACATGTATTCAAATAAAATTATCATGAAAAACAAGGAAGAGAACACTTCTGTGAAAAGGAATTAAATCTTATAACTCACAAAAAGGCCATAAATTCACCTAATATTTTTATAATAAATTAATTAATTTTAAAGAGGTTCTGAAATATTTTTCCAATGAATATAACTTTATTATATTGGAAAATATATACATGTTCAGAATTCTTTAGGATATAGGGTTAGTGTTTCTTCATGAACCTCTATTTTCAATTCAGGTTATTCTTTCTCTCTATTTACCTTAATTTAAATTATTATTATATCGATATACCTATAATATATTATATTTATATGTTTCAAACCCATTTATAGAAATCAGTGCATCTTTAATTTATGGTTGAATACATGTTTTACAAGGTGAGTTATCAATTCATCCCAATAAGAAATCTTGATTAAAGGGATCTTCCTGGTTTCTTACCCATATTCCACTATAATCCATAATATGATTTAATAAAAAAAAATTTACATAAAATAAATATTTTTATCATGGAAAAATATACTATTTATTCATATGTTTCATGTAGAAAATTTTGAATTTTTCCTCTTTAAACACTCTTATATTTTCATCTAAACTACACTGAAGTTGCCCATTTCTATTATTTCGGAAAATCTTTTTTTACATGTTTTCAGTTTAATTGGACATAATATGTAGCTTAAAAATAATTTAATTGTGCTGAAACATTATTTTATAATATATATATTTCTATATTTTTATATTTACAATATGATTTTATGACTAGTAAAATTTATTTCTTCAAAAGAACATTTCATTACATTATAAAAAAGGTGTATTTCTATGAATAGGTCCTCGATGAATTTTTAGAGTATTTTAATATTTTTCACACCATATAATTTATATTAAGGTTAATTTGTCTTTCTATTTTATGATATCATCGACTATATGTTATTAAATTATTGATTACTAGTTTGAATGTGGATGTTCTATCTTGATACCATTCACCATACTACACAGAATGGTTTGTTTTTGTATTTTCTAATTGAGGGAGGTTATTTAACTTTCATATAGGTTGTTTATATTTCAATATAGTCATATGGATAATTAATTAGAGTTAGTATCTGATGTTCATGGACCTGTATATCCACTCAATGAATCAATAGGATTCATAAGACAAATGAAATACAGACTTGTCCATGACCATTCCCATCTATATTCGAATATGTATTTGGGTGAGGACTAAAGCACTAATTTTCAATTGTATTGTCTGAATCCTCGATGGTATGTTTTATAAGACTATAATTATTAATTTCGTCATTAAGATACTATAAATTAATAATTAACATTGTTATTCAACTAGTATAATATTAATGGTTTTTTTTCATTCTTGTTTGTTTATTTGTTTATTTTTTAAAAAGATATTATTCCAACCATATTCTTCAAAAGATTATTTTTTAATATAAATTAATTTCTATTATTCACCATGAATAATAATTTATTTTAGCTTTATCTATATTTATTACCCTTACATACCATCAGACATTACCCCTTTCTTATTTTTTATTTTTTCCAAGTATACAAGGATTTCAATTATGAAGGACTTACAGTGATAATCTAGGAGTTTATGGGTGTTCCCAATAGAGTTACTGTGTTTCTCTTCAATTCATATTTTATAGTAAAAATATTTATGTATATTGTTTTCCAAATATATTAAAAAGTTCGGTCCATTGGGATGTGATCTCTAGTTTATAGTACTAATGTAATTATGTAAGGCACCATCTTTAAACTACTGGGGTCTAAGTCTTTACATATGTATACTGCTTCAATGAGTTAAAAAATGATTTTCACTACACTAGTACTCACACATACGACTATTGGGGATTTCATTTTGGATTTTATATATTCATCAATGATGTAAATTAGCTTTGTACGAATGAAAAAATGATAATGTGATAGCCTATGCATCAAGGTGGTTTAATTTTGATGTGAAAAACTATATTATGCATGATATGTAGTTGGCAGTTGGGATCTTCATGTTGAAAATATCATGGTATTATCTCTTTTGGGATAAGTGTTAAATATATAATGATCATAAGATCATAGTTAAATATTCACACAGAAAGAGACTAATATACTCAAATGAAAATGATTAGAGCTATTCAGGGCTTTGGATTACACAATGCACTACCATATTCAAAAAGAGAATAAAGAGAACGATGCTCTAACTATTAAGGATAGTATAAAATTATAAAAAATTAGAATTGGGAATTATCCAATCTTCTTAGATTTTCAAATGATGTACATGGAAATTGTAATGACCCAAACTATCATTAATGAAAATTCTCCTTTATTAAATTAAATGTATTATTATGGTTATATAAAATATTAACTTCATTAGTTTTATGTTTTTGGATTTTGAAATACCATTATGAATTTTGACCGTTGCTAATATAGTCGTTGAATAGTGATCACATGATTAGTATAAATACAGGGCTTTAACAAATCCAATTTACTCAAACAAAGGAAGTGATAGCCTCCTCTAGTAAGCTTGCCCCGTATGAATCCAATTTTTTGGAGATCATAGAGGAGGTGGCGTCATTGGGCATCCCTCTTTACCACACCCAAGCTGAGCTAGAACACATTAAGCTTGAGCGGAACCGACTAGAGAAGAATTGGAAAATAATAGATATTTCCACCCGAGGCATGTTATCTGAGTCACCCCAAGAGTCTATCACCATCGCACACCTTACCCTTCGGTCTTATGAGGGTGTTATAATGGGTTATATAACAATACCAATATCACTATGACAATGTAAATTATTTTTGTATAAATAATGTGCATTCATTTAATTATTGTTACTATGTAAATAGTTTTTTTTAAATAACAAAAAGTTTTTTACTTAATATTCAACTAAAAATTATATTTTTGATGAAGTAATTGATTTTTAAATTGAATAATATTTTATTAAAATATTTTTATTTAATTTATTTTTATTAAATATAATTGATCATTTAATTTCATGAATGCAATTGTAATTTTTATTAAATTGTGAAAAATGTTTTTGTAAAAACCCAAGAATTTTCGGTAAATGTTGGTTTTTATTTTAAATATAAAAATTCAAAAATTTATAATATTATTTAGGTAAAATGAATATTATTTTTGGAATCAGGATGTCGAAATTATCCAATAGTGAAGTTTTCAAAAAAAATTCAGACAGTCCAATTTTTGAGTAAAAATTAAATATCGTTTAAATATATAATTTATTTTATGATTTCATGATGACCCTATAGTGAGGTCATAAAATACTATAGGCATTATGATCGGCAAATATATGTTTTAACCTTAAAATAATGTGATTTTATATTTGTTTGATTTATTTTTCAAAGCCATTATAGACCTTCCAAGACTTATTAAACATTTTTTGACTTTTTAAATTCCCTTCCTTGAGTGTGTGACTCACATCCACATAAGAAACCATATTATTTTTAGAAGTTCAACGATTGTCCTTAATCAAATATTGTTTCCCAATTCCCTATCACAGAAACTATGGGAAAAAACCATGGGTTGGTTCATGTTATTGATTTGTTTAATGTGAGGTGTCCCAAACCTGAATAATAAAGATTTCCCTCTTCTTTCCCATATAAGCACACCCATGATACCACTTCCGCTTCACTGAAATCATGTGGTGTTTAAAAAATCCTTTACAAACCCTCTATTAAATTATCCCAAGGTGTCCCATGCTTTCATGAAGCCTCTCTCAAGCCTCTCCCAAGCCTCTGGGATCACACTTCCAAGTAAGTGATTTCATTCTTTCTCATTTTTTTCTAATTTTCATTAAGTTTTTATGCCCTTTTTTCAACTAGAAATGTTGGGGTATGATTTCAAAACTCCCCCATACTATCATATTTATGTTTGGATGATGTAATCCCCCATTTTCTCTCATTAAATCATCCCATGTACACCTGTTACCATGCAGAAATTATGTGAGAGATTTCTCTCTCCTCTATTACATCCAAATAATTCTGTTGTATTATGCATTTAAATTACATTATGTTTGTTGAGAAATATATCCATATGAAACCATTACTGTCCTTTTCATGTATATATTATGATACACCCTTTTCTATCTCATCAACCATTTTCATGAACTCTTATGTCACACCGTTATGCTATTGAAATTGAACCATGTTTTTTTCCAAGCCAAGATCATTGTGTGGTGATTTCCATACCCATGTATATATAAATTATATTCATCTTTATGAACATATACCTTTTCAATGGTACATTCAGGTATTTATTGCCATTACTTAATCTTGTAATAACTTATTATGTTGATTTATTTTATGTTATATGATCTATATGGCACACTTATGCATTTAATGAAATTTTTAAGAAGTGTGTGCCCTGATAGCACTCCAATGCATTGGGTAATGTATAGTATCATGATATATCATTTTTAATGGGTGTTTACTCATGGTAATTAAACTGGAATGAGGATTTACTCATGCTTCACAACCAATGAGGTTTTACTCATGCTTCATGTGCATTGAGCCTTGGTTCATGCTAATTCCATGTTATGTGTTATTTCCACATTTCCATGTTATGATTATCATGAATTATCATTCCTTTATGTTAAAATTTCTCTTGTGCTCCATTGATATGCCTGTTATCTATCATGTATAGTATTCCTCATGTTATTCCATGTTTATTCCCTTAATTTTATTTATAGCTCACCCTTTTCTTATGCAAGTCCTCAGGTTATCCCATGTAATGCTATGTGTGAGGGATTGTAATGGTCATGTAATGTATGTTTTTAATAAAGATGTTTTGTGTTTTATGTTCTAAGATGTTATGTAATGTTCCTTAGCCCCAAAGACACTAGAAATATTGATCTTCTATGTAGTATCAAGTGAATATTTTATGTAAGAAATCAGGTTTAAGTGTGTAATAAAAGAAGGATTGTCATAGTTGGTATCAGAGGATAGGTTTAGTTATTTTTTGGAATAGGATTAAAAACCCATAGTGAGACTTAATGAAAACAATAAGTATAATAAAAAAATCCCTAAGTATTTGTGAGTATTGAGTATGTGATTTACCAAGAAAATGCATCCATGTATGGATACGAGAAGGTAGAGGTAGGTCTGGCACATATGTATCCTTGGGGGAAAACCCGAAAACACAACATTGAGCTAGACTAAAACGGGAACTGGTGCCTGAAAACAGGCCTTTCTGTACTCTTGGATACAACACTTTTAAGGGATATTCTTTGGTAAATTCACAATCTTATCATAAACCCTTATTAAGGGAATTAAAAAATTCCCCTATGAATATGTTTTATAAAGTATATCATGGATAACATAGACTAATTCCTACAAATTCATATGTTAAGAAAATAAAATCTATTTATATGTCATCTGTTTTTGTCTTTGGATTCCCATTTATGTGTTTAATTGTTTAAAAATACACATTTATAAGTCTATATTAGATTGGGTAGAACCAGAATCAAAAAGTGAAAGGATGGTTTGTCACCTATATTTCTCCACATTCTTATATATCTTCAATGTTTAGTATAATAATCCCAGCACCACCATAAATCATGGAAGTAAAGATATTGGTGAGCACATAAAATTGGGAAATCATTGCATCCCATAAATATAAATCCTCCCCTATCATAATATGTGGAATGAATTTCTCAGCAAACCTCGTCATACTCCCTATAGTAGAATTTTATGAAACCATTGGCATGGATTGACCTTCTTTTTATAGAGCCAACAAAAATTTCCATGAGACAGAAATGACTCTTCATGTAGAGAATCGACCCCCCGGTTCTATACAAGTGCAAGGAGTAATGTGAATATTCCATAGCTCAATAATATCAAGCATGGATACTACTACACTATGATCACACATATTTGTCTTTGATGGTTGACTCAAAGGAGAAAACCATCCTTGAATACATGCCTATTATATGGGAATTTGTTGAACTATTTCCCAAGGAATTTCCGGATCTTCCTTATATAAGAGATGATGAATCCACAATTGATCATATACCTGGGGCATTGCCAATAACCAAGAATCTATATAGAATAGCTATTGTGGAGCATGGGGAGCTGAAGAAACAAACATAGGGGAATCAGGATAAAGGTTTTATACACCCAAGTGCTTCACTATGGGGTGTACCAATCCTCTTTGTCAAGAAGATGGACTGTTCAATGCACCTTTCCATTGATTATCACGAGCTTAACAAAATCACGATAAACAATAAGTACCCTCTCCCATGAATTGATGAGTTTTTTGATCTGCTACGTGGAACACAATACTTTTCAATGGTGGATTTGAGGAGGATATTATTAAGTAAAGGTTTAAAAGGAAGATATCCCCATGAAAACTTTTTGTATAAGATATGAGAATTATGAATTCATAGTAATTCCATTAAGACTCACTAATTCTCCTGAAATAATCATGGATTTGATGAATATATTTATTTGGGATTACCTCGAAAAATTTGTTTTAGTCCTTATATATGATGTTGCAATATACTCCAAAACCATGTAGGATGATGAGGAGAATCTAAGAACTGTACTAGAGACCTTGCAGAAGGAGAATCTCTATGAAAAGTATAGAAAATGTGTGTTTTGGCTGAAGGCGGTCTCATTATTGGGCCATATAATCACATGAAATGGGATATCTATGGATCCCTCCAAAATAGAAGCAATTGAGGGATAATTGGGGAAAATAACGGTAATGGATATCAGTAGGTCCTTGGGGTAAGCTGGATATTATCGACAATTTGTGAGAAATTTTTCATGATTATCCAACCCTCTTACCAAGCTAACTCAGAAGGGAGTAAAGTTTAATTGGATTGATGACTGAGAAGAAATCATCGTGGAGTTAAAACTGAGGCTTATCACTACGACCATGCTCACTTTACCCACAAGTGGTGAGCATTTTTTGGTATTTAGTGATGCTTCGAAGAAGGTCCTGGGCTATGTGTGGATGAAAAATGATAAAAGTCATTGCCTATGCTTTAAGGAAATTGAAAGTTCATGAGCATAATTACCCAACAAATGATTTGGAGTTTGATGTAGTGATGTTCACCTAAAAAATTTAGCGGCATTATGTCTTTGGGGAAAAGTGTGAAATATATACAGACCACAAAAAACCTCAATTATATATTAACACAGAAAGATTTGAACATGTTCCAATGGTGATGGTTAGAGCTGATCAAAGACTATGACTGCTCAATACATTACCAACATGGGAATGCGAAAAAGGTAGAAGATGCTCTAAGTAGAAAGGACCATTAAATTCTATCATTGTTGATGATTTAGAAGGACCCAATGTTCTTTTATTTGATGAATATGGAGATGGGAATAACAATGAAGGGAAAATAGTCAATCCTTTCCCAAATTATCGTTCAACCGTATCTTTTGGAATGTTTAAAGGATGCTGAAAAGGATGATGAAAGAATTAATAAGAGAGTGGATGCTTTCAGAAAAGGTAAATCCTAATAGTTCAATATTAATGAAGAAGAAATTGTCAGATTTGGAAAAAGACTATGTGTTCCATCAATTTTTGAGTGGAAGAAGTAACTTTTGGATGATGTGCATAGTTCAAATTTATTTACTCCCTGAGGAAACACAATTATGTATCATGATCTCCGAGAGAATTATTGGTGGGATAATATGAAGAAGGAGATCATTGAGTATACATCAAAGTGCCTGGTGCATCACCAAACTAATGTAGAGGGGTAGAAGGATAAGGGGATGATGCAACTATTACACATACCAGCATGGAAATGGGAGGACACCACCCGGGACATTGTCATCAGACTTCAAAATACATCCGAAGGCAACAATGAAATCTAGGTTGTTGTGTATCATCTTATAAGTTGTGCACACATCATTGTAATTCTTGAGTAATCTTTATTGGATCAGCCAACACGAATATATATCAGGGAAGTTGTAAGGCTTCCTGGAGTACCACTATCTATTGTATCTGATTGAGATCAAAGATTAACCTCTATGTTTTGGAAGAGTATTCAACATGCTCTAGATTCTAAGATAAACTTTAGTACGGCTTATCATCCTCAAACTAATGGCCAATCTGATCAAACTACCCAAACACTTGAGGAGATGTTGAGAGCGTGTTCAATGGACATCAAATGAGGGTATGACCAACATCCTCCACTGTTTGAGTTCTCCTGCAAAAATAGTTTCCACTCGAGCATCTGAATGGAACCTTATGAATGCTTGTATGATAAGAGGATCAAAACATCGACATGTTGAGATGATGTCAGTGAGCATAAGCTATATGGACCAGAAATGATTGAAGAAATGGTGGAGAAGGTAAAAACCATTGATCATCATATCAAGATAGCCCAGAGTTGACAGAAGAGTTATGCAGATAACTGTCGACGAGACCTTGAGTTTAATGTTGATTACGAGGTATTTCTATGCATATATCAATGGAATTAGGTCATGAACATTGAAAAGAAAGGAAATTTAAGTCTTAGGTACAATGGCCCCTTAAAAATTCATGACCATTTTGGGGGTTTAACCTATCGACTAGTAGTTACACCTACAATGGACAAAGTACATGATTTCTATCATGTATCCCTCTTAAATAAGTACATACCAGACCCTTCACATGTACTCTCTTCAAAGGTAGTACAACTAGAGGATGATCATTTTTATGAGGAGAAACCTGTTAAGATCATAGATCGTAGAGAAAAAGTTATACGAAATAAGACAATACCCATCATCAAGCAATTGTGGTGGAACCACAATTTGGAAGAAGTGACGTGGGAATTGGAGGAAGTGATAAAGCAAATTCAACCACATTTGTTTTATAGGGGGAAAACAAAATTTCTAAGGTGAAATGTCTTAAGTGGGTAAGATTTTATTGAACCAAACATTTATTAATGAAAATTCATTTTGATCTAATTACATGTATTATTATGGTTATATAAAATGTGAACATCATTAGTTTTATGTTTCTGGATTTTAAAATACTATTATGAATTTTTAATATTTATAATATAGTTGTTGAACAGTGATCACATGATTACTATAAATAATGGGCTTTAACAAATCCAATTTTCTCAGAAAAAGGAATAAATATCCTCATCCAATAAACTTTAGATGTTTGAATCCCATTTGTTAGAGCTCAGAAAGGAGGTGGAAACATTGGTCCTCTCTCTTTACTAAGCCCATGCTAATTGGAACATGTTAATCTTGAGCAAAACTGAATACAGGAGAAGTGAAAGTTAATAAAGATTACCACTTGAGCGATAAAATCTGAGCCACCCCAACAGTCTGTCTCCATCCCACACCTTACCCTTCAGTATTATGTGTGTGTTATAATGGGTTATGTAACAAGACCCTAGCACTATGACAATGTACATTATTTTTGTATAAATAATGTGCATTCAATTTATTATTGTTACTTTGTAAATAGGTTTATTAAGCACAAATAGTATTTTTTGTTAATATTCAACTAATAAATCCATTTTGATGAATTAATGGCTTTGGAATTAAATAATATTTTAATAAAAAAATTTATTATATAAATGTTTATTAAATATAAATTATTATTTACTTTTATGAATTCAATTGTAATTTTTATTAATGTTTGAAAACTGTTTTTGTAAAAACGCATGAATTTTCGTTAAATGCTGGTTTTTTTTAAAAGTATAAATTCATATTTTAATAAAAATATTTAGATAAAATGAATATTATTTTTGAAATCAAAATGTCGAAATTATCCAACGGTGATTTTTTTCATAATTTTCAGAGATAGTAGAAATTTGGGGTTAAAATTAAACACAGTTTAAAAATATAATGTGTTTTATAACATTATAATGACCCAATAGTGAGGTAAAAAAATAATATAAAAATTATTTTCGGCCAATAGATGTTATATAATTAAAATTATTTGAATTTAGATTTGTTTTATTTACATTACCTAGATTGTTTTGACCCTCTAATACTTATAAAACATTTTGTCTTTTTAAATTGTTTACCTTGAGAGTGTGACTCACCTCCACAAAAGAAACCCAATTATTTTAATATGTTCGGCCATTGGACATATAAAATATTTTTTCCACTCACCTTTGAAAAAATACCATGGGTCAAAACCATGGGTTGGTTTGTAGTATTGATTAGTTTAACGTGAGGTGTCCCAAACGTGAATAATAAACAATTCCCTCTCCTTTCCTATATAATCCCACCGAAGCTCCTACTTCCACTTCCCTAAAAGCACTTGAAGTTATGCCAACCCCGACCTACTCTCCCTAGAATCCTCCAAAGGTTCCCTAAGCTCCCAATAACCCTCTCTCAGTCCTCTCCCAATCCTTTTGGATCACACTTCCATGTAAGGTATTTCTTCCTTTCTCATTTTTGTCTAATTTTCATTAAGTTGTTATGCCATTTTGTATTCAATTAAAAATTTCGGTGTATAATTTCTCACCTCCCCCATGTATTCCTCTTAATGTTTTTATGATCTTATACCCATTCCTCTCACATTAAATCTTCCCATGTACACGCGTTACCATGCTGAAATTCAGTGAGAGATTTCTCTCTCCTCTTTTACATCCATGTAATTATTTTGTATTATGAATATAAATTCCATTATGTATGTTGGGACATGTATTATATATGACAACAATACTTTCCATTTCATGTATATATTATGAGACACCTTTTTCTTTCTCATCAACTATTTCGTTAATACTTATGTCACGCCTTCATGCTGCCGAAGATTCACCGCATTTTTTTCCAATCCTATATCATTGTGTAGTGAATACCATACCCATGTCTCTATCAAGGGTATTAACCTTTATGCACATAGGCCTATTGTATGGTAATTTCATGTATTTATTACACATTACATAATCATGGAATAACTTATGATGTTGATTGGATCCATGTTATATGATCCATGTGGCACACTTATGCATAAAATGAAAATTTTAAGAAGGTTGCACCCTGATAGCACTCCAATGCATTAGGTAATTTATAGTATCAGGATATGTACTGTGAAATAGGAGTTTACTCATGATAATTCAAGTGAAACTAGGGTTTACTCATGATTCTTATGCAACGAGGTTTTAATCATGCTTTATGTGCAATGAGCCTTGGCTCATGTGAATTCCATGTTAAGTGTTGTCACCACATTTCTATGTTATGATTATCATTATTTATCATGAATTGTGTTCATGTTTCTATTATTATCCATTTATATGCCTATTTTCTAACATTTATTTTATTCCTCATGTTATTCCATTTTTATTCCCTTACTGTGCTTTATATCTAACCCATTTCTTATGCATATCCTAAGGTTATCACATGCAATGCTAAGTACGAGGGAATGTTGTGGTCATGTAAAAGAAGTTTTCAAAAATATGTTGTGTTTTTTATGTTCTATAATGTTATGTAATGTTCATAAGCCCCATATACACTAGACCTATATATCTTCTATGTTGTCCCAAGTGATGATTTTATGTAGTAAATCAGGTTTAAGTGTGTAATAAAAAGTAGGGTTGTCATAGAAATCATTAAAGAAAGAACATTATTGATCCAATCTCAAATTATTGCTAAATCATCCCTCATTGATAAAAAAGGTTGGTCAAATAAATGATGTTGAATTTTAGATGAATTTGGAATCCATGAGAAAGGAGAAATCCTCAGATATCAAAATTTATTAGTAAAGAGTTAGAAGATTAATTTTCAGGACTATGTGTACCATCTATTACAATGATAAAGAAAAACATTTTGGTGATGCACATAGCTCAACCTTATCTATTTTCCATGGGAGCAGAAAGATATATTGAGATCTCTAAGAAATCTATTTGTGGGACAATATGTGGAAGGAGATATCTAAATATAGATAATTTTTCACGGTATGTTTGAATGTGAATGATTAAATGAATAAGTCTATGGAGATGATGAAACCATTAACTATACCAATAAGGAAATGGGAAAATATCACCATAGAATTTTTCACTGTACATCAAAATACTTACCTAAGAAACAATACTATATGGGTTGTCATTGATCATCATAAAAATATATCTACCTTTAACAAAATTAAAGAGGGATTCCCACTTGATCAACATGAATCTATATATGTTAGATAAGTGGTAAGGATGCATTTAGTACCACTATTAATTAAATCTTATTAAAATTCAATATTTACCTTGATATTGTGGAAAAGTATCCAAAATTCGCTAAAAATGATCATAACGTCATTATAACATATCATCCAAAAAAATATGGCCAATTAGAGTGAATAATTAATACATTGAAATAATGGTTGATATCATGCTCTATGGAATTTAAAGGGTGATGGTACAAATATCCACCTTTGTCCAAATAGTCTTACAACAATAATTTCCACTTGATCATCCAAATGGATCCATAAGAAACCATTTATGGGAAATGATGTAAAACACCTGTATGATAGGATGATGTTTGTGAATGTAATATTCTAGGACCTGATATTATATATTATATGATCAAAAATGTGAAACCCTTTCAACAAAACATTGAAGAATCTCAAAATTCGGAAAATTTCTATGCAGGCCATCATAGACGAGACTTAGTTTATTAGGTTTCGGAAATGGTATTCCTCAGAAAATCGTAATAGAATAATATCATGATATTTGTGTAAAACGGAAATTTGAGTCCCATGTACATTGTTCGCTTCAAGATTCATGATCATGTTGGAGTTGTTGTCTATTGACTAGAACATTCACATTCCATGTCTCAAGAAAACGATGTATTCCAGGTATCCCTAACGAGGAAGTACATAACATATCTCTCAAATATATTTAATTCATTGGTGGTATAGTTAGAAAATGATATCTCTTATGTGGTGAAACTGGTGAAGTAATTGGACCCTAGAGACAATGTTCTTCACAACAAGACAACTCACCTGGTCAATGTACTATAAAAGAACCATTGGTATAAATAGTAAACATGTGATCCTAAGGAATTGATAAAGTAGAAGTGCCATCACATTTAATCAAATTATAATGTAAAATTAATTTAAAGGGTGAAATTTCATAAGGGAGTAAGAATTTAATGACCCAAAAATTTTATCAATGGATTCCCTCCCTATAATTATGTCATGTATTATAAACCTCAAAAATTCACATTTAGAATTCAATAAATAATTTATAAGTGATGAATTAAGGAAATAAGATGTATTTTTCTGAAATTAAGAAACTTATACTGATGAAATATAAATATGACATTTGGAATAACAATATGACCATTATAAACATTAATATATCTTACTAAATAGTAACCTCACCAAAAAAAGTATTAATAAAATTTAGGTTTCTTATGAATGAAAATATAATATATTTAATTCATTGTATATATAAATTAATTTTTTATAAATGATAAATAAAGTGTTGGTATTTTTTATGTTATAAATATTGAATTACAATTTTATAATTAATATAATTAATTAGAAAAATATTTTAAAAAAATGTATTCATAAATTATTATTTCATTGTCTTATTATTATAATATAATTTAATGTGACCATATGTAATTTTTCAAAGCATCATTAAATCAAATTATAATTTTGATATTTGAATTTTTTAATAAATTATGATTTAATTTTTAAACTGAATTTCCCATATTTAGTAAAATATGTTCATAATATCTTGTTTAATTTTTTACTCTTCACATCCTAAAATGGTAGGGGTGATTTTTTTTATATTTTTTCTATGGTGGTCGAATTTTTATTTGAATAGTGAAATATGGTAATTTATAATATTTAACAAATACCTCAATTATTGAGTCATAGAGGATGTATTTATTATGTTATCTCATAATCTCAAAATATTAATTTTTATTTCAATATATTTAGTTATAATGTTCAAAATATTCATTGTACTGAGCACTAATAATAAACTAATGAATAAAATAATACAAAAACTCCCTTGTTATCTCTTATAAATACCCCCCTCACCACTACCTCTATTCACACCTACTAATACTTTAAGATTATCCAATTTATAGCCAATATTTTCCCAAGACCCTCCACCATTTCTATGAACATTGTTTATCAATATAGGCCCAAAACCAATCTTCATAAGGAGGATCTCAAGGTGAATGATCAAAGAGGTAAAATCTTTTTATGTTTTCTTCAAATTTATTTTCATTTTCTTTTATTTTCATATTATCTCTTAACATTACCTTATCCATGTTTCATGATAACTATTTTATAATATATATATATATATAATGTAATTTTATTTTGTTAATGTAATACTAAATCATCAAACATCATATTCTCTCTCATTTATTCTATAAATGTAAATGTCATATTTGAGGTGTTGTTCTATCATATTAAATGATGAAAAGAGTTAATTTTTCATTAATGCCTTCATTGTTCATACTAAAACCATTAGAATTGATGAAAAATATTTTAACATAAATTTTATAACATTTGTTATGTTATGTAACTAACATATATAAATATTATGAAATAATAATAATAATAATGAGTTTGTCGGTATAGATAGACGCCAAATTGAATCTAATAGATTATAATTAAGTATTTATGATAACACTCATACTCATACAATATAAAAATTTGATATATAAGATAATTTAATATTATTAAAGTTAATTAATAATATATAGTATCAATTCTTCTGAATTATACCTATTTTATATGACTTTTGATACATGTATACAAGCAATCAAATCATGAAAACCATGAAAATGAATACAATTGAACGATAAAATTAATACTTATAACACATTGTAATATACATAAATGAACATAATAGAATTATAATAAATCAAATATAGGTATAATGTGATTTTAATTTTTTACTCAATTCATATAATTTGATTATATATGATTATAAATATCGGAGAATGTTTATAATTATAGTAAGGGGATCCCCGAACCCAATTTCCATTCATTGGGATATTCCTCCCCTGTGACTAATTTCATTGTGGATGTTCATTAATATTCCTAAAATATAATTTATTTTTATGTAACTTTTTTATTTTGATATATACTTATATATTTTATGGATTCTTGAAAAATAAAAATACAATCCAAAATAACTCTTCTTTTCAAAACAAATTTGGCTCTTCTTGAGTTGTTTCTTCATCATTGAAAAATGGTTAATCTTGTGAAAAATATGTCTTTATCTTCATCAATTGGTATCCCCCAATATTACTCATGAATATATGATGTATTAATTGAAGCTCATTAATTTACATTGGATATCTTTTGTCTAATAATGGTATACTTTCTATCGGGAATGCATGATTATGTAAATGTAGTGATGTGATGGGTGTACCAGAAATTATATAACACTCTAATTAATTAGGTAATGTGATGTATTTCATGAAATAATTTGAAATTTTCATGAACATCAAACTTTATTTTTTAAAATTAATTATACTAGGATTTAATGCATATATTATATGTGAACATGATTCTAGATTTGTTCACAATAATATGTGGTATTGGACCACTAAGACACAATGTTTAATTTTTATTAATTACAACATTCAATTCCATTATCTAATGCGTCCTCCCTTTATTATGATGATTATAACATGCTTATTTTATGACGATATAAATTTTGATCACTCATTTTATAGTGATTCAGGTTCTTATCTATCCTATTAATAAGATTTCATATAACACATTTATTTGATGCATATCCTTGGGTGATTTGTTGTACTATGTAAAAAATGAGGGACACTATGAAACATGATAAAAAATAATTTAATATAATTTATTTTTTATTACTTACATGTTTTGTTTGTTTTGTTTTTTAAAATACTCTGACCCATTAGTTCCTGGTTGGGTAACTCACTTATATTTTTTTATCTCTATCCTTATACAATATAAATATCTGAAAAATTAGGGTTGTCATATTATATCCATAAACCTATACGTCAAATCTCATGAGACTAAAAAATTACCAAAATAATTGGTTAGATATATAATATATCTCCCACCCATAATAATCATATTATTTTCATTCATATTTTTTCCACTTGGGAAAAAGTTTCATAAGGAGAAATCATAATAATTACTAATGAAAAAATGGGTTGCATAGTTTTTTATCATAAAATATTGAAAATATATTTCTTAAAGGTTGAAATGGAGAGGTGGTTGAATGAAATATATTAACCTTTAAAATTGTGGGAGAATTATATGGAATAAACATAGTATAAATATATATATAATTTGAAACCATTCTGTATCATTAATGATATAGGTAATGTGAGTTAGAGAGAGTGTGTGCATAACCTGAAGAAACGTGTGGTTTATGGAGATCAATTTCATTGAATTAGATTCATCTATGTGTTCATTGTCTAATTATATAATAAACATATTATAATTATTTACATGAATAATAATTTTTTCAATCTTATTATTCCATTTATATCATGAGTTACTATATCATTTTAAATTACTCAATCATTTTGGTTTATGTTAGACATATTGATGATGTTGAGATCATATGTCCCAAATAACTTTTGTATGTTATCTAAGGTCAAATAGATTTTAAATTAATCATATATATTTATAATAATAGAATAAAAATAATTTTTATAAATAAATTATAAATTTCAAACAATCCATGAAGGGTGCCTACGAAAAGACTATTATGATAAAATTATGGAGACAGTAGGTTGTGTGTAAGCATGAGTAACATTTCCACTATAGAATGATAATTATAGAATGAAAGAAAGTTTTTTTCATCATTATATAAATATAATTATATCATAAATATATTATTATTTTATTATATAAAATATAATATTCCATTTATATTATCTATTAATAAAATTAAAGAATAACTTCGCTTCGTGAGATGTTAAACATGATACACATGAATGACATTATCATTTTCTATGTCTGGTAATGTAAGATAGTATATGAAATATTAATTATAAATAATTGTAAATATTGCATCATTATCATATATAAAAATGAATTCCAGAATTTTTGAAATATGTGTGAGGAATTAATGGGAAAAAATTAAATCACATTGTGTGGCAGTACTACATAGTTCTCATGATTGATGGTTTTGTTTCCAATTATATGAAATAGGATATAAATGAATATGATGACATCAATGTAACAACCCACATAAATAACAAATATGAAATTTTCATATTTATTAATACTTGTTAATTAAATATTAATATTACTTTCAATGGGATGATACGTTTGAAAGCATACTGAACATGCAACAACAAGTTTCTTTAAAGTCCTATGTTTCACACAACTTTTATTTATACTAAAAAAATATAATATATTAGTATTATTTTAAATTTTTGTTAATTACTAACCATTATATTTGAGGGAATTAACATAACTAACTAAAATTTTATTATACATGTTTTTATATTTTTTTTTTCAATTAATCAAATAATATTTATGGGTTTAAAATGAGAATGAATATAATTTTAAGCATAAAGAATCTAATATTTTTAAAAGGTAGTTTTACCATCATTTAATGGAGAACCACATTTTAATCTATTTTTTCTCACTTTTATATGTTCTATATGAAAAAATTTATTATTTATAATTGAGACATAAGAAACATACTTTGGATGAAATTTGTTTAATTTTTTGATAATGTTCATTTTTTAATGAATAGTAAAAAATACGGTGTTTAAATTCAAACCTACATTTTAATCTAATTTATTTATATGTTTATATTATCTTTATAATTTTTTTAAAGTGTAACTATATTATATTTTTACAATTTATACAAATTTTGGGCATTTAATATAATTTTACTTTGAAATTGAGCATAAACAAGTGTCAATATTTTGATAGTTATTATTTCATAAAAACATGCTTTTTGATTTTGACACACAAGAATTAATTTTAAATTAAATTATGAAACTTATGAGTTTTTAATTTGTAAAAATTGATTCCATGATTGGAATCATGAGGTCCAAATTGTGTAAATAGTTAGCTTTTATTTTCAGTCATTATGAATAGTAACTTCGGTAAATATTTTATTATCAGGGTTAAAAGGATAATCTGGTAAATAAGGGTTACAAATATTGTTATAATAATATTAAATTAGCATAACAAGTGTTTTAACCCTATTAGATGATACATTTTGTACCATGGGAATACAAGGGTCGTATCCAAGACCCTTTGGAGCCACTTGTAAGAGAAAATGACACTTTATAAAAATTAATTTAAATTAATTAATAATATAACATAGACTCATATCACTTAGTAAAAAAATTTATAATGGGTTATATAAGTAATATTTTAGAATAAATATAGTTATTAGAATGATAAAAATAATTTCCTACATCATGTTATTTTATTTATAAATTTTTAACATCATATAAATAAATTTATTCATGAGACAATGATGATGTAATGATAACATCGTTAATGAATGTATTAAATAAATGATATTATAAATATTAAAATAATTTTATTTTCAATCTTTTTCTGCCATTCTGAAATTTTATGGATGATTATAACATGTTATATTTGAATTAATTAAGATTTTTCTAATGAATCAAGTTGTTATAGGTTCTTTAAATGTCTGGATATGAATAGTTTATTAATTGACATAAATGAGTTTTTAAATCTATCAATATTATATTAAATGTTAAAATAGCCCTAAAAATATAATATTTGGAATAATGAAATATATGATTTCAATATTTTACTAATGATACATTTTTTTGGGTTTCTTGGAATTTTATTGTTATTATATTAACCACATTGTATGAATATACAAGATGAGTTGGTAAAAGTAAAATTAGATAACTAATGGTTGAATATTAAATATAAGGTTAATTATATGTCATATACAAGTCTAAAACCCTTATTCGGATAGTAAATTCAACAATAATCACCTTATATTCAAAATAAATGAGTATTTTACCTTTTTAAATCGAAATTCAGTTTATAATAAAATAATATTTTTAATCTTTCTTAAAGAGCCCCTACTCCCCCTTATAAAATGCCATCACCTCTAACCATTACTCAAAACTCTCAAGCCCCCTTGTCTCATCCAACATATGCCCAAATAATCTCCCAAAACCCTATATTAAATCTATATGCCTTAACATAGGCAGAAAACAATTAAAGAAAAGAGTTTGGTTCAAACCAAACGGAGTTACCCAATTTAATGGTAACATCTTCTCTCAAGTTCTTTTCTTTTATTCTCCTTCTCCGACCCACTAAACTATCATTATTATATTATTTTATAACATCACAAGTATCCTCAATATAATAGGATATTATTTTGATATGTATTCTAACTAATCATCTGCACACCTCTATCAAATGGATAAAAACATATTGTTTATATGGACAGTGAACTACTGCCTCGTAAAACGAATATTGTTCAGTTATCTCCTACCACTGCTCATGGTAACCATTATGATGGAACTGTATTTATATGTGATATATATTATATTTATATTTTCTCTAATATTCTTTATTTTTATTTTATAGCATACCATTATGGTTTCCATAATGGGTAAACATGGTAATTTCATTTGAGGACGTGCAGACTACCAACCACTCAAAATGATATGACTCGTTCTTTACCTATGTGGAAGGTATAAATGTTGGAGTTATTGAAATTATATATTATATTATACGTTAATTATAATATACCTATGTGTAATTATTCTTTCATTCTATTAAACATAAAATATAAATGGAAGTTGCATTATTGTGTACGCACATCTTACCGTCTCCATGAACAGAGCATTTCATTTCATATCTCAAAAATGATATGTACTATTATAAATACATATCTATACTAGATATATATGATACACATGATATCAAAATCATAAATATCATTCCTGATATAACATAATTTTGACCATGTGGAGAACTTGTAAATATAAGAAGTTCATTATGGACTCAAATACCAAATAACGACAAAACGACTATTATTAACTTAAATGATTATGTAATGTTAATAACGGGGTAATAAGTAATATAAAAGGAATAGTAATCTTTTATATGGTTCTTAATAAAGTAAAAAAATTAACTTTAGTGTATTAGTCCTGATATTAAAAAAATAATGATTCAAGTTAGACACGAGGTAAGGAAACTTTTTAACCCAATTACAATTTTTTCGGTTATACTTCTTCCTCTTGATTATGTCTTGATATAAATATAGGTGAATGAACTCTAATTGTTTTAAACACAATATATACTTATATTGGGAGTTTTATATTTGTTACACATAATTATGTAATTGTTGTATCCTTAGTATAATGATATAATCTTTATAAGGGACTTCATCTTAATCCTCTTTTAATGATGCATTTTTTGATTTATACACGACATTCTTTTATATGGTGTATAATCCCCTTTTAATTTTATTTTAATTCAACTGGAATCTTTTCTCTATGAATAATTTTACTAAATGACAAAATTAATGTTCCTTTTTAGCATTCTTGTTGATAATGACCTTTTCACAGCCATGAGAATTATTTGATATTTGGCTTCATCTAAAGCCATAATGTTTAAAAAGGAAAATAAATACCACATAATCTTTATACATATTTTTTTATTGAAAATGGTTTTGATAATGGATTAATTATGTCAATATATTTATATGTTATATTTTGATTGTAATGTGGAAATGATATCTCTCTTTTATACTTGTTCATGGTTCTTTTTCATTGTTTACATATACAAGTGGTTCTATGATAAAACAAGGGTGGGTGAGACCAATATTTCTCTCCAATGAATTCGGTAACGTGAAAGTGGAAAATATTAACATTTATCCAATGATATTTAGGGAATATATTGTAATGGGTATTCCAAATGTCTCTCCCTACATATCTATTAAAGCTACAAAGTAAGTATGTTATGGATTCCACAATTTACCTATATGATTTATTAATTTCTATGTGTTATTCGAAAATCATATGATTTAATGAGGTATGTTAAAGAGCTTAGGTTTTGTATGTATTGATGTAATAATGTTTTCATTCATCAAATTATAACCCTTACTAAGCTTTCTATGCTCATCCCATGATTTTGAAATGTTTTTCACAAGATACAAGTCATGGTAAGAGAATGAAATGATATAAGAAGATTTATAACTATAAAAAATTCTTGTTTTATTTAATGTGCTTCATTATTGTGAGAAATGGATATTTAGTATAAATTTATACATCGTAATATTTTAGATGTAATGTAATAGCTATTGTATAATTCTTTAAAACTCTAAACCTAAAAATATCCTCAATGTGATTTATTAACTTATTTCCACATTTTTATAATGTTTAAGGATGGGGCCTTATAGTTGATATAAATTGTCGATTTAGTAAACATTAGGTATTGGAATATTTTGTTAGACACATGGTTAGTCTCTATGTTTACTCGTTATGATAAATCCTTATTTTTTAACTTTTTCAGTTCATAGAAGGCCTGTTATAAATGCAATGGGGGAATCTCAGATGAAATTCCTATATCTTCCTAATGAAATTCTTGCAATCATTATTGTAAAGTCATTTCCAGATGATTATGTAACATTTTCTAACATACAACTCGCTTACAATAAATTTTTTCGAGATTTCAAACACTTCGTTTATACATTGATACCATCATGGATTGTGGGTTGTATTTAATAAGATAATATTCTCTCAATATTCTAATATTTTCAAGAAATGTATATATTATCAATGAATTTTCAAATATTTTACCTTATCACAAAATTCGGAAGAAAATTATGATTTTGAAAAAGGTGATGATGAAGGATACCCTTATGAATCCTATTTATATTTTCTTTTAAATTAAATTCTTTCAGTACATACTTATGGTATTTTAAAAGGACTATTGATTGAATGTCAAAACTCAAACTCGGTCTAGCGATTTTATTAAAAGAAAATATTTCTAATTGTTTTGAAATTATATGTCATACAAGATTAGTTTCCAAAACTATTTTTTTTGTGAACACCTTTATTACCCAAGTTGTATGAGGTGTATTTAGATAATGTAACTATATGATTTTGAAGGACCTCTAAATCATTGATGCAAGGAATAAACCATCTATTTACATGAACATGATGAAGATGAAACCAGGTGGATACCATGATCATGGTATGATGTTCTTTATTATAGAATAGTGTTATTTTAAGGAGATAAAAATGTAAATATTTGTAAGACTTCATTAATTAATATATTGTGGTCATTGTGATATGGGATGAAAATGATATATATATAAGCAATCATTGAGGTTAAATCATTTTAGTGTTAATTATGAGTTTTATACAACAATACAACATTCAAGTTGGATGAAAACTCCTTGCGTCTTGAATGTTTGTGGCAATCGAACCCACAATCGAGGGCGACAAAGGCGCATCACATACTAGTAGCCTACGTGTAGCAACTAGTTAGTATGACTAATTAATTTTCAGTTAAATTATTTTATAGATCAAGAATAAGTTCATTTTGGTAACTTATGATTTACCAAATGGATATCCTTTGTATAGGAAATTGATCTGGTGATTATGTGATAAATGTTATTTTGGAAGACGTTCACTATTTTTAGAATAATATGAGACTAAAAAATTAGAATGATATGGGATTTCATTTGTGGAATAATGGATGAAATTTTATTTTGGAAAAATCTATGTTTTATTATAGAATAATAGAAATTTGGGTTATTTATGTAAAGTATTAATATTTCATAAAGAATATGTGGTTAGGTTAATTACTCTATAGTATGAGACCTTAAGAGTATTTGACGTTATTTAGAGATAAATTTCAAGATTTACTGTGTAAGACTATTCAATTAAATTCTTATGAGTTTTTGGTTTTAATCATAGTTTAGGGTAATTTGAATAATTTTGAAGACAATTGTTTACTAAATTGCCTTTGTTGAAATTTGGGAATTGTTTGTCGAATTTTGGTGATAAGAGTTGTATTTTTTAAAAGTATTATCCTTTTTTGTGTATTATATTATCTTGTACTAACAATTTTGGTTTTTATTAATGTCTAAACTCATGGTAAATATATATTTAATCCCTTTTGGATTATGTAATTCTCTAAAAGTTGATTCTAGTGCATCATGGGAGACCAAGATATTTTTAATACTCATAGTTTTGAGAAATGATGAGTTTGTGGTGGAAATTTATTAAAGGATGAAACTCTACTTGAAAAGTAAGTATATTTCCTTATTTCCTTAGTCAATATCGTAAATAAATTATCCAACCTTATTAAATGATACAAAAAATATAAACTTTGTCCATTTTCGTTTCCTACTAGGAAACCAATGATTGTTTAACCAATCACATTTTTGTGGTTTTATGATGGTTAAATTTCTCCTACTCATTTTTTTCTATCACTCTCCATCTAAACATGGAACTTAGTTTCTAATTCATATCAATGTTTTCATGGAATCCTAGTATGTTTTATATCAGGTGTCCTTTTTACTAGTCTTACATACTTTTAAATTGATAGTTTTTTTGACTCTCTTCCTGATGTGGGACTTTCAATGTAGTTTCTGAGCCCAATTTTGAAATTGATAGGATGAAATTCTGAAAAATGTGAAGGGATGTTGCATCATAGGTAAATAAAGAATATTAAATTATCATATTTGTTAATATATATAAATTAAAAATTATTTTTACTTTCAAGGGGATTTTATGTCTGATAGTGTACTCAACACACAACAATGTGTTTCTTTGAATTCTTATGTTGCACAAAACATTGAGTTATACAGAAAAATAATATAATAATATAATATTATTTTAAATGGTAGATAATGCCTAACTGTATTAGTTTTTGGGAATGAATAATACTAACTACATTGTAATTATACATGTTTTTTTAAATGTTATTACATTTATCAAATAATATTTAGATGTTTAAAATGAGAATGATTCCATTTTAAGCATTAATAATCTAAAATTTTGAAATTTAGTTTTACCACTTTTTAATGGGGAAAAACTATTATATCTAGTTTTTCCCACTTCTATATGATTTATTTGAACAAATAAAATTCTTATTTATAATAGGGATATAAGAAAAAATTACTTTTGATGAAATTTTTGTATTATTTTAATAATGTTCATTTTTAATGAATAGTGAAAAATACAGCATTTTAATTCAAAAATGCCTTTAAATCAAATATATTTATATGGATAGATTATTTTTTTTAAATTGTTTAAAAAGATTATTTATATTATATTTTTACCAGTTAATCCAATTTTGGTAATTGTAAGTAATTTCAATTTTAAATTTCACTTAAACAAGTGTCAATATTTTGATAGTTATTATTTCTTAAAATCATGTTTGTTGGATTTGATAGCAAGAATTATTTTTAAATAAATTTATGAAACATCAGTGCTTTGAATATGAAAAAAATGGATTTCATATTTGGAATCAGGACGTCCATATTTTTTATATAGGTAACTTTTATTTTTAGACCTAATGAATAGTAACATCAGTTAATATTCTATTTATCATGGTTAAAAGGTAAATCTGTTAAATGAAGGAAATAAATATAATTATTATAATATTAAATTACCCAAACATGTGTTCTAACTCTATTTTTATACACATCTCTAAACATGGTAATCCTTGGGGTGATTTTAGGATCTCATGGTTCCACTTGAATGTGAAAATGACATTTTATAATAATAAATTTTACGTTAAAGAAAATATAACAAAAAGTTATATCTCTTTGTAAATTTTTCTTCTAATTAGTTATATAATTTATATTTTAGACTATAAATTTTAATTATAAACATAAAAATATTCTCTAAATTATGGTATTTTATTTATAATTTTCAAAAATTATATAAATAAATATATTTACGACGCGATGATGATGTAATGATTACCTCATTGACGAAGGTATTAAATAAATATGATTTTAAATATAAAAATAAATTCATATTTAAACTTTTTACCCCATACATGAATTTTATGGATGATTATAACTTTTCTTATTTGAATTTATGTTGTTTTTAGAATGAATTATGTTGTTATAGTTTTTTTAAAAGTCAAGATATGAATAGTTTATAAATTCACATAAATGGGTTTTTCAATCAATCAATATTTTATTAAATGATAAAATAGTCTTAATAATCTACAATTTCTCCAAATTACATATAAGATGTTACTAATTTCATTATTGATCCATTTTTGGATCTCTGGACATTTTATAGTAAATATGTTAACCATATAGTATGAATATACAAGAGGACATGGTAAAAGATAAATTACCTAAATAATGGTCAAAACTATAAAATAAGGTTAATTTTATTCCCTAAACATTTCTAAAACCCATTTTATGATAGTATTGAAAACAATAATTACCTCATATTGGAATTAAATGAGTTGGGGTCCTTTGGAAATCGAAAATCAGTTTAAAATAAAATAATATTTTCAAACGTTCCTAAAGAGCCCCTCCTCCCCCTTATAAAAAGCAATCACTGCTAACCATTACCCACACATCTCAAGACCCCATGGATCATCCATCATATGAATAAATAAGATCCCAACATAACAATTTTACACCTATAATCCTGAAATTGGGAATAAGGTAATTCATGAAAGCCTTTTAGTTCAAACCAATGGGAGTTACCCAATTTAAAGGTAATATCTTCTCTTAAGTTATTTTCTTTTATCTTATCTCTCCAATCACCTAAACACTTTTTATTACATTATTTTATAAAAACAAAATTATCCCCAATATACTAGGATTTAGTTATGATAATATTCATAACTAAACATTCACAAACCTCCCTCAAAATGATACGAACATACAGTTTCTGTGGGTGGTGAACTACTACCTCACGAAACATTGATTGTTCAATATTCTTCTAATGCCTCACATGGTGGCCATTATGATGGAACTATATTTATATGTGATATATAATATATTTATATTATCTCTATTATTATTTTTATTTCATTTATATCATAGCTTTATTGTTTTCAAAATTGGTAAATACGATTGTTTTTTTAGGAAGTTCAGTCTATCGCCCCCTCAAAGTGATATGAATCATGCATACCATACGTAGAAATTATAATGGATGTTGTTACTAAAATAAAATAAGATATTGTAAAATAATTATAATATAAATATGTATCATTATGTTTCCATTCCATTAAATATGAAATCTATATGAAATTAGTGTTCATGTGTACGTACGGCTTACCATCTCCATGAACGGTGAATTTCATTTCATATCTATGAATGTTATGTTATATTATAATTATATATATATATATATATACTAGATATAATATATATATATATGATATAGAAATCATGAATATCATTCTAGGTATGATGGACTTTTGACCACATGGACAACCGGATATTATAATAAGTTCTTTTTTTACTCAAGTACCCAATATCGAAAAAAGGATAGTTATTAACATAAATGATTATGTAATGTTTATAACATGGTAATAAGTAATATAAAAGGAATAATAAACTTATAAAAGGTTCTGTATAAAGTATAAATTATATTTGTTTTATTATTCATGAGATTAACGAATGAACGAGTTAAGTCGGACACAAGGAAAGTGAACTTCTTAACCCAATTTCAATTCTTTGGGTTAAACTTATACTTCTAGATTATGCCGTTATATGAATATGTGTTAATGACCAATGATTGTTTTACACATAATATCCACCTATATTGGGTGTATTTATATTCATCACACATAATTATTTCATTGATTTATCCTTAATCTAATTATACAATATTTGTAAGGGACTTCATCTCAATCTTCATTCATTGAAGCATATTTTTATTAATAAATGTCATTATTTTATACAGTTTATAAGCACCATTTAATTTTAATATTATTCAAATGAAATATTTTCTCTATAAAAAGTTTTACTAAATTAAAAAAACGTTTTTTAACATACATGGTGACAACGACCTTTCCACTATGGCGATAATTATTAGATATTTGTCTTCCTCTACAAGATGTAGTGTTTTTAAAATGAAAATAAATACCATATACTCTTTTTATGTATTTTGGTATTGAAAATGGTTTTGATAATTGATTGATTATGTAGATATATTGAAATTTTATATTTTGATTTCAATGTGGAAATTTTATCTTTCTCCTATGCTTGTTCATAGTTATGGGGCATTGTTTAAGTATATTGGTGGTTCTGTGATAATCGTAGGGTGGGTGATCCCAAAGATAGCTCTCTAATGCGTTGGGTAATGTGACAGAGGTAAACATTAATATTTATCTTGAGAGATACTTGGAATATAGTAGGTAGGTATTCCAAATTTAATTATCTACATAGATTTGAAATCTACAATGTAATTATGTTATGGATTCCACAAAACACCATTATGATTTATTATATCTAGGTGTTATTCAGAAATATAATGATTTCATAAGTTTTAATGAAGATCATATGATTTGTATGTTTTTATGTTCTAATTTTTTCATTCCTTATTTTAAAACCCCTGTTAATATTTTTATGCTCATCCAAAGTTTTTGAAAAAAATTTCACATGATATAAGGCCGGGTAAGAGAAAGGAAGATTTCAAGAAGATTTATAATAAGAAAAGAAATCTTTTTTTATTTAAGGAGTTATATTATGTTGAAAAAATTGATATTTTCTAGAAATATCTACCTTTTAAAATTTTAGTTGTAATGTAATTGTTATGACCTAATTTTCTAAAACTCTAAACCTGAAAATATCCTCAATTTCAATTATTAACATAATTCAATATTATGTACTATTTATGTCTAAGTAATTATAATCAAAATAATAAAATTTACTTTTATAACAGGTAATAGTGTTATAATATTTTTATTTTTATAATATAATTGAATTCTAAAAATTATGAAGTAAAAACAATAAAGAACTCAGTGAATATGATTATCTTCCCTTATATGGACCTACGTTGGATCTCTTATTATTGACCACGTGGTTGGTATTTTCATAATAGAAGAAGCTTAAGAATGTTCCAAAGGGTGATATACAGATAAATTTTATTTGTTTGGTTTATCCAAATATATTGAGTGATTTTATTAAGAGAGTAGAGGGGGTTCCATATAATTAGAGAGTAGGAGGGACATTCTTTTAAATGAAAAACACAATTCAATAGTGGTGCGTCAAAAAAATTACAAGTGACTCTAAAATTTAAAAATGAATGATTGTAGAATATATTAATGTGATGAACACCTATAATATTAAACATAATCATGTTTTAAAAATATCATTTCATTGTAGTTGTATGGTTACTCACTTGTTACCATATTAATTATTTACAACAAAACTATTTTTCCTAATTTTAAAATTCATTAGAACAAAAATATGTTTCTCATATTTAATAAGATAAAATATCATTAATAATAATATGGAACCCACATTACAAAATTAAATAAACATATGTATAATAATTTAATTTAATATAAAATCTACATACCATTCAAAAATATTGGGTTTTCAAGAAATTCATCATTCAAATGTAGGATGATATTATAGTAACTCTATATAAGTAAAAATAATTAAATGTATTTAAATTCAAGATTATAGTTATATAATCTAAATAATTTATTTAAATCATTACTCTTTAGGGGTTATTTTCAATATGTATAATGGAGAATTTTTTATCACATTAAAATAGTTTTCATAAAAATGATTTTTTAAAACTAAAAAATAAACAGAAATATGTATATAGTATAAAGATAAATGAAATTTAATAAATTATATGATATAAAAATAAATAATAGTTATGTTACTTTGAAGTCATATTAATATATTAATTTCAATTTTAAATTAATTAATATTTTAGTATTAATGTATGGTTTTACAAGAAATTTGTAATTCTAACTATTCATTGGAAAAATAATTATTTTTAAATAAAAAAATATTACCCAATTATAATATCAATCTGATGATTTAAAAAAATTATTTTATAAAATAATATTTCTATGTTTTTTTTCAAAAAAAGTTAATTCTTTTATTCTCTCATAAATCCTTTAAAAACATTTTTAAAGGAGGCATATTTTTTATAGCATAAAATAAAATTATTAATATTATTTAACATAATTATTAAGAATTTATAAATAACTTTATATTTAATATGAAATTTATGTATATTTCATAATTTAATTAATTCAATTCATAAAATTTAATTTAAACAATACTTTCTAAGATTCATTTTAAATAATTATGGTTCGTTTGGGTTATGTGTTTATTTTTAAATATGTTATCAGACATATTCTTCCATTTTTAAAAATGGGGTGTTACATTATTCCTCCCTTACAAAATTTCATAGTGATAATTTTATATTATATACTATGGTTAACAAATATGAGGGTAATATAGATTCATATCATATTCGTGTTCCAATTTTTATTCCTAGTATTTCTTGTTTTGTCTGAAAAAATTTGACTTGTTATATTTTATTGTATCATAGAATATAGTATCTATGATATGAGATCTTCCCAAAAAAACTACTCATTTGAAATCTCACTCTCTAATTGTAAAACCTCTATATTCAGTACATGTGGGAGGAATACAATGTACTTCTTCAAGAAGGATACATAGATCATATCATTACTTGATATAGGACGGGTGGAAGTTATATTAAATTGGCCACAAGTCTAATGTGATCAAGGGTATCAAATAGAAAAATTTATATAGGTCCATGATATCCATTCCTCTCTAATATGATGATATTATTTCATTGGTAATTATTCAAGAACACCTTTTCTCAGAAAAAAAACATTAGGCATCATCTATGGTTTTCCTCATATAGTTTCAACTATAATGAATAAATTTCATGTTATATTTAATATTTTGATCCTTTGCTATCATCTCTTTAGTAGGATCAACTCACATCATCTTCAACTCTTCAAATTCATCTCTACATGTTAAAATCTAACACCAATTCCCAGAAATATCATGATAAGGTTCCATTTTAATGCTACAATGGATGTTTTTTATATAAGATAACTTCACAAGGAAATGGTGGTGATTCCAATATCCTTATAAATCCATTGAAAAATATCTATGAATATCCTTTAGTATTTTCATTGCTCTCTCTATGAAAACATAGACATGATGAAGATATGATATGTTGAAACTATTTTTTATAGGAAATTATTACTCAATGCTTTTTTAGAACAATGACGTAAACATTAAATCTTAATCAGATAAAATGGAATGTCTGAATCTATGAAATATTAACAATTCTTTTATGTACATCATAATAATTTTTTCATGATATAAATCACTCTTTTATGAAGGTAAATGTTTTGAATTTGTATGATCATCGACTACTACACAAATGGATTTACAACATTTAATTGTCTTGTAGAGACCTAACATAAAATAAATGGTTATATATTACCATTTTTATAATAGTTTGAGAACTAGTTTCATTATACCCCTAAAATTATTTCATTTTAGTATTTAGAATTTCTATAACATGAATCTAAATAAAAATTCCACTAACATATAATTCATGTTATCCCACTAGAAGGTTTTCTGTATAACTCTATGATTCAAACTATTCCTATATAAATAGAGAATTAATACCTATCCACGTCATCTGAAATATATCTCTTCAACTATGGTTTTAATGTGTTACACTTTTGGGTTCCAAGCCATATAACTCCATCCTTCAACTTGTTTAAGTAAATAATGTTCATTACCTTTTACAGTTGTACAACATCATCCTTTAAGGCCACACAAATACATTATATAAATGATGTTTGAGAATATAAGGTATTAAAACAAATTTAATATATTTTAATTACTCTAATATATATCTTTTTCAAGTGTATCATTTTTTAGCCCTCTCAATTTTCATCATTGATAATATATTTAGAGCCTTTCATCTTAGGGAATCACAACCATGTTTACATTCAATGTGTGATAATTAATTAAGTAGTCATTGAAATTGATGAGATCTAACCATCTATTATGGTTCATGCATTTCATATTCAATTTGAATATATAATTTATTGTCATTTTATTCATATATATTTTACACTACACTGAAAAGTGATAATGTTGTAAGATCATTGACATGTAAATCACTATAACCAACTATAGATCTTTTGTGGAATATATCGTCTCATGAAATTTCAACTTACTTGAAGTGTAGGATATCAATTTTTTTCAACATTATTAAACAACAAAAAAACTTATTTAAATCATCAAAAAATACTATAAAAACTTACCCCTTATGAGAATACTGATTACTTGTGTAGTGATAATCTTATATTTCAAATATGGGTGAACATATCTTCACATTAACATGACAAGATAGTCATTACACTCTTTCAATTTTGATTTTTGTGATGATTTTAAAATCATGATATGTTCCTAAAAAATTATTAGTAATAACCAACTTGTACAAGGACACTATGAATCTATATTATAGATACTATTATATCCCAATCCTCAAATTATTTTTCCCTACAAGGGTCCCTGAATAACGCCTTTATATTAAATATATTCCCTACGAATTATATATCCTTCCACTAGAAATCCCATTATTTATGTTTCATATAGATTATCCTTTCATGAATCCATAATCAAATTTTTCATATGATCTCTATGCATCACATTATTTTTGGTGTAAATTATAACATAACCTATAAGGACAGCCAAATAAATTATAAATAATATTTAAAAATAGTACTCATTAGGTACATAAATATTTATAGGTTTTTAGTGAGTAATACAAAAATCAATATGAAATCATAATGTTTGAATGTTTTTTGAATGGTAGATTTATGAATATTTTCCTTCTTCACCCTTAATCGATGGTATCCTGCATAAAGGTTCTCCATAGTTCAACACATGGGTCCATGTAGTTAATCAATTTTATTTTCTACATGTGAGAGAATAAAATTTTAATTTACCTTGTATTTTTTGAAATCTTAATAATCAGTTAAGGTACACAAATACTTTACCTTTCTTTATGTTTAATAGGACCGATGGACCTCTTGGTAAAGCTACTAGGTGAATAAAAACATTTTCAAGATTATCATGTAATTTCTTCTAAAGATCCTCATATTTAATAATCTCTGATAAATATGGAGTATGAGTTATGGTAAATAAACATTTATATACTTGATTTGATGTTCATCCTCTTGGCTACGATGATGAAAATACAACATTTCGAGAAATACAATGGTATTATCCCTCACAAAGGTAATTCTTCATGCATTAACTTTTATTACTCATAATCACTTGAGAAAGATACACATTCTAAAAATGAAAAAATATCACTATTTAAAATAATGAAACCAATGAATATTTATCCACTATAATGAATTTGTATAGAATTATAGGGTTATTTGTGATTTTTATGGTGATTTTATTCTCTCATAATATTATGTTTTATCTAAATAATGAAAAAAAACATTACATGAATTGAATAAAATTATGCAAATGTATCACATTTTTTGAAGGTAATAATACTACAAAATATGGATTTGGGATGATTTTTATTCATTGTATTAAATAATTTACCCATTCACACACTTCACTGAAAAAAAAAATTATATTTTCTTATAGTTCTTAAATAGTTATACTAAATTTTCATGATAAGGAATAATGTGTATAACAATAATCTATGAGTATGTTCACTATTAAGGAGTGTATAACAAGCATACATGTCACCACATTTTTTTTGGATGCACCTCTACACCTTTAATAGAATAAGGTATCACTTTCTATCAAGGTTGTAAGGACCCAGATCCAGGTGCCACTCAATGGGTGCCCCAAACCTGGTTAGTCACATGACCTCAAGCACATTTCCACAAATTCCAGAGGCTGTCAACTAGCAGAGAGGGACAAAGTCTAATAGTGGGAAACCTATGCCCTCATTCGTTAATGTGTAATGCAAGAGAACAAAATAAATGCATACAAAAGCGGAAGCAGTAATGAATACAAATGCTGAAATGGACACAATACTATCGTATAGAACAGAACATCAATAAAATATAATGATGAAATATGTCCCTAAGTCGATGAAAGTATCCGAAACATGATACACATCAATCCGAGACAACACAATAGAAGTGAAAAATACAGCAAGCAAATTAAAATAGCGCAGCAAGAACTCAGCAGCATCGCAAGCCTAAGCTCTGTTCCATGCTCTCCTACTCCTCTGCAATATCAAGTACCTGTATATGGACCCCTTTTCTTATATACATCTACTGTAATACAACAAGTAAATTAAAATAGCGCAGCAAGAACTCCGCAGCATCGCAAGCCTAAGCTCTGTTCCTTGCTCTCCTACTCCTCTGCAATATCAAGTACCTGTATATGGACCTTTTTTCTTATATACATATACTGCAACAGTAGTGTGAAGTAATGAAATGCATTAAACCAAGAAGTAACAAAAACTACACATTCCTACTAGTTCTATTTCCATTTAATTATTATTTAACAATTTAATATAAACGAATGGTATGTTTCCAAGACCCAACGTCAACCGAAAATCTCCTATACAGTGCCATAGAAAAACTACAACCAGCTATCTAACAAGTACAAGGTGAAAAATAACAAGCATGTGCATTATCTTCATAGGAATAACATGTGAAATCACAATAGTGAATATAAAATGTAAACGGAGTCCTCAGATATGCAAAACTATACCCTTAGGTAATCAAAACCACGCCCTAAGGCTAATCATAATCGAAACTCTCAGGTGATTTCCCTCAGGCATAATGAATATTTTCATCAGGCGTATGAGATAATGCCCTTAGGCACAGAAGAAAATACCATCAGGGATATGAAACATTTCCCTCATGCTAAATGAAACACTAGACCTCAGGCTGAACAGAACCTTCTCCACAGGCTAAACAAAACACTTCCCTTATGTTAAAAAAGAAACCAGGCCAATCCCAACACATAAGCAAAAAATTTATATGCATTTACTCTCTAGAAAACTTCAATCATGCTATAATTACTACATAACCTTGGGTATCCTGGACAAACAGTGAAACAAGGGAACTCCCCCACGGGTGGCCTTAGATCCAATCCATGATCCCAGATAGCAGTTTATAAATATTCATTAAATTACCTATGAAATTCAAGGAATTTAATTAGTCCATTCCTCAGCCATACGACACCCCAAACATGGGTGCGTAGAACAATGGTACACAAAAAATATATCACAATTGGAATCAAACATCATACCACCTACCACGATCTCCACAGATCAATATATGTGAACGATGCCTCCCAAAAAATCCAAGAATGAAGTAGATCTGGGATAAATGACTACATGTTCAAACTCAAATAACATTACCTCAGGAAATAATTGGATGGAAAAACAAAAAGAGAGGAAATGGATTACTAGAGCAGTCCTAACGTGATCATCATCGATGGAATTGGAGTCCCGGTGCTTGGTCGGGAACTCTTCCAAGGTTTCGCCTCCCCTTCCGGTTATCCAAATGAGGTCTAAGATTACACTGTTGAAAGAGGAGGACACATCCAATTTTATGTCAAAGACAAACTACATGGAATGTACTCCCAAGTACACTGTGTGTACGTTCACTTTTTTAACTGTTCCCCTAGTGGCTACTTTTCACCACTGAACTGTTCAACTATTGATATGTGTACACAGTGTGTATTCCTGATTACACAGCATGTACAGTTGCTCCAATGGTTGCTGCTTCCACTACCTTACTACCCACCTTCCGACTGATGACATGGCATGTATATACTATGTACAAGGCGTGTAGTCAGTTTTTACACACTTCATCGCCGACATGCATGCATGCCTTGTGTACTCATACCACACAGCCAAAGTACATGACGTGTGGAAAAGTACATGGCGTGTACCAAAAAATTTTGTGATTTTCCCCTATTTCCCTAATTTTCTCAAAAAAACTTACGAAAAAAAAGAAAAATAAGAAACCCATACCTCATGAACAAGAACTAGGTTCTTACAAACTTCCCCACTAAAAGAAATTCATCCCCGAATTTGCAATCCAAGAGTGGTGAATATAAATTTATGGACAACTCCGGCCACTAAGCATGTACTTCGGTCTCCCGCTCCCAGGTTTCATCTTGTAATAGGCCATGCATCCATAGCACCCGTATGATAGGAACTAATGTACCTCTGAGAACCTCCCTGCTTCTATCAACAATATGAACAGATGCTCCTAAAAAATATGCATCATCCGGAAGCCCAAACTCCTCAGGATGAAATATTTGATTGGTTCTCTGTGATAATGACAAAGCTGAGATACGTGGTAGATGTCATTCAAGGCTCAGTACCTCTGTGGTAACTGCAACCGAAAGGCAACCAGCCCGACTCTCTCTAGAATCTCAAACAGCCCCACAGACCACGGGGAATGTTTACCCAATCTCAGGGTCCGCATATGTCCCAGCTTTAGTGAAACAAGAAAGAAAACCATATCCCTATCCATGAACTCCAAAGTTCTTATGTGGCGATCATCATAAGATTTCTGATGATTGTGTGCAGTAGCCATCTGCTTTTGAATCAACTGGACCTTCTCGGAAGTCTCCTGCACAAGACATGGTCCTAGTAAAGCTGCCTCACCTACCTCCAAACAACACAAAGGAGATTGGCGTGGCATGCCATATAAATCCTCATAAGGTGCCATCTCAAGAGTTTCCAGAAAACTATTATTGAAGGAAAACTCGACCATGGGTATGGTCTTTTCCCAAGATCCACCAATGTCCAGGCCATATGAACGCGACATTTCCTCAAAAACCTGTATCATACATTTTGACTGACCATCAGTCTAAGGGTGGTAATCTATGCTCAAAAGTACCTGTGTACCTAGTTCCCCTTGAAAAAACTGCCAGAAACAAGATGAAAAATGGGCATACCTATCTAAAACAATAGAAAGAGGGACCCCATGAAGACGTACTACCTCTCGAATATATATCATTCTGATCTCATCAACACTGAAGGATTCATTGATCGGAAACAAGTGATCTAGCTTCGTATGTCTGTCCACAACAAGCCACACAACATCACTATCATGAGGTGACCATAACATTCCAATCGTGAAGTCCTTCCCAACATCATCCAAATTCCACTATGGAATTGGTAAATGTTGTAATAGTTCAGGTGGCCTCTGATGCTCCGCCTTCACCTTCTTTCAGGTGGAAAATATCACAACAAAACTAGAAATTTCACCTCTCACACCTGATTACAAATATTGACATCTCAAGTCACGGTACATATATGTAATTCCTGGATGAACTTCCCAAGCTGAAGCATGAAACTCCCAAATCAACTCATCTAACTGCATCTATAGCTCTTGTAAATTTGGTGTTTCCATTCTATATGGAGGAATGGACACCAGTACTACTCCTGGCACTAGATCAATAGTTAAATCCACCTCTCACTCTGAAGGTATACCTGAAAATTAGTCTGGGGAGACATCCCTGAAATGATCAACCACTGGAGGGAAATCCTTCTGAAAAGATCCCAGGTCATCCAGATACAAACCTGAAATATGGGATGTCACTCCACCATGCCCATGATGCTCGAGTCCATCTCGACTCACCTGAACATCCCATTCCCACTTCTATAGAGACTCTCTACCCTCTGGTGACGTAAACATCACCATAAGACGTTAGCAATCTACAAAGTCTCAGAAATGTACCAACCAGTCCATCCTGAGAATGACATCATTTCCCGTCATCTCTAAGACATAGAGGAACCATAGAAAGTAGAAGCCACCAACCTCATGGGGGAACTCTTTTCACTGATGCAGACCTATTGTTCAATCCTTGAACGAATTTTCTAGTATCATAATATCAGAAGAAGAAGAGACACATAGCCCAAGGATCTCCACACAGAGCATATATATAAAGCTATGTGTAACAACCGTATCAAAAAGTACAGAAGAAAAAACAGAAGCAACTAGAATAGTACCTATGAAAGTAGAAGGTCTGGGATCCTGCTCCTACTAGGTTTGTTGCACTACATATGCATTCCCAGTGTTATGGCCTTGTGATAGAGCCAGGATACCCTGAGCTGACCCGCCCTACTGTCTTTGAGATTTTAGTTTCTGGCTACCATAACCACGACCACCACCTCACCCTGAACATTATAACATATTACAATTCTACAACTGGTAAAAAAATGGTTGGCCCTGCTCTCAAACACAGAGTATCCACAGAACGCCTCTCACATTCCACTGGTTGAAACGCCCTGAAAAAACACTACAAATGGCACATATTGCCGCAAGCTACGCACCCCACTAGTTTATGTGGACACTGAGGTCTCTTGTTCCCCTCTTTTCCACACTGGTTTCACATCACTGGCCACCTAATTAATTTGTTTTACTAGGCACCTTGAGAAAAATCCATCTCCCCCTTCCTCTTACCGGTAGGAATAGTACCAAAAACTAGCGCTGAACCACCCTGGCCTTTTCCACTAGATTCCCGTAGGTTCTTCTCATGAATAAGTACTAGGATCACAATATCATTAATTCTAGGAAACCTAAAAACATTCACTAGTGCTGAAATGTTTTATTTAAGACCATCCTTAATGTGTTGAGCCCTTAACATCTCATCACCCACCAGAATAGGTGCAAAAACTTGTATCTCGGTGAAGCGAGCAGAATAATTCATCAACGACATGGCGCCCTACTATAGATTCATGAACTCTAGAGCTCTATAAGCCCTCAGTTTCTCTAGAAAGAAAAATTCATAGAATAGTACTTAAAATTCTTCCCATGCCATGTCTCTGTGATGCACCCTCTGGGTGGTAACATCCCACCACCTCTTGGTGAAATCACACAACATGTATGTAGTGAGCTTGACTCTCCACCTAGGAAGCATCTTCATATGCTCGAAGATAGTACGCATACAACCCATCCAAGGCTCCACATTTTATCGTATTCCATCCCCTAAAAATGTAGGTGGTGCTCCCTAGAAGGTCTTCATGAACCACATAAAGCCTCAATAAAGCTGCGCATCCACACCTGTGTCTTGTATAATGGCTTTGGCCACATCTAGCTCTGCTAGAGGATCCATCGGTGGCCCTTGCCTACCATCTATGGAGTATACTCATCGCCTCTCTCTTGGAGAAGAACTCATAGTCATCTCGGCGGCATGACTCTACTAGTTCAAATAAACACCTAATGTTATGATCATCAAGGAATGAAAAAAATAGTGTTAGAATGGAACAGGAGAAATAAAATAGTCATGTTTTACAAAACAAGACTACATAGAGTTTATAAAACTACATGGTGTGATTAAGAACTACATGGAGTGTTCTCTCAAGTCTTCCACATGGGTGTGTACTCTACTCAAACTAGTCGTGTAATACTCCAAACTCACAGTGTGTTGTCCCCACACACGGCTTGTACTTGAATTTTCATCCCCCTGTCCGAGTCCTTTTACATGGCTGTCTTTTGAACGAGACTACACGACATGTATAATAACTTCACAGAGTGTACTAAATGTGCTTTCCTGACCCGCGTTGTCTGCACACATGGCTGGGAACACAACTCAGACTACACAGTGTGTTCCAGATAGACATAGCGTGTACTGCTTAGATTCCAACTTCCCGTGTTGTCAGTGACTTGGACGACTACTCGCCTGACTCTACACGGTGTGTTACACTCGAAAACGGAGTTTAAACCACCTCATTTTCCCAGCCACATGGCCAAGTCCACATGGCCTCTCACTAGTCAAGACTACACGGCGTGTCCCTCAGGTACACGACATGTTTATGAAAAGGTAACACCGACCCATGTTTTTTAGTTACACGGTTGGATCCCAAGTTCAAACTACATGGTGTGTTCGTTATTGACATGGAATGTATAAAAGAAGATTTCCCTCTTCTGTGTGGTTAGTTATATGGGCGGACATAGGGTCCACCCATCACGGTGTGTACAACGGATACATGGCTTGTACATTTAGAGTTTTCCCAACTCGTGTTTCTACATACAGGGCCTATGACACGGTTAGAAAAAGTACGATGTGTACATATGGTACACAAAATGTACTTATGGTACACAACATGTACTTAATTGTACTTCATTTCATCCCGAACAGAATATTAAATGGCATGTAATCAAAACTATACAACTTGTATTTGGGTTTTCCAGACAGTAAACCATAGAAACTACTCCGGAGCCTCGAAAAACACTAAAACCAACACCTAAGTGCCAAATTCGGATACATGAGGGCTCATAACTCCTGAGAATCATAGCATGGAATCTTATGCGTGTTATATCAAGTCAAAAAAGTCGATGATCCACCAAATTCAGGTTGATGAGGGCCCATACACCTCAAAAACCAATGTTTGGAGTTCATTCCCAGAACAGTACATAACAATATCCTATCAAATATCATGTATTTTTCAAGGAATGTATCAAAACAACATGCCTTTTCTAGCACAACATCTATCACAACAACATGAAATTTCTAATGCAATTATATGGCATGTAAACTATGCATCTCATGTGATTCTAAAAAGTTCCTAAATGATTCATGATATGTCATACCTCTTCTCATCGGGTTGCAAAAAAATAGATACCAGTTATAAAAATATAAAAGCACACAACAAGTGCATCACCCAATGCTGAAAATCAAATCAATTATAATAATCATAAATAGAAAATCACAATTTAATTCGAGGAAATTTGATATTTACCTATACATGGGGTAGCTACTCCCGACAATAGTTATTATCGAACCCCTTAACAATCCATCTCTTTCCATCATCACCAAATAAGAAAATAACTCAGAGAAAATAAAAACCTATGATACCACTTTGTAACGTCCTAGATTTGGGATCCACTCAACGGGTTCCCCAAACCCAGTTGGTCACATGACCTCAAGCGCATTTCCCCAAACTCCAGAGGCTGCTGACTAGCAGTGAGGGCCCATGACTAATTGTGGGAAAACTATGCCCCCATTTTTCAAAGTGTAACACAACGGAACAAAATTCAATCATAAAAAAGAGGAAGCAATAACCAATACAAATGTTGAAATAGACACAAAACCGACTTAATGAAAAGACAAAAAATCATATATAATGAAGCAATGTGTCTTTAAGTCTAAGAATGTAGCAGAAACGGGATACACATCAATTCAATACAATACAATACAATGAAATAATACTGAATGATAATTAAAACAACGCAGCAAGAACTCAGCATCATCGCAAGCCTATGCTCTGTCTCATGCTCTGCTACTCCTCTGTAACCTTAAGTACCTGTATAGAGACCCTTTACCTTATCTACACCTGTAGAAATATATTCTGTTTGATCCCAAGACATGACCCAAATAGGGTGTGAGAAATAAAACCCAGTAGGTAACCACCAAAGGCCCGTTCCCAACTAGCAGTGAGTTTGAGAAATAGTAGTGTGAAATAATGAAATGCTGTAAACTAGGAAGTACTAAAAAGTAATCATTCCTAATAGTTCCTTTTCCATTTAATTATTATTTAACAAATTAATGTAAATGAATTGTTTGTTTCTGAGACCCATCCTTCGCCAACAATCTCTTATACAGTGCAACATCAAAACCACAACAAGATATCTAATGAGTACAAGGTGAAAAATACCAATCATGTGCTTTATATTGGTAGGTATAACATGTGAAATCACCACACTAAATATGAAAAGTAAACAGATTACTCAGACATGCAAACCCTTACCACCAGGTAATCAGAACCACACACTTAGGCTAATAAAAATCAAACCCCTCATGTAATTGCCCTCAGGCATAATGAATATTCCCCTCAGGCGTACGAGATAATTCCCACAGGCATGGAAGAAACTGCCTCAGGCATATGTAACATTTCCCTTAGGCTAAATGAAACAGTTGACCTCAGACTGAATAGAACCTTGCCCATAGGCTAAAAAACATTTCCCTCAGTCTAGGAAAGCAACTGGGCTGAGCCCACCACATAATCAATCAATTTATATATATTACCTCTCAACAAAACTTAAAACATGCTATAATCATGGCATACCCTCAGGTATACTGGCCAAACGGTGAAACAAGGGAATACACCCACAATGTGGCCCTGGATCCAAACAATGATCCCCGATAGTAGTTTATAAATATTCATTAAATTACCTATGAAATTCAAGGAATTTAATTAGTCTAGGCCTCAACCATATGAAACCCCAAACATGGGTGTGTAGCACAACGGTACAAAAAAACAATATGACAGTTGGAATTAAACATCAGAACACCTACCCCGATCTCCACTGATCGACATACGTGAATGACACCTCCCAAAACATCAAAGGACGACATAGATCTGGGATTAACAAATACACGTTCAAACTCAAATAACATTCCCTTGAAAAATAATTGCAAGGAAACACATATGTAGAGGAAAGGGCTTACCTGTATGGTTCTAATGTTATCGTCGACGTTGGAATCGAAGTCCCAGTGCTCGGTCAATAACTCTTCCAAGCTTTATCCTCCCCTCCCAGTTCTCCAAACAAGTTATAAGAATCCTCTGTTGAAAGAGGAGGCCAGTTACAATTTTAAGTGAAAACACGAACTACAAGACATGTACTCTCAAGTACAAGACATGTACTTTTTATTTTTTAACTATTCATCGAGAAGCAACTTTTCACTGCTGAACTATTCATCTGCCAACATGAGTACACGGTGTGTTTTGTTGTGTACACAGAGTGTACTGTCACTCCACTGGCGGCCGCTTCCACCACCATACTATTAACCTTCCAACTGATGACACGGTGTGTATATACTAAGTACACGATGCCCAGTCAGTTTTTACACCCTTCATCACCGACTATCCTACACAACTTGTTTACTCATCCAGAGTGGCCAAAGTGAACAGCGTGTGGAAAACTACACGGCGTGTACTCACAAATTTTGAGATTTTCCCCCAATTTCCCTTATTTTCTAAAAAACACATAAGGAAAAAGGTAATGAAGAAACACATACCTCATAAAAAAGAACTGGGTTCATACATAGGCTATGAAGGCTTTTGTCGTTTATTATCATCGACAACCCTTTTCATAAATAATATATTGGCATATTTTCCATGTTTATTTTTAATTGAAAATTTTGACAATATAATATTGGTTGGCTGGATAATTACTTTCATTCATTTAATTTTTGATATCCTCCCAATAGAAATAAATGACTATGTAACCTTTCTAAACATGCATATGAGAGGTCTGCAACCCCTTCTGTCAATTTCCATGATTATTCTTCTCACACATTAAAAAAGTTGGATGTTGGAATTAATTTCCTCTACATGATTTCTCTAGCATTCCAATAGTGTTAAACAACATTTTTCAGTTCATAAAACCATGAAAACCATTATATTCATTTATATCCATTTCAACATTGAGGGAAAATTATAAAATTTACTCATAGTTTTTTATGCCTGAAATTTCCATGTCGTTTCATAATCATTTAATTATGCCACAAAAGGATCGGCGTACTATACTTCTAATTTTGTAAACAATGATGGAGGATTATCATACATGTCATTAAAGTTCCCTTCATATTCAAAGATTTATTTATATCCATTACATTCTTCATATGGAAATTTATTTTCATTCTTGGTCAGAGAGTGAGAGGAATGTATTTACCAGAAAATATTTTACCTATTTCATTCAACTTCATCACATTTATCTCATACTCAGGAATCATATTTATGGTCAATAATGACCAATGATTGACTTATCCATCCATATGATAAAGAACCAACACAAAATTCTCTTACATAAGGAACTGAAGGATGGATAATATCTTTAATATGGTGTTGATCCATTATTTTGCGTATAAAGGATAAGAAGTTATTCTGATATTTGGAGTACTTTGGTGAATAATGTTATCAATTAAAATATTATATTTCATGTGGTTATTCTATAATTTATTTGATTAAGTTTTCAATTTATATCATGAATAAACTGAGAATGTGTTGTCATCACCTTATTAGATCCTACATATATTAGGTTGGAAATCTTATTTGGGCTATCATATTATTTAACCTTTTTTGAATTATTGAATCGGTTAATCCTATTTTATTCATTGACTAAGAAAAGTGAAAATTTTATTAGGATTTTTGAATTATTAGACATAAATCTATAAATCTACGAACATTAAAGGGATAAATAATAAATGACACATATAACATAACACATGATATTATAGGATTCAATATATTTTTTCCACAATCTATTTCTAATAATAAAATGTTATGATATTTTCACCCTTCATAATGGTTCATAATGGGTTTCTTAATTTCTATAACAAATTCTTGAAGTGTATTAAATGATGTTCATAGAAAGTATTCTTTTTGGGTACATGGTAATGCTCAAGTCAAAATTACATTCCTTGTTTGGAATTATTACTCAAATTTACATATCTTCCAACACCACATCCACTAGTAGTATCATGATATGGTTGCAATTTTTTGGAATTAACTCTCTATATACTTCACTTAAATTCTAGGATATTTTGATATTCATATGTTAATCTTTAAAAATATCTCTATACATATCCCAAAGGGTTCAAACAATGGAATTATCACAATATTTTCCAAAGGCATACTAAAATAGAATCTAGAAACAACTATAGATACCCACTCCTTTTTAAAAAAAATTCTTGTGTTTTATCCTTAAATATTATTCATGAAAAAACCCCAAATATCATGTTGCCTAGTTCATTTAAATGACTAGGTTCATATTACATAAATTGAAATATAAATCATGGCATCCTTATTTTAAATCCTGATGTGAGAATATAATAAATAACAGGGTGATCTCAAAATTATTGTATGTCAATAGAAGCGATAATGGGAATTAACATTTGAGTCAAATGTATAACATGATATCATCAAACAAAAGGCACATGAGTAATAATATTGAAGAGTGATAAAAATGGAATTATACCATATGATCTTATAAGTATAGGAAATAATGAAGAAACATAAAACATTATATAAACATTAGTCAAGGATAAATACTAAGACATCATCACTTGATGGAAAATGTCCCATGACTAATTATGATAACCCCCTAATCCTATACATGATGTCTCATAATTCAGAAACATTACTGAATGTATTGGACTATTATAAAATTATACACACCTATAACATTCATGTTATGTACATGTATTTTTGGGAAATATATGGAAATATATCATAAGTAATAAACATAATAATTCCCAATAAAATATTGGAGTTCAATAATCATGTCTCAATTCATAATTAAAATAAATTTCATTAAGAAATCATTAGAGAAGTGTTTCTAAGGCATGCATTACCCCATAATTGGAAGATTTAATGATATATTTATATATATGTAATATCCATATATATAAAATTTTGAATTATTAAATAACAATAAATGGAGAAATATTATTATTTAGAGAGAGAGTGGTAATAACTAGAATAAAATATTTCTTTAGGGAGATCCCTTAAATAAGCATGATCTGTAACATGTGATCATTATATTTTTTTAATGGTAGAGGGTCATGCCACATTTATTGAACAAATAATAAAATAACCTATTTTATGACTATGTAAAAGCGGAACTATTATATAGAATGTCAAAATTCAAACAGAGAAAAAGTTGTCACGACCCGTCCCCTGGGGCCCATGCCGTGACTACTCCAAGCCCGCCTTCAATAGGCCAGGGTTCGGCGACAAGAACCAAAGCTATAATTCCCTAAACTGGGGAGGTATTGCCTTTATAACCTTTAAACACACCCAACAGAGAACATGATGGAAACAAAACACTATGTAAAACTGTATATCAAAAGTGTGCTGAAAGTAAAAGGGGTCAGAAATACAAGCCCACCAGTATAGTACAAGAAAATGAAAGTGCAAATAAAGAAAAGAAAAAATCTTGATGGGTCATCCTTTGAGGTTCCTACATGATGGTTAGGTATAGATCACCTCCTCAACACTGCAAGTCTGTCTGTCTCCTTTGTCTACTGTCACGCCATATGGTCCACCTCCGGGTACCGTCCGGTCCTGGTGCTCTCAGCCTCTGTCAGCACTGTCTGTCATCATCATCCAACACAATGAGTTGTGAACATAACCGATGTAGGGGTGAGTATAACTATATTCAATAAGAACCCCGAGACCCTAAAGGTCTCACAAAAACTAACATGGATAAACCAGAAAGTATGAAATCAACAGATAACGCCACATAGGTATATTCCCATAAATATACCTAAGTTATCAATTAATCCAACTCAATCATGAGAAAAACACAAAAGATACTGACTCATCTCAACCAGGATTATTATTCACATTATCGAAACCATGGATGCTGGAGAACTCCTCCTCTGTCGAGTATAGTGGGTCTGCCATGACATTATGGCATATCCCACTAACATTGGACTGCTGAGGTACTCCTCATGTCTTGTACTGTGGGATTGCTGCGTCACCATGGCGCTCCCCACCATGGGTCTACCGCCACAACTAGGTGCTCCCCCTAATAGCTTGGAGTGGAACTCCTCCTGTCGTGTACCATGGGTCTGCCACCACAACCAGGCGCTCCTATACTGTGGGTCTTCTACCACAACTAGGCGCTCCCCACTAGGCTAGTCGAGTCACTCCAAGTCAATCAGTCAGTAGTCATCAAGTCTCAACTAGCTATTAGGTCTTCGCACATTGTCTTCTCGTCTTTGGAAGAATCCGCTCCACGAGATACTGGTTGATGCTACAACTATCACGAAGTCCCGCGAAGAAGTATCTAAAAGGTATATCAGTTTATAAAGGTCTCAACTCAATAGACAACGCGTCAATCAGATGCCCGATCTGTGAGTTTTTAGCCTTTTTTTCTTGTGGGACCGGTTGGATTCGTGCGTGATCCAACCTGACCTTATCTCAACTATACCCCAAACTCTATAGGGGTATACTCAAATGGACCTTCATGCTCCAAGATTACCAGGGCTGCTGACGGTTCAACAAATGGATGCCCAGTTCCAATGATATGGCCAAAAGAAAGTAAAGGGTCGTAGTGGGCCTTGGCCCAGTCTGAGCTGGATGGACTGACCCAGCCCAACCCCGTCTTGGCTGACTAGGTCTAGGTCAACCCATCATTACCCATGGGGTCATCTCGGCCCGTTAGGTGGCCCATCCCATTAGGTCCGCCCCGGCCCACAGGGCCCAGCCCAGCGGGCGGCGAGAGCATGGACCGGTCATGAGAGCATGTACCGGTCGCGGGTCGGCACATGGGAGGTTCGGCCCGGAGGGCGCCACGTGGGCTGCTCGGCCCAGAGGGCACCGTGAGGGCACGACTCGGCCCAAAGGGAGCCGCAGGGGCGCAGCTCATCCGGGAGGATTCCACGAGGGCAGAAGGAGGCGCAGCAGCAGGGATCCGGGGCACGGTGCAGCCAGAGCACGGCTTAGCCGAGGTGCGGCGCGGCTTGGCCGGTTCAGCCGGCGGGTGGCGTGGCCGGTGGGCAGCATGAACTGGGTGGCTCAGAATCCGAATGGTGGTGCAGTTAAGCCTGGGATGCCAAAGCATCGCAGGGGCGGCGCAGGTTACATATGTCGCCTTGTCGTCGTGCTGAAGAACATCACAAAAAAGATCAGCGGAGGGGTCATCCACATTGGTTTGGTCCGCAGCCTTCTGCGTTTAGGGTGATAGTAATTGGATTATGAGAATTACGAAATGAACGATCAATGAAGATATAATAAAACCTTCAATTCCCATAATAACTCATTAAAAAAATATTCCCAACCCACAAGGAAAATCATCCATGGATCAACTGGATAATAATTTTGTCCACATTCGTTGTTTTAGAAGAAATGTAACAAGGAAATAATATCTTTCTTAAATTAATTTAATCCTTTACTTTGGTTTGTTGTTCTTTGATGGAGTCATAGGGAAGAAAAATGAGTATTTTCCCTTCGTCGCGTCCGCCGCACACTTCCAATACTGAGATCATGCATTAGTTAGTTGAAAATGATGAGGAGGGAGGGTCGGTGGTCGAAAACATCCCACTTTAGTTTCCTCCGCAAGATGCATCTGAGGAAGAAGCCGAGAATGCTCATTTCCAGCATTTTTCGTTGGAAGAACGTGTTATTCGTTCTTCGTTGGTGCGAGATTTTCTTTCAAATTCTCTTTCCTCCTTTACCAACAAAATAATAGGTTTCCAAGAATAATATATTATAAAATCTATTAATTCATTGGCATAAGAATTAATATTGGGTTAATTAATTAAGTTGGCCCCACTTAATTAATTCATGAAGTAGGAATAATTAAAAGTGAGGTAGGGCTGACACCATTAAACGAGGGGGTGGAGAGACTCTCCCTCATTAATGAGGGGAGATGAGAGGCTTTTGTAACACCCCAAGATTTCATAGTGTGTTATTTCTTCAAACTAATTTAATAACTTGCACTACACGCAACACCGAGTTCAATTGCACCATGACTTACCAAAAAAAAGCCATTAAAATAGGTCATGAATAGTATTAACTAAATTTTAAACTTTATATAATCCTTATAATTTTAGAATCCATATTATGAGTTTCTTAGTCATAATGCAAGAACAGATTCATTTTCAGTATTGCACTTTTATCAACTTTTGATAGTGAAACCTTTTTAAATACAATATTTTAAACTTTTTGACTAAATGGAGACATCAAAAAATTTAAAATGAAACATCCCAAGTTTCCACGGTACGCTTTCCTTTGAATAAAACAGTAGCGTGTGTTGTACGCAACTTCAAGTTCTAACATACCGTAACCAATCAAACTAGCTGTTATGAATAGTAATACCTACTTTTTGAAGTTATATATATTTTATATTTTAAAATGGACTTCATTTTTGGATTCGGAATATCAAAATTAGCCTAGGGTGAAATTTTGGTACATTTCGGATAACTTTCATATTTTGATGAATAGTGAAAATTTCTAAATTTTAATTAAAAACAACTTTTTTAATCAAAATAATTAATAGTGATAAATTATGAATTTGAGTGGTTTTAAAGTATATTTAGAATATATTTTTACCATTCAATTTAATGTTTATCATTGGACATAATTTTACAATTAAACCGAACATAAACAAGTGTCAATCTTTTGATAGTTATTATCTCTTAAAAACACGCTTTTTGTTTTGACAGCGGGAATTAATTTTAAATTAATTTCTGCCACTTCTGTGTTTTGAATTTAGGAAAATGGATTCCATATTTGGAATCAGGATGTTCAAATTGTGTAAATAGGTAACTTTTATTTTTACACATTTTGAATAATTACTGCGGTAAATATTTTATTTACCATGGTTAAAGGGTAAATCCGGTAAATAAGGGTTAAAAAAATAATATTATAATAATACTAAATTACCCTAAAACGTGTCTTAACCCTATTGGTTGATACATGGTCGACCATGGGCATCTTTGTGTCAATTTTGGGACTCCATGGATCCACTTGTAAGTGATAATGACACTTTATTTTAATTAAGTCAAAATGAATACAAAAATGACACAAGCATATATCTTTTAGCAAAACAATTGTTACATATAGTTATATAAGTTGGATTTTAGATTATAAATATTCATTAGAAAGATAAAAAGATTTCCTACATAATGATATTTTATTTATAATTTTTAGACATTAAATAATTTATTTTATATATGACACAATGATGATGCAGTAATTACTATAATAGTGAAAAATTAAAATAATTGATATTATAAATACCCAAATAAATATAATATGAAACTTTTAATGAATTAAACTAATTTTATAGGATAATATGATATATTAGGATTGATTTAATTGACTTTGTTCGAATTAATCAATCTGTTAGGAGTTTCAAAAAAATCAACTATTGAATAGTGTCAAAATTGACATAAAAGAGTTCTTAAAACAAATATTATATTATTAATTGATATTAAATTCCTAAAAATCTAAGGTTCGGCCAAGAGACTTATATCATGATAGGTTCATCATTAATGTACCACTTGGGGGTCGCTTGGATGTATATAGTAAGTTTATTAACCATATTATATAAAAATACAAAGAGACATTGTAAAAGTGAAACTAATTAACTTAGAGTTAATACTTAAAGATAAGGTTAATATAAGTACCCAAACCTGTCTAAATTCTATTGTTTGAGTGGTTTTCGACCTATCCCTACCTTAAACTTTGAATAATAAGCTTTGGAGCCATTAGAAACCGAATATGAATTTATTATAAATTAATATTTCTAACTTTTCCAAAGGTGCCCCTCACCCCTCTTATAAAAGGGCACTCCTCCTTCTCATTTCTTCACACCTTCAAAGCCTTTTGGTTCGGCCAAACTCTGCCCAAATACTCTCCCAACATCCCTCACTACAACCTAGAGGACTTAGTTTGATCAGAAAGCCAACCTAAGGAGCCCTTTTGATCAAATCAAAAGGAAGAACCCGAAGAAGAGGAGGTTAACCTACCCCAACCAAGGAAAAGTACAAGGTAAGGGTTATTTCACAATCTCTTCATTATCCGAGGTTGTATTATACGTAATAATCTACTGGGATCTCTTTATCATCCACATCCATGTTTCTTCGAAATGTATTTCAAAACATTTTTACTATTTACAAGAATATGGGTTAAAGTCATTTATACCCTTGTTTGACTTTTTATAAGAGGTTTATAAAGGAATCTTTCCGTCGTTTTCAAAACAAGGTCCTTTTTAACCTTTTCGACAGAATTGAGATAAGAATGTTTTTTTTTACTTATACGGCGGGTGCGGTTATTTTCTGCCGTTATAAAATCGTCAAATCTTTCCTTACAAGCTTACAAGAATATTTTCAAGAAAATGTTTTATTTTATATGGCTCTTAAATGATTTCAAAAATAGAAAGAGATATTTCTCTAAAAAGTGTTTTGATTTCATCTATGTCAACATCCTTTAATGGATTTTACGCTTATTTGAAGTTGATTTATTATAATACAAAACTTCTATATTGTATTGAAGGTTTTGTGATATGTTTGACTGTGGATGTGCTATTTTACACCATTCATAGTTTATGGTGAAACTATTGACATTTCGTATGCTAGTTTTAATCCGAATGTTTATGTTATATTTCAAACTTTTCTTCAGATGAATGTGCTAAACAAGTATGTTCCGGGTTGGGGACCGGTAAAAGTAAGCCCTCCAGGTTGGGGACTGGTAAAAGTAAGCCCTCCAGGTTGGGGACTGGTTAAAGTAAGCCCTCCAGGTTAGGGACTGGTAAAAGTATGCCCTCCGGGTTGGTGTCCGGTTATTAGAGGCACTCCGGGTTGGTGTCTGGTTATTAGAGGCACTCCGGGTTGGTGTCCGGTTATTAGAGGCACTCCGGGTTGGGTTCCGGTTAGAAGTAACCCCTAGGTCTTGGGATGAGGCCTAGAAAATGAAATTAACGTTTGACATTATGCATTCCAACATTATGAAAGTGGTTATTGATATTGCATTTGATTATTCGATTAGTAGAATATCCATGTGAATAAGTAAATGGCATTATTTCATTTTTATTTTTGCCATACTATGTTGAAGTTCAATTTTAAAAGGCTTTTGTTTTAATAATTCATTGCCTTAAATGTTTATGCTTATTTTGAATGTTCCGCTATATTGTTATCCTTACTGGGCATTTGAGCTCACCCCTTTTCTATGTTTTATTTTTCCCAGGTAGTGAAGAAGTAAATTATGAATGACTTGCAGGGATATTATGAGGGGTTAATAGTGTGGATATGAAGACTTTGTTGTTGTAGTAGTTTTTCACTTTGAAATGTAATGTAAAACTTTATGATTATATCTAGTGTTTCCAAGGCTACTAAACCAATCGGTCTTTCGAGATTTGATCTTTCTTGTGATCATGCCAATGTTACGAAGTAATGCACCGACTCTGGGTAGCTGGGGTCGGGGTGTTACAGTTGGTATCAGAGGAAGTTTAGTACAAACCTTGGAAGCTAGATTTAGATAAACTCTGATTAGAGCACGTAGACCTAAGATGAACTTTGAGGATTAGTATAGAAGAACTTCCTTGAAATTTTGGTATTTTGTGAGTTTTCCGAGCAATACATCCCTGTCTGGATACGAGCAGGTAGAGGCGGCTCTGGCACAGATGTACCTAGGGGTAAAACCCGAAAACACCGCTTTGAGCTAGACTCGAACGGGAACTGGTGCACGACAACGGGCCTTGCTGCACTCTTGGTTACGACACTCCCGGGGGATATGCTTAGGATAACTCTCATTTTCTTTACAAATCATTATGAAGGGTTTATGAGTATATACATACTCAAAGAAAACATTTTTATGATTATGGATTATATCCATAAATAGTTCAATTTATGTTAAGTGTTTTATAAGTATGGGATTATGTATTTTGATTCATAAACTGATCTAGTTTATGCCATTGTTTAGAAATGACGCCCAGTAGAAGGAATGAGAACTCCAGAAATGCACATGATCCAAAGAGAAGGAAGGATCATATATTCCATGGTCTTAAGCTAGAATTTATAAGAGAAATAGTCTCCCATGTATTATCATCATATGAAGAAATAATATCATGTGTTGATAAGATAAGTAAAGAGTTTACTAAGTCCTATGGCTTTAAAGGGAAGCAAGAGAAGAAAAGGATGAAAGAGAGAAAGATGGATAAAGGGAAGAGGGAAAAGAAGAATTTTCCCATATGTGGTAACTGTGGAAAGAAACACCCCGGAACTTGCCTGAAAGGAATGAGAGTTTGTTATAAGTGTGGAGGAAAAGGGCACAAAGTACGTGACTGCAAGGGTAAGAAAATGGTTTCAAATGTACAATGCTTCATTTGCAAGGAGTTTGGACACTAAGCGAACCTATGTCCCAGTCATCAGTCTATGACACAAATGATGTTATTGGATAATAATCAAGTTATGATACTACCACAGATGAAGAGGAATGGTTAGAGTTCTTATGTTGATTATGTCAATTGAGTGTTGTATTAACAATGTACTTGTTACAATAATCATGGAGTATATAAGGATTGTACTGCAGTACTATTTCATTAAGGACTTGAGATTGTGTGGAACAAAGAAAAGTGACTCAATAGCAGGATAAATTTTTGGAAAATATATGGTTGAGAGAATGATAAATCATAATATAGTTCTGATACTGAGGTAGTGATTTTGGAATAATATGTGATTGTTTTGGATAAATTGGATATTCTTTACTACCTTGGAACTGATTAATGATTTGTATATTCCATCATTGTTGGGGTTTAAAACATTTTTGGATTAATGAAGTATATCCAACATTCTATATGGAATAAGGGAGCATGAATGTAATCAATAAGGAATATGGTAATACATGATGAAGGTATGCATATGCTATTATGGGGTAAAAAGGATCTATATTATGTTTACATTCCTTATGAATGTTGGACTGTGAGTTTGGATAGAAGTATTTTGGATAGTTCTAGTTTGGATTATTTTGGATTGCCATAAAAGGACAACCCGGAGGTAGGCGGCAACCCGTCGTGTCCGGCAAGGCCGCAAGACTTGAACCCGAAACCGAAGGGCGACAAGGGTGTATCACCTACCACTATCCCACGAGATGTCCTGGATTAAATAAAGTAGTTTTTTTAAAAGATCAGGTAGATGAATTATAAATTCGATTTTTTTTACGAGTGAATGATGAGTTTTTGGTAGAAATTTATTAATGGATAAAACTCTAATTATAAAGTAAGTATATCTCCTTATGATCTTAGCCAATCTCATAAATAAATTCCTCATCATTAAGAAAAGGAACATAGAACAAAAACGTTGTCCTAGATGGTACCTTAAATCATCACTAATTTATGGCTTTGGGATTGTTGGCCTTTTCATAGCCATGTTCTCTACCACTCTCCATCAGATAATTGATGGCTAGATTTTTCTTCCATATCCATATTTTCTTACATGGAACCCTAGTATGTGTTATTTTCGGTAATCTTTATACTTTCCACTATTTATTTAAAATAGAGGCCTCATTAATTAATTTTTCAATGTGGGATTTCAACTAATATATTTTGAAACGTCAAAAATGTGTTATCCTAATACCCTATGTTTTGTTGAACCGATGGTATTTCAATTCATCATAGATTGATGAATTTAAGGACCTCAATTATACACTTGTTTGTGATTGATGACCTCAATCACTACCAATAAATATTTACGTTTTTCCTCCGATTATATGTCTCTAATTACCACCAATGTTCTCCTAATCAAGATCATAATTTGGTGGTGACCCTTTCATTTCTCTTTTCCTCATATTAAGACTAAATTTTAGTAACCCAATTTCCGATGTGGGTTTTCCCACAAATATATTATCTATTTTCAACCTTTTATTTTCGAAGAACAATTTCAAATTGCGAGGACGCAATTTATTGAAGGAGGGGAGAATGTAACACCCCAAGATTTCATAGTGTGTTATTTCTTCAAACTAATTTAATAACTTGCACTACACGCAACACCGAGTTCAATTGCACCATGACTTACCAAAAAAAATCCATTAAAAGAGGTCATGAATAGTATTAACTAAATTTTAAACTTTATATAATCCTTATAATTTTAGAATCCATATTATGAGTTTCTTAGTCATAATGCAAGAACAGATTCATTTTCAGTATTGCACTTTTATCAACTTTTGATAGTGAAACCTTTTTAAATACAATATTTTAAACTTTTTGACTAAATGGAGACATCAAAAAATTTAAAATGAAACATCCCAAGCTTCCACGGTACGCTTTCCTTTGAATAAAACAGTAGCGTGTGTTGTACGCAACTTCAAGTTCTAACACACCGTAACCAATCAAACTAGCTGTTATGAATAGTAATACCTACTTTTTGAAGTTATATATATTTTATATTTTAAAATGGACTTCATTTTTGGATTCGGAATATCAAAATTAGCCTAGGGTGAAATTTTGGTACATTTCGGATAACTTTCATATTTTGATGAATAGTGAAAATTTCTAAATTTTAATTAAAAACAACTTTTTTAATCAAAATAATTAATAGTGATAAATTATGAATTTGAGTGGTTTTAAAGTATATTTAGAATATATTTTTACCATTCAATTTAATGTTTATCATTGGACATATTTTTACAATTAAACCGAACATAAACAAGTGTCAATCTTTTGATAGTTATTATCTCTTAAAAACACGCTTTTTGTTTTGACAGCGGTAATTAATTTTAAATTAATTTCTGCCACTTCTGTGTTTTGAATTTAGGAAAATGGATTCCATATTTGGAATCAGGATGTTCAAATTGTGTAAATAGGTAACTTTTATTTTTACACATTTTGAATAATTACTGCGGTAAATATTTTATTTACCATGGTTAAAGGGTAAATCCGGTAAATAAGGGTTAAAAAAATAATATTATAATAATACTAAATTACCCTAAAACGTGTCTTAACCCTATTGGTTGATACATGGTCGACCATGGGCATCTTTGTGTCAATTTTGGGACTCCATGGATCCACTTGTAAGTGATAATGACACTTTATTTTAATTAAGTCAAAATGAATACAAAAATGACACAAGCATATATCTTTTAGAAAAACAATTGTTACATAGAGTTATATAAGTTGGATTTTAGATTATAAATATTAATTAGAAAGATAAAAAGATTTCCTACATAATGATATTTTATTTATAATTTTTAGACATTAAATAATTTATTTTATATATGACACAATGATGATGCAGTAATTACTATAATAGTGAAAAATTAAAATAATTGATATTATAAATACCCAAATAAATATAATATGAAACTTTTAATGAATTAAACTAATTTTCTAGGATAATATGATATATTAGGATTGATTTAATTGACTTTTTTAGAATTAATCAATCTGTTATGAGTTTCAAAAAAATCAACTATTGAATAGTGTCAAAATTGACATAAAAGAGTTCTTAAAAAAAATATTATATTATTAATTGATATTAAATTCCTAAAAATCTAAGGTTCGGCCAAGAGACTTATATCATGATAGGTTCATCATTAATGTACCACTTGGGGGTCGCTTGGATGTATATAGTAAGTTTATTAACCATATTATATAAAAATACAAAGAGACATTGTAAAAGTGAAACTAATTAACTTAGAGTTAATACTTAAAGATAAGGTTTATATAAGTACCCAAAACTGTCTAAATTCTATTGGTTGAGTGGTTTTAGACCTATCCCTACCTTAAACTTTGAATAATAAGCTTTGGAGCCATTAGAAACCGAATATGAATTTATTATAAATTAATATTTCTAACTTTTCCAAAGGTGCCCCTCACCCCTCTTATAAAAGGGCACTCCTCCTTCTAATTTCTTCACACCTTCAAAGCCTTTTGGTTCGGCCAAACTCTGCCCAAATACTCTCCCAACATCCCTCACTACAACCTAGAGGCCTTAGTTTGATCAGAAAGCCAACCTAAGGAGCCCTTTTGATCAAATCAAAAGGAAGAACCCGAAGAAGAGGAGGTTAACCTACCCCAACCAAGGAAAAGTACAAGGTAAGGGTTATTTCACAATCTCTTCATTATCCGAGGTTGTATTATACGTAATAATCTACTGGGATCTCTTTATCATCCACATCCATGTTTCTTCGAAATGTATTTCAAAACATTTTTACTATTTACAAGAATATGGGTTAAAGTCATTTATACCCTTGTTTGACTTTTTATAAGAGGTTTATAAAGGAATCTTTCCGTCGTTTTCAAAACAAGGTCCTTTTTAACTTTTTCGACAGAATTGAGATAAGAATGTTTTTTTTACTTATACGGCGGGTGCGGTTATTTTCTGCCGTTATAAAATCGTCAAATCTTTCCTTACAAGCTTACAAGAATATTTTCAAGAAAATGTTTTATTTTATATGGCTCTTAAATGATTTCAAAAATAGAAAGAGATATTTCTCTAAAAAGTGTTTTGATTTCATCTATGTCAACATCCTTTAATGGATTTTACGCTTATTTGAAGTTGATTTATTATAATACAAAACTTCTATATTGTATTGAAGGTTTTGTGATATGTTTGACTGTGGATGTGCTATTTTACACCATTCATAGTTTATGGTGAAACTATTGACATTTCGTATGCTAGTTTTAATCCGAATGTTTATGTTATATTTCAAACTTTTCTTCAGATGAATGTGCTAAACAAGTATGTTCCGGGTTGGGGACCGGTAAAAGTAAGCCCTCCAGGTTGGGGACTGGTAAAAGTAAGCCCTCCAGGTTGGGGACTGGTTAAAGTAAGCCCTCCAGGTTAGGGACTGGTAAAAGTATGCCCTCCGGGTTGGTGTCCGGTTATTAGAGGCACTCCGGGTTGGTGTCCGGTTATTAGAGGCACTCCGGGTTGGTGTCCGGTTATTAGAGGCACTCCGGGTTGGGTTCCGGTTAGAAGTAACCCCTAGGTCTTGGGATGAGGCCTAGATAATGAAATTAACGTTTGACATTATGCATTCCAACATTATGAAAGTGGTTATTGATATTGCATTTGATTATTCGATTAGTAGAATATCAATGTGAATAAGTAAATGGCATTATTTCATTTTTATTTTTGCCATACTATGTTGAAGTTCAATTTTAAAAGGCTTTTGTTTTAATAATTCATTTCCTTAAATGTTTATGCTTATTTTGAATGTTCCGCTATATTGTTATCCTTACTGGGCATTTGAGCTCACCCCTTTTCTATGTTTTATTTTTCCCAGGTAGTGAAGAAGTAAATTATGAATGACTTGCAGGGATATTATGAGGGGTTAATAGTGTGGATATGAAGACTTTGTTGTTGTAGTAGTTTTTCACTTTGAAATGTAATGTAAAACTTTATGATTATATCTAGTGTTTCCAAGGCTACTAAACCAATCGGTCTTTCGAGATTTGATCTTTCTTGTGATCATGCCAATGTTACGAAGTAATGCACCGACTCTGGGTAGCTGGGGTCGGGGCGTTACAGCTTTCCACAATTAAAATGGGTGTTTAGTCCTAGGTTGTCCCCACCACTGTAACCTCTCGCGGGAGGTTATGTTCAGGTGAGCCCCACCACCATAACATCTCATGTGATGTTATGGTTGGGTGGTCCCCACACTTCCACTCCCACAAGAAGGTTTAGTTCTGGTTGACCCCCCTCCATCTTTTATATGGTCTTTCAAAATAACAAAATAAAGTGTAGTTCATTTTATTTTATTATTTTCCATGAGAAACCCAAAAACTCTCTTTTATTTTTTCCGCACTTCCGTCAAGGTGAATGTCTCCATAAGCAAATATCGGCGATGCAAGATCAATTGTGTCCTTAGATTTAAATTCCTAGTACCGGTTCAAAAGTTATAAAAACCTGCTCAAACTTTCACTGAACATACCTGAAAAAAACTACAGAAATATCTCTCGGGCACTCTGGGTCTTGGAATCATTTGCCATAAATTTTTGTAGAATCGTAATATTACCATATAATTAAAACAACTACAAGGAAATTCTGGATTTACATTCTCCCCCGCTCAGGGCTCTACATCCCCGTAAGCCAAAACTCATACTAAAGGAAAAAGTGGGGGTACTGAGCAGGCATATGAGCCTCCCATTCCCATGTTCTCTCCTAGAGGTTCCCGTGCTGCTAACGAACATGCACCATAGGTTTCAACCATCCAGTAAGGACACGCTTCTGTCGATCCTAAATCACTACTAGAACCTCTGTAAAAGCCACACCATTGTTTATGTCCATCTCACCATTGTCGATGGTGTGAGTAGGATCATGCACGTATCTCCTCGGCTGGGATACATAGAAGACATCATGCACCCGATGCAACTGAGGTTGAAGAGATATGTGGTAGCCACCTCACTATATCTACTGAGGAACTGAAAAGGTCCAATGAATATCAGAGATAACAAGGCTCCATGGAAAAATTTCCATAGAACTCGTCGAGTTGAGACCCATAGAAAGATGTGGTATCCATCCTTGAAATCTAGAGGTTTTCATCTTCTTTTGGAATACGACTTCTACCTGCTCTGTATAGTCTTCATCCACTCCTTGATGATATGCACCTTCTCTGTGATAGTCTGCACCATCTCTGGTCCCACCAGTGCTGACACCCCTAGGTCATTCCAGCATAAAGATGATCTGCAAGGTCACCCATACAATGCCTCAAAAGGTGCCATCCCTATGGTGGAGTGATAGCTATTGTCGTATGCAAACACCACCAAAGGTATGTGGTCCTCCCAACAGCGACAAAAGTCATAAAAACAAGAATGTAGCATGTCTTTGGGGGTTTGAATGGTCCGCTCAGTCTGACCATCCATCTGAGGATGGAATGTGGTGCTCAAACGAAGTTGCATCCCAAAATAATGTTGTAACCCCTTTCATAGCTGGGAAGAAAAGTGTGCATCATGATCAAAGACAATTGTCGAAGTTACTCCATGTAATCGCACAATCTCATTCATGTAGAGCCATACCAATATCTTTACTATACCATACTCTTTGATCGGTAAGAAGTAGGCGGACTTGGTGAGTTGTTCAATGATCACCCAAATTGAGTCCTGACCCAGGGATATACATGGAAGTCCTATCATGAATTCCATTGATGTCCCATACCACTTCCACTCTGGGACCTCCAAAGGTTGCACCAATCCTACTAGTACCTAGTGCTCTACCTGCACTTGCTAAAAAGTGAGGCATCAAGAGACAAAATCTACAACTTCTTTCTTAATTCCCATCCAATAGTTTTGTCGTTGAAGATACTGGTACATCTTCACCACTCATGGAAGTACCGCTAGATGGGTTGTGTGGAACACATTCAACACTTCATCCTGAAGTGAAAATGGTACCATGGTACATACTCTAAAGAGAATTACGTGCTCCCCACCTTCAAAAAATCTATCAGGTGACAGCCCTTTGGATATCAGAGCAGGTCGTGTCTCGTAGTCAATGTAACCACACTGTGCCTCCCTGACTCACTAAAGAAGTGGGGGAGTGACTATAAGAGTCTGAATGACGGCTACTCCATCTATATCCACAAAGTATATATGTAAAGTATTTAACTACTCTATCACCTCACCAAACAGAAAATACTAGATCTCATACTAAGTGCATTAAAGAAAATGTTCCTCTTCCCAGGAGTATAGACTATCTCAATGTCATAGTCCTGGAGTAACTCAAGCCAACATCGATGTCTCAGGATTAGGTCCATCTAAGATAAGATATACCTGAGACTCATGTGATCTGAGTACACGATAAAACATTCTCCCATCAGATAGTTTCGCCACATCTTTAAGGCGAAGACCACTACTACTAACTATAGGTCAAGGGTACCTTAGTAATTCTCATTTTGTATCAGATGTTGTGAACCAAAAGCGACCACTACTCGCTCCTGCATCATGACACATCTGATTGCAGTCCCTGATGTGTTGTAGTAGACTACGTACCCAATGCCTTCCAATGGAAGTCTTATGATGGGGGAACTATTCATCTCGGTCATAGATCTTGAAAGCTCTGATGACATCTCTCCAACCACACAAAGGGTTTCCACTTCTTTGTTACGTTTGAGAGTGGTGCTGCAACTCTAGAGAAATATGACACAAATCTCCCGTAGTATCTAGCCTAACCCAGTAATCTCGGTACTTTTGTCACACTCATAGCTGGCTCCCTAGAAATTATCACCTCAATCTTCGCTAGATTCACTATAACTCTAGCTTCAGTGATAACATGTCCTAGAAAGTGAACCTCTATGATACATAACTAGAACATCAAGAGCTTACCATAAAGCTGGTTCTCTCAGACAGTGTCCAGTACTACCTAAATATGGTAGGCATGCTCCTCTTCAATAGTTGAGTAGATCATAATGTTGTCGATGAAGACTACAACAAAGAGATCAAGGAATGGCTGGAACATTCTGTTCATGAGTCCCATGAACACTACTGGAGCATTGGATATGCAGAAATGAATATCCAAGAAGCCGTAGTGGTCGTACCGATATCTTAAGGTCGTCCTCTGCACATCCTCATCTCGAACTATAAGCTGGTGGTAACCTAATCTGAGTTCAATCATCGAGAACCACAGTGCCCCCATCAACTGATCATAGAGGTCGTCAATCCCCGGGAGGGGGTACTTGTTCTTCCCAGTCACCTTATTCAGGAAACAATAGTCAACTCAATGACTCAAGCTCCCATCCGCTTTATTGGCAAACTGAATCGATGGTGCCCAGGGAGAATCACTGGGCCAGATGAATCCCTTCCCCTGTAAGTCCTCTTGTTGTACCCGTAGCAAGTGAAGCTCCGCGGGAACCATTTGATATGATGGTGAATGTATCAGTTCCTTCACGCTGTACAAGTCAATGTAAAAGTCCACCTCTCTGCTAGGAGGTTGACCTAGGACATCATCAAGGATAACATCTGTGTACCGGTCCACAACATTAGGATAACTCAAACTCTCCACATCAACTGCTCTAAGGGTAAGGGTAGCCAACTGATAAGTGATCAGCTGCACTCTCCTCTGATCATGTCCATCCTGCACTGAAAAGGATTCCTTCTCACTGGTAAAGGTAAACCTGGTCCCAACCATGCATACACACCATACTTTGTGCCTAATTGAGTCTATCTGAGCAAGGATTGTAGATAAACAATCCATACCCATGATGATGTCTTAAGGCCTCGATGTCGCTACTAGGAGATCCCAGCCGAAGCTCTCACCCCCTAGAGTAAGCTCACACAACTGGTACCAGTGCATAATCCTTGAATCTTCTCCCGTTGGAGTCTGTAGCAATAAGGATCGAGCCAACAGCTCCGTTGTAATCTCTGAACTCAGAACGAGGGCAGTTGCAATGAAAGAGTGACTTTCACCTGTGTCTATAAGTACCGCCATTATGGTGGAGTAGACACATATCATATATTTAATCAATTATGGGGTTCCATTATCATATGCCTCAGGTTCCTAGAGCTGAGATCTCCCCTGTCCACCTACTCCATGTGTTCGGGGTGGACCTCCCGGTGGTGGTGGTGGTAACACCTCGAAACGTTGCCCACTGCCAGATGCATGAGAATCTCCTCAGCCACGTCCACCTGCTCCATTTGGACCCCCTCGATCAAATCTCTTTCTCTGCATGGGCGGTCCGTCGACTGTCTGATGATCATCCAAATGGAGGGTCAGACAGTCACGAGCAATGTGACCCTGCCCAATGCATGTGAAAAATTTCCCGCTCTTGGCAAGTATGTCTCTGCTCTAAGTGCCCCACACAACTAATTCTAAGTCATGCGGTGGACCACCTATAAGTATAAAACTCTTTGACCTCTATGATATTTTTCTGCTTCCATCTAAAGAAGACACATATACGTGTCACCTATTGGTGGATCTCGCTAGTGGAGACTGCTCAGCAAGTAAAATCTCCACTAGGAGGGCTCTCTCTAACACCCATTCTTGCATCAGGATGATGAGTGATATCACCCGGGCCCACTACGACCCTTTAATTTCTTTTGGCCATATATTTGGCACCAGGCATCCATTTGACGAACCGTAAGCGGCCCTAGTAATCTTGGATCATGACGGACCCATTGAGTATACCCCACTAGATTTTGGGGAATATTTGAGATACGGTCAGGTTGGATCGTGCACGAATCTAACCGGGCCCCCAGGACAAAAAGGTTAATAACTCACAGACCGGGCGTCTGATTGACGCGTCCTCTGTTGCGTTGAGACCTCTATAACATGAAGGACCATTGAGATACTTATTTTTTAGAATTCTTGATAGTTAGAGTATCTAAAAGTAGCTCGTGGTGCAGATCCATCTATAGACAAGAGGGCAGAGTGCAGAGACCTAGTATCTAGATGAGACTGGACAATTGCTGACCGATTCACTCAGAGTGACTCGACTAGCCCTATGGGGAGTGGATGGTTGTGGCGGATGACCCACGACGGAGGAGCGCCTGGCTGTGGTAGTAGAGCCACGGTGGGGAGCACCTTGGTGATGTAGCAGACCCATGGTACTCGACAAGAGGAGTACCTCAGCAGTCCAAGGTTAGTGGGAAGCACATTGGTGTCAACACATGCCCACTTTACTAGGGCCACTGATGGTTCGTCAAATGGATGCCTGGTGCAAAATATTTGGCCAAAAGAAAGTAAAGGGTCATAGTGGGACCGGGTCCGGTCTGACCTGGACGGACCGACCCAGCCCGACCCAGTCTGGGCCGACCCGGTCTGGGTCCACCCGGCCTAACCCTTTATGTATGGATCAGCCTGTTAGGTAGGCAATCCCGTTAGGTTTTCCCCTACTGGCTGGGCCCATCCCAGCAGGCTGTGAGGGGTCACAAATGGCTGCGAGAGCGCGAACCGGTCATGAGGGTGTGGACCGGTCACGGGTCAATGTGACGTCGATTTGGCTTAGAGGGAACCGTGTGGGTGGCTCGGCCCGGAGGGCACATCAGGGGTGAGACTTGGCTGGGAGGGCGCTGGGAGGGCACCACGAGGGTGCGGCTTGGGGCGGCGCGGCCCGAGGTCAAGGTGGCACGGACGGGGCTTGGAGGACGGCTCGACCAGAGAACCAAGAGGCACACAGATAGCAGAGCCGCGGGACGTGTGGGACGTGAGGAGGATGGCGGGATGGGTCGGCCAGCGGTGGCATGGGGCACGTGGGGTATGCAGACGGCAGAGCCACAGGGCGTGTAGAGCATGAAGATGGCCACTCGGTCGGGGCTTGGGAGGGCTCCATGAGTGGCGCTGGAGGTGTAGGAGGTGCGGGAGGTGCGACAGATGTGAGATGGGGCAGTTGTGGCTAGAGCGCAGAACGACCAAGGAGCATCGCGGTTCTCCCCATTCAGATGCCGGGAGGCACAGCTGGCGGGCAGCGCGTCTGGGGCAGCTCATAAGTTGGAGGGAGCCGCTGTTCGTCTCGGGGCACTAGGGCATCATGGGGTCGACGTAGGTTTCCTTCATCACCTTCGTTGCCCTATCTCCATGATAAAGAATATCACAAAGAAGATCAGTGGAGGGTTCTTTCACGTTGGTTTGGTCGGAACCCTTCCGCATTTAGGGTGATAACAATTGGCTCACAAGAATGAATAAAAGAACGAGCATAGAAGATATCTTAAAAACATTAGTTCCCATAATCCCTCAGAAGAAAAATATTTATATCCCACAAGTAAAAACATACATGGATCATCTTGATAATAAGTTGGTCCATGATTATTGTTTTGGATGAAAATTGACAATGGAATAATATCATACTTAAATAAAATTAAACCCCTACCTTTGTTCGTTGTTAGTTGATGGAGTCGCAACTAAGAATACAAATTTGTCATCATTTGTCACGTCTACCGCACAATTCCAATCCGGAGCTTGTGCATCGGTTCGTTGACGATGATGAGTAGGAAGGGTCGTTCATCGACGACGTCCTATGTCGGTTTCTTCTACAAGGCTCTTCTGAATAAGAAGTCAAAGACAATCCTTGATAGCATTCTTCGTTGGAAGAACGTGTTCTTCGTTTGAGAGAGCTTTTCTCTAAAAATCTCCTTCCTCCATTTCTAACAAAAAATAGGTATCCAATAATAATAGATTATAAAATCTATTATGTCGTTGGAATAAGAATTCAAATTGGTTGAATTAATTAAGGGGGATCCACTTAATTAATTCATGAGGTATGCACAATTAAAAGAGAGGAAGGGTTGACACGATTAAAGGAGGGGATGGAGAGACTCTCCCTCATTTGTGAGGGGAGTTGAGAGGTTTTCCACAATTAAAATGGGGGTTTAGTCCCTAGTGGTCCCCACCACCATAACCTCTCATTGGAGGAAAGGTTCTGGTGGGCCCCACCACTCTAACTTAGCATGGGAGGTTATTATTGGGTGGTCCCCACACTTCAACTCTCGCAAGGATGTTTAGTTCTAGTGGAACCCCACTCCAACTTCAACATAGTGGCCCAAAAAAATAAATTAAAGTGTAGTTCATTTTATTTTATTATTTTCCATGAAAAAACCCAAAACTATCTTTTATTCTTGACCCACTTCCCTCGAGGTGAAAGTCTTTTTAAGAGAATACTAGCATTGCGAGATAAATGGTGGCCTTGGATTTCAATTCCGAGCACTAGTTCAAAAGTTATAAAAAACTGCTCGAACATTCACGAAATGTACCTAGAAAGAACATCAGAAATTTATTTTGGGCACTCTGAGCCTTGGAATCATGTGCCATATATTTTTGTGGACTAGTAAAATTCCAATTTAATTAAAATAAATTACCTATAAATTCCATGTCTTTAGAAAAGAAAAAGGTCAAAATGGGGTGTTTTGACGATGTTTTTTCATATTTTCAAATCTCTTTGGTTGGTTGAATAATGGAAGACATATTATTAATTCATCATATAAAAAATTATAAAGTTGAAATAATTATCATTTTTATAAATAAATAATATTTTTTGAAAATCATAAAAGATGGTTATGAAAAATAAACTAGATTACAATCATAGATTCAATATGTATAAGTACACATGTGTAATGTTTACATTCACCAATGAACATCATGGAAAGATGGTAAGTGTAATTTTAATACTCAATAATCATAATTGATTCAAAAATATGATATTAATTCATTAAAAAACAAAAAAATACCATCTATGGGTTGCAGTAATAAAAATAATAATCACATCGCTTCACAAGGAGGTAGCCTACTATATTCATGAATGACATTATCATTTTCAATTAACGGTAAGGTAAAAAATTATATTATGTATTTAAATTGGTTCGAGATGTCATATTCCATCATTCAAATGATCAAGGGCTTCATTTCCAATTCAATAGAAGATGATACGAATGAAAATTACATCATAAACATCATCATAATTAATTATATAGGATATAAATGTGTTATTATATTTTAATTTCTTTGACATAATTGATAGTGGAAATGATGAGATACAAAGTTGGTCATTGCTGAAGATGATAACATTATATTAGAATAATCCCAATTGAAAAACGTATTAAGGACCCTATGATTGACATATTGGTAATGAAAAATATCTAATATTTAAATGATGTTTTGGGGGATATATTGGGGCATGTTTTTTCTATCCAAAAGTATTCTGAGGTGTAAAAAATAGAGGATATGTAATTCCATTTTATAAGGGTTTAGGTGAAACATTTTGGTGTATTCTCAAAACTATTCTATAATGGGAATCCTCCCCCATGTCATCTGCCTATAAAATAGAAAAAATAAATGGTTGGACAAGATATAAGGCCTATAAAGATATAAAAATTTAATAATTTTTTTAAGCATGTTATTTCCTTCACCACTATAATTACACACTTTTGACCATTTTATTATTTTCCCCCTGATACTATTTTCTTTACAATTTTTACAATTCATTGGGGAAAAATTATTTTAACCACATTTTATAATATAAATTAATATTATTCAAAAAATTTGGTATATTTCAAAAAATTCTGTTTATATATGTGTGTGAATTTAATTTAATTTGAAACTAATTGACATGTCGAAAAATAGTTTTTTTTTGGAAATTCATCTCTAAAGTATATGATTAACTTATAATAAAAATTTTAAATGAAATAACAATTAAATTAATTTTAATTAATATTTTTAGATATATAATATATACATTTAAATTAAATAATTTCTAATTAGGGGTAATTTTAATTTTTTAAAATAGAGAAGTGCTAGGCATTGTAAAATGTTTTTCATAAAAACATATAAAAAATACTAAAAAAATTATATTAAAATATTGTATAATGATGACATCAATGTTATAAACTTAATGAAGTAAAAATAAATATTACTTATTCTAATTTTAAATAATATTAAATAAATTATAGGACTTTTAAATTAATTATATTATTTAAAAGAGATGAAAATTTTACAAAAAAAAATATCTATTTTTAACTACTTACTAAAAAATTCATATTATTTGAGAAATATAAAAAATTCATAATATGTTAATATCAATATATTGATTAAAAATAATTATATTCATATTTTGATGTATATTTTTTATATTTTTCACAAGAAATTATTTTAAAGGTTTTGTTTGAATATAAATTATTTTTTATGGATGAAAAAAATAGTAGAATAAATTATCATTATTACTATTGAGTTCTTATATATTAAGTATTTTTAAATAAATATATATTAATTATAACCATTATATTTATTTTATAAGATTATTATACAAGTCATACTCACAAAATTTGATTGCCTGCTTATAGTAGTCATTTATAAATAATAATGGTTTTTTGGGTTTAATGTTTCTTATCCCATATGAAATTAAACATACTTTTCCACTTAAAACAGGTTCTGTTAAACAGAAAACCACGAATTAACAATAATAAATGTATAATAATGATTTATAAATGATCAACATACATATAAAACCAATATATAATTATATAATTATATCAATACATATATAAATTTTTTCAATCATAAATTAGTTACTATTATAACAAAAAATACTATAATTACATAGCCTAACATTATAGATTCTTTCTTACAAAACATTATATATAATAAACACATGAATTCCATGTCATACTGGGAGGGTACCAATTAATGAAGAACGTATTTCATTAAAACCAATAACGAGGTGCATACAAACTAATCATGGTACTAAACTATATAACACATATGATAGTTCTTAGAATTATATACCAATAGAATTGGTTGAACAAGAGGATAAATTTTGTCAAATATTATTTATTATGACTATACATTTATTGGGAACCCATTTAAAACTCCACCTACACTATAAGACACATGAATACCACTTGACCTATTTTTTAATTTATTTGGTTTTAATAGAGAAATGGTGACTTCTTAAAAATATTACTATAGTGATGGTTTAAAAAGAAAATGGTAGTTATTAAAGATTAAAATATAATTTATAATCTATTTTTAAGTGTTACAATTTTCAAAAAAAGTGTTTATAATATCTATCATAACATAATCAATTCATAAACTATGGTAGTTTTCAACTGATCAGTTTTGGTATGTACTAAAACAATTAGTATTCTCAAGATAAACCAATTTATCTAACCACATTAACCCAATAACCACATATGTACTGAATGAACATCTAAATAAGGTGTTATGTGTGTTTTTTTAAGTTTATCATTTAATTTTGAAATGTGATTCTTATTGTATAAAATGTTCCAGACAGAAGGATGTTTATTATATTTATTTGGTAATAATACAACTGGTTTTAGGATATATAGATTGTATAAACCTATATTCTACCCAAAATATTCATTGGGACTAATGAAACCCTAATGATTATCCTTTTATAACATGATTAATACTTTCTTTTGTGTCTTAAGTAATGAAATATTTAGGTTTAATGATATGAGAAATGTATCTAAAAGGAAATACGATATATTGGATTGAGGACCCTGATAATGAAGAACAATAGAAGAGATTTTGTTCTATTATATGATGATTTCATAGGTTTTGTTGTTATAACACGGTATTAATTATTTTTGAATGGTATATTAAGATCCAATATTTTTAAAATATCTTGTTTTTATACCTTATATGAGATTCCACTCAACTGATAAAATGATTCTTTTAATAATGCCAATAATATATATATTTGTATGGGATATGATTCAATCATAATTTATCTAACCTATACTTGAAGTGGGACATAATGAAATGAATTAACTATTCTAAGGGGAAAATTAATATAATTGATTTTATATGAATCACATCATACATAGGAGGTAATGAATAATCATTTTATTATCCCGAACAAATAACATTGAAAACATTAATCATTTTTTATAATAATATCGTTGATTGCCAATCATGTATATCATTCAAAATTTAGATAATATTATTTATTAGTTAATTAAATGACTACAAATCTTATGTTGGTATATTCAGAGAATCACTGTGTGATTGAAGAGTTATTAGCAATAATAATGGATAACATTTTGATTTCAAACAAAATCCACGATGTAACTCAAAATTGCCTAAAAAAATTAATTATAAACGAAAAAAAATTAATATACAATAAATATAAAAATTAAACCTTGGAAACAAAAACAATTATGAGTAATATAACAAAAATCCCTAAGTGTCACTAAAAGTCATCTTGAAAATTTATTATAACACCCAAAGATTCTAAAATAGTAAATAATATTAAATTTCATAAGAAAAATGCAACACAACATTTTAAAGTGAAGATAACACCCCAAGACCAAAAAATATATTAATTTTTTATGAAATACAATCACTTCAATAGCTTTAATAAAACAGAGTTCTGATTTTATAATTCATTAAACTTGACATTTTTTATCTTGTATGACATGCAACAATGAATATGAACAAAATGTTAAATATTAATAAAATATTATAATTTAATATCACTGTAATAACCTACACATTAAATTGGACAACATTTATAGTACTAATTAATATATGAAAAATGTTCTAATAAATTGATTATTAATAAAATAATAATCTTATTTAAGCAAATGAAATTATTTTTAAGATGTATTATTTCTAAAGGATGAATTATTTGTGATATGGAGACATTACGTAAAATCATTTTTCCAACCATTAGAAATTTTTTCTGGAAAAATAAATTTTATTTTTAAAATTCTAATATGAAATTTATATTAGCATGAATTTTTGGGATTTCCCTTAGATGTTTTATTTTTGGTGAATACTGCAAAATAAAAGATTTTAATTGAAAACTAAAATTTTATTTAAATAATTTAAAATTATAAACAACATTTTGAGTTGGGTTTTAAAAAACATTAGTTCCATTATATATCAATTAAAAAAATTATATCATTGGAATAATGTTCATATTTAAATTTAAAAAAAAAACATTGTAACCATTTGAACATTTTAACATTAAAAACCCACTCTTTCGTCATGTCATCATGATTAATTTTAAATTTAAATATTAAAATGATAGAAATTTCAGTTTTTAGAAATTTATTCCATATTTGGAAATAAAATTATTTATAATTTATTATAATGTTAACATAATTTCTTACCCATATGAATAGTGAAAACCATAAAACAAAATTACCATGGTTAAGGTAAAAGTATATTTTCAATTGGGTTAACCTCATATGCTAAGAAATAAAATTACCTACTAACAACCCAAAATATTATTTTTAGTCCATATTTAAATTATATAATTCTAAATAAATAATTTATGTCATTTTGGAAGAATTTATCTATAAAATTACTTTAACATTTTTGATTCTTATAGGAAATATCTATGAAATTTCAATGAGTGTAACCATTATCCAATTATAAAAAGGGAACTCCATACCATATCTTATTCAATGATAAAAATCATATTATATAGGAATCCTACTATCCAATTATCTATCCAAAATAATTACTTACATTATAAATCTATTTTCCTCCCAAAATACTATCCCTATGTTCTTTAAGAGCAGATCCAAAGCAGGCTTTTCTTAGAGAAGGTAAATATTTTAACAAAGGCCTTTTGTTTTATTTAATATTATTAAATTTTAAATTATGTTATAAAACTGAAAATAAAAAAATATTTTATCCAAAATACATTTATGTTGTTTTTTTATTGACTAATATTTATCAATCACCGCATCAATCAAATGGGATATGAAATCATAATTAGTGTCTAATGTTGACTATTGACTCGCAAAATGATGACATTCATTTTTTCATTAACACATATCATGGAAGAATATAATTATTTAATAACAAAATTTATGTTAAATTTATAATATTTTTATACCTATTTAATTTTTATATCACATATTACTTTTTTACATTCCATTCTAATTGAAAAATTATAACGTTTGTCATTTTTACTATAGACTACTGCCTCATGAAGTGATTCGATTATTTTTTCAATTATACAATACATGGAATACAATAAGAATAAAATAAATTAATAAAGGAAATATATATATTATTTTATATAGGTTATTTAAATTTAATATATCACCCACTTTCTTACACATTCACCTGTTAAGGGAATGATATCATTGCTATTGCGTACGTAAGACAACCCTTCTCCACAAAGCAATGTGAAACATTTTCCATATCCATCTTTCATAAATTATTATAATAATGCATATAATGAGTAAATATTATATTTATAAAAATAATATCATTGTGAATATTATATATACATACATAGCACATTCATGTGATCTAGAATAGTCATGATAAAACAAGATTGAGAAAATAAGAAAATTAAAACCCAAATAATTAAAATAATGAAATATTATTAAACAAGCAGGCCTTAAAATATTAACTAAAGAAAAATTTATGAAATTTTAGGAAATAATATGCTTCATATATAAATTAATTACATAAAAAAGTTCATTATAAATTATATTAAATAACATTAAACAAAATGGATGTGTGAGTTAAGGGATATTGTCTTAATTTACATTTTGTTGAGACTTAATTGTTATTATTCACTAACTCCCTTTCATGTGGTATTTTTACTACCCATTTAACATTAAATTCCATGATTAATTAATAATATATAGTATTTTATGTATCAATTTGAATATTTCATCATTATATATTTGACAAATATGAGACCAAGTAGTAAAAGTTATTGTGTAGTATCTCATTCTTTTATTATTCATAACTTTACATTGAAAATCACTTCAATATAATAAATTTTCATTGTACATTTAATTATATTTAATATAAATATTCTTTATAATGTTTTCAATTACTTCCTAACCCATATTATATTTTCCCATATGCGGTTTAGTTTGAATGTTATTTGATTAAATAAGGAAAGATTGATAAAATTGTATCCTTTACACAATACAGATAATTGATGATATAGAATATCGATTCATTAATGAAATAAACTATTAAAAATATGAGGAATGATATGGTCCTAAAATTATGTGTGGGGACTTGAATAATATATCCCATCGATTCATTTATTGGTCTCCTAAGATAAATTAAGATTAATATTTTTATGGGTTTCTTCTAGTAGTTTTAAATTGTATTGTAAATGGACTTGAAAGTAATGGTTTCATGATATATGAGATCATGGAGTCAACTAATTATGTATTTAATTAATTGATATTTCCTTAATTGTTTTTATACAACATATTTTCTTAATAATATTATCTCTAGAAGAATATTACTCTAGTTTATTTATTAAATATCATGAGTTTTGGTTTATTTTCCTTACCATATTGATTATTAATTATATATTAATTCGTTCAATTTATTGAAATAGAATATGAATAAAGTTGAATAAAACTCTATGTTTATTATTCCATAGGTATTTTACTCCTTGAATGAGTTCTAATAGAAAAAAATAATACAATGTATATAGTCTAGTGTGGTTGGGTTTATTATAGTTTGTATTAGAAGAAGTTTTTTAGAATCCGTTGGAACAAAATTTAGGAAAACATATACTAGAGTACATAACCCTAAAATAATCATTGACGATAAGTGTAAAATCATCATATTGTTTTGGTAAGGTATATATTATGTTTTTTTAATATATACATATATGGATACAAAAAAATAGGTATTTTTTGTAAAGATGCACATATGGGTAATATCTCTAAAAATGGTCTATTATGATCAAATTTATAATTACCTCATTCATGAAAATGGGTATTACTATGAACTTTATTTGACATTGTTATGGGAAATTGATTGGATATTTCACATTGTTTATAACCAATTATGAATGATATGAATTGAATATTACAATTAATAACCTTGGATAACCCATCCAGTAAGGAAAGATCTATGTTGAAATAAATTAAGTAATGTATTTGTAGACTTATTTTACTAATGGGGATTGGTTTTATGATTTCAGAAACATTTAATGAATGTGTAAAATATTGGAATCATATGTGAATTTATTAAATTAAGATATCTGAATTTCATCATGGGATTATGAGTTTACTATTGATCATATGTTAAATTTCATAAACACCATATTTGGAGTTTTATATGGATGCGAGTCTACCAATGTTAAAGACATTTTGGGGAATGTTATGGTTAATATTTATGTTTTATGGGAATATTTATTTAGAGATTAATTCCTTCACATTTTATTGACATATGTTTCGAGGTAATTATAACATTTTGGGTTAATATAATCAATAATGATTTTTTAATAATATTCATATAAAATTATTATACATTGTGAAAAATGTTTTTAAAAAAAACAAGTAACAAGGTTATTTAATGACTAATTTTATTTAATGTATTTCTATCATGTTATCTTGGAATATAAAAAGAATTAAATTAATATAGTTTATAAAAGGGAAAAGTTACTTATAGGGTGAAAAAATATAGAATCTGGAAAGCCTGATTGGATTGAATTCAATATTGAAGGACGATAAGGGTTTATCTTCATCCACTACAAGACATCCTGATTAGTATGTAATTGTTTTATTTAATATAGTTGAAAAATAACTTTCAATGATGAACTAGTGGTGTTATTTGTTAGTGTTATAGATCAATTTATTTTATTGGATAAATTTTACAAAATATATTTGTTTTGAAAAATAGTGTTAGACAGATAAACATACATGTTTTATAGATCAAATTATTTATTAAAGGTGAATTATAGAGTTGTAGACATAAAAAAATAATTTTTGGATATTAATTTTATAGTGTATTTGATGATTATATTATTTATTGGAGAAACAAACGACGAAATTGTGCACATAAAATATAAATGTATCATTTTCAGTATATTTCCTTTATTCCTTTATAGTTCAATAATTCATATTCCTTAGTAAAAGGATTATAAAATAAAAAATTTATCAAACTAAAATCAGATCTGATGAATAATATTCTTTTTTAAATAATTATTTATTTATTTGTTTTTTGATGATAACATTCTATTAATCATTCACATGCTTCTTATAAATTACTATATCACTCTTTATAATTATTTATGTGTTTCATTTATGTCAAAATGTTCAATTTTCACTAGTTTTCTCCTACATAGGAACAAGGTTATATGTTATACAATATTGTCATGGTACATAGCATTATCTATTATTAACTGTATGTCTTATTAAGAATATTATTATATATTCTTTTAAACAAAATTATTTTCAAATCCATTATTACCATGATCATGTTTAAATTGTGAGTTCACAATTTATTAAGTGTGGGGAAAATGTACCAACCTGAAATTCTAAAATAAAAACCTTATATAAAATAGATCATAAGAAATGAAACAAAAATCGTAGAAAAGAATATAAAACCATGTGATCATATGATATATTTATTTTTAAATACATTCAATATATTCAATATCATTAATCACACCAATCTCTTTGTTTATCATGTGTTATAGTCAACACTCAGTTTTGCTTGCATTACACAAAAAGAGAGTTTAAACAAAATGTGAAATTTTATTATTCAATATAATATTTATAAAATTTACATCATATTTGATAGTAATAACATTAAATACAAATTATGTTAAATATAGGTTTTTATTGATTATTAATAAAATATAAATCATTTAGATGATTGTGAAATGTTTTTTGAAAAAAATATATTTTTTAATAAAAGATGAATTAGTCATGCTGTTCATAATGATTTTAAAATTACATTCATCCACCACTTGAATGTTAATTTAAAAAAACACGTTTTTTATTCCAAATACCAAAATTATCAAAAGTTTAATTTTTCATATTTTTTTTAGATGATTTATTTTTTGATGAATACTGAAAAATATTGGATAAGGGTTAAAATGACCATAAAACAACTAAAAATATTATTTTATGGTAATATATCTATAGTATACTTCCATATATATAATATATATCCATTTTGAAACATTTTTTATATGAATGAATTCATCATTTTAGATTCATTTTGGAAATTTCCTTGTGCATTCCTAGAGGATTCCCCTTCCCCAATTATAAAATAGAATTATACCCCTCCCTTATTAACACTTCATAATTGAGTAATATAAAACAAACCCTATCCCATTATCTATGAAAATTACATATTTTCATGTGTGATCTATTGGTGTTCCAAAAATACCATCCATAGTGTCCTTAGAAGAGATCCAATTAGCCTTTCTCTTATAGATTGTAATTATCATAAAACGACCTTTCCAATTTTTTCTTATTATTTCATATAAATAATGTCATAAAACATAAAATATAATAAAATGTATATATAACATATTATTTTATGTGATTATGTTGATGGATTAATAATAATACCCTTCTTGTTTTATTAAATGGGTTATGAAATCATCATTCATGTATACAATAGACGACCACCTCAGGGACTAATTTCATTCATTTTTTCATTAACATATCTCATGCATGGATATATGTATGGATTAACCAAATGTTTTGGATATTTATCATATTATTATTTTTATATAAATTTAATATCACATTTTCCCTATTACATTCCATGTTGTTTAAAATATGATAGAGTCGCTCATCTTTACTGTGATATGTCGCCTCACGAAGCGATGTGATTTATTTTTCTATTACACATTACATTGAATGTAATAATGAAAAAAATAAATTATCAAATTATATATATCAATATATATTATAATTTATTTATTATTTAAATATATTATTTTACAAAATGTATAACTCATTCATCATTGAAGGGAATGATATTTCCACCCATGCGTATGTACGCTATAATGTATCCACGACGTGATGTGATTCATATTCCTTGTAAAACTATCATAAATTGTTTTAATATGGTATATAATGAGTATATATGATATAAATTACAAAAAACATAATTCTCATAATAATGATATATATTATATTCATCGGAACCAGAACTTTCATGAAAAAATGTGTATTAGAAAATAAGTTAATTATCACTTAAAATAATAAAATTTATGAAATATTATTACCAAAACGGTAAAAAATGATATAAAATAATAATATGTGATACTATTGGTATAAATATTCTTATAGTGAAAATTAATAACATGTTTAAAAAAATTATACATGAGATTGAAGCATGTTCAATAAAAAGGAATCTTTGTGTAAGGGATTTCATCTCAAGTTACATTTGTTGAGTCTTAATAGTTATTATCCACCAACTAACTGTTATGTTGTTAATATACATAAATTATGACAAGTAATATCATGATTTATTAATAATTGATTGGATTTAATGTTTCAATTGGAATTCATTCATTCAAGGGGTTTCGACTGAAAATTACCAATTAGTAAAAGTTATTATGTAATTTAACATTATTTTTTGATTGTTAACTTTATCTTGAAACACTCACTTCCATATAATAATTTTTCATTCTACATTAAATTAAAAACAAATATCTGTATAAATGTATAATGGATTTGATTATTTCCTATGTTGTACAACATATTTAAATATTTTGTTTAGATTGAAATTTATTGGATGAAATGGGTAAGTATTGATAATTTTGTATCCATTAATTAATATGAATATTGTACTATAAGTTGAATTTATTCAATAATTAAATCAAAAATTATATAAGTTTGGAATACTTTGGACATTTGGTGATGAGTGGGGTTTATTATAATATAACTCATCGATGAATCAGATTATCTCATGAGCAAATTAACATGCCAAATAAAATGGGTTTCTACAGATAATATTAAACTCGCTTGTGAAAGGTCATGATAATAGAGGTATAATGATGCATTAGATCATGAAATAAAATAATAGAGTATTAGCTTCTTTGATAACTCATTTAGTATTATATTCTATGAAATTCCCACAATAATATTTGTAATATATATGTTTCATTATTAGTTTATGGTTTAAATATACTATATTTTAAAGCTAATTACCATGAATCATTTATTATTCCTTATATGGTCATGTAGTAATGTCATTTAAATAGAATGTGTGTTCAAATATTTAACTTTAAATATTGATTATTTTTTAATGACTCTTAATATCTTGTACTGTACATAACCCTTACTGAAAAATTGATCACACCCATATTTTTCCCATCCACTAAGATATGAAGAAGAGACCATTGAATGAATATTCAAGGTTGACGTTTATTTTACATTGTTATATGTTGTCTGTTTTGTATATTCCCAATTTAAAATGGGTTATATATATATTGTTCTCTAATAATTCATTACTGATCATTCCATTGGGATATGATTCTATGTAAATATTATAACATAAAAAATTTAGACACCATCTCTAGGAGACTAGGGACAGGGTCATTACCTTAATTGTAAATTATTGATAATAATATAAATTTTATCTACCCCAAAAATTATTAATAAAAATAGTAATTAATGATGGGAAAAATTCCAAAATAATACACCATGAAAACATTTTAAAGGAATATAGATGATTAAGATGAATTCCACTATGTCATGTTATAATTTATCTCCAAATCCATAAAAAGTAAAGGAATACTTGAAGAAAATTGATGAAAATGGTGGATAAGTTGATATGGGAAGGTTGATAAAAAATACAATAAAATTTTGAATGAATACACCATGAATCAAGGGTAAATATGATTTAGGAGAGGATACTGAATGGAAACTATGGATGATATCCAAACTATTAGAAGGAAATGAAAATATCAGGGGGTTGAAGTGTATTGAAATATGTTCTAAAATAGAAAATTCCACGATTCCAACAATGTAAAAAAATTATTAGGCAACCTACTGATAACCCAATATAAGGACATTATGTAGCTGATAGAACCCCATATACAATTGAGTTCTATTGTAATATTATGGAAACCTGATATCCTCTAATAGGGTACCCAATGTTACATTTATTTGAAAAATAATAGTAGAACCTTTTTGTATGTTTATCATTTACATTTTCTAAATTATCTAACATGATGTTCTCTCATGTAACTCAATAAAAATTGTAAATTATCATTTAACAGTGAATGTTGACCAATAAGGAATAGTAATTTATCATTCCTTATATGTACCACTAAAAGTAACATCATAAATCCTTAAATCACATAACACAATATTTTTTAACACTAAAATAATATATTTTCTAATATATCATTTCATTACAATTAATATCTTAATGTTATCTATTTATTCTATTAATCTCACACCCTGTTAGATGGTCATGATGTTATCTCATCAACATTGAATTACATCCCATCATTAATGATAATCTATTCAAAATATTTCATTTGAAAATATTTTTCATCCCTTTTAATAATCATCATTGATAAGGATTTTTGGTAATGTAATGACCGTGATTTTTTAGATATTAAAATTGGCTATATGTGAGGTATAATAAATAATTTATGACATACACATGACCATCATCATTTTTTTAGTCAATAAAATCTATTTCTTATGATGTATGTTTACAGATTTTGGAGAATAAAATAATACAATTTGGCATAAAATACATGTAAATATCAAAACATGATCTTCATATCCTACTATACCTAGATCGAAAAAAATTGTACCTCAAAAAAATAATACTATAGGAATAAAATATGCAATTTGAATGAAGAATTAAAATTTGGATAGGATATGTAAATAAACATGAGAGATATTAAATTTAATAAGTTATTATTAAAAATAATGTTAATGCGATCCGTAATGATTATATAGTCCTTGGAAGAATGACTATTATAACGGTTAGTTGATTTATAGAATAATATCTAAATCATTATAATTGTAACATGATAGTTAGAATAGTAAGATAAATTTATAAATATTCTGAAACAATTATATGAGAAATGCATATAATAAAACTAAAAAATAGTTTAATATTTTCAAATAAGTAAATGAAATAATTTGAGAAAATTTTATTCTTGGGAAAAAATATATTTTTTGTTCGATAATATTAATTTTTTGTAAATATAAAAATATAAAATATAATTATTATAATACAATTATATTGAAAAACGTTAGTTATTCATAACTATAATGAAATAGTAATACTCAAACATGGGTAGCTTTTATATACCATATAAAATTGTTCTTATAATTAAAATTATTTTATAAATAATAAATAAAGAGTATAATTACAAATTAAATTTTAGATATCTAAAATGTAATTTTGATAAAATTATTTAATATGTTTAATTATCGTATTCAAATTTTATATGAGTGATCTTTTGTTGTTGTTAAAAAGTAATAAAATATATTTGTGAGTAAAAAATATAATTAAATTAAAAAAAAATTATATTAGTTTATATAAATGAATTGAAAATATTAATTGAGGTTAGATAAATGTTTTAATGTCTCAATATGTATTTAATAACTTCCAATTACTCTTTATGTACATCATTGATAAGTATTTTGATAAATATTATTTTATAATATTATTTTATTAAAATAAATGCATATATTCATCTTATAAATTCCACCTAACATCTCATCACCCCAATAGATTTTTATTCTATAAAAATTATTAAATAATCCCCTTCCATATCTTTTAAAAACATATAGATGGATTAGTATCTTAAAAGTCTAATATTTATATTGTTGAAGTACATTTGAAAATTAATAGTTCGTAATATTAAGTTAATAACTCATAATCCAGTATTTTAATTTGTATTACATAATTTTTTCATACTACAAGTAATTTATCTAAAATCCATGATCAATTTTAAATAGTAATCGTATCAGTCTAATGTAACATAAATTATAAAATCATATAACTACCTATATATGACATTATAAATAAATAATCTTTTATGGTCCAAAAAATGATTATATGTATATAGTTATTAAACTAATATTATAATCATATTGGTTTGTTATAATTAGTAACATTATGGGAAAAAATTAATATAATAATTATATATTGTTTTTTTATATTCTAGAAATGGAAAATAATCATAAAGAATACTCACTAGCTTGTAAAATCACTAAACTGATATAAACATTACAGAAAAGTATTTATACTCAATAAACCATAATTATGTTTTAATATCAAATAAAAATTGGGAAAATTTCATATTTTTTAAATATATAAACATTAAAACAGCAATATTTTATTTCAAATGATTAATTATCTTGATTTCATTCTTAACACACAACATAAATACATAAGTGAATTAATAACTATTATATAAATATTATTATTTTAAAGTGATGGTTATAACATAGTCAATAATTGGTGGGTATGAATATGTGTATCATTATATTTATATATACTTAAAATTATTCTACAAAATAAATATTTATAGATTATTTTTTAGAAATTATTTACTCTATTATTATTAAAGTCATTTCATATATCAAAAATACATTTCCATAAAAAATTCATTATTATTACTATTTGTGATAATATTTAATTTTCAATATGTTAATATTTTCTAAATAATATTTTATAATTTTTTTTTCAAATGATAATATCAAAATTACATTAGCTTGAAACATTTTTATTTTTATAAAATTATTATTTTTTCAGTGAATTGTGAAAAATGTGATTTTTTTCAAATTAGCGTAGTTATTTTCATTAAATAAAGAAATTTAAAATTCCAATTTTATTTCTTATTTGGAATATAATATGAATATTATATAATTTTTTATTTATATTTTTAATTACAATTAATTCAATAATATTCACGATTTTGATAGATGTTAAATTTAATGCTAAAAATTACATTTTTCTGAATAATGTTTCTCATTTAAACATTGTCATTAATTATAAACTTAATCACATTCACACTATGAGATTAAAATATTTAAAATTTATATTTTCTCATGAATCCTGATGTTAAATTTTATAAATAATATTTTTTTCATTATGAATAGTATCTATGGTAAATATTTCTCACCACTTTACGGGTAAAAATGTAAAGGGGGGATAAAACCTTGTGAAAATATCTATAAATCAACCCAAGAGATTATTTTTTAATGGGATGATAGTAATTCTAATATATGTATACTAAATTAGAATATAAAGTATTTTTTTGTATTTTCCTTTAATAATGTCATTTATATAATTTTAATTAATGAAAACAACAAAATATAACTGTCATACTTTTAATTTTGTTTTTCTGAAATAGATAATAATATGTTTTTATATAATATTTATAATTATATTCATAATAATAAGAATATATTTCTCACGTTATTTTATTCTAAATTCTTATAATTTATTTATTTATCTTAAATGTTTATACAATGTTGACAAGGTAATTAAAAAAGTAGTGGACAAATAAAATTTAAAAATTTCAATACAAATGTAATACATATGGATAAAACATGGTTGAAGAATAATTTATTTATTTTTTATTTTTTATTATTTTGTTTAAATGGATTTATTCAAATTCCATCTCTTTCCACGTTACAATAATGTAAAATTAAATATATAGCTCTAAAATATTATATTAATTATTTTTTATATTAAATTATATTTTATTAAATTATTAATGAATCATAAAAATATTTATGGAGGAAAAATTTAAGTGATAAATGGTCTATGAAATCTTATGGATATTTATGATCCCATTTATAAATTATATGTAAAATTATAACCCTTTGGCATTTAAATGGTTTTCATCGTAGTGAATATTTAAATTAACAAAACAAAATGATAAGTCTAAAAATTCTACATAATCCTGAAAAAATATTATTATATATATATATCTCAATAATATAAGATATCATATTTACAATTATTTCTACATGGTTCCATTTTCAATTGAAAATAAATATACAAAAAAATCGATTTTTTAATTCATTGTCTGTCCTTCCATTATCTTTTAAAAGGACACTCATTCTCTCTATTATTTACACAAATATGTAACATCAACAACCATGAAACCCTATAAAATTATCTTTTAAACTTCCCTTTCAATTAAGTAAATGTTATGGTGTTATTAATGTCCACTACAAGTTTCCCCAATAAGGGATCTAAAGGAGACCTATCAAAGAAGGGAAAATAGACCTACCCAAGATCATTTAATCAATTAGTTTTCCTACCTCATCTAAATAATTACTATTCATCATAATAAAATTCAGTACCCTAAATTTAATAAAACATTACCATTAATATGTAACCTCTATTATCCACCATTATTTAAAACAAATGATAACTAATTATATCCCTCATATATATGTGTGGAATACTGCCTCGACATAGATATATAATTCATTTTCCATAAACATCATTTAAAGTTGGTTATTATAGTAAAAATAATCTTTATATATTAAATTAATGAAATAATTATAATTATGGAATTATAAAATCCTATCTACTTTTTACTTTTTTTTGTAAATTGATATTGTCCTTCATGCGTTTATGTGGACTACCACGTCCACATAGAGATTTGATTCATTTTTCATCTTCTGAATTACTTAGATGATAATTATGATAAAATTAATGAATTTATTTAATATAATTTATGAGATAATTATTCTATAATTGTTAATGTGTATTTACTTATATTTTATTCCAAAAATAAATTAAGTCGAAACATCACTCATCCATACGTATGTATCTATTACCATCTCAGTGAAGTGATTTAATTAAATTATCATCCCCATTTTATTTAAATTGACATAAAATATTATATATTTATTAAATATTATAATATTAAAACTAGTATAATTATATAGATAATGAAAACATGACCACAATACATGTGCTAGAACAATCGAATTGAAAAGTGCATTGAAAATATAAATATTTTATCCTGATTATTCATCTTAATGAAAAAAAATTTAATTGAAGGATAATTAGTAATTATAAATTAATTATAAATTATTTTCATGCATGATTTTTTTCTACGAATATAATTGTAATATATCCATATTTATTACCTAGATATAACAACTCATATGAAGAAAAATAGAATATATATTAATGGTTTCTCATCAAAATAATATTTTTATATAGCATATACCATATTCCCCACTTCTCTCATTTATATTATGTATTTAATACCCATGAATTAATTTTACAATTGATAAAATGAAAATATTTTTTGTTTCAAAATACATATATTGACCTTTCTTTCATGAGGGTTTGATTCAAGTATTATAGAAGTTGTAATGGTGTGTCACCGAAAATTTCCACATAGAGACATATGTTATTATAAAAAAATATATTCTACTGTGAGGTTTATATATTTCTCATTTTACATGTTATATCATTAATATTGTTATGATAATGATTTTTAATGTTTCGATTGAGGTTATTATATCATTAGTAATATGATCGAATTGATACTAATGTGGTAATGAATTTTTCTTTCATTCCAAAATTAATTAGTATTATTTTTACTTGAATTTACAATGAGAAAATATTTTAATTCTTTTTCTATAATACAATTTAAAATTTTTATTTTCATCTAGTAATTTGTTGTATTTTCAAGTATTAATACCTATTATTCTCCCATTTTACTTAAAATTATTGAAATTTTCTTTAGAATGGAATACCTTATTTCCTCTATGGACGATAAAAATTTTATTCCATATTCATGACCCAAATAATTATATAATAAAGGTAATTATTTATATTTATAATTTTCAATGATATTTTTTTTTCACCACCGTTAACTTTATTCATAATAGTTAATAATTTAGTTTTTATAATTGTTTTTTGAATAATACAATTTTTCCATATTACAAAACATATAATAGATTATTTTCATTAAACATATAAAACATTAATTGATTTTCCTACCAACATAACCATTTTTTCAATTGTTTGATACATTACATTTTTCAATGAATATTTTAAATTAAATGTATTTTCCAAATATTTTAGTTTTTTTAGATATAATTTGAACAATGAAAGAAATATTTTCAAATGTTTTCAAAGAAGAATATGAATTATATGTCAAAGGAATATTCATCTTTTACAATATCTTATAGGTTTTTTCTAATTCTCTATATTTATGATCTTATGATAATATCCTGTTTTTTATCTGCATGGATTATCATTATGATGATTTAAGGTTAATTTTCTGAGACATGTTTCATCATGATAGGTTATTTATATTGTAATAATTTTTTTATAATACCCACTTCATTTTCACCTGTTTTGATCTTATAATATGATGACTATTTTCTGATCTTTTTTCACACATATATTTGTTTCTCAATATATTGTGGGTGGAAACAAAATAATAATTATCTCCAATTAATATGGTAATGATGTGTCTTTCATGAGATAATTATAACTTGAATATGGAGTGAACCCAATTCAATAAGGAACTTTTTCCAGTATGATAGTGATTGGAGTAACATTTTACTAAGGATATAAAGCAATAGAGAGTGAACCTAAACAATTACTACAATATTTTATATGATCCTTGACTATGTAAATTATTTTTAAATCTTATATATACTCTATAAACTTATGTATTATTCTTTGATGTGTTCTCATGGATTATTATTAATTACCTATTATTCAACACACATATGATATATGTATTTTTTTAGGAAAAAACCCTTATTACAAGATCTATAATTAATGATCATTAACTAATTGGGTTTGTTAATTTTAGGTTATGATCATTATTTTTAAACTATTAGGTTTATATTATGCTCCCATAAATTCATTTGTTGTTTCCTTTTATTTCTAAACTAAATAAAAATATAATCCACCCAATATTATGATTCCATTACTCGGTTACGAAAAATGTTAACTAGTGTGGGTTAATGAATATTTATAGTTCTGAGGAACCTAGTTAGTGATTTTATAGATCATTTATGTAATTTTTTTAAAATATATATCTTTCCAAATACATTAAATCATTACTATTCAGGAATAGTCTCTATTGAGTTTCTTCATAAAACATTTAATATTTATATATGAATAATATGAGTCTTTATAGTTGGTATAAATGAAAAATTTAGTTAATAAATGGTTACATCGGCCTAGAATCATTTATGAAAACCTTGGTCAAAATTCTGGTTGTAATATACCATCATGAATATTTGATAAACTAGATATTAAGTGGATTTCCCTAAAAATAAATCTATTTCTGGATTCATGAAAGTTGAAATGGTTTCGAAATAGTTACACCCAATTATAGATAATTTGAAAATGGAATATTGGAAATTTTTATGATCATCACTGGTTTACATTTAGTGTGCCTATGATTGCACACCATGATAGAAAATCATGTGGGTGTCCAAGGATTAATTAAATTTTTTTCACAAACATTTATTTTGGTTTTAAATAGATAATGACCATTAATGATCTAGGTTAACCCAATGGTGTCATAGATATAAAGGAGGGTTTCATGATTTTGACCTTGTATAATTGGATTTTCATGATTATTCCTTACACTATGATTTTCTGTTCTATTTAATGGATAGGACAAAGAGGATCATGTCAACTAAAAAATTTTATGAAAATATAAAATTATTCTGGTCATGAAAAACCAAATGAAACAAGAATTTGAATATTAAATCATGTGATTATTCTAAATAAACTGTATCATTATATGTATAAAACTATCAATATGGATTAGTTTCCTAACAAGAATAAAAGATAAAAAATATATTATCCTGAGTATTTAATTAATTAATTAAATGGTGTGAAGAAGATTAATATTTTAACATGTCATGTAAATGGGAAGAAGAAATGAGATAAATTTTTGAATAGAATGGAAAAAATTATGTTTATAAAAGAAGGGAATGGAAAATTTAATTTCCCTAGAAACATGATGTTTTTATTGAAGAGACAATAAGTTCATCCTGTGGACCCATTTATAGTTTAAAGTCTCATGTGTGGGGTATAGGTTTCGGGCATAGTGGAAGCACTTTGGTGGGCTTCCCCAACATTAATTTTTGCATTAAACAACGTTCAATCTGAGATCCATCACGACAATAAAATGCCAGATCTTTGGAATAGAATGAAGAACAAAAAGAAACATAAGGGTCCCAGAACAATTGAAATGATCATCATTTTTTTGTTATATTTAACTTAATTAATTTATAATAATTACCTTGATGGAATTCTTTTTTCGTTGATGTTTTCTGATCATGTTTTGATGTGATTTGTCGTTGTGTCACAAAAGTCAAGTGTAAACTTCCTCTAGCGGTGATCCACACATCCACCACGTATCTCTATATGTCACCAAAGGAATCTTTGGGTGTTAGCGTGGAGAAGAATTTGATTACGTTGTCTACATTAGATCACCTTGATTTGATGGAGGATGATCTCTCTCGGTCTTGAGAGCGTTCATGGAGGAAGGATTTATCTTGGCCTTGAGTGAATTTTATATAATTTTTGTGCACAACGATTCATGGAAACATGTTGGGGTTGTGAGAATATTTATAAAAGGGGTTGAGGTTATACAGTAATGACAATAAATAAATGTGTTACGTGTTTTAATTATTTCATTAACTCTTATTGAAAACCCCCATGTAGAATCATTAATTCATTGACATGTTCCCACGATAATTATAATAAATATCATTTAATAAGACAATAGTATTTCTTTAAAATCTAGACTGGAAAAACTAAACAGCGTGTAATCATTAATAAGTGGCATGTACTTGTTTTTCATTTTATTCTTCCTCTAACATTAAAACTATTTTGGCTTTCTTGGATAATTAATAAACCACATACAGGTATAATCTTTATTCAACTTGAGATATATGGATACCCTTAGTGTGTGACCATTTAGGCCTCTTTTTCGTTGGCATTATGCAAGATTTCCTAAAGTCCATGTTTAGTGTGTAGAAATTGGTCAAGGCACACATGAGAAAGAAGTTGACACCACATTGATGTGTCACCTCATACGAATGCTTACCGTGTAATTTAATCTCTTTTCTTGATATCTTGAATCAAGCGGGTTGCATGCTAGTGCCATCAACCCATGTGCTTGATTATTTTTTCTTTGACCTCCCAGAATAGAAGTTGCCCACACCTTACCATGGCTATGTATATATTTAGGCTATATCAATTTCATCAATGGGGGGAGATATCTATATCCTTTATAGAACAAAAGGGGAAAATATTTTCACACATTATCTATTAATGCAGTATCACTCATGATGCAACCAATATATCCAACCTCACTACTAATAGTATGTCATCATAGATTTTGTCAATACATCTAATAGTGCAAGTTGAAATACCCATTAATAATAATCTTAATGTCTAAGGGACAATACACACATCCATAGATATTAACATCCAATGACACTATGTAATGAGGATTTGCTACTAGCGGGTCTCGTTCTAAAAATATTCTCCTAGATATTACCAATGGCGCACACCATGAAAAGGTGGCTCAATGTTTTATGTGTCCTCACCCCTAATAGTTTGTATTATTTGTGTCCCTCAAAATTACATCATCGCTCCATAGAATATATATTCAATAATACTGTTATGGAACTTCCGGGTTCTCATCATATCAGGGATCGACTGTGACCCTTTAATGCAATAGCTTTCCTTAGAACATTATCTCATGGATTGTCATGTAGAATAACAATCAAGATGTGATAAGGTATTTATTAAGGAATAAAGCAAAAATTATTTTCTTCTAGGCCACCAACTCCAACACACTCCCACATGGGCTAGATCCATCTAATAACAACATTAAACCTGCTAGATCTCTCATAATATTCATTCTTCTACTGAGATAGGCCTTTAGTCATGGGGTTCACCGTGTTCTCTTTTGTGGACACTCTTCTCACTTCAACTTCACCCCTTTGATATAAATCCATCAAGAGGTGATACATATGCAGTATTTTCATTGTCTATTGATGTGACCATGGTTCTTTTGAAAGAGCAACCACTTTAGTATTATCACAATACAACATGATAGGATCTTTACTTCTATGCACCACATAAAGTTCATAGACAATGTCCCGAATCCAGACGACTTCCTTAGCTGCATCAGAAGCCCCTATATATTCATAATCCACTGTAGTATCAGCAAAAACTAGCTGCGTTGAACTCTATCATCTCACAGATCTTCCATTGAGATAGAAATCATATCTTGATTACGACATCAGATCGTTCTAATTTTTCTGAAAACTAGCATCATCATACCATCTGATGACAAGTTCTTCGTCTACTACATACACTAGGAACTTATCCTTAGTTCTTATCAAATACTTATGGGTATTCTTAACATCAGTCCAATGTCGTTCTCCTAGTTCTGGTTGATAGTTGCCTTCCATGCTCAATGCATAGGCAACATCAAGCCTTGTACATAACATGTCTAACATTACTGATCTTATAGCCGAAGCATATGAGATCTTACTCATTCTATAATTCTCTTGTTTGATCTAAAGAAACAATTTTTTAGAATGATTTAGGCCATGTGACACTACAACCAATCCACTATTGGATTGTTCTGTACTAAATATCCTTATTATCTGGTCAATGAATGTACCTTAAGTTTTTCCAAGCAGCCTCTTGGATCTATCACGAATAATCTTGATCCCTAGAATGTTGGATGGTTAACCCAATTCCACCATTGAGAAACACTTGTTCAACCAGTCCAGAACTCACTATAAGATTGGTACAATGTTTCCAATAAGTTATATATCAACAACATATACTACTAGGATAACGATCACATTCCCATTAAACCGATTATAAATACATGGCTCGCATTAGATCTGGATGAAACCAAATTCTTATATGGCTTCATCGAATAAAATATTCCAGGACTTGGATGCTTCCTTAAATCCATAAACAGATGTTTGGAACTTGCAAACTTGTTTGGATTCACGTAGTGTCACAAAAACTTCTGGTTGTGTCATATAGACATCTTCTTAAAGGTTCCTATTAGGGAATGTTATTTTGACATCCATTTCCCAAATATCTTTGTCAGGGTAAGAAGCTTTGGGAAGTATTATTCTTATGTATTTAAACATGGTAACTAGAGAGAAGGATTCATCATAGTCAATTTCTTAACGTTGTCTAAATCTTTTATCCACTATCCATGCTTGATAGGTGATAACATGACCTTCCATGTCAATGTTTCTCTTGAATAACCATTTTCATCCAATAGAATTCACATCAACTGGATCATCAACCATAACCTAGACTTGGTTCTGATACATGGAATCCATCTCAAAATTCATAGATTCTATCCATCTTGCAGCTTTTTATCATTATACTTCTTCTTTGTAGTATATAAGTTAATCATTGTATAACAATAATGATTCACCATCCTCGGTGACTAGGAATGCAAGACTCTCTTTTTCCCTTACATATCTTGAGCTCTTATGCAGTACTTGTGTTTCTAGAACCTCTTCTATAGGGACCTGTGGAACTTGTTCTTGTACCAACTCCTCTATATCTTGAGCATCAACATTGTTGAAGTTAATCTTTCTCCCACTATCCCTTTTGATGATGTGATCCCTCTCTTGAAAGATGTATTTTTTGGAGAGAGTCACTTTCTTGTCTTGAGGGTTATATAGGTAATGTCCTTTTGTTTCCTTGGGATATCTTATAAAGATTCACCTCATACCCCGGGATGCTAGTTTTTTTTGAGAAGGCCTTAACAAATTCCTCACATCCCCAAACACATGTATGTGACAAAATGGGATTCTTTCGATTCCATAACTTAGAGTGAATTCCATTTTCAGCCTTAGCTGGTACTCAGTTTAATGTGTCTTCTGCTATTTGTAATGCATATCCCTGAATGGATAACAGAAGATCTTCATGACTCTTCACTGACCTCATCATGTCCAACATGGTGTGGTTCCTCCTTTCAGTAACACCATTCCACAATGGTTTATAAAGAGGAGTGTGATGAGATAGAATCCCAAACTCTTGTAGAAGATCGATAAACTCTTGGTTAAGATATTCTTCACCTTGATCTGATCAATGTTTCTTTGTATTCATACCAATATGATTCTCTACGTCATTCATGAATTCCGTAAATTTCTCTAAGGCATCTAATTTATACCTCATTAGATAGACATATCCATATCTACTCAAATCATCAGTAAATGTAATGAAGTATGAATATCCACCTCTATCTTCTACCAGAAATGGTCCACACACATCAGTGTGTACTAATCCAAGAAGCTCTATGGCCCTTTCACTTTGTCCAATGGAGGGTGGCTTGTTCATTTTTCCTTGTAAAAAAATAATGACATCTATCAAGTGGTTTTATAGTAGAGTCCAAAATACCAAACTGTCAGAGCTTTGTCAAGCGCTTCTCGTTTACATGACTGAGACGGTGATGCCACAACTGGGTGATGTGTGATTTAGGTGAGTTTGTTTCGTTATCGATTACCAACACTTGGTTTTCATAATTTAATACATATAAACCGTTATTTTAATGTTTCATACAATAACATATGTTGTTATTATAAAAGAGACAACCCTTATTTCCAACATGAATATAAATCCATCCATATCCAAAAAAGATACAAAAATTATGTTCCAGGTAACACTAGGAACATAATAAAGGTTTTGTAAAACCAAAATCATACCATTTGGAAATGAGAGGTGGTAATTTCCAAGAGAAAACACAGCCATCCTTTCACCATTGGCAGCTCGATGATCCATCTCTCCTCTATAAATATTTTTAAATCTACTTGGTTCCTTTGTTTTAAAACATATGTGAGCTGTAAAACTTGTATCAAATACCCAATGTGTAAAAATGGAAATATTACAGTTGATAACGAATGAACCTTTAGCATCCCCATTCTTTTGAGTGCAGTTCCTTATCCAGTTGCATTACTTTACACATTAAAAACATACTGCCTCTCATTCCTATCCTGACCTCAAGATCTTCGCCTTCGTGGAGGGATGGAACTCAGGGGATTCAGGCCATTTATAAGTCTTTGTCCCCTTAACCTTTTCCTTTATTTTCGAAATCACTATTAATACTATGTGTTTTTCATGCCCCATTTCCTTATCTAGTTGGAGAAATTAGGTCAAAAGTTCCGATATTCTCTTCTCATTGTTGCTCATGTTATAATTGATAATTAAGCTATAAAAGGACTTGGTCAGTGATGATATGATGAGATCAGTACACAACTCATCTAGGAAATTAATCCTTAAGATGTATAGATGTTCTATGTAGGCAATAAGCATGACTACATGAGGCCCAGTTGGCATAATCTCTCCATGAATAGTTGTAAAAAAAGAATTAGGGATCTTTTATCTCTCTTGTCTCGCCTTCTCTTGCTAGATATCCTTATGGTGATGCATCATGCCATACGCTTTCATGTTTTCACGTTGCATGAAAAACTCATTAGACATGGAAGATAGCATGAAACACTGGACATCTGTGGAATCATCCATATGTTTCGAATAGAGAGATATTTTCTCATCACTGGCCACTTTTCCAGGCGTAACTGGAACATGCTCTTCTAGCACATACTATTTACTCTCGTGGCGAAGGATGATGGGTAAATGCTTCTTCCACTCTTGGAAATTTTTGTCGGTGAGAAGGTTTTCCTTCTTGAGTATGGTTCAAAATGATATGTTTGGAGTCAATTTTCATGTCATTTATAAAAATTAAGATCAGAAAAGGTTTTCTTACTTTATAAAACTATGACAAATAAATAAATTAATACTTATTAGTCTCCCACTTTTTATCGAAATCCAATATACATCACCATTGACTTAAGAATATTCCGTTGCCTGAATATTCTAGTGGTAAGGATCCATAATGACCTTCTCATTACCCCAACTAGGGTTAGTTAGGAAACGTGATGTGTTTTAATTAGGAATTCCAAATTCCAACTACTTTAACATACATCTCCTTGATATGATGAGTGGACTCCCCATTCATGAAATCCTTTTATTTTGGATTTCCTCATCAATTGCCTCTTGATCACACCGAGTCCTATTGTGGCAGTCAACCATTGATGTGAACAAAGTCATGTTAGCCCATAATGTTGAATTAGAATTCCTCAATAATTTAGAGCACCCCAACTAGGGTTGGTCAAGAACATTAAACTATTGTTCGATTCTAACCAAGATTATGGAAGGATATAACGACTTAATATTTCATTGAGGGATTTTATACTTATATGCAAATTTCCATTTATTTATATTTGATTACATTATTTTTAATATTAAGTGGGATATACATAATTGATTAACCATGTCTAAGATAATATTTACGCATAATCCATACTTATTTTAGTTCCATATTTCATGCTTGTTTATGTCATTAATTTTGTGATTGTGACAACAAATCCACAATAAATAAACCATGTAACTGATAGAAATAAAATAATTATTATAATAATGATCTTGTTCTATTTTTTAGTTTACCATGTGGTTTATAATCTAACCCAAGACCTGGGCGAGAAACACCTTGAGCCTTTTAGGTTCGTGTTTACATGTTTCCACATGTCAACCTTTGTATCTCTTTAGATTGGTTTCACCTTGTCTCTTGTCTTGAGCCACCTCCACTTGCATGGGTGCTCCATCCATTACATATGCATTTATCTCACATGAATGTGAGGAGGAAAAGGGTGTTTTCATAAAAGAGTCATTTGGCCGCATGCCCTACTTATTAATGAGGACAAGGCTCACATGCCAAAAAATTTAATATAAATAAATAAATTAAAATAATCCATTCACATAAAAAGGACTTGGTCTACCTCATGATCATCCATACATGCAACAATATTTACACATAAATAGAACTAGCATTCAATTATTTAATCGTTTTTTCTTAAGAGAAATCATGCTCGAATCAATTAATTATCTTTAATTAATCAATACTTTTATCTTAAACCATTTTCTGAATTTCATTAGATTCTCATCCATCATAATTTTAAACAAATAAATTCATTTAAAATTATCTTTGCACATTAATTGTACCTTGGAGGCAACCGGGTAAATTCCTATCTGTTACGAAAATGTTAAATTAAACACATATATATAAAACTCCTATCACGTTTTGTGCTTCATTTTTAAGCCTTCACTATGGTACAATTCTCAAGGGTTTGTATAATATAATAATAACATTTAATAAATCTGAGTAATTTGGATGAGTACACAGTGGGTAATTAAAACTACATGGCATGTACTTTTGTTCACCTTCCATCCAAAGTACATGCCTGGGGACATGTAATTTAGATGTACTTCGGAAATTTTCAGAGTATATGGTGTGTTCAGTGGAACACATGACATGTAATTTATTTGTTACATATTTTACAGCCAAGCAATCCATGTATGAGGTACACGGTCTAACACTAACCCGAAGGTACTATACACAATGTTTAGTGGAACACATTGTGTGTAATTCAGAAACAGTGTGACACCTGATCCTGGTCAACACACTGTGTCATTTATTACTTATGTATACTCTAATACACAGCCTGATTTGAAGAACCATTCTGATGCATTTAACATGGACTACATAGCGTGTACTTCTGAATACATGTCGTGTATTCATGTGGTGTACAGCTAGGAATGTTTGGAACCTCCGGATGAGTTCCTCTATTTTATCTTAAACATTGTTAAAAAAATAATTAGTTTTTGTAAGGTGAACGAGAAATGAGGGAGGAGGAACAGTTCTCGAGATTCATATTTAAAGACGAATTAACTTTAATTGAAACAACTAATTTATTAAATGCATAAATCACCAACAAAAAAATAAAAAAATTAATCAATGATATGACCCCTCTGATACCACTTATAGGTTACGGGCACAGTGGAAACACGTTGGTGGGTTTGCCCAACATTATTTTTAGCATGAAACAAAGTTCAATATATGATCTGTCATGTTAATAAAACACCAAATCTTTGGAAGAGAATGAAGAACAAAAAGAAAGAGAGGGGTCTTGGAACCATCGAGAGCATCCTCGTATGTTGTTTATAATTGATTTCATTAATTTACTAGAATTACCTTGATGGAATTATTTCTTCATTGATGTTTTCTGGTCATGTTTCTATGATATTTATCATTGCATCATAGATGCCAAGTGTAAACATCTTCTAGCTATGATCCATATGTGCAACACGTATCTCTGGACTTTGCCAATGGAATATTCAGGTGCTAGTGTAGAGAAGCCTTTGATTATATTGTCCTCCTAAGATCACCATGATCTGATGGAGGAGGATATCTCTCAGTCTTGAGAGCATTCGTGGAGGAAGGAGTTCTCTCATCCTTGAGAAAATTTCCATAATTTTTGTGAACAACAATTCATGGAAATGTATTGGGGTTGTGAGGATATTTATAACCGGGTTTGAGGATATAGATTTAAGAGAATAAATACATGCGTTGCACATTTTATTTATTTCATTAACCTTTATTGAAAACACCCATGTTGAATCATTAATTCCTTGACATGCACCCACACAGATTATAATAAATATCATTTTATAAACCAATATTATTTCTTCAAAATCCCAACTGGAAAAAATACACGGTGTGTAATCATTAATAAATGATGTGTACTTGTTTTTCATTATATTTATCCTCTAACATTAAAACGATTTATTCTTACTTGAATAATAATTAAACGACATATCATAATAATCATTATTCCTCTTGAGATACATGGATACACATAGTGTGTTGCCCTCTAGGCCTTTTTCTCATTGGAATTAGGCAGGCATGCCTAAACTGCAAGATTACTATCTAGCAACAGGTCAAGGAACCAATGAGAAAAAATTTGACACTGCATTGATGTGTCAACCCATATGAATGCTTACCATGTAATTTAATCCCTTTTTCTTGCTATCTCTAATCAAGTGGGCTGCATGCTAGTTCCATCAACCCATGTTCTTAATTATTCTTTCTTTAAATTTCCTGAATTGAACTCACCCATATCATACCATGGAAATTGATTTATTTAGGCTATATCAATTTCTTGAAATGGATTCAGATATATACTTCTGTTATGGAATAGAAGGGAAAAATCGTTTCTCGCATTATCTATTAATGCAGTATCACTCGTGATGCACCTAGCATATCCTACCTCGCTGTGAATAGTGTGTCATCATTGTTTTTTTCAATACATATAAGTGTACAAGTTTTACTACCCATTAATAATAATATTAAAGTCTATGTACCAATACACATGTGCGAAGATAGGAATATCCAATGATACTATGAAATGTTGATTTCATACTGGTAGGTCTTGTTCTCAAAATATCCTCCTCAATATTAACAGGGGTGAACATCATGGGATGGTTCCTCGTTGTTTTATGATTCCTCACCCATAATGGCATTTATTATTTGTGTCCCTCAAATAACATCATCCGACCATAGAAAATATATACACGAATAGTGTTATGGCACATTCGGGTTCTCATCATAGCAAGGACCCACTATGACCCTTTAATGAAACAGTTGTATTTAAGACATTATCAGATGCATTTTCACACAGAAGAACAATCTATACGTTATAAGGTATTTATTAATGAATAATTTACAATGTATTTGGTTATATTCCACCAACTCCAACATGGGTAACATGGTCATTATCTAAGTAAATTATCTAATCAAAGGATTAAGTCAATGCCATTAAATCACATTTGATATGACAATCGTTGAAGTCAAATGAATAAAATTTTTATGTTTTTTTATTCAATATATGTGTTTTACATGTTTTTTATTATGATATTATTTTTATAAAAATCATTGAACATATATGTAATATTTTATATTAGTTTTTTTTTTGTTAATGATTTTTGAGAATATGTAGAATGGTTCTCAAAACCCAAAAATAAATTTATTGATAAGGTGATATTTTAGGAAACCACATGATTTAAAGACGGATTGAACATGATATGTTCTTTATTTTGGGATAATAATGTTTAGGTGTGATATAGAAATGATTAATTTTGGTAATGTATATTTGAATTAATTGATGGCCTTGGAATTGATTACTGATTTGATTAAAATATCATTTATACTATATTGGATGGAGATTATAAAATTTTATTATTATGAAATATATATTATTATTCATATCGAGAAAATTATAGAAATAATATATTTTTTTATTTTAGGATTCATTTTTATTCAAGTAAACTTGATATATAATTGAATTTTTTTCAAAGGATATATGATATTGCTATTAAAATGTTTTGTATTTGAAATTATGAGATACTACTGGTTGTCTTGGGATATATATTAACGTTGAAAATACATGAAAAATATGTGATCACCTCTGTAATATTTTTGGGTTTTTATTTTGGTCATACATATTTTTACAAAATATTATTGTTAACTTTTTATGAAATAGTACGTAACGAGCTTTGGGAGTTATTATTGATGTTTTATTGATTAATTTATTTTAATTATCCGTATTGGAAATCCTTTTTCCATCTATTTTAATTTTGGTAAAGACATAATGAAATGATTTATAACCTAGAACCCCTTTTTTATCTTATCATTACACAAAATTTTACATTAATAATTCATTTATGTGAAATTCATATTCAATATTAATTTCATTTAGTAATAAATAATGGATAAATTTGTCAAATAACAACCAAAGGACGAAATTATGATTATTAAATTGAAAAATATGTGTTTTTGAGGTGTAATATATTTTCATAATAAAATAATCCCTCAGCATTTGGAAATGTAACGTGAAATAAAAATGCAATTATTTAACCTTTGTTTTTGAAGAATTAATGGACTAATAATCCCACCCAGATTTATGGTTATGTTTTAATTATCATTTAAGGATAATGTCCTCTATAACTCTTTATAAATAGATAGAATAAATTTTTCCCCTACATTTATAAATTTTAACATTATACTAAGGTTATCCTTGTATAGAAACTATATTATGTGGTATATTAGGTAATCATTATGTCTCTAGAATCCCATTTTCAGAGGAAGTAATATTTCCCCTATGTGATATTGGATTTTAATAAATCCTTTTAGAAATATCTAATTCTTAATGTCCAATATCAAATATTTAAAGTAAAATTTATTTTTTGGGAGGGATTTTAAATACTTCATAAAATAGATTAAAAGGAAAAAATATGGATATCTTTCTTAATATATAACACTGAACATTAAGAAAATTGAGTTTTAGTATAAAAATATTATTATTTATAATTGACCATTATCTAATAATAGTCAAATTTTAGGGTATGAATTTGAGTTACCACCATTTAAAATATATTTATAATGTTCATAACGAAAAAAAAATATAGATAATACATCGAAAAAAATCTAGAAATTTCATTTAAATTCATATTATGATTCAAAAATACCATTTCATCAAAAAATGTATTTTATTTATTTGTATGGTTTGATATTATATGAAATTTCTATAAAAATTATATATATTATTTTTCAAAATGACAATCATTTTAAAATCATCAAATTTTTATAATTATAGGTTGTATATTTAGGATATTTCAGAATTTTTTAATTTTTTAGAAAAATGGGAAAAAACAATTTTTCAAATACAATTATTTATTTTCATTTGATCATGTAAATAAATTAACTCATTATATATATTTCATATAATATTAATTTTTAATGCCACCCTTTTAATTTTTATATATATTATTTAATTCGATATAAATTCAATATATAAATTATTTTTTAAAAAAAATAATTTTAATTTTGGAAAATAATTTTTTCTAAACAATTTTTATCAATATGTTGAACATATTTACAATAAAATTGATTTATGAAGATTTAAAATATTGAATTAATATATATTTATAAAATATTTTGAATTATAGGGGTTAATTTTTTTTTAATATGTTATTTTATTTTTAGATCATTATGAATTGTAATAATGGTAAATATTTATCAGCTTAGTTAGGGTAAAATTGGTAGAAACGGTTTAAAACAGAGAAGTATGGTTTTATCATTGGCCCTATACATGAATTTATTTAATTGTATTACAAGAATCCATTATTGAAAAACCATCATCTAATATATTGAATTTTGGTGATACTATCCATTGATAATGAAATTTATAATATTTTAAATAATGAAAAATATAAAATGTCACTCTGTAAAAATTAAATTAAATTTATATGAACACACTATGAAAAAATGTGTTTTTATTAAATCGTAGTGTTTATTTTGAGAATAATGAAATTATATTTTTGATGTAAATTTATTTTTAATTTTTGGCCTTTATAAAAGTACATTAAATAATTACACAATGATGAAGTTGTCCTTGAAAATGGAGTGGAAAGTAAATTCAAAATAAAAAAAAACATTAAAAGTAAAATATATGAATGAAATATGGATAAATAAAAAGTTAATTTTTAATTATAAATTACTATTATCTGTAAATTGATGTATATTTTAATTCAAATTTTTTCTTTGTAACCTGAAAATTTAAATAAATAAATATCAAAAAAATATTAATGATATTATATTTAAAATAATTTTTAATTAAAATTTTCAAAAATCATGAAAATAATTGTATAGCGATATTAAGGATAATGAAATATTGAAAATTTCAACCCCTATATTTTTAGAAGAATTTTTTCATTTATAAGTTAAATAATCACCCATAATGATTGATTAGGACATTGTTGGGGATATGGTAAACACTTGTTAAACAGAATGATAATGATTAAAATGACACAAGATACTATTAATATTTAATTTTATAATGTATTTAATTCATATTCTATCATATATTAAATATTCTTGAAATATGGATCCACATAAAAATGAAAATTAATTTATAATATTTAAATCATTTAATTATATCCATTGGTTTCCTTAGATTCACAAATAAAGGGACACCCATTGTCCATTTTCTATAAAATTTTTAAAAATAATATTTTAACCAATCACATCCTAAATATTTTATAAACATCTATATTTATTAATTATTTTTTATTTTATTCTCAAAATAACATTCCAATGGTCCACAAGAAGGGATCTAAAAGTGGTTTACTGAAGAAATGGTAATCGTCATTCCTGAAAAATCACAATTTATTTCTTATTCTACATACTATAAATTTAAATTATTTATCATAAAATACATTTATTAGAATAATTAATATTCAAAAATGTTATTCTTTTTATTGAACCACAATTATCCTCCCTATTCTCCGTCTAATGTGAAATTATATTATTGCTCATGCATACATGTGGACTAAAACCACCTTGTAGTGTTATAATTCATTTTCCATCCTAATAATTCATGGATGTTGATTATAATATATTTAATGGATATATAACATATTTATTAAATAATTATAATTTTCGTACTTTTACATCATATCTACCTTCTAACCCTTATATTTGATGAAGAGTGAAAATGTCACTCATGAAAATATAAGGACTACTACCTCTACACTACGATGTGATTCATTATTAATTTTATTTTCTAAATGGATGGTAATAAAGATATATTTAATTAGTATGTTTGATATAAAAATCATTTATTAATGTTCAAATATTTTTAAATATTTTTTGAAACATACATTTGTTGAAAAAACACTACTTTATATGTATAGACTAACATCTCCACGAAGTGATGCACTTCATTATTCATCCCCACTTAATAATATTGTATAGTGAAGTGTATATAAGGATAAAATTTATAATAATGAAATTATTATCAATATATATATTATAAAACCATCGTTAATTTACATCTATAAGAACCATCAACCAAAATATGCATGAAAAACAATCATTTTCCACTAAATGATCATTTTTATGATGAAAGTTTTTAATAAATAAAAAATTGGAAATTTAAACTCAATTTTAAAAACAATATTATATAGTAATACAGTTATGGGATATATATACAGTTATGGGATATATATATATATATATATATATTATATTTTTGATATAATACATTTTAAGGCATATTAAGCAAGACAAATCTTGAGGTTAAGGTTTTTCATTTCACTTTTATTTTAAGAAGACACATTCCTTATACACAACATGTTTTTTTTTATTTTAAATTAAAATTTAATTTATATTCTGATAATTACCATTTAAAATATTTTAATATTCAAAATAATTTATATTCTGATAATTACCATTTAAAATATTTTAATATTCAAAATAATTTATATCCATATCCTTCTGGACGATTTTATTCAAAGACTACCAATGTTGTATGGTTTTATCATCCCAACTAATGTATTTTTTGGATTTTTTTACATGAAAATAAATTCATTTATGAGGGGTAAATGTAGACCCATTGATAAGATATATCATGAATATATTTATGATAGTAGTATTTAAAATTTATTTTTTTTATTCATTCATGTTTCATACGATTCAAAAGACACCATGGCAGAAAATGATTTCTGTTTCAATCCCATTTTAAAAGAGAATATTTATTCTTGCATTTCCATTAATGAAATTATATGTTATTTATTTTAGAAAACCATTTAATTTATATTTTATTTGTTTATTTCATTGATTCAAAAAAATTAGTAGTATCACTTTTCCTCCCTTAGGAATATAAAATGGCTTCGAAATTTTTTTTAAAGAATGATTGAAATTTCTTCATTATTGGTATAGGAAGATTTTCTTAAATATAAAAAATCATCCAAATAAATGATAATGGTTCATAATAATACATGGAATTTTATATAAGTTAATTTTTAGTAAATTTTAATTTATTTACAAAAAAATTTAATTTATTTATAATAAAATTAGATGAGAATTTTTAAATTCTTTATAAATTTGTGTTATTTGAATGTTTTCCAAAATGTGAAAGAAATGTTTTATTTTCTTGTACACAACACGAAAATATATTACCTCCATCTTAACTATTCACTACATTGAATATTAGATTTTATCTTTCAATGGAAATATACAAGGAAATTTAAATTCTTAATATAATAGAAATATTTAGGTAGACTTTTGACAAAGGATAAAGTAATTTTCACATGTTTATTAGGGAATGTATCAATGATGTTTTAAAAAAATTGTTTTTATCATCATACATAATGGTTATTATGTTTCACTGGAGATATGATCTTATGATACCAACTTCATTATTTTTATATATGGCTCAGGATAATATTGATTTACGGTTTGTTATTTGATACCCATTTCTTTACCTTTGGAAAATTATGTTATGTTGTAATGTTTATTAAACCTATTTCTTCTATAGAGGTCATGATATAATGTGGTGGTGAATGTTTTATTCTCTTACAGAAGAAAAATTGGTTTCCTTCATTAAGTAATTGGTGGGACTAGAATTATATATCTCTATCATGAATTGCAAAATTATTTATATCTATTGAGATAGTAAAAATTGTAATGGTGAGTGAACATAGTTTTTATGGGAATTTGTTAGCTTTTATAGTCTTGGGAGTGAAGACTAACTAAAGATATGTTGGAATGGGGACTGAGCGTAATATACTATAATAGTCTATTAAATTAGTCTTGACAAAGGAAATTTTTTTCTATTCATATTTATATGTAAAATATTATATATTATTCTTTTTATGTATTATCATAGCTCATGATTAATTATGGGTCATTCTTCACTCACAAGACATACGTATTTTGTTATGATAAAACCATATTTCTTGATTTAGGATTTATGATATTTGAATGACTAGATAATTTAATTATAATTTATAACCCTTCTTATTATACCCTTATTCTTATCTCATGAACAACTATAATCATTGATTGATATTTCTATTCTGTAACATTACTAATAATCTTATTATACCCTTTGTTATGTTTCCCTTCCATGGGATACTATTTTTTCTATGTTGGGTTTTGATAATAAGGGCTCTCGTTTCATATAACATAATGGGATATGGTGTTAACAATTTATATTCTAGTTTTTTTCCAAGGCATGTAACCACTACATTTTTCTCCTATATCATCCTTTTATTCATTAAAATTGATGAAATATTTTTGAATAAAAATTATTGTTTGATAAATAAAGTATATTTAAATATTTTTGAAGACTTATAAACTCGTTTTATAATATAAAACATCATTATTGAAAATTTAATAGGACATTTAAAAACTGAATCAATCATATATGTAATAGTGAACTTGAAAAAAATTAGTTTTTAAAAATTATTATAAATTAATATATTTGAACAATATTTAAATTTATTTGAATAAGTTTCTAATGATTGTTTTTAATAAATTTAATTTTATCATTTTGAAGGATATTAATGCTATTTAAAATGGTATATGGAATATAGAATGGGATATCCCTCACATTCATTGTCGATTCTGGAACGTTCTATCTCCCATAATCCTTATTTTCTCCTTTTAATCAACCAACTTATTTTTTCTCATTATTAAATATATATTACTATTATGTTCAGTTATTCAATTTCCATATACTTATTTTGGGAAAAGTATAATTCTTTTGATCCCTTTTGATTCACATGATAAAAACTAACATGATAATAATAGAACATTTCCATTTACATCATTCATTTGATTAATCACTATTATCTCTATATTTATTTATAAAAACCTATTTATTCAAACACAATATATGTTATTTCATGTTTTTTAAGGAATTCCTTCTGTTCTTGAACTAATTGAATTTTTTAAAACAATTTTTTATAATATTATTTAATTATCAAATATAAAAATAAATTCCTGATTCCTATTATTATAATTTTCCAATAATATATCCCTATTGTTTTATGAATCGGCATTAATAATCCTACTATTAATTAAAAATACTTTATTGTTTCTCATTTTCATTAATTCATTTAATATTATTTATTTGATATTTTTTTGTTATATGATTTAATAAAAATTTTCAATCTCATTTGAATTCATGTGTTTGTTATATTTTATGATTTACATTCTAATAGAACACATATGCTTGTATATTTTATGATAAAACATGATTTTCACAAAATATATAGACCCCAACCATTTGGTTATGTATTATATCTTGTGATATGTAATTTATATTTTATGGGATTATATACTAGAACAAAATGTATTAATTTTATTACAGTAATTGTTGACTTTGATATATGATGACAAGTTTTTTCTTATTCCATATTTTTTTGATTTCAATATATTATGATAATGTTTCCTTCATCCCTTCTATATATGTAATTATATATCATCCACCTATTATATAGTGTCATATGTTTCTTCTTAACTTATTTTTTTATCATAATTTTACTCTTATTATTTAATTACTAGGCTTTATATATCACAAATTTCAATAATTTTTATCCTCAGGGAATCTGATATAGTACAGAGCAATTAATTTATTTTTGAGAAATCTATAGTAATCCATAAAATATTAATGTATTTTTTAATTATTTTGACATATAATGAATCAAATTCCAAATAGAAAAGGGTCTTAAACAATTATATGTATTTATAAGTTGATATTTATTTCAAAAATAGTTTTATAATATGGGTACGAGACGTGGTAAGTTTCATTTGGTATCAGATAAAAGATTTTTTTTATTTAAAAATATTTGGTTCGATACCCTAATTTAAAATACACAAAGATATAACCAGACTAATACGTAGAGAGGAATATATGAGGATTTAAGATCTATATTTATATGATCAATTTTTTCATTCTAAATTATTATAAAAGGTAACATTATCAGGAAACATTTTCCATTTTAATAGTTAGTTGATGGAAATGGGGTGAACCATTTCAAAAATTAATGTGATAGAAAAAGTAATTATTGAAAAAATGGGATGTCAAATATAATATGAGTGACATTTGAGTCACTTTAGGATGTAAGTTCACAATACACTAACATTATCAATAACGATATAAAACATTTCAAATATTTGGCCTTACCCAATATGATGAAAATTTATTCATGGTTCATTTATATGATAAACACCCCTCATTAGGTGGATCCTATAATATATTTATCATGGTTGAATTAATTATTTGTACATAAAATAAAATTTTTTCCTCTACTTCCCCAATCATGGTAATAAATTTTTTGACTTTTATCATTTATTTGGTGAATCCAACATGTGATTGGGGTTGATCAAGAATTCAATGCCCAAGGAAGACCTCAAATCAATGGAGTTGTTATAATTCATGATAATACATTTATATAAATATTTTCCCTACACTCATCATATTAAAATCTAAACAGAGTTTTTTAAGATAAAAAATATAGAATTTTTCATTCAATCATAATAGGAAGACATTATAATTAATAGAAGTATACAAATATCACTTTGAATAAATTTAAAATTAATGATGAATAATTTTTTAGTGTATTAAATTGATTTATTTTAAATTAAATACCATATTTATTATTTGGTAGGAATAAAGAAATATTATAGCGTGCCCTTAATCATGAGATAGGGATGAATGTTCCTCTTTATTCTAGTGGGGATAAAGATTAAAAGAGGACTGTTGGGATCTATTTTGGATAAAAATTGATTGATCTCATCAATGGAATAAGATTAAATTTCCCAAATGTAAAATAAGTGTAATGAATCTTTCTAGGAACATTCTAATGGTAAAAGACAGATGTTTGATGTATGGAGTAATGGGGGGTCAAGTAAGTAAATTATAGTTGGATATAATGAATCCAAATTCAATGTTTGGTATGATGGATGTTAAAATAAATTCTAAATAATTTTTATGTATTGTTAGAATTATTTAATATTGAAACTATTCTACTAAATACACTAATATACTGTCCATGGAATATTACTAATTGAAAACTAGTTAAAAAAATAAGAGAATTTAATAACTAGTGATATAAATATTATTGAGTTGTGTTATAAAATAGATGTGGTGGGAGGTATACATGTTATTATTTTATGAATATAAAATATCATTTTTTATTTTGGTTCACAACATTTTTCCAATTTGTGAATGATTATATGAAATATTCAATCAAAACCTAATGACATGGTGGTAGATTTATTGAGTAAAAACAAACTGTCCAGATCATTTCATCTCAAGTATATAACTTTACCACAATTAAATTTTTTTGAGTCAATCCCTAACAAATAAAATTTACACTTAAATTATAATAATTAAATTATATAAATGGAGTTGTATTAATCTACATATATAAATCTAACTCTGACTAAATAGTTAGGAAATTCAATATCAATTTCTCAAATAAGCATATGATATTGTATATTCTCATGAAGTTTGATGAAGAAAAAAGATGATGGGAGAAGGTTTTTAGATATTATGCAGATGAATTGGTAGTACATATAGTCTTTATATGGGGTGGTATTTCATTGTGATCAATATTTATAAATTCTCTTAGTGGGGGCTCCAATTAAAATTCATGACAAAGTAGCATCATCTGAACAGGATGACCAATGAGGGATCAGAAATGTGGATGGAAAAATGAGGAGCCATTTATAAAATTAGGAATATTAGGTTAGAAAATTAATAATCCATTGAGGTATTATTTAATATTTTAATTCCAATAATGAGGTAATTAATAATGCCTTTAATAATCATTGATTTCTTATTTGGTATCGCATTATTATGCGAGTAGGGCTTAAACCATTATATATATTATCTTACATAAAGTATATCTACCATTTCAATAATAATAGAATATATGTTTATTATGATTATGATATTTGTTTCCCATTAGAGGAACTAAAATGTATGGCATGGGTATTTGGTTCTATCTCTCTAAAACATGGAATGGTTACCATTTATGAGTGGGATTTATTATTAATCAAGTTCACTATATTTAACAACATAGAACAGATATAGATAAAAATTATAGACTTGATATATATTTTATGTCATTTCACTTTTTTCCATATTTCATTGGGTGTGATAATTACTATTTAGATAGATAAGACAACATATATTGATAGGTTTTTCTATTATGATGGTATTCTAGATGGTGTTTATCTCAATTATTCTCTATATGACTTGGTTTTTCTTTGTAGATCAGAAAAATAAATCTTTTTATAGATTAAATATAAGATATTGCCTCTCTCTTAAATGATTTTCAGTCTATTACAGATATTAATTAAAGCATCTTTCAGAAGGATTTTTGATCATTTTTTACGTATAAGGGAAAAAATTCAATTTATTTATTTAATGACAATGAATAGATTGAATCTTCAACCCTCAGTAAGAGTGTAACATCCCGAACCAATATCCATGTGATAGTTCCCTGAGTTGATTTTCAATATGATCATAATCTCGCCTCCACATATGTTGTTCATTTACAACTAGAAGGAGGTTCTGTTAATTCATTCCTGGGGAGAATACACCCTCTTTTATCAGAGTAAAACATGAGCAGAAAAAAATGACTAATAGAATAATAATGAATAACCATAACAATACTCATGTCATAGAATAACAAAGTAGTAAATACAATACTAATCTAAAAGGAATATAAAGATATTATAATACAAGTGTCAAGTTCATTTTTTTCATGTGAAATTAATGACACCATGACTCCCTAAATGAATACCAAACCATATATGGTTCCCTACACCATAAACCATCCCCAATCAGCCACCTATCCCAGGGCCTTTTTCTTTATCATATCATACAATAGTATATATTCTACTCAGGTATTAATCAGGTAGCCTGAATATGGTGTCGTTACAACTCATTATGCACCACCAATGGTGTCTAAAAACATTCTATCAAAAGATAATGTACTTAGTTCTATGTGTAAATAACTACAATGAAATAATAAAATGTATATAACATTTTCAATTATTCTTATCAAACTACATTAACACCAGGGTTCATAATGATACACATCCCTCAATACAAAAATTATATTATACTGGATCCCAAAGTATTCCCTAAGAAATATCATATCATAATACCTTCTTCTTTCTGATTCTTGGAGTATACAAGGTGCTATGATATTTTAGTACCTACTTTAACTCATATCAGAGATTGAATATTCTTGTATGATGCCATAACTCGAAGTTCTATTATTTCGATTTATTAATTTCACATTTATAAGTTACATTTTCAAGTTACCAATATCACAAACGTAAGTAAGATAACCATGTTACCATGCTAACTCCTCAATAGATTGACCTCAAAAAACATGGAAATTCAATATATTTTTTTAAAAAAATATAAATATTAATTTTATGAGTCTTCAAAAATTAACGGCGTCTGAAACCAAGACCTGGAGTTCCTAGAATGAAATTCTGAACTATTTTTGGGTGTGTTTAGTAAACATGCAAGCGGGTTTTTGTAACTCTTAAACTGGTGCTTGAAATTGAAATTTGAGGGCACCGTTGAACTAGTAGTGCGGGTATTCGCTTAAGGACAACATTACCTCGACCGCAGTGGGTTGAGAGTGAAAGGAAACATTTTGTGCTTTTCGTGAAAAAATTATATAAAATAAAAATTTCTAAAATTTTTATTTTAGAAACCCCCTCAACATGGGTTATGGGGGTTGGGACCACCCGAGCCTAAACATCCCATATGAATGTTAAAAGGTGGTGACCACTTGAACTAACCTCCATTTTGAATTTATAGGTGGGGACCACCTGAACCCCTTTAATTTGAGAAAACCTTTCAACTCCTACAACTTTAATTATGCCCACACAAATCCATTTAATTGGGCCAATTAAATGAGGTAACTAATGGTGCCAATGCAGTACATTAATAATTCCAACTTTGTTGTGCCAACTTAATTTATTTTGATAATCATAAATTAATAAGTTGGCTATTTCACTTTTTGGGGAGGAATTGGGATGAAATGGTTGGAAAGAGTAGAGATTCTGGAGGATTATTCTCTCCAACAAAAAACATGATTCTCAATAAAGAATTCTCATTCCAATGAGGAACGTATTCAATGAATGAACTGATGATCTAGAAAATTCCAACACCCCCAACATCCTTTTATTCCTTCTCATCGATGTCAACAAACCTCCAAGGTAGGGTTGTGTTTTAAATTGATCAATGTTAATTTTCCCCTCACATTGAATCACCCCCCTTGTGCTGATTTCTACTTCTCTAACGCAGAGGGAGCGGGCCAAACAAAAATATCCCGACCCCTCTACTGTTTTTCATGAATGGTGTGTTTTTCATGATGGAAGAAGGCGACTTTGTGCCAGAATGATGAATGAAGTTAGGCCAGATAAACCAGATGCCCACGAAGGCGCAACGCGCAACCACGTCACGCGGAGATGATGGATGGCCATATGGGCAGCCGTGGTAGAGCACCGCACTGTGGCCACCCCGCCGCATCATGCCTTTCTAACAGATCCTGGTCCCCGCGCCGCCTCACTGCCTCTACGGCCCCAAGCCTCGCATAGCCTCCATGGCCACAGTGGCCCCGTGCTGCTATGCGGCCCCCACAACATCCGCCGCCCCGACCCACCCAGGGTCTGTGCAGCCTCCACCAACCTTCATCATATACTACTTCCTCTGCACCACAGCCCCACACCACACACGGTCCCATTCCACCCGCGGCCCCCACGGCCTTCACGGCCCCTACAGCCTTCGTCGCTCCACGGTCCCCATGTCCTTCATTACCATGCGGCCTCCGCGGCCCCATGCCACCCATGGCATCTTCCACTGCCCAGTCCAGGTCGGTCTGACCAGGTCAGAATGGTCCTGGACTAGTTTAGACCCTATACTATCTTTTTTCCATAACATTGGCAACATGCATTAGTTTGATGAATTTTCTATGGCGCTAGAAACATTGGATCAATACGGTCCATTTAATATAACTTACTGGAGATTCTGATACTATTGGGCTATTATCAGGTCCGATCGAGCATGAATCCAACCGGGCCCTCGAGACTATAAGGCTAACAACTTACAGACCGGGCATCCGTTTGATTCATAGTCTGTTAAGTTGACAGCCCTATGACATGGAGGTCCTCTGTGATTCTTTTTCCTGGGACATCATGGAAGTTGTATTATTGATCTATGGCTTGAGTAGAGGTTCTCTGAATCGTGATACATACAGAACCATGCGACTGGATGAGACTCGACGACCACTGACTATTTCAACTCTTAGTGACTTGATAGGCCCAGTGGGGAGCACCTATATGTGATGCACCAGACCTATAGTGGGGAGTTCCTCTTTGTGACACGGCAGGCCCATGGTACTCGATAAGAGGAGAACCTCAGTAGGCCACGAGGGGGGCGCCTCTGTATGGCTCGGTAGACCAACCATGGGGAGCGCCTCTGTGTGACGTGGCAGGTCCATGATAATTGACATGAGCAGTACCTCAGCAGTCCATGTTTAGTGGGAAGTTCCTCTATGTGACACAGAAGGCCCACTATACTTGATTGATGAGGGTTTATCCATCAGTGGAGTTGTTCGACGATGTGACTGGAGATGTTAATTGTTACTACCCCTAGAATAAATCTTGGTGTGAGTTGAGTCTGTATCTTGTAGTACTTACATTCATGGTAATCCTTTATTTGTGGAACAGTTTATCTCAGAGCTTTTGAGTTAAAACCTATGTTTTCTCATGTTTGAGATGGTTATACATGATAACATAGGTGTATGTATGGGAATATACCAAAATTGGGTTGTTAGTTGATTTCATTCCTGTTGGTTTATCCTTTTTGGATTTTATGAGACCTTGTTGGTCTCAGGGTCCCTACTGAGTATAGTTATACTCAACCTTACATGGGAAACACTCGCACCCTATTGTGTTTGGTACAAATGACAGATAGCGCTGACTGAGGACAGGAGTACTAGGACTAGAGGTATCTCAGAGGTGGGTGTAGACAAGGCTTACTGCATAGAAGACCATTCGAGAGCTGTACCTACCATTCAGGTAAGATCCTTGGCATGTGATCACAAGAGCTGTTCCAGTTTACTTTTATTTTCAGTTTCTTGTAATTTCTAGTTGGGCATGTATTCTATCCCATTTTAATTACTTTACTCACTCTGTTTACTATTCAATTTACGTGACTTCGTATATTGCTATGTGATTTTATAGGTTACAGAGGAAATACCTTCCCATTTTAGGGGAATACGCCTTCTGGGCTAGTCGACAACCCCTATACTATGGAAGGCGGGCCTGGGGTAGTCACGGTATGGGCCCCGAGGGATAGGTCATGTCAAATTGGTATCGAAGTAGGTGGTTCTACCATAGAACATAAGACTATGATATTTCTTTTTAACAGAAATAGTGTTGTGTGTAGTGAGTGTGGTTATCAATTTAGGGAATCTTATGTAGTTGCGGCAGCCAACATATCCATACACCAAGACCCTGATCTATTATTTCTGACTCAGTATAAGGAAACACTGATTGCGTGTGTGTTTTTAAGAGTTTTCATTATGATCTATTTGAAGTCATCTCACAAGTTATAACTTAATGAACATGGAACACCCATTCCTTATAAGGATTCATCTGTGTAGATAGCCATCTAGGATTCCCGAGAGAGTACATGATGACGGCCACTGAGTGACAATGCTTCGGTGCATGGCCTGCTTTCTATGTTAGCACATTCAGGTGGTGTACCAGTATCACCACCACCCATTGGGCCGCAGTTACCACTATCTGAACTGGTGTATGATTCTTTCCGACTGAGCGTGTTGCACATGTTCCAGCAGGAGAGGCCTCCAAGGTTTGGGGGCGAGAAATATTTCAACATAGGTGAGGGCAGGATAGGGGCGGTTTCTAGAGTTTTCCTCCTAGTTGAAACACCAGTAGAGTATATTGTGATCTTAGATACTAGAATTTTTTAGTGAGTGAACATGAGGATGGTCTGCATAGTGATGAGGCTTTGGGACATGGACCATTTCTCGAGATAGTACCTTCAGGTAGTTTGTCAACTATTTCACTTCTTGTTGGTCACTAGTTATAATCGATGGTACCAGTATGGGACACTTATAGGCATAGTGCCTTGCGCATGATTCAACATCAGATACCCCTCAGGTATCAAGGTTATCTAGAGTTGTATAGTGGATTTTTGAAATATTAAAATCCTCCTTTTCTGCAGAAGTTGTACAATATCAAATGTATATAGGGGATTACAAATAAGAAAATGTCCATGATATTGGAATTTTATTTATTCACTTCATGAAGAAAAAACACCTGGGGATTTTTATGATATAAAAAATGTTTTTAACATGCTTAGTCTAAATTATACAAAAATACATGTGTGTCCCAATGATTTTATTCTTTATTGGCGAGATGATTCAAGAATAAAAAATTTAAAAAAATATTATTCTTCTAGATGGTAGTCAATGGGTGATGTTGGAAGTCTAAAACAACATATTTTCATGAAGAAGATGAAATGGAACCCACATGGAAAGGTTTTGTGTTACATTCCTTTAAATATTTGATTGCAAAGATTATTTATGTCATCGAAAACCGCTGAACACATGAAGTCACATTATGTAGATATTAACAGGGATGGGTTAATAAGACTTCCACTAGATTCACAATAATGAAATATATTTGATTCATTACATCTATATTTATTAGATGATCCTAGGAATGTTCGATTGGGATTGGTTGCCGATGGATTCAACCCATTTGGGACATTGAGTACTAGTTATAGCATTTGACAAGTTGTATTGATTTCTTTCAATCTGCCTCTGTGGATGTGTATCCAAAAAAAATTATTTATCATTTCGATGATTAATCCTTGAAAAAAAATTACTGGAAAAGATATTGATGTATACTTGCAGCCTTGGATTGATGAATTACATGAGTTATTGAGCAACGGTGTAAGGACATTTGATTTTTCTTCTAAAGCAATGTTCAAAATGCATGCTTCTTTAATGTGGACCATTAGTGACTTTCTTGGGATTGGGAATTTATCATGTAGAAACATATACACGGGTTTGGCTTGTAATGTTTGAAACTTTGATTTTGAGCCCAAATGGCTACCACACATTAGAAAATGGTGCTTATTGCGCCCTTAAATATTTCTCGATGCATCTCATAGATTTTGGCTGAACAAAAAAAAATATAATGTTTTCATTGATTGTAGACCACCTCTAATGTTGTTAACTAGTTCTAAAATATTGACACAACTTGAAAATTTTGAAACAGAATTTGGGAAGGTTCATAATTTGAATGATTGTGGGAAACAGGTTTGAAGTGCATCATCAAGTGAAATCAGAACGCAACAATGGAAGGAAAAAAATAAATTTTTCAAACATCCTTTTTTGGAATTTAATTTGTTGCGGCATATTCTAGATGTGATTCAGGTTGAGAAGAATATTTGTGATAATTTGATTCTAATGATGATTAATGAGCATGGAAAGTCAAAGGATCATCTTAATGCTCGCAAAACGTACATGTAATGAACATAAAATGTGATCTATGTCTAGATGAGGATGAAAATAATGCTCCGAAAATTTTAGCAATGACAAAAATAGGGATAAAGATAAATTCCTCTAATTTTTAAAGAATGTGAAGGTATCTGATTGGTATTCAAGAAACATATTGAGGTGTGTTGACTTGAAGAATCGTATGTTACATGGTTTGAAAAGTCATGATTCATATATTTTGTTACAACAGTTACTACCATTGGCATTGCATACATTATTACCTGAAAACTTACTATAGTTATATTAAAATTATACACATTTTTTTGACCAATCTGTGAGAAATATCAAGATCTATTTATGCATGACATCCTCCAAGAGAGGTTTTTATTGACCCCTTGGGCAATTGATATGATCATTCCTCCATCATTTTTTATTGTTAGGATGCATTTGATTGTGCTTTTAGTTAAAGAATTTAAATAGCCTCAGCAGAGGGGCGGCGGCGTGCCACATCGAGTTCATCATGGGTATGCTAGAGGATCACATTTATATGCACAAATTTTAATATAAATAAATTTATTACATTTTTTTATATGAATCTTTTGTTTATAAAAGATGAAAAAATTCAACTACAGAGAAAATTTTAAAAAAGTACAGATGTTTGGAATATGAATAGAGAGAAGATAGTTGTCTCATTTGATTCATATGGGGTCCCTACAGATGACGCTATGTGATTACATGGCCAAATTATAGTCCATCTAGAAGTAGATCACATTTCCCTTCATATTTCATAAGCTTATTAAGGACATATGCCTCCATGTTAGGAAACTATAATTTGCAATTCCAAAATAATGGTAATTTTATTAAATTATGGTGTGATTGAATTTCATGTTATTAATATGTTAAAAATGAATTTCTGTATACAGATGTTGTAAACATTATAGTTTCTGATGTGATAACACGAAATTGGTCGTTGAAAAATCATGGTAATAAATTGAAAGTATTCAAATGGAGATTTTGGGGTGATGTCAATGATACTTCTTTTACCATCCAAAAAATGTATGAGAAGCTACCCCATGGGGTACTAAATGAAAAGAGGATAGTTTTTGTTGAAAAACATCACGATGAGTTGCTGATGGAATTTAAAAATATATTATTATATTAAACTCATTTTATATTTACACATGTATATGAAGAGGATATGTCATTGAAAACATTAAAATTAAAATAAATTTTATTTATTTCAGAATCTCTCATGAAATAATTCATCAATTCGGGATAAAGAAGTCATCCCCCACACTGCGGGGTCAAAAAGATTTTCTAGAAGCTGATCGACTCTTGTAAAATTTTCATTTGTTTAATTACTTATACTACATTATTACCTATTTAATATATTAAACTATAGATTAATCATTACTTAATATAGTAACTATGTTTAGCGAAGGAATCATCCCAAACTGAAGCATGGTTTGATGTTCAAAAAAATGTGATGGAGATTTTATTAATGAGCCTGCCAAATAAGTTGGGGTATGAACTCATTTTCTTATTATAGTAACTTATTATATGTTTTAACTATGTTAATATATATTGATATTTGATTTATATTTAAAAATTAATGAAATATGGGATTCTAATCTAGGTAAGTCCTACTCCGTCTCCCATGATGTCCCGGTTTCTAAATTCCATGGGAAGGTGCATCCTGGTAGAGTGCGTGGGATGGGTTTGGGACTCATACCATCTGAGGTATTTGGCAAGCCATCGAGGATTGCAGTTTCATCTTATCCAGGTCGTAGTCAGTCCATACCCATAGATGTTCAGAGAGAGATTTTTTTCTCTATGAAACACAATTCAAGACCAGGGAGCTCAGATATCAGCTTTGTAGAAAGCGTTTAATGATATACATCAACAGATGAGCAGATATCCTCTTGGTGGTATTTCATCTACTAGTGGTGTGCAGGTAAGTCAAAAAATTCAAAATCATTTAGTTTGAAACTTTTTATTGGTTTTAAGATTAAATATAAATATGGAATTCTATTTAATTTTCTATATAATGTTTTTACCAGTGTTTGCAGGATGTGCAAATGGAAGTAGAGAGGGTGAAAATATATGTTCGTCATCAAAAAATGATTAGTAGTATTGTTGATATGTGGACAAATTTTGACAGTTGGGTTGTATATTCATCCTGTGTTTCACATAGTTCCCTCCATACATTTTCAAAACCTAACATTTTCTTGATTTCTCATGTTATCTTTTATGCATTTTAGTGATTTCTGATGTTTCCTTTTATGTCTTGATTTCTCGAGTGTGGAATTCACTATATATATCGACTCTTTATTTTGATGATTCATTTTTGATGATTCATTTTTTCATTATAATAACTTATCCTACATTTTCCTGCCCAATGTATTTACCACTACATTTCTATTTTTAGAATTACTTCATAGTTATGCTCTTGTATCAATCCCAAAAGATGAGAATGTGTGTCTCTCTAACATGTTTAATAAAGATTACAATTTAGTGTGGTAGAATCCATGTATCCAACATTTCATAAAATAGTTGGAATCCATAGATACTGAAATGAGATTGAGGAAAATGTAGCTACACTATTTGAAATGAGTTTTTCCCACCATTTCCAAAGTGGCCTCAAAGAACATCCAGGCAGTGTTAATGAAAGTGTCCAATATCTCAGTAGGCTTGACATGCTGATGGGAAACTCCTGGTATATTCTGTAGAATCCCCTACCCTATATAAATGTTAAATAGACCACATGATCAGTTACATACCATTCCTAACATCAACTACCCTATCACAAATAATTTATTATAAGAATTTACATTCCTTAATAGAATAAATAAACCCCCTTCAAAAGACACTCTTCCCTTTAAAGGAATGTTCTTGATCACTTCTACTATATTCAGCACATCAAAATAACTACGATGTATAATGGGAGATACAATATATTAAGAGCCAGATTCCATTCCATCTAAGGAAACCACACTAAAGACTCCTATTCCAATGATATCACATGAGTGAAACAAAAATGATACTTGAACCTGATCCATCACTCTTAAAAAGTTAAGAACCATTATCCATGGGAGAGATGATTTTACCTTTTTCTATCTTTAGTGTCAAGTACAATAATTCCACATGGAATAACCCAAGAGAGAGATTAATTTACCTAATTCCTATGTTATGTTTCATTTATAATAATTCCACATGGAACACAGAAATAAACTAATCCCATGAAAATATTACCACATCATTATTACTGTGATAAAGCGTCTCCCACCAACATACTACACACCACATCTTTTTAGTTACTAAGGAATAAATACAAAACCACCCAACAATGTTCCTTAAGTATTGTAGGATGGTTTAAATTTATCAACACATAGATGGAATAAAAATATAAATAGTTACTATATATATATTATTAATATATATAGTTTATATATATTACATCCACCTATATTGTCTAGGTATGTGATGTTGTATGTAGCCACATACTTATAATAATACTAATGGATAGAACATGGCATAACCCAGACATCCCTAACCGGTTTAATGAGCATATGTGCTCATGTAATTGGGTAGTTTCCCTATATCCCAATAGAGTGAGAGATGCCATGAAATAACACATTGGTGTTGAGTGCACCATCAGGTCAAAAATATAGTCATGGAATGTGGTGAGTAAATTTCTATACTTATATAGTAACATTTTTGTGATACACCATATTCAACACCTAATTTAAGGAATTGTGATATCTCTTTGCTCAAATATCTCATACCATCATTCCATGTCCTCTATAAAGGCATATATTAAATATAAATAGCAAGTGGAATTACCTCAAATCCATATCTTCTATCTAAACCATATACATAATAAAGTCATAATCATTTGTTTCATAATAGATTATGAATATACTATTGTTCATGTCTTTATCCATGTTCGATTCCTATTTAAAATATTACAGTTCTTATGAAGCATGTTATAAAGCATAAATCAAGGGCATGACATTACAATAACTTAGTGTCATTCCATTTAAAACTAATTGACTTATTTTAGGAAATCAAACCCATAATTAATTATCTATTTCACATTATCTATTACATTTAACTCATTCAATTCATTAAAACATGGGAAACCCATATATAATCACAATGGAGTCACATAGATGGTGACATGTTAATATAGGATATTTTCCACCTTAGAATTTCCAACTATAAGTGTTCCAATCACCTAAGCGATGCCTTGGTTTCTATCAAATAATCATATATAAAGGTATATTACATTCTTGATCTATTCCGGATGATATGTGGGAGTACCAACATTTGAAAAAAAATCATATTGTCCCATATCACATAGATCACCCAATGGGTGACCATATAAGATTCACTCAACATGTGAACATCCAATCAAGGATCAACTAGTACTTATGAGTCTACAATTGTCAATTTTAAATACATAAATTCACCACTACATTTTATTGGATACTATGATTATGCAATTTGATATGGTTACTTTCATTCCTTTACTCAATGAATGATGCATTTGGTTTTGATTAGTTAAAAATATCTTTTCATATTGAGTGTAGTATGTATTTTGTTGGTGTTTAGGTATTCATGGAATGGTTTTTTTTTCTGGGAACTGGAACAGGGAATCTAAAAACTAGTTTTTTTTCTAAATATTCTCTTTAGTGTCAGTTTTAACTACCACTAAATGTAGTTATTTTTTCTATTAGATGGTTTTAACATATGCTACCATATATAATTTAGTGGTGTTTTTAACAACCAGTATAGTGGACCATCTTCTATGAATTTTTGGGGCGGTTTTATTGTGTTTTGGGGAGGTTTGTCCCGGTAGGGCATTAATTTTTTTAGGGGCAGTTTTAGCCGCCGCTAAAAAAAGTAATCTCGTGCCCAGAGAAACTGCCACAAGAAATAATATAACCGACCAAAAAATGAGTCCACAATGATCGTTACCATAAACCACCACTGATCCACTATAACATCCACAAATTGTTTCCTGACACGCAATTTAGCATCAGTTTTCGGAAACCACCACCATAGCAAAAAAAACATCGTGAAATTGAAATTTTCTTGTAGTGTCCTCATGTTCTAAGAAACCTAGATCAAGGTCCATTTTCCAAGATATAGATATATCCACATAGGTTTATATTGAAGAAAAATTATGATATCTTCTATGAAAATATCATGGGGGATTGAAGAAAAGACAGATGAAGAATTAAGATGAAATCCACATACCATGAGAAGTTTGGATCCACAATTAGAGCTTTAGATCTTGAAGAATAGTGTCTAAAAATCCTTTGAATCCCTCTGGGTTCCTGGGAGAACCATCCTTTACCATTAGGAGTGTGAAATTTGGAGTTTAGGTGATAAAAGATGCAAGAAAAGTCAATAAAATTTGAAAACGAGTGGGATCCACAATTATTGGATCTCACATTCACCCCTCAAATTGTTTATCCACCTAGTTAGACAAACCAAGAGCTAACAATAAATTAGCTAATTCTTCAGTGGTCACTTCACAGGGACATTTCACATGCCATATCAAACCACAATTCAACCCTGCCTAAGATACTACCTCCAAAACCATAGATCAGATGGTTTCTCTTAGGAACCAACATGGTCTATACAAACTTTTCATCAACCTTGAATAACCACTTTCCACTAAAAAAACACATTAACTTCACTCAAGACCACCCAAGACATTTACTCAAAACAATGGTATTTAAAAACTAAATAAGTACCAGAAATAATGCCTTATATAACTCTATAAATGGTTGGATATTATATGGAGATGAACATCAAAATCACTTAAGTAATTTGTCATAAAAATAACATTGAAATGCATAGGGATTTTCAATATAATGCAGTGTCCAGAAATATATTATATTTAATGATTTATAATAAAGGGATTCTTAGGAGAATTAGATGAAGGTTCCCCTTTATTATATTGAGGTGTTACAGTAATGTGGTGAAAGTTGTTATAAGAAGGACATGTGGGCCAATCATGTGGTTTCACATTTTGGGTCCATTGGTAATGAAAAATATAAGTTATAAATAGTAATCAGGATGTATACTGATGTGGAAGAGAAGAATAAATCTAATCAACATCCAAATGTAATTTTTTAGGGGGCTTTAGTAGAGGAAAATGTTTTTTCAATCAACTGACATAGGTGTTAGTGATAATACTATTGCAGATGCCCATATTATTATGGAATTCCATAATAAATGGATATGTAATAACATTTTATGAAATTGGGAAAACCATGAAAATAATGAATCACTAAATAAATTATCCTATCAACACACTATTGAAAAAGGAAATGCGGTAGATAATGATGGATTCTCATCAGATCCTATATGGAAGGAATGTCCATAGAAAGACAATAAAAAATATTAATCTGACCATGAATACTAGTTCTCACACTGGTTCTTAAAAACGTCATTATACTTAAATCAGTACATTTGATGAAGACTATAATTTATATTTCAATGATCATAATTGTATGGAAGTCTATTTTTATGTTTCCCTTATCATATTTGGTTCCTTAATGAGAGAAGGTGGCCTTGGTCCCACCTCTTTCCATCTTATTGCAATACTTTTTCTCTAATAATGTAACTTAATATCACATTTTATAAAAAAGTATAATTATGAATCTACTTTTTAAATTTCCTCTTTATAATATATATTATTGATATTGCGAAAAACCATATCTAAAATAAATGAATATGAAGAAGGAAAGGATATTACTTAATGAAATGACCATTGTGATAGAATATGAGGTTGTTTGTTTCAATAGACTGCTTACTAGCCTTTCATATGAAAGATTGGTTTTGTTATTAATTAGCGACATAACATGTGATCATACAATGTTGTTAATACTATCTAAATTGATCCCCTTTTAATTAAAATAAAAAAAATAATAAACTACAACAGAATCTTAAAATAGGTTACATATTCTTATCATCTTTACCATAGGGTACATCACTCTAGATTAGAAATAATAATGATCTATTAATGTGTCATTGAATTGATTATCATGAGCTCAACCAATTAAAAATAATGAATAAATAATCATAACCATTATTTAATATCATGATTGTTAAACTATAAAGGGATCAATATTCCTCAAATATAGATAGATGATTATGATATCATTTATTTATGGTTTAGAATGAGGATATACCCCTAAAAGAATTTCAATCCATTAATAGTCCCTTTAAATTTATATTGATTTATTTTAGACTCACTTATACACCATAAATATACATAAACCAGATGAATAATATATTTATTGACTACCTTAACATATTAATTTTTGTATTTATACTTTATATTCTTATTAAAATCCATATAAAAGAGAAATTTAATGAGAATTTGAGTATTTTTCTATATACATTGAATAAATAGTAATTATTTTAAATTAAATGTAAATTTGATTTCTAGATATATCATTTTATATTCATTTATAGTATCATTATAGTAAATATAATATATATTGTACCTATAATGAAAATGAGTATAGAATAATGACATAAACACACATTTTTCATAGAACTTCATAGTTTCCAATGATTATATTGGTGGTATAATCCTTATTTAAGATACAGATCTATATTATTAAATCCACGACCCATGATTACATGAAAAAATTAAAGGAGTTTTAGAAATATTCAAATATGAAGAGGTTCAAGGATTTAAATAAAGGATTAATCATTGAATTTGGCTAAAACTATCTTATGTTAGGGATATAATTTGGATATATAATAATGTATAATAAATATATTGTTTCATATAATCATGAAAAAATAATTCTATATAATATGCATAAATATATTTGGTTCATGAAAAAAATTACTCAACCCACAATTGGGAATTAGATACAGTAATATTCGCATTTAATAATTTGATGTAGTATCCCTATATATAGAACTATGATACATATACATGTATCACTAGAACCAATAATATATGATCACATATAAGGATCTCAATATATTCCTTTTAATATGTAAAATTTTGATCATGAAAAATCATCTATCAATAAGTTTCAATCTTATAATGAAAAATATTGTGATAAATGATCTATAGAGAGATGATTCACCATCCATTTCCATGATTAATATTGATATGGATCCAATATTCATTGACACAAAAAGTATCCACTTTAGATTCATAAAAGGTCTTAGGAAGTCATGTAACAACAAATTATTTCACAACCATCTATTCTACAAGAACGTTATGGATTGTCAAGGGTAGGATGTGGAAATTCAAAAATTGGTGGATTCTATATATATTGGGAAAATATTGTTAATTAATATAAATAATTATGATTTTTTATGATTTGGGACACAATGTTTTTTCCATAATCACCTAATTTTTATATGGATTAGTTAGATGATGCCCATAACTAAACATTCATTACAAAACGAGAGAAACCAACCCTATATAATGATATCTGGTGTTACTATTAGTTAAATAATATGAATATATTGATTTTTTAAGACACTTAAAAATGATTTGGCTGATATAATGTGATGAAATTTATGAAATGTATTAAGGGATGATGAAATGGTTACCTATACCAATACCAAAATGTGATAAAATCCCTTGGAATTATTCCACTTGTGTAATAAATACATCTGAATAAAAAACTGATATATTGGTCATAGTGTATCATCTTATAATTAATAATCTCATCATATCTATTTAGGATTAATTATTTCATTCAAACAATTGTCCATGATACAAATCAAATAATTTTTTAGGATTCTTGGAGAACACCATTTTATTATATCTGATAAAGATTTAAGGTTCATAAATAAATTTAGGAAATGAAAAAAAAATTCATTAAATATAAGGTGGAAAAAAATATGATATAACATACATGGAATGTTGGACAATGATAATATACACCCAAACTTTTTATAAAATTCGAAATAAAAACTTTATATATTATAAAGTCTTCATGTATAAACATATTCCATTTCTATTTTTTATACAAACTTAAATCCAAACTAACAAATAACAACAATAAATATTAATTACATAGTAATATGTTCATTTAAACCTTATTATAATGAAATTATGTTAAAAAATATAGTATATTATTATTAGAACATGTTCATTAAAAAAAGTGAATATCCAATCCATTTAGTAGGATAATAGATGAATAAAGATTTGATAGAATATCAATAAGGAATATAATCGATAAGACTTGAGGACTTATGTATGAGATAAATGTACAATCAAATATCTCTGTGGGATTTATTCATTATGTGTGGGATGATGAAAAATATATTTCCTAGAGATATTCTCACCTTTGTTTTTCTATATCTTATGAAATCTTCATAATATAGAATATAAACACCAAAAAACATCACTGAACTACATGATGTGTTCCACATATCCCACATGAGGATACAAATACTAGAACAATCAAGTATTGTTAAATTTTGGTTGGACTAATTAGAGTGTGACCTTTGTTGTTACGATTATTTTGGGAAGATCTCATTCTTCAAAAAAAATTCTAAACAAACAAAACCGAACTATTATACACAAATTTAGAAAAACCTTATGAATAAATAAGTATCATAGTGAAAATTTGGTCAAAATAAATAAAATAACCCTAATATATTTACCACTTATGATTTCGGTTGATATTTCAATGATAAAGTTCTTATAGGGGGATAAATCTAACAACCCAAAATTTTCAAATTTCAAAATATTTTATTTTAGTAGCATAATTTATATAAGGTGTCATCCATGTGGAAAACAAAATTTTATTAAATCAATATAAAAAAATAAAAAGTATTTTTTAATATTCATTATATAATATATATTTTTTTATGGGGAAATAATCACTAATGAATTATAAGACTATAACAAGATATTATTCCCTATTGTGATATCTTAAAATTATCATAAACATGAAAAATAATGTAAAAAAATATTTTATAAATATTATATTTCTTTAAATTAAATTAAATTAGAGTGTGAGGGAATTGGGTGAATAATGAATGATAAAAATAAGTGGTACATAAATGATGTACAATGGTTATTTAATCATTGTAAACAAGAATCTAATAATAGATAATAGGATCTCCAAATAATAACATTACCATTTAAATAGTATGTTATTAGTAGGAGAAACAAAAAACATATGGGATATTATTAATTTAAAATATAAGGAATTTATAACCAGAAAAAGTATAATTAAAATAATTTAATCTGATAGAATAAATATTTTACATAATGAAATCATAATTGTATTCTTGGGAAGACATATGTGTTTAATAATTACTCAAACTATATTTTTTTTATTAAAATAATATATAATTTGAACCTATTTTTAATAAATGGTTTTATAAAATAGTTATTTTTAATAAATATAATAATATTCTTTTTATAATTCATAGGTAATTTTTCTATTAGTTCTAAAGTCTACCATGTCATAAAAAATTAATATTTTTTTATGAAAAATAAATATAATAAATATAATAAAAATTTACAATTTATATATTTAGAAAATTATCATTTTTATATGGATATCATTTATGGTATTACCATATTGAAATTTGATAATTGTGACGTTCATAATTTTTTATTAATTTTAAAATATGTACAATAATGGTAAAATACTTTATACATACATTTTAGATTAAATATAAGATCAATATTTTATAATAATTTATATGAAATATTTTGTTGGGATTGAGATGTTTTATGAAAATTTAATTTTTTAATTTATTATTCAGGCACAATACCATTTATATTTTGTCATGTATTTGATCATTATACATAGAAATAATATCTTATCTAAAATATTCTTTCAAAAACCATTTCCCCGTTCATTTAAATTCTACCCTTAAAAAACCCAACCTATCCTCATGTTTATAGTAATAATTATTGTTTAATATTATTCATTTATATTCTTTTATTTTCTATTTTCACAAATTACATGTCCAAAAACAAAGATATATTTAATAAATTTACTGATATTGTCATAATTTATTTTAAAATTGAAGTCCATTTAATAACAGAATATATATTTTATAAATGATTTTTTTTAATTGTAAAGACCCACACTCTTCATATATAGATATAACATCATTATAGATAAATATTCATTGTATTGTTTAAAAATCCATGATAGGATCATTTAGGTCAAGTTCTATTAGAATATTTGATTCATAAATAATGGGTTCATAGGTGAACAATGTCATCCCAACTAAGTAACTTATTACTATCACACTTTATATACATACTATATATAATAAAGTTCTTCAAAATGATGGTAAAATAAACAAAAAAAGATGAGCTCAAATTTTCTATAGGGGTAAACAAAGGATATATCAATATATCATTATTATAAGATTATAATAACCATATATTATCATTTTAAACCATACCATCCTAGTCATAAATCATAAAAATGTATTATTGAGTTATTTTTGGTAGTTTGTAAGACATGAATAATATTAGAATAAATTAACCTAGTTCATGATATGATAATATTTGAAAAATACAAATATTTATGGCATATAACTAAGAATGAAAATTAATCTCTTAAGTAGTCAAGGCTTACTACTAATTATATCGTAGTTGAATATGTTAAATCCCCAACCCTTAAGATTTTTCAAGGTTTACTACCAAAAAAAATCATAGTTTTCAAAGTACCCCATATAAATGGAATCAATCCCCATTCAATTCCAATTTATCTCAGGAGATATCACTCTTTACCCACTGAATTAGATATAGATATAGGTCCTATGTGACCTTGGATATAATGTGACCACAATCTTTGGTTATACCATAACCACATATCTTGGTTATAACATAACCACTATCCTTGGTTAGATCATAACAACCATCAAATAATCAAAACCATACATATTTGTTTCCCTATATCAAAAAAATACATCTTATCTAATCCAATGAAAAATTGGATTTCATAAAAAAGCATCATAGAATAACTAATGGGAAAGGAATTGGTTTCATAAAATTATTATCATGATAATCATAAACCTTCCTGAAAAAGAATAAATATTTTATCATTGAAAAATATCTCCAATAAAACATATGTAACATTAAAAGATTTCTTCATATATTGAAACTTATTTTGAAAGATCACTTGGAACATTTCCTGAGGAAAATTAAACTTCAAATTTGTAATTTAGACTTTGATTACTAAGAATCGACAATAAATTTTTGAAATACATTTTATTCAAAATTTAACATGAAGTAGATAAATTTCTCTTTAAAACATGAGTTATCAAGTTGGTGGAATCAATTTTTCATGATGTTAATCTTAAAAAAAATATTTCAATCACAATTTTAGTAATAGTAAAAAAGTACATCATTTGGAAAACCACATAAATATTAGCTGAAAATTTTAAAAATTAATAAACGTGTTTATATTTCTATAAAAATAATTGTATAATATTGAAAATTTTATTTAAATATTTTAATGATCATAGACCTTGACAAAAATATATCTTCATCTAATGAGATATATAAAATTGATTTTTTTCATAAATACATATATTTAAAAAATGGAGTATTTATATAGAGTAAAATTTAATAAATAGATTTATTTAATGACAAAAGCATATAATAATAAAAATTATTTAGTTTCTTGGGCAATAAATAAAAATATTTTATTATTGGAATCATAAACATAAATAATCCCGTTAAACATTGAGATGTATCATTAAACCATTTCCACATTCGTACCATATAAATCCTATGACCCATTAAAGAATAAAATTAAAATTAAATTTAAATTTAATGATAATAATAACATTCATGATATTAAATTTAAATGGGGTTGTACATATACACCATAAATTAAGAGAGTTGAATAAAAGAACATATATCTATATTAATTCAATTTGATACGTAGTTCCATTACCTTAAGTCTCAACTTCTTTAATACATGTTCAATCCTAATTTATAATCAATAAAATTTTATTGAAAATATTTTACATAACCATAAAAATATTTATCATAAAAAATAATAATTAACTATAATATTTTATTACTCTCATATTTACAATTTCATCTGAAAATTGTGTTTTGGGTAAGAACTTTTTTTTCTGTTTGTTTTTATTTTGTTTTTTGGATCATCTTCATTGATCAGTTTTCCATATTCTAAAGAATATTAAAAATTATATAATGATCATATATATAATATATATTTTTAGTGTGATTCATAATTGATAGATATGGAAAATTAAATAAATTATTCATTATGATGGTAATCCATACATATGGATTAACATTATTTTAATTTTCCTAGTGTACTGAATGACATAATGGTAAATAATATATTAAATTTTGTGAGTCATTATAATTTCATATATATCATATATATTAACTAAATTTATCATTACTATATTCTATAAAAATCATAATTAAAAAATAAATCAAATTATGTCGTGAGGCGGTAGTCCATTGAGCACATGAGTGACTATATGGTATTTTAGCATAAAAGATTATAAGAAGCTAAATATGATATTATATATTGGGAAATAAATTTAGGTAATTTATATAATATATATAGTTAAAATCCATCATTGTAATAACCCATGAGAGGTTGTGATGGAAAATTAATTATAACGGTTTGTGATGTAGTAGGCCTTCGTACACATGATCGATAGTTTTCTTTCCCATGTGATGGAAATAAAGATACATGTTTGATATTCTATTTCCATAATATCAAACCGAAATTTTTTGGATTATATTATTATTATATCATCATAATTGAACAATATATGATGTACTTTTTAGAATAAGTAACACAAAAACACTCTATTAAGATTATTATATCTAATTCATTCAACCTTCATATCTATGCACGAGTAGCCTTAAAAATAAGGTTTAAAAAATGTAATACCATTAGAATATTTTATTGGAATTAGGAAAAATATATGGGTTGGACATGGAAACCACATAGTGTTATAGAAGTGTGAGGAAGATATGGGAGGGGGTTTCTTTTTGTATGTTGGTGAGACGACACAATTGGAATTTTGGGAAAGAAAAAGTGTACCCACATTTTAAACATACCATCAAGTCATGATAAATGAAAGTATAGAATATTAGACGATATTGTGTATAAATATTTTCATTAAATATTTTTTAAAAAAAAATTCAGCTCATTTTAACACATATCTTTTCAGTTTACCTCATAGGGAACCCATTTGACCCTTAAGCACAGTAAATAATTTTTACTATTTTTATTGTTTATTTTGATCAAAAGATATGGTGAATAAACTATAAAATAATACATAAGATGATTATAAATATGGAATCGATTTTTTTGAAATTCCATTCATGGTAGATGTAAAAAAATTAGTAAAATATAAACCCACAAACGTGATGAAAAATTTATTTTCCCAAGAGAAATTTTTATAATTTATAAATTATTTGAATATCAATTATTAATAATATATTTATCAAAATAAATGGTTCAATAGTAAAAATGATTAAATATATTCTTTTAAATTAAATAAAGCAGATTTTTCATTTTAATTTCCCAAAAAATTGTTGTTTTTTCATAAAAAATCATAATTTCAATATTCACTAAAAAAATATTATTATAAATGAATTGTCAAAAAATATTACTAATATAATTATGAAATAATGATTTAAAATTTTTATTAATTTTTTAAAAAATTCAAAAAACATAAAAAAAATTTATTGTTTGTTCACTAAAATCAATAAGAATAAAATTTTGAGAAAATTATTTTTTGAAACATATAATGACTTTTCAGAAAATGTATTTCATTTTCATCAAAATTTATTAATTATATATAACCATTATATATAATATTTTTAGTAAATGTATTCCAATTCCAACATATAATTTTAATGGAATGGTTATAGTGGTCTTGTTCAAATAATAATTTAAATAGAATATCGTAGTTTGTTAAAACATAATGTTCCATGTAAAGTAAGATATATAAGAAATTAAATATATTTGGAAAATATATTTCCAAAAATAACAAATTGTTGCAATATATGAACAATATAATGAAATTATATCCAAAAATTGTATCACTTAGGTATAATCAATTAATGATACTTTCTCTTCATTACATCCTTATGTACCAACGTAGTTTATTCAAACATGTTTCTTCCCACAAAACATTGATTAGCTTAGTAGTATTGCTTTATATAACACTATATGTATGATCTATAATCCCCAAATTGTTTACTCATAATAATGGTTATAATCTAATAGTATGACTAGTGATGTTAGTACATGTGATGGATTAGGCATGTGCTTCATTATTAGATATACAAACAAGGAATTGTGAACCTGAGAGTGGTTCAGTGTGTGTCCCAAGGGACAATATATAGTCCTGATAAAATAAAGAATTTGAAAGGGACCGATATTCCTTTTGAACAATTATCCATTATTTCCCAATCCCAATATTTTCATTGATGGATATATTCATAGATTTATCTTATCACAAATATAAAATTCTATATTACACTCATGATTGTATACAATATTTTTTAGAATAATTTGATTTCCCCATATTTATTGCTTGATGAAATTATACTTATCTTATATTTCATCCACATAATGAGGTACTAATAAAAATATTTTCGCATATTATTCCCACTATGTTAGATTTGTATAATTATTTTTATATAGTTAATTATAATAAACCATCTAAATGCTTGAGTAAAATCTATTGTTAGAAGAAAACTAAACTAGATGAATGTGTTTATCCAAAGAATCATTAAAACTAATATAATATGATCATAGAATATCATATAAGGGTAAAATTATTCTTTAAGACAATCCATATATCTATAAGAGAAACATCATTTTAAAACATATATGTATATTTAGAGTCAACTAATATTTTCTAAAACATCAAGTTAAACCTCTTATATTATTCAGATACAATTGAATGTGTTACTCCATGAAACCATACCGCTTCTTTAATGAATATTATGGTAGAAAAATCTTTATAAATATTCCCCATGTAGATATATAGTTTGATCACTATTTAAAGTGATAAAATAAAACACATATGCCGTTATATCCTTTAGATGTTTTAGGGAGTCCAATAAAAGAATCCATGGGGCCATTTTCCCATTTCCATTATGGTATGCGTAATAGTTGTAATAACCCCTCAGAATTTGGTCTCTCATTCTTACCATGATGAGATATCATATACAAAGAAAAAATACCAATAATATATCTCTTCATTAAATCCCACTAAAAACACTCTTTAAGATGTATATATATCTCTTAAAATCCTAGATGAATAGAAAATAAATAATTTTAAGCTTCCTCTAACATATTATTTTTCAAATATGGTACGGAAGGAACACATACATGGTTTCTAAACAAAAGATTTCATCATGATCAATGCTAAATTCAACAACATTTCTAACCATAATTTGATTATTTGTATCATCCCTCATTGCCACTTTAATCATCACATGTAGAAATAGTATAACACTTATTTGTGAAAGATAAGGTTTCTCTCCTTCCTCCTATATTTCTTGAAATGTCCATAGAAAATTGATAAATATGATATATTTTTTGATCCTCAACCTGAATAATATAAGATGAAACATTCAAATAATATACTATACCAACTTGTTTACATTCCCATGGTGGTAATGTATTTGGAATTCATAATCATTAATTATATCCAGCCATCTTCTACGGAACATATTCTACTCATCATGTGTAAATAAGTACATTAGAAATATGTGGTCTTTATATATGTCCCATTTTTTATAACAAGGATAAATAATTTAAATCATTATTTTAAAAAATTATATAGATAACCCTAAATAATGATTTGGGTAATTTTTTTCATGAAACATCATCTTTCCTTGGCATAATCAATAACATTTTATTATGATTGATAACTCATCTGAATCACTTAATGGATTATTAAGAGTAAATCACTAACCCTTATCCACTATAAGTTAATTTATAATATAGTAAACAAACTAATCATATACATAATTAAGTGAAATTTTTTACACATTCAACTATCTAGAGGAACCCTGCTCCATTACAGGTAAACATTTTGGGTGGATTATATAATTGTTAGAAATTCCTTATAATCCATTATCATTATCAATCCAATATAAGAAAAAATTAGATCTTTGTTATTTTAGTTGGTTTATAAATTTTTTTTGTATAATATATCATTAATAGAATAAACGATATACCCTCAGATGGGGTTATATAACTAAAAATGAACACTTTTGAAGCCAAATTTTTTCATTTCTAAATCTTCCATACAATTTATCATTTATTAAGGAATTGAGTAAAATTAAAAATTTTTTATTATTCTATAACATTCCCTAGGAATATTTTATAATATCATATATAATTTAAAACTAAAATGGATCAAGTTGATCACTAAATAATCTATCAAATAAAAAAATAAATATACCAGGGGAATTTATATAAAAACATGGGATCACTATACACTCATAGTGTCCATACCTTGTATGGAATAATGTGTTGGGTATGTCTTACTTCATGATGCTCAATTGATGTTATAAAAAATGAAGTCCAATCATGAACATATATTGAACTCCACACCATTTATTAATCATGTTTGCAATATATGGTAGGTGATACATATTTTTTTGATCTTCATTAATTATCAATAGTCATTATAGATTTTCATCAATCAATAAATCATCTTATAAAATAGAATTGTTTCCCCATAATGTGGTAGAATTCCTCAAATTAATTCCTTTTCAATATTCACATAGTGTTTATTATTTAGTAATGTAACTCAATAGGGCTAATTCAATATGGAGTTAGTGAATTATGTGTGGAACTTAGTATGAGTACTTCTTATAAATCAACGTCCAATTTTAGTGGAAGTCTCTAAATTTTTTCTATACATACATCCAACTAATCAATTCAAATAGAAACATAATTTATTTTTATTTTCTCATCATCCATATCATAAAAACACCCATTTTAATGGGAATGAGAACCTAAATAATGGATATAATATTTAATATTTGTTAATATCTGTTTTCTCACTAATATATGATAATAACATGGTGTATAATACTATATGTGCCTTAAATTCAATATAAATAGATGTTGGATTTATGTATATAGTTTTAATTGATTATCTAAAAATTATTAAATTAATCCATAGGAATGATATCATGGTTGGTAGAAATCACATTCCCATGATCATCAATTAGTGAAGAATCATAGACTTTTGATGTGATAATCGCACTATTAAGGGTCTTCAAAACTTATTCAACAAGTAATTATTTGAGTGGTGTTTAGATACCCATTGAAAATTCATTAGATATGAAATAGTTGGTAAATCAGGAGTCATATAAGTTATTAGTAGTTACAATAATGGATAGTAAGTGTACTTTTAAACACATCATTATAGAACCCCTCATCTGAAATAGTGATCACGTGAGACCCCCTTTGTCTCTCAGCTTAAGAGGTTACTGATGTCGATCATCACCATTAACCATTATATTTTATAACTGATTAGGAAAATTCTCATACTCTTAATATTTGAGAAAATAATGTTTGGATGGTGCATTATATGAAACTTTATATCTAATCAAATCATATAGTATGTTTTTCCCATCACTCCAGCAATCTATTTAATAATGACATTTTCTACCCATAATGAAAGTATTTACAAGTAACCATAATACAATTTCCCATATGTTATATTGACACATTAATCATGATGTAATTATCATATCCTTTTCAACATGGTTTTATGTTTTATTTTGAATGCCATATTTCATTTATTTTCAAAAACTTCTAATTAATGGGTATGTATATTATCCATTCTTAATAGGATAGACCAACAAACTATTTATTCATACCGTATAATGTTCCTTATGGAACACACATAGATGACTTGGTTTTATGCTACCGAATAATTGACCGTCCTTAAATATAGGTTGGATGATAATAATTGTACATAAAATAAAAATTATTGTAAAATTCACCTCAATGTAAATGATAAATTCACCATCCATATCCTTTAACTCAAGGAATTCCTTCTCCGTTATTATGCTAATAATATGAGGAAAATTCATATTGAAAAATATGTTCTTAAAATCATCCCATTATATTGATCGAAATTTATCCTTCTTAATCATATTCATGATAAGAGACTATTGTTGATCCAAATCACAATCCAAAAAATAGTGATCCAAAATTAATAATTAATAATTCAAATACAAGAGAATGGTAAATAATTTTTTAATGGTATAGATCAATTTCCCTTTCATAATTCTATTTATATAACGACTAAAATATGGTATACATTTCCTCATGTTGCACTTAAAAATAAAATCCCCCTCCCCCCGATTTCTTCTATGGAAATTCATCATCATTAATGGAAGAGGAGTTAAATTTTTCTTATTACATTGATATAATTAAATCATATAATATTATGGATACTAATTCTTTTATATAAAAACATTTTAAATAGATCTGAAGGATTTAGAAGAATAAGTAATATAAAAATACTCAGTTGAGAACGTTACCTCTGATTTGGACAACATTTAAAGGATAAAAACAAAATCCTTCATAAGATTGTTTCATAATAGAAATAAGGCATATAAAATTTTATTAGTAAATTTATTAGGTCAATTTTTTATACATTGGGGATACCATAGGGTATTTTTAATTATTATGTTTGGAGGGGGGTGCCTTTTTATAATTGGTGGGGGAGGACCAACATTGAATTTTTTATGTAAAAACATTTAAGCCACATTTAAAACATGAAAAAAGGTTCTAAAATTATGCATAATATAAATGTATATGAGAAGATATTGAAATATGGAAATAAAATATAATTATGGAAACATCTTATTTTATTTTAACCAATACATTTTTGGTTTAGTGACATGGTAATTTTATTTTAACCTAATCCCCAGTAAATAATTTTTTTAGTTTTTAGAACTCATTTTTTCAAAACATTTTGTTGAAAATATTATATAATATTAATTATTATAATTGGTATTATTAAATCGATTTTTCCTAACTCAATTTACAAAATTAGAAAAAAATAATTTAAAATTATACCTAAATATGGGAAAAAGTGTTTTAAATGAAATGTTATTCATAAGTATTGAATATATTAACAGATAAAGTCAAAAGAAATTTTTCTCCAATGCCCTAAATTGGTTTAATCATAATAAAATTGAAAGAATATAAATTTTAAAATAATATTTATAAATATTTATATTTTTGAAATGTATTAATCAATAAAAAATCGATTGATATTCTGTATTTTTCACCATTCAATGAAACAATATTTCATTTAAAAATATTATTAGAATTCACCATATAATTGTTTTAAAAACATTTATTCCTAAAAAGAAATTAATTTTCCGAAATAAATAAACTAAAATTTTTCTAAATTAATTTAATAATTGTTTTCACAATAATAAATATTTTTTGTATAAAATATTATTTTCAGATATTATAAACGATTTAAGAAACTATGTTTATTTTTAATTAATATATTTTCATTAAATAAAAAAATTATAATTTTTTTAAATATGATTATTCCAATTCATACCAACATGTTTAATGATTAGGCTATAATGGTGATAATTAAATAAAAATAGGAATAGTATATCTTCGTTCGTTAAAACCCATTTTTTCGACTATTGCAATATATATATTAAATTGAAATTATTTATAAGAAATATTTTATATAATTTTGGGGTGTTACCTTCTTGGTTGATATAATTTCATAGTATGATGTTATTTTTATATAAATATTAACACCTTCTTTGATAGTTATTAGAAGTAGTTATTTTAATAAAAAATATGTTAAATAATATATTCCAATATCATATGTTTTCTAGAATGGTTATATAATAAGAAAATGAAATTAGAAAAATTAGTTCTTCATGTTTAGTAAAACCAAAAAAGTGAACAAACGATTAAAAAATAACATTTTTTATAAATAATCCAAGAATATATTTGAATGACTTGAAATTTAATGAAATATGAAATTTTTGAAATACAAAATCTCCAAATTTTTACCCTTCTTATGTTATGAAATATTTTGACCAGAAAATCAGTAATTATATACAAATAGATGTGGCCTTAGACTAATAGAAAAAATGTACCCATGATGTTTATCATGAACACACTGTTCTAATAAAATTATAATAAATAAACATTAAATAATTATAATGAATGAAATAAATACAAATAATTATATGTGTACTATTTTTAATATAATTTGAATGAACATTTTGGTGGATATATGTTCCATCATAGCATAGTTAGGAAAATTGGTAAGGGAACTCTAATACAACCATTTTCATATATTTCCTAATATTTCTTCCTCCAACTCAATTTTACCAATTTCATAATTAATATTATATATAAATTATTCCATGTCAACATAATATATTGATGTATAATGTGTCTTATATTCTCTCTCTTATATGAATATGAAAACATTACAAGTTCTATTTATTCACTTTTCTTAGAAAAACTCATAATAATTAAATATTTTAGATTAATTATTACTATTATTTATTCAGTTTTCTATGTATTATTACTAATAAAACACTATTTATTAAAAAAAAAGAAAACATGAAAAATTATAATTGGTGGTATGGAATTATACCAAATCATATCCAATTTGATAGTTCATTACACATTTTTTATAAAAAAATCAGTGGGATCTATCAATTACATACTACTTCTCCCCATTTGTATTATTTTCATTTTTCAAGAGTAAATAATTTCATATCATATTAATCATCCCTAGTCTAGTAGTGTTTAATTGAAGACTATTGACAAATATTCAACTAAATGGTTCCCTAATCCATGTAGTCATATTTCCCCAGGAGTTACTTTTCATATGAAAGAGGATTCCGACTAGCAGTGAGGGCCTAGGGTGTGTTTTTTGGGACATTATGCCCTCATGATAGAGTGTAATTCAATAGTAGTAAACATAACAATAGAGTACAGAAGTAGTAAATAATCCAGATAGAATATAAACATAATATATACGAATAAATCAACAATTCAAAATGTACTCTGACATAAAAATTGATGAGACATTTAAAGTGTCAAAAAATTAGGTAAAAGATATATATACAACCAATGAAATTCATGAATCAAAATATCAAAAATACCAAAAAGTATTATCCCATTTAGCATCATGATCTAAACCCATTCATATTCTATTCTGCTCCCAATAATAGAAAAAATCATGCATCATACAATGTATTTTTACCATATACCATTAAACAAGATGTGTATCCAGGTACCCAATGATGGCCTTAATAGGGTGCGAGACCACACATTTTTTGCTAGCATCGACAGTGTCTATCAAAAATCAGCTTTGTCTATTATAAATAAACGTATTGTAAAATATATCCTAGGTAAAATTTTCTAAAAGTAAATTGACTATGTCTAAGAAAACAAGGGTCCCTATAATCAAGATTCAATATTGAATAACAAAGGAGGGATAAAAAATATAATTAGTAATTAAAACATTATAGTCTACTGATAGGTGTCAAAAAAATGATGACGTATAATCTACCCACTAGAGTCAAACACCCAAACTATATATTTCTATAACCATATAAAAATATCGATCACATCAATGACATATAACAATGTACATTACCACTATCGCTAACATGTCATATAATCAATATCATCACAAATGGTGGCATCATGTTAAAAAATGTTTTAGACTATGAGGGTTTAGATCCACAATTCATAAGACCAATGGATTATCACCATGTCCAAGGAGAATCTCAATGAAAACTCGGCTATGAAATAGATGGGGTAAAAATATCATCTTAATAGATCATGCATACTTAATGCACAAACATTCTAGATTGAAATTATATCATGGACCAAGTCATCTTATGTAATCTATAACTAATGAGTAAATAGTTTCACGACATCCACTACCGTAGACAATATCCATAAGAGGAACATCCATAGCATCAAATGGAATTATGAACCAAGGAACTCATACAAGGAATCCACTACCATTTCAAATTATCATTTCATTACATCATTTCAAAAATTATTATCCTCCATAATATTATCAAACACATATCAAAATATTCCATATAAATAATTATATTAAATTACATTATGTTATCACATGGTAAAGGATGCAAACCTTTTTATGACATCACAATTCAATTCACGTCAAATTGTAAAGGGAATAGTATAATTTGGAATGTACACACACCCCCCACAGGAGGTACAAAAAAATAATAGACATAAAAACACACACCATGGCTGGACAAGGTTGGGGAAGAGACCTCTATCAATTTGAGTTGATTAAGTGCACATTTATAACAGGTTACAAAACATCCAATTAATTAATTTTATTAATTAAATGGGAACTATTGGAAATTTTATGTTGTAAAATAATAGAAAAAACACTTTTAAAAAATAAACCCCCTTGGGAATTAAATAGACTACAAAATGTACCTCTTTAGTAGATAAAACACCTAGTATCAATCACTCATTTGCTCCAGATCAAGATAAAAATGAAGAACATATGTAAAACCTGAAAATGGGGCATATTATATTAAACATAAATAATCAATTGTTAAAAAATGAATGATGAAAAAAATTGTAATGCACTACTCACCAACACAGATCCAGTGACATGGATTAGATTCAAATCCTTGTCCGGACACATATTTGGCTTGCATTCCAAGGATATGTCATTAAGGGTATCTCTAAAATGAGTGTTGTTGTCTAATGGATGAAAATAGAAAAAAAAAATTATTCTTTAAGATTTTTTAAAGGAAAATATGGAATTTCCCATGAAATATGGGTCTCAATGGCTCGTACACACGGTATTCCAAACTATACATCTATAATGTGCACTTAACTATGATAAGGGAGACACTATATTGTTTCATGTGAATAGTGTTTCAAATAGTGTGAAACTATTTGTCTTGTTCAGAAAAAAATTTATAAACACCCACATAAGATAATGTTCTAGAGGTGGCATGAGTTCCTAAAATTTTGTGACCTACTTTAACTGATTTTCAATCTTCGCATGGTTAATTTTAACCATGAAGCATGTCCCACATGGATTCTCCTAAACATTTGGCATGAAATTTTTTAGTAATAAAAATCAGGTTACGGGCTAAAAAAAATTCACATACACCCTTGATATACCAATGATCACATTGGGTACTCAAATTATGCCATAAAAAATCATTTAAACTGAAAAATAAAAGATCGATATCTTATTGGAAAAGATGGGATCTCACAATCATAACTCTTAAAGAAATTTACCCCAAAGTCTAATTCTCAGGGTTTGCCAGGAGTCAATAGTGAATAATTACAACCCCTTAGAAAATATGTTCACTTCACACTCCCATGTGTCATCCTATAAATCTATGTACTACCATATCACCCATACTATAGGAATTGACAAGACTTTATTAACCATTATTCTCCTGTTAACAACATATATATGATATTCCTCGAAGGAAATATTTCTCTATAAAACAACCTCATTAGGTTGAAGAATATGATTTATGTCTGAATGATAATAGTGCAGCTGAGATACATAGATGATTTCATGCATAGAAAAGTACCTTTGAGATAACTTAAACTGATAGTATACTTACCTACATATCTCCAAATTCACAAACACCCATACATATCATAGTGAAAGCATACACTTCCTTATAATCCGTCTATATCCCAACCTTAGTGAGAGGCATAAAAATTCAATATCCATGACCTGAAAATCTATAGGTCATCAATGTTGAATAGTGTTAGATTTATATCTCAACATTGTAGTATCCATCTATATTTAAATCAACGGGATAAATTCTGATGTATCATGAATCATACATGGTCCATGTAAGTCCACCTCTCCTACGTATATTCATCACATTGGTTGTCTTAATGGCCAATCATAGAAAGACTTGTAGGTTTTAATCTGTGTCATCTACTAATTACTATTGTTTTATATATACTCAACTTGGTGTATATGAATATGAAAAGATCCCCATAATCCAAAATATATATCTGAAACATGACCTTAAGAAGATGTATTGTATGATATAACTATCCACCAATCTGAGCATGATATTGTGTACTCAAAAGAACTTATATAACAAACTACCTCAACAAACTCTGATATATTTAAGATGAAAATCAGGAATCTGTATCCGATATAATGGTCTGATTAACCCCATGATGTTTTATTATCCCACAAATATAAAACATTCCAACATTATTGAATGAGAAGGTATCCTTAATTGGTATGAAATGAGAAACCATTATTATCATGTCCACAAGAACAAAAAAATGCATCACTACCTCATAAAGAGCATAGATAACCGTCTACGTACATCATCATGACATCTTCCCACTTCCACTCATAAATGGGTAACTAATCTAAAATCCCAAATATCCATTAATGTTCCTACGTCACAAGATGACAAGATAAAAAACAAGTGGAAACCTCATCTATATCTAGTTTCATCCCCAACCATCAATATTGAAAACCTAAATCACGATACCTCTTGTTAAAGCCTGGACGTACTACCCCAATAGTGTCATGAAAATCATTAATCATCTCCTCATGTATATATTTTAGAACCCATATGTGACACTAAATATGCATACTTTTATCCTCACATAATGCCCAACCCGATGCTGGGTCCTCACCTGCAACACTCTCTCATTGGACTAGGCCATTATAATCTTGTATCATTCTTATCCTCACTCTATCCAAGAGTGTAGACATCCTAGCTAGGGATGAAATAAATTCCTGGCCATGAATATATTGAACCTGAAAGATAATATATGAAAATAATTCCAAAATATAGCACTCACCACTAGCCTCTTGAAATTCATGTATCTACTTTCTAATGGTCAGTGCATCGGCCACTGTATTTACCTTTCTACTCTTATAAGAATGCTCAATGTCAAAATACTATAACTACCCAACCGACATTCACTACATCAAATAGATGTCACATTTTTTAAATATATACTTTATTATTTTCTGTTCTGTGTTCAAACCAAAACACACTCCTCATAAATAGTGGCACTAACAACATAAATCAAGAACAACTACAGCTATATCAAGATTATATGTCATGTAGTTCGACTCAAATATTCATAAATAAGAAGAAACATATTATTTGAATCAATATCTATCTATTAGAACTAATCTATTCCTACTGACTAATGCATTTCAATAGACTATAAAGTTTATTTCTTCTCTATAAGAATGATGACCAGTGTCATTGTAAATCACACTTTTAGCTCTTCATTGGCTATATTATAGGTATCAATCCTTAAAAACATCAATCAATTGTTATTCAATAACACATTTGGTTCTCCTGTGCATGATAAATAATATATGAAATTCATGTAATATAATTCTATTCCCAAGAAGCACTATATGACTTATAAATTTGTTGGATTCTCCTAGGAAACTACATCCAAAACTTTTTGGTTTATTTGAGACTCTGGTTGGTAAGATAATATGACCCATGAAGTGAATCTATTCCATAAAAAAGTGTCACATTGTGAGCTTAGAATATTACTAATACATTTTTATTGTATTCAAATTGATCCAAAGATGTTTATCTAGATCATTTACATTGTTATAATACATAATGATATCATCCATGAAAACAACAAAAAATGAATCCAGATAAGGATAGAAAACACATTTCATCAGTTCTATGAAAACATTTATTTCAAAAATGATACTGAAACACATAACTATATTCTGATGTAGAACATACGTTCTATGAAATGTTGTATGAGGTATATCTTCTTGTTGAACACCCACTTGTTGGTATATAGTTTTAAAATCAATTTTTAAGAACACATTTGTAACTCAAATATGATACAAAATGTCATGTATACTTGGAAAGAGATACCACTTTCAAACCATCTAAAATTTAATATCTGACAATATACACATAATCTAATGTTACAATCAACCATTTTCACAATGCCTTGTTTGATTATGTAAAAATAATGATTCTTTTCTAGTGCATTGTTTTTGTAAAATGGAAATATGAACATAATAAAAAAGATACAATGTTTAGAAAAACAATATTGTGGAATTATTTTGGCAACACAAATTTATTGGAATTTTTATGATTATCATGGAGTGATTTTTCCTAAAAATATTGATTTTATTCCCATGTTGGCATTGGTCTTATTCCATATGTGATATGGATGTTAGAATTCATGATAATATATATAAGAAAAATAAATATTTGATATTAAATTTTTAATTTATTTTTAATATATATATATATATTAATTATTTCATACCGATATAAAAATATTAAGATCTTGGTAATGTAATAAAATATGTCATTGAATATTTTCGTTCATATATTTTTTAAAAGGGTGATTTTTTTAGATTACGAATGTGGAAATAGTAACTATATATATAATGATATATTTTATAATGATTCTATTATTAGTTATTTCTAATCTACATGATCAATCCACTTTTGATACAGGTAAAAAATAACTTCCAATTTCACAACCCCATAATCAAATATCCATATTATAGTGATTAGAATTGAATAATTATTTATAAGAGTTTAATTACTATAGTTTTATTCATCCTAGAACTTTAAATTGAGGTACACTTTTTTTATTTGTAAAAAATTGGAATTATTTAATGGGTCTTATATTTGACTATTGATCTATCAAAAAAATTATAGGTAAAAAAAGAATTTGTTTCTTAGTTTTAATGAAATATTTAATCAACTTTAAGGAGCATAATATTTTTCATATATTGATCTTAGGATTTTATTCCATAAGCTAAATATAGAATTATATGACATTAAAATGGATATGATTCATACAAGGATTACTCATTATTTGTTTATTTTTATTCCCTAACAGTTGACTAATGTTGCCACTGTATTCATGAGTGTAGTGAATATATTTTTCCACGGGTATTTTGATAAATTTTTAGTTTTTTATATTTATTATAATCATATATGTTATAATGAAAATTAGGAACCATATAGACATATCAGGATTATTACGTCAACATTAAAATGAAATAAAATAAAATATATATGAAAATTTTAAAAAATACTAAATTTTTGATAATAAATTTTTTTCGACATATTATCTATAATTGTTTCATAACCTTTGATAAATCATATACTAATATTGGAGAAGAGTGTACAGATCCTACAAATATCATTGATATTATATATTTTCGTATATTTGTAGGTTACTAAGGATGGTTTTTTAAAAAACTATTGAGTTATCAATCCAACTAGCTATGTTAACATGGAATGGAGTTTAATATTTTTTGAACCAATGAATTTGATGAATGTTTATAAGAATTATAATGAAGGTAAGTTAATTCTATAATGTTTTCAATGTCATTTAGAAATTATAAATTTTTTATTTATAGTGATTCATTTAGGAAGTTCCATGGTATTTTTGGATAATAGTAATTCGTAAATTGAATTTGAATCATGCCAATTTAAAATAAAAAAAACAAAATTTGTTTAAATTTTATCTTGATGTAAATGTAATAATTTATTTGTTAAAAAATATAGTGAATATTTTATATGGGGTAAAATATGAAATATATAATAGACATAAATGTTTATAGTGTATACTCATTCAAAAAGAGTTGAACATGGTGTGTGAAAATGGTTGGAACTGATAAATTATTATGTTTCTAAAATACACAATCATGTAGGAAATGAAAAAAGTTGTTGATTACATGATATAAAATAATAATGTTTCATAATATTTTAAATGATTTGAACATGGTCATTTGGTTAATTATTTAATAAATTTTAGCCATGAAATATTTCATACCAGAACTCTCCCACTATTTTTTCAGATGACAACACAGTAATAATTATAAGTTATAATTACGAATTCCTATGAAGAATAAAAAGGTTTTCATGGATGAGTGCAGCTGGTTAAGAAGGATATTTTTCATATATCAATGTTTGATAATGAATGTTGTATATGATTTCGAATAAGGTTATGTGTACCAGGTTATAGTAAGTTAAAGAATGATTTTTCTAGTAAATCTCATAGATCCCCATATTTTAGTCCTCCAAAAAACAGAAAGATATAATTAGACCATCACCAATACTATTTGGTGACTCATAAAAAATAATAAAGATGATTTAACTATGAAAAAGATTTCTTTTCAACAGTTTTAAATCAATGTAAAAATAAAAAACAATATTTTTTAGCCTTTTCGAGTTCTTAAATGTGTATAAGATAAAATATATATGGATTTCATGTTATAATTACTAAATAAATCACAATTTAATTATTAAATACGGTTCATTGTGGAATATTTTTAACAAAAATGTGTATTTTATACAGATTGGATATATTTTTCTTTTTAATACACATTATATATTTTATATTAAAATGATAGAGTGACTATTTGGAGACCTAATATTATTTTTATATTACATTGATCATACACACAGATCTATTTTCTTGATATTTAGTTAGAGATCATTGTATGATAAACTAGGTTTCTGTATATCTTTTAATCTTCTAATAAATTCATAATTTTAATGTTATTCTTGATTTATTATCAATAGATTACATGAGAATTTAGGAATATTAAAAATTTTCAGTATAATATTCATAAACTAATAGTTATTATTGATGTATATAGATGGAAAATTTGGATACATTTGAAAAAAAATTGAATTTTTACTCAAAAATGTTGAAAAAGTCAATGAATTAAGATTTTTGGAAGAATATATGGTATAAGATATAGTTAATAAGGTATAGTTTATATTGTTAGACATGATAGCAGCTCAGAGAAAACAATAGAGTTATGAATATAAGAGAATGAAAAACCTTTTTACATATAATAGATAATATAATTAATTTATTATGTAATAAGGTTAATAATTTTTCTTTTTTTTGTTAAATAACAACATTGTTGAAGAGGAGACATGGGAACCTGAAAAAGGCTCTAAGGGAAAATTTTAACAACAAATTTATATAATGAATAAAAGTGTGTGGAAACAAATTATTTAAAAGAGGGAATAATGTGAACACCATTTTAATGACTATGAAAAACAACACCATCTTAATTTAATATTTATTATCAGATTTCACAGAATAACATTGTTTAAAATATTTTTATATAATATTTCAAATCGAAAGCGAAATAGTTTTATTCGAAAAGATGTGATTGCATTATATTATATGTTTTTATTTAAAAATTAACATTATTCATTTTTTTAATTTAAATTGTTAAAATGGTAATCATTTTTTATCAATATATCATATATATATATTGCTGATATTTATGGATTTTCCTTAAAAGATTATTTTTTGGTCAACAATGAAATATATAGAATTTTATTCAATATTCCATTTTATTTCTTTTATTTAAAAACAGTCATTATATTTAGAAGTGTATTTAATATCAAATTATTCATGATTAATTAAAATAATCAAATAATTTAATAGTATTAAAAATTGTTCTATATTTTTTGTATAAATTCATTATTTGTCTTAAAATTTTCAAAATGAAATTGTTTGTGGTTTCCTTTTATTAACTTATAATAAAATTAAATTTTTGTCAACTACAAATTGATTTGTAATTAATTTTTTTAATATTATAAACTAGGGGGTTCAACTTTTTTAATGATTTAAATCTCATTTTTGGTTATTATGAATAGTTACCAGGGTATAAAGTTGTTATCGTTGTAAAAAGTAAAACATGATAATTAATGGGAAAATAATTCATAGGACACCAAATCTTTCCAAAAAAAATTGTATGAGATTTCATCAACCCATATAATCATTTTTTTTCAAATATGATAGTTTTAGATCCAAATTTCCCTTGAATAATACAATATATTATTTTAAAACAATAAATCATTACAAGACTACCAATCCCCTCACATATAAAGTGGAACATTGTATCATATCTTATTCATATACATCAATTTATTTGGAACAACCAATCTCTAATAAAATAAATTTCAAACATTCATCCCAAATTTTTGTAGGTCTTTGTGTCACCAGAATACAAACCTATTACATTATAATATGTATTCTGTTAGTTGTTTTATAAATAAATGTTATAAATATTTTCTAACAAATAATGTATTTTTGTTATTCTACATCCTTAAAATATTTTTCATAATTGTTAAAATAATAGTATTAGTGTCATATACATTATTAAAAATAATTATTTAAATTCTATAATCCTTGTTCATATCCATTTCAATCATATACCAATAGAAAACATTGTTCATTAGTACTTATGGATTAGCATATCCATGAAGTGATGTATTCTATTTTCCAACACCAACAGAAATAGATAGTTATAATGATGGATTTATTGAATATATATGAAACAAATTACATATTGTTTCTATAATTATAATATATTACATACTTTATTACTCTTATATTCATTTCATCATGAGAATTTTACTTGTGTGTACTTGTGAACTAGAATCTCATCGAAGTGATGTGATTTTTTTTTCATGTTTACCAATGATGATTTGTAAAAAAATTATATATAATATCAGAAAATTTTATATTATTCACGATTGAGATTACATATATGATAGAATAATTACTTTTTTGTACATTCTCTACCTTCCTATTTTTTCTTAAAATAAAGACCAATCATCCGAAAAATCTAAATATGAATGTAAATGACATAGTCATTATATATGAATTTTTTAAGAAAGAATAATAATGGATAATAATAACAGAGTAATATGGAAATTCTTTCTGAAGAAATTAAAAATTTAATATATGTTTATTATACATGTGTTAAATCATACACTTGTTGATTCAGATGTGAGGCAATTGATTTATCATTAAACAACTATTTCATGATTCTTAATGTTCATTATTATTTATTTCTTCTATAAAGATGTTTTTAAATTATTTTTTTGTGTAATTAGTATACTAAAATAAATGTTAAAATTTTTTTTAAGCAATTTTTTTATTTAAAAACAATATCTTCAATAAGGAAAATTAATTTTTTTTTCAACGTGGTTATTTATTCCTTTTCTCAAATTATTAAAATTATTATTTTTATAAATTATATGTAATGAGAATGTACTTATATCATGACAATTATTCATTAAGAGAATTATTATAAATATTCTTACGGTCTTCAAAAATAATATCATATTTCTAGTTTTTTTATAAATTTTTTATTAAAGAATTTTCAATGGAATAAGATATTTATATTTATTTTTATTTAAATTAAAAATTTCTTATTCGAACGATTTTAATAGAATAAGTAATGATATTTTTAATATAATCTAATTTTCTTGAGTTTTATATATGTTAAAGTGCATGGAAATTTTTAATGATGAATCTTGAGGTAGAAAAATCTATATAATTTGTCTAGTAATTAATTTTATCATTGAGTATTATATAATAGAATTAAATTTTTATAATATTTGATTTTCAACATTAATGTTATTGTGATTGAATGGTTGATATGAATATGGTTTATAATGCTACAAAAATGGATATTCTCTTATTGAGAGTTATTTTTCATGGATTTATTTTAATTTTATATGTTTTGATTTCAAGAATATGTTTAATTTAATTAGTATTCCCCTTTAAGGTTAAAAAGTATGTTTTTTATTAAAATACATTCATGATTACCCTTATATTTAAACAAATTCTTTTGATTTTGATTTCTAATTTATTCATGAAATGAAATTTTTATGAAAATATATAAGATTTGAGGATCATTTATTGTGTATGTTAATGAATATTTCTGAATATAATTACTTATATAAAATGAGATCATTGTATGAGATTTCTTATCTTTCAAAATGAACTAAAATGTTTATTTTTATTTTTATCCCACATGATCTTTTAGTCTTAAAAGGATATTTCCAAATAATAATCACAAATCTTATGGATAGGTAGGAACTATATAATGATCAATCATTCCATATATGTTAAAACTGATATTATTTTCACATTTTTGATAAAATATACTTCATTTGAAATAAATGATAAAATTAATTTTTTAAAAGAGTTGGTAAAAATTCAAAAAATGGAAAAAAAATTATTTTAAAAAAGAGTTGATAATATTAAAAACAATCTTAAATACATTTTTAATGATTCATGAAAATAGCAGGAAACTATTTCCCTCTGGATTGTAAAAAATAGTTTATTTTCCATAAAATAATTACATCACTCTATATAGTAATTAATGTCATGATAACTAATTTAGAACATGTGTTATTAATAAATAACATAATGAGAAGTAATATGAAATTGATTTGTCAGATAAGGAAAAAATAATTTACTTAATTTAAATTATATTATAAACAATCCTAAATATAATGTGATTGAAACATGAACACCTTACACCAATTGTCATCTATCATCGTATGAATTTAAATATCTTGTTTATAATATATATTAATTATAAATCTACATTAAAACCATAATAAAATATATATCATACTATATATTATTTACATTTAATATCTTAAGGGAATCTTATTAGTAATTCATTATTAAAATCAATGTTTAATATGATAATTTTTTCCCTTATCTTGAATTTTTTGGTTTATAAGTCCTCTTCCTTATAAACTATTCATCGTTAAATAATATATATAATTTTAATAAAAAAATTAAAATAATATACTATATATATACATTCAAAAAAGTGGATTTAGAAAAATAAATCATATCATTCATGTAGAGGGTAGGATGTACACACACAACATTGATATTTTCCCATTTTGATGGATGGAACAAAAGAACGTAATCAATTGTTATAGTATAGTTTATTATATAATATATGTTGTATATATTGATTAAATGTATATTTTTTCCATTTAAATAAAAAATGAAAAAATGAGATTGTTTGGTGGAGGTTGAATTCCAGACATATGCACAAGCAATATTATCATTTTAAATAGGGAAAAATTTCTGATGGAAGATATTATATTTTAATTTATATATTTATTAATATATATAAAAAAATATTAATCCCATCATAATAACCATCCATAAAATATAGCTATTGAAAATGAATTATATCACTACATGGAGGCAATAGTCCACTACTATAGAGGATTGATACACTGACTTCACTTTTGATTAAATATAGGTTTTATATTGTGGGTCACATTGAAATAATAAAATTTTAAATTATTTATTTTGATTAAGTTATTATTTAATTGGGAATATCATATATTTATATTAGTTATAAGAATAAATAAATTTAAAATTTTCTAGTAAAACAATTACCACATCTATAGAATATGTTCTATAAATCCAATCATAAGGACCATTATAATGGTATTTTATGAAGACTAGATCCACTATATGATGTTTGAAAAATTTGAGAAGGGAACAAGTAAGGGTTTTTTCAATTAGAATTTCTCAATCATGTGTAAAGAATATTTGGTACTAGTTTCCTTTTATATGGGAAGAAAAGGACAAACATGTATTTAAAATAAATAATAAAATATATTTATGTTATTAACAAGAAAAAGTATTCCTAGTGGACATATATTAAAATAAAAATTTTATATATTATAAATATTATAAAATAATGATTTTTACATACATATTGGTTCTATTTTAAATATTATCATTTGGTTTAACCTATTGGTTATCAAATGTTAATCATTACTATGGTAATGAAATTTTTATGATTAATATGTTTTAACTATAATTATAATGTAAAAATTATCTCATAAATTATCTCTTCATGAAATTTCTGTTAATTTATCAACCTAATTACCTTATTTTATGATTTTTTTTTATTTTTCAATAATTCAATAAATTAATTACTTAATAGAAAATATCCTTAATTTTATTTTGACACATCTATTTCAATTTGATTTTATAGGAAACATGATAGAATGGTGATTTAAATTTAAATCATCTACACGATCATAATATAATATATTTATTTATATTGGAATGTAATAATTCAACTAATTATTATAAAATTTAAAATTGATAATACCGTTTCTTTTAATTTTCTTTTAATTGAATAAATACAATGTTGGCTCTATAATATCATTTCTCGTAATTATTCAATCACTACAAAATTTAAAGGAATTGAGATGATAAAAATATAAAAAACGTACTTTAAATAAACAATTATAATATAATTTTTCCACTTTAAATCTTTATAATACAGTTTTATATTTATTAATGTAATGAGTGTGAAATTTTGTATATATTATATTCTTATATAAATATAATGTGAAAAATAAATGAAAAACATAACCATGTGTCTATGTACTAGGGAAATTGATGCACATGACTAATCACATATCAAAAAATAAGTTAGTGAAAAGTGTTATTGGTATCCTAAATCCACACCCCAAGTATTTTTCATTTTTTTCTCATTTTACACTAACTGTATTGACCAATATTTACCGATAGACTATTCATAGTGATAAAAAATGGACATATTTACTAACTTTGGCCCCCCAATTGAAAATTTGCAATCACTTTTTGTAGATTAATTTTATCGATCTGGCATAAATTAGAATAATAAAAACCGAAAATCAAAATGAAAATTAGTTTTTTATAAATAAAATTTTTTTAATATAAAAATGTTTTTATACTAAATTCAACCTAAAATTGATTTCAAGGAAATATATTGGATTATTAATAATATAATATAAATAATGTTACATTAAAACCATTATGAAAATTTAAGACTTTTCAATTTCCTGAAAGAAATAAAATGTTTTCAATAACAGTTAGTAATTATCAGTATTCATAAAAACCCAATCTTTAAAGAAAATTCTCAAAAGGTCAATATAATATAAATTCAGCATTTTTATTTTAAAAAGTATATTCCATTTAAAAATTATGTATTCTAAAATGGGAATAAATTATATATATTATTTCTTCATAAGAAATAATAAAAATAAATTAATAGGAAAATTTTATTTTTAAAAAAAATAATAACATTAGTAAAAATATTTATTCAGTATCATAAAAATATAAATATATATATTAAAAAAATAGTTTGCATATTAATTATACTATTATTATGACCTGGCTATAATTGTATTATATATTATGGTTTATTCAGACATGAGGTTTCATGTTTCATAAGTTATTGAGGAAAACTGATTTTCTAATAGATAAAATATTCTTGATGTATTTCTATCTCATTGACAATGGTCTTCCTAAAAAATATTTTCTTGATTATAAATTGAATTTCTTCACAATGTACAACATGAACATAACTAATAGATTAGTAATATAATACAAGGTAATAATAGAAAAAAACATGATAATAAAAAGTGAATAAACCATAAAGTTGTTCTTAAGTAATTATAATTGTATTATATGATCATTTTTCATTAGTTAAATTACATATAATGCGAGTCAGAATCAAGAAAAAAGAATATTATTTAAATTATTATTTTCAACGTAGTAATGTTCTCTTATATCATATTTATTCATATATATTCATTAAATATATAAATTATGTTATTAATATAATTAAATGTGTATTCAATGTATTTTTAATCCATATTACACATTATTAAAATTATTTTATATAATACTGTTAAATTTTTTCAAAATATTTTATTTTATTAAATTTTATAAATTTTAAAATTTAGTCATTTATATAACATTTATTTTAGGTGCTGAATTTCCAATTGTGATGACTGTTATTCTTTACAGAACATCCTCTATAAGTTTTCATTTGTTTTAAAAATTTAATATTATTTCAAATTATTTTGGAAATTCTAGTTAATGAATTTATAATGAAAAATATTTCCCTTAATTTTCCCTTTAATCCCCAATGTGATTTAACATATGTGATTTAACATATGTGTTTTATGAAATAATTTATAACTTTAAATGATTTAATTCAATGATTTTATGAGTTTAGGTGTGTTAATGTCTATGTAAATTTTTTGGGATTATGTGTGAGCTCGATATACCCTCAAATGGATTGGGTAATTATTTTTCCCTTCATATAATTTGTACGTAAGATAATTAAGTATATAGTTTATTTTATTAATAGTTATTTTAAAATTGATTATATGAGTAATATTAAAATTGTACCCCATGTTACCTATCGGACTACATTATTATTGAAAATTATTTTTCATATATGTTTTTTGATTTCATAAGATTAGATAATGAGATTATTTTTAAAGGATTATTTATACCCCTTCTAAGGTTTAAAAATATATTTGTCATGGTATTTATTTCATGAGTTCCCATGATTTATAAATAACCCTCATGACTATTATTTTTATTTCCTTCATTATTGTAATATTTTTATAAATGAATTTATAAAATGAAGTTTATTTCCTTACAAAGTCAGTTATTATCTATGAATAATTATATTTATATAAGGGAAACAAATTTTTAATGTGGTTCATTATTATCAAAATGTACTAATTTTTTCTCATCATTTTAATCCCTTATTATTATTTTTGGGCCCACACCAAGTCATCAAATTTTTCTCATAGGGATTACAACTCTGAAAGAAATATAGAAAGGTGTATTTTTTCTATAACAATTCATCCTAAAAAATATGATTTAAACAAAAAGATATTATATTTTAATAATGATATATTATTTTGATGAAGTATATTGATGGAAACTTGCCTATTTTTATTGTTAGGGACTAATATATTATAGTTTTTCATAATTTTATAATAGTATAGACTGAATGGTTAATGAAAATATATGAATGTAAAACTCATGTAATAAATCATCAATGAATTGTTTGTTTATATTAAAAGGATTGATAGTTTTTATTAAAGAAAAGGTTTAGATAAACTTATAGGATTAAAATGTATCACCCCCAGTATTTTTTAATTATTATTTTTTAAATAAATTTAATCTCTTTAATTGTGTGTGGTACAAAAAACCCTAAATCTAAATGAACAATAATATAGTATACCATTATAACATATTCATTGAATATTATATATAAACAGAAACAACATAAGTTTAAAGGTATTTATGATTTATTTATATAATTAAAAGTTTTTTATAAAAAAACTCTATTTCATTATATTATTTATTTGTTAAAACATATTTTTTATTGGATAACTTTTATTTATTTTTTTGATAAAAAATTTATTTTAAATTATCCACTTTTAGAGAAACTATTTTTAATCAAAAAATATAATTTATTTAATTGACTTGTCTAAATTATATTAGAGTGAATTATTAACAAATTGAATATATTTCTTTTTTGATGAATAGTAATATTAATGTTTTTTATTTAAAAATGTATTTTTTAAATTACAATATACTTATATTTCATATAAAAAAATTAAAAAATAATATTAGTTCATTTATATTATTATTAATCAAATTAATATAATTGAAATTAATTTTATTTTTATTTTGGAATGAAAACTTTTTATACATAAGAATAAAATTTAAAATAAAAATTATTTTTTCTAAATTATTTAATGTTTATGTTAAAAAAAATTTAAGTCCTCTAGAGAAATAATTTAAAAACCTATATCCCATATTTTTAACCTCCGTGTATATATTACATTTTATTCACTTTGAGTTTTTTTCATAATGAATAGTGAAAGGAGTAAACACATATCAATGCTTTTAACATTTAAACATGTTTACTGTGATTCTACCCAGAGATAAAAAGATATTTTTCATAATTAAACTATCCAAATCCTATTTTATATACATATTTCAACCACATCATATTCAACCATGAAATATTTTATCATTTGGATGCATATTCATTTGGACATATATTGTTATATTTTAATCCTTTAATTAAATCGAAGTGTGTCATATACCCAACATATAAAAGGACACCATCCAACAATTATTTATACCAATTTCAGATTTCATTATTTTAAAACCCCTAACCAATTAACATATAAAATTTCCAATCTATGATGTTGAGTTTTTATTCTTATTATAAGACCATTCTAAGGGACTTCTGTTATGTATCTAAAGGAGACCAACCTAATAATTGGAAATCATTTAACACATAATCACTCAATGTTTTTCTTATTTTACCTTCTCAAAATGAATGTTATTTATAATAAAAAAACAACTTATATGTAATAAAAACATAATCAAATTTTATTATTATTATGTAAACTCCAATATCCACCCACTATTTTATAAAATGATTATTCAATGTATCTCTCATGAGTAAATACTTTATACAACCTCCACATGGATATACAATTCATTATCCAACAACAACATTCAAGTATAGTTTTTATTATTATATAATTAACATAAATTATATTTATAAAGTAATTATTTTCAGATAATTCCATTATCATATCTTCTTTCTTACCTTCCAACACATTTTCAAAATAATTATGTCACTCATGTGTACATTAAACTACCACCTTAATATATTGATGTGATATTTTTTTCAATAATAATTTACATGGATGATAATAAATAATCATTTATAGAATATATATATATATATATATATCTGTCTGTGAATTACTATCTCCATTAATGGTGTGATTCATTTTTATATATCTATTATTTATAGATGAATATATATATATATATATAATAAAATGAAATTATATTTATATGATGATTAAAATTTTTTAAATGTTGTAACCATAATCAATATATAGTGATAAGAACTATCGACATTAAATTCTTCAGAAAAATTTAATTGTTAACACAAAAAAACATTGAATTCAATAAGAATTTATTAATAATTTTATTCTGAAATAGAATAATTAGATAATATATTATATAATAATTATATAAATTAATCTAGTATATAAATATAACAAATTTATATTTTTTTGTAGGAAGTTTTAAGGTGACTTCGATTCATTTCTACCTCGATGTAATATATTCTCATCTAATATTTATCTCTATAATACATATGACATATTTATCTCTTGATTATTTTATATATATTATATATATTCTACGAATTTTTATTATTTTTATTTTCATGAAAATTATGTGTAATAAAAAATCCATATTTTGTTCACTCTTCATTGATGTTTTGATTCATAGATTACAAAATCATTATGGGTTTTTATTCTTATCACTCTTTAATTGAGACGTATATGATTTTATACACCTATATATATATGAGGTCATTATATTACCTCTTAAAAAAGTCATATCATAAAACTTCTTATTAAAATTATAATTAATGTTTCATTTTATATTATTTGTTGGTGTTTCTTGTGATTCAAAAGTCACAAATGTGATGGGTGATTTATGTTAAAATCTCTTTGTTTATTGGGATAGTTTATGATCATGTTTATAGTGGTAAAATATAATTAATTATATTACAATAATACTAAGAATTAAAATATATTATGATTATTTTTTAGGAATATAGTTTTTTGTTTAATTTAACTATCATTAGGAACTCTAGAGACGAAAATATTTTTTTAAAAGAAAACAGATATTATTTCCCACATCGATCAATAAATATTTTACTTTTGTATCGATGTTCTCTATCAAATATCTTCTATATTGTGTTTAATATAATACTATTATTCATTAACGTAGTAATTACATACTTTTTTATTTACACTGAACTTTTTAAAAGTAATATTATTTTCATTCTTTGAAAGATATAGTTTTGAATTTTCAATTGAAAAATAAAAATAAATTATTGTTTTATTGTTTACTATGTATATAAAATTTCCCTCTATAATGAATTCTAAATAGTTTTGAATATTTTACAAAAATATTACAAGATTATTTAAAATGAAAATGTTTTTGTTTATATTATTTAATATTTTTTATTTTAATTTCAATTCTAAAAATGACTATGGTATTTTTATCATTAAATATTCTAATAATATTTATAAAAATTCATCATTCGAAACATCCTTTTTTGTTACATAGATCATACAACTGATATGATCTCATGATATCATCATTATTATTTCAATATATAGTTTCTGAATAAGATGTTGAGATTTTTTTAAACACCATTATTTTCCATAGGGTTTTTTATGATTATCAATTTTTTTAAAAAGTGGTTTCTTCTAAATGGGTTATGATATATTCTGACTGATTCATGGTATTGGTAAAAATATATGATTCGATTATGATTATGTGATTGGTGGGTAATTTTTATATATCCCACAAATTCATTAGATTATTATGTATATCTCAATACATAATAGGGACTGTTATTTTGAGTGGACATAGTCTAGTAAGAAACTTTGTCCAATAAGATGGTATTGGTTGAGAAACATGACTATGGATACAATGGTTTAGGTATAGAACCCAATCCACTATAATACTATCTTGAGTGTTTCTTTTCTACTAGGTAACTGAATTTCAATTATTATTTTTATTTTTCAAACATATTTTTTATTCAAATATTATTCTATCTTTTCTTGTGTTCTTTTATTATTTTATGATTTTTGAATTTTGAACATAAAAACCAAATTCCATTACTAAATATGATGTTTGATAACATTTACCATATTTTCTTCAAATTTTATACACATTTTAACTTCCATTTTCTCATTCTTTATGGATATCTACCTTTTTCCCTTTTGAGGATCAAATATCAACCTCTCTAATATTTCATTTCCCAATGTTATGAAGAAAGTTTTTATATATGAAATTCATATGATGTATTCCAATTATGATGAACTTATTATGGGATGATTAATATATATTATGAAATTGCATCCTATGTATTGAATATTTCAATGATAGTGTACAAGTTTTAATTTTTATTATATCATAATATTATACTTATTATATGAATCTAATAATATGTGATATTTATGTATGTAATGTATGGGAATTTATAGTTGGGAAAGATAAATATTTAGTTACCATTAGAGAACATGACGATAAAATATTAGCGAGAACCCATTGGGAAGTCCTACATATATAACCTCAAAATGTTTTCTATTTAAAATAGTGGGGTTTTCCTAGAAAATGTTATTTTCGATGTACTATAAGTGTATGTGGTTTTGGGAACTTATATATCATAGGGAAAACATCAAAAAAAAATCTTCATGTATATATCATCAATCATTCTGGTTTATAGTGAGTATTCCATTACTGCACACTTGGATTGACACCCCATGGGGACATTCTTCCATTAATTAAAATATTCATTATAAACCATTAATTTGGATTTGAATAGATTATGATCATGGATGAATTGAGTCAAAAATAAGATTTTACAGATTTCAAATAAGGTTTCCTAATTTAGATATTGTATAAATTATTTATCATTATTAGTCACTCTAATTAATCGTTCATGATGTATATTTTATGAGTTTTTGTATAAAAATAGACTAAATATAGAATAGTGAAGACAAGGTGGGAACTAGTGAACTAAAATATTAAAGAATATTATTCAATCATAGTCATTTGAATTATGATTTATCATGAAGCACATCAAGGGATTTTAATCCAAAACCTCAATGATTAGATATAATTATGAAACTAAAAACTTCTAATAAAATGATGAACACTTAAAATGATTATAGTACATATCTATTAATTATATGGTAATTTTTTTCCTATGAATCATGTTATTATCCTTTTAGTTGTATATGATTTTAAATTATACATTGATTATATTTCATTACATAAATCAATCATCAATTTATGAATACTAGATGTCACATATAATATTAATAACAAACATAGGATTTTCTATAAATGTGAATATAAATATAGAATTCAGACTAAAATAAAAAAATTATCTGGGTCATGACTAATATTCAATTTGGTTGTTTATATAAAATGGTTAGTGAGAAACTAAACATCATTGAAATGGAAACTTTATGTGTGTTTATTAATTTTCTTCAAATTTATTTACTAGTACTCTACTAAATCATGATGTCATCTTGACAATAAAACTCATACATAGGGATACAATAATTTGAACAACTTGGTATAGAATGTGCGTGATTAATTTGTTGTAATTGAAGAAAAAATCCTATAAGAATTGTAACAATTGATTAATTTGACCATGTACATTACCTGGGGTGCACCTATTCTTTTTATTCTGAAAAATGATTGACCAATGTGAGCATACATTAATTACCCTTTTCATATCATGATAAAAAATACTAAAAATTATCCTCTACCATAAATTTATGATTTGATTAATCAAGTACATCTAGTATAATAAAATTAAACTTGTATTATTAAATCTAGATTGTAAAGACCCAGAAATTTCAAAGAAAATTTTTTGCTAAATTTATTTTGAATTTTATGAGTATGCAGTTTCTTACGGAGCCTGATTCCGAGGCCCGGTGTGCTCAGAATCAATTTTCGAAGTTTAGCTTGGGTATGTTCAATAAACGAATGAGCGGGTTTTCCTAACATTTAATCGGGTGCTCGAAATCGAAATCTGAGGGCACCGATGAACTCGCACTGCCGATAATTGCTTAAGAAAACCCGTTCTGGAGATGCGTTTTCTCGGGAGGGGATGTTAAAAAAAAGATTGAGGAATAAAAAATATAATTGTTTAACAATTTTATTTTTGTTTCTTGCTAATTGTTTTAAGTGTTGTGTGAAAACACTTTTTCCCTCTCTAATGTTGTTTAACTCCTAGGTGTGGGAGTTGGAGTGCGACCTGTCGGGTTGCTCACTTCCCTTGGCAGAATAAAGGATAGGTGGGGCCCATATGAGCCCCACCCCTTCACTTTTTCCATAACTCCTCACCTCCCTCATTAATTTAGTAAACTCATCTTAAATTGGGAAACCATCCACTTCCTATCTCTCTCCCTCTTAACTCTCACCAACACATACCTTAATTAATTAATTGAACCTATTCAATTAATTAACTAAGTGTTTGAATTTTGATAAAAATTGAAATTACCTATGTTAATAAAATAATATCCTGAACCTATTATTTTACATTGACACATTTTGTGTTGGGAGAAAAGGGAAAGAGATCTTGTGTAAAAGAAGGATGATGTTTCTCTTGGGTGGAAGATCATCATCCTCTCTGTGAATAACTCTTCTTCTATGACAAAGAATATTGACCCCTCAACATAGAATGACTCGGCGATCACGGTTCTTCATCCTCTTCTTCCTCCATGACAAAGGAGAAGTCGCCGACCACTGTGATCATCGCCAATGACAACGTACCTTCCTTCTTCATCTCCGCAACAAGTGAGGAGATGTTGTTTCCTCCTCGGATGCACCCCGACGTCCACGGAATCTACATCTGACCCCCGCGATGCCGTTCTCCGCGACGCCCGATATGCGACGTCAGATATCCATGTAGGGGGTTTTCGTATTTTGTGTTCATGTGAATTATACCCTCGTCAATGATTAAAAGCACATGTTTAAATGTTTTCCATTTGATAACAACTAACGCGGAGGGCGCTGGCCGAACAAACACGGCCCAAAAACCCTCTGTAGATTATTGTTGGTGCGTGGATTGACGTCGGTGATGGAACGGGACCGCAACAGTGATTTGAGGCCTTCTCAGTAAAGGGCAGGACCCGAGATGAACACCGGCGCAGACAAAATGGAAAACGGACCACCGAAGGAATTTCGGTGGCCCGCGGACATCATTAGTGGCACAGGTCACCGGCGAGGTGGCGCCGTCGGCCAGAGGTGGTAGCAGGTGGTCGGATACAATGGCCACTCGGGATATGAAGAAGAAAGACGTGGCGCTCACTGCGTCCGCCGAGCGCAAAGGCCGCGGGGGACCGCGTCCCCCGCTCGGCTCGCTGACCGAGCCAGCATGCCACCCGGCAGGGTTGCGCGGACCGGGCCGAGCCACACCCAGCCAGGCTGGGTCATGCCAAGGAGTGTCGGGCCATGCCCTGCTGGGTCAGACCTGAACCCGGGTCGGTTCAACAAGGTTTGGGCCGACCCAGGGGGTTGGGCCGGGTCGGACAGGGCCCAGACCCCCCATTTTCGGATCATTTCCTGTCTTTTTCCCATATCTTGGGTTATAGACATCTGATCGATGCACCGTCAGTTGCGTATTTATCCTTGGATCGATTCAGTCGTTTCAGTATATTACACTCAAGGTTTCGGAGAACTTTGTGTACGGTCAGGTTGGTTCGAACACGTAACCAACCGGGCCCTCGAAGCGGAAACGCTTATAACATCAGCTCTGGACGTCCGATTGATGTGTCGTTGACTTTTTTGGATTCCTCTTAGTGATAAGGACCTTTTTTTACTAAATTAAAGGTTTGGATGCAGTTAGAGTATGGCCAGGTTGGTTTGTACCCGAAATCCAATAGGGCCCATGGAACGGAAAAGCCGATAACTTTCCGACCGGAGGTCCGTTTGACGAACCGTCAGCGGCGTTGGTGATCACGTTGAGATACAGTCCCTATGAGTATACCCTATGAGAGTTCAGGGTACGTTTGATATATGGTTGGGTTGGTTCGTACACGAAACCAACCGGGCCCCTGGCACGAAAAGGCTAATAACTCACAGACCGGGCGTCCGATTGACGCACCATCTACTACGTTGGGACCCCTATGATGAGGCGGTACTTTGAGATACTTCTTCGTGGAACTATTTTATACTTGGAGTATCGACCTGTAGCTTGTGGAGTAGACCATCCCAATGATGAGAATATGGAGTACGGAGACCATGTAGCTGGTTGAGACCTGACGACTGCTTGACCGACTCGACTTGGAGTGAGTCGACTAGCACAGTGGACGGAGCACCTGGTATTTGGAGACAATCCCATGACGGACAGAGCACTTAGTTGTTGGCCGTAGACCCGCGGTACTCGATAGGAGGAGTACCTCTGTAGGCTATTAGGGGGAGTGCCTGATATTTGGCGACAGACCCACAGTGGATGGAGTGCCTGGTATTTGGTAGCAGACCCGCGGTACTCGATAGGAGGTGTACCTCAACTATTTTAGGATAGTGAGCAGTACCTCGGAGTTGTTACAAGATCACTGTACTCATCAAAGATGGGGCTCTTCAGCAGTTACGGTTTAGATAATGAAAATCCTGGTTTGAGCTGAGTCTATGACCTTTGTGTTTACCTCATGATTGAGATGGGTCACTTGATAACATAGGTATATGTATGTGCATATACCTAGATAGTAGTAATCCATTGATTTCTTAACCTTTGTGTTTCCTCATGATAGAGATGGGATGCTTGATAACTTAGGTATAAGTATGGGCTTATACCTATGTATGGGTTATCTGTTGAGATCCTTCTTTGAGGTTATCCTTATTGGATTTAGTGAGACCTTGAGGGTCTCGGGGTCCCTACTGAGTATCGTATACTCACCCCTTCATGGTCTATGCCCGCACCTCATTGTGTTGGTTGCAGACAATGGGAAACACTGACAGAGGTCGAGTGTTTGAGGACTGGATGGTACCCGGAGGTGGACATCACAACGAGTTAGTAACCGGAGGTGGACTTCATGATGAGACAATACTCAGAGGAGGTTATCGGGTGAGAGCGTTATGGAGGCTATATGTACCTACCCTTCAGGTAGGATCTGTGGTGGACGATCCAGGAGCTGCGTTATCTATACCTACCCTTCAGGTAGGATCTGAGATGGATGACCTAATAAATGCTTATATTGTTCCAGCTGCTTGTCTTTTCTGTTGTACATTCTTTCAGTTGTAGCTGTACTGTCAGTTGGGTTTGTATTCTGGCCCATTTACTTTTCAGCACTTTCTTTTGTACTTAGTGTATTACTTCTTCTTGTACTATGTGGTGTTTGTTTATTTTTTATAAAGGAAATGACTTCCCAGTTTTCAGGTTTTATGCCTTTGGTTCTAGTCACCATCCCCTGGCCTATGGAAGGCGGGCTTGGGGTAGTCACGGTACGGGCCCCGAGGACGGGTCGTGACAAATTTGTGTCAGAGGAGTCGGTTCTACCGTAGAACTTAAAACTCTGATATTTTCTTTCTGTGAAGCCATAGATTTAACGGTACGGATTGTGGTGTTCAGTTCAGGGAGTCCAGTGTTGGTGCATGCGGCTGATGTATCCATACACTAGGACCCTGACAACTGATTTCCAACTTTGTGCACGAAAACACTGAATGCATGTGTGTTTCCAAAGGTTTTCCCTCAAAACATCTCAAACCAGGTCAGCTAACCAGGTACAAATCATTTGACAGTTTCACGTATGTTTCTTTCAGGATTCCTTTCCATGGAGGACCAGCTAGAGCCTGGAGGGATGAACGTGCTGACAGCCTATCGAGCGATGAGGCTTCGGTACATGGCCCTCTTTCAGTTGAGGCACCATCGGAGGCACTATTGTTACTACCATACGTTGGGCCACCGATGCCACCAGCCCCTACAGCAGGCGATGCATGCCACTTGAGCACACTGCACGAGTTCCAACGCCAGAGGCCACCCAGGTTTCGAGGAGAGATGGACCCATAGGTGGCTGAGGATTGGCTGGAGGCTGTGGTGAGAGTTTTCAGCATAGTGGGTACTCCAGCAGACATCATGGTGATCCTTGCTGCCAAACTCCATCAGGAAGCAGCTGAGAGATGGTGGATCCACTTAAATAAATTTTTTTGATGGGATGACCTTCACCTGGGGAGACTTTGAGACCTTCTTCAGGGTGGACTTTATACCAGTGACTCTAAACCCTGAGTATGTTTAGGAGCCGGTGACTTTTCTGTAGTATTTTCAATCAGTAGCCGAGTAATTTGTAGGGAGTAGATAGATGATGCAGGGGACCAAGAAGACTAGACCTGTATATGGCCGATCTCGGGTTTTAGGATCGGAAGTACGGGGCACTCAGGGTGGAGTCAGAGCCAGGAATGTCAGAAACGGACAGTGTTTCTCATGTGGTAGGATGGGTCACATGGCACGTGAATGTCTGACTCCCTGCATAGTTGACCCACAGGCATTAGAGGAGCCACCTAGACAGAAGTAGCGGTGAGTGTTTGAGTGACAGCCGAGTTGTGGACAAGGAAGTAGAGCTCCGGAAGCAGGTGGATAGGAGTGGAACTAAAGGATATCATTTTTCCCTTGAACTTCTAATTCCATGTTTCTGTTGTTGTTTTTGTGACTTTGTACTATAAGCTTCCACAATAAATGATACTTGTCATTGAGATGATTAATATCATGTCCTTTTCTTTGGTTGATACTAAGAGGTCCAAATAAAATACTATTGACTTGACCGTCAATTTAGGGATTCCTACTGGAGGAGACCCAGTTACCTCATGCTGATGCCGACAGTGTGACTCGACCCTTAGAGGCGAAAGTGATGGTTGGATCTCTTGGTAGTAACTTTGAGGCCTTACGATGTCATCCATGGCATGAATGCATCATTCATGTACGGATTTACTGTAATAGGAAAATAATGTGGTTCATCCAGCGGATAAGATCAAATTCCTCTTATCGCAAAAGAAGAAATCATAGCAGCTCTTGTGAGACGAGAGATGGTCCAGGCCACGACAGAGAAGGTCCAGGTCATCCAGGAGTAGATTAGGACAGCTCAAAGCAGGCAGAAGTCTAATGCTGACAGGAGGCAGAGACAACTAGAGTTTGAGTATGGAGACCACGTTTTCTTATGGGTCTCATCTCAATGTGGCATTACAGAGATTTTGCTGAGGTGGCAAGTTACCTCCACGCTTCATCGGACCCTACATGGTCCTCAATAGGGTAGGCGAGGTGGGTTACCACTTGACCCATCCACCGCAGTTGCACCAGGTGCACGACAAATTCCATGTATCTCAACTGAGGAGATACATGCTTGACCCGGCGCATATCATCGACCTTGGGGAGATGGACTTTGGCGATTGGGTGAATTTTTTTGGGGTTCCAGTAGAGGTTGAGGATTGAAAGGAGCAGATCCTACGAGGATGGTCAATTCCTCTTGCGCGCTTTTTTTGGCAGCACGGGAACCTCCAGGAGAGCACATGGGAGCAGAGGGCTCAGATGCATGTTATGTACCACTTTTGTATCCCTAGTTTGTGTTAAAGCTTTACGGGGATGTAGAGCCCTGAAGTGAGAGTAATTTAAAGACCATGAAATTTCTAGGAAATTATTTTCCTTAAATTTTTTTGGAATTTTACGAGTATGTAGTTTCTAACGGAACCTGATTCTGAGGCCCGGTGTGCCTGGAATCAATTTTCAATGTTTATCTCGGGTAAGTTTAGTGAACGAACTAGCGGGTTTTTATAACTTTTAATCCAGTGTTCGGAATAGAAATCTGAGGGCGCCTATGAACTCGTAGTTCCGGTAATTTCTTAAGAAGACCCTTTCTGAAGACGTGTTTTCTCAGGAGGGGATGTTAATAAAAAAGAGTGAGGAATAAAAAATACAATTGTTTTACAATTTTATTTTTGTTTCTTGATAATTGGTTTAAGTGTTGTGTCACAACACTTTTTCCTTATCTTATGTGGTTTAACTCCTAGGTGTGGGAGTTGGAGTGGGACCTGTTGGGTTACTAACATACCTTGGGAGAATAAAGGGTAGGTGGGGCCTACACGAGCCCCACCCCTTCACTTTTTCTATAACTCCTCACCTCCCTCTTTAATTTTTTAAACTCTTCTTCAATTGAGTATCCTTCCACTTCATCTCTCTCTCTCCCTCTTATCTCTATCCAACACATACAATAATTAATTAATTGATCCTATTCAATTAATTAACTATGTGTTTGAATTTTGAAAAAAATTGAAATTACTTGTGTTAGTAAAATAATAGCATGAACCTATTATTTTACTTTGACACAATTTGTGTTTGGAGAAAAGGGAAAGATATCTTGTGTAAAATAAGGAGGAAGTTACTCTTGGGTGGAAGATCATTGTCCTCTCCGTGAAGAACGGTTATTCTCCGATGAAGAACATTGACCCCTCAGCATAGAATGACTCGGTGATCAAAGTTCTTCATCCTCTTCTTCCTCCATGACAAAGGAGAAGTCGCTGACCGCGGTGATCATCGCCAAAGACAACGTACCTTCCTTCCTCATCTCTACAACAAGTAAGGAGATGTCGTTTCCTCATTGGATTCACCCCGATATCCACAGAATCTACATCCGACCCCCGCTATGCCGTTCTCCGTGATGCCCGACGTGCGACGTCAGATACCCAAGTATGGGGTTTTCGTAATTTTTTTATGTGAAGTATACTCTCGCCAATGATTAAAAGCATGTGTTTAAATATATTCCATTTGATAACACCTAACGTGGAGGGTACGGGCCGAACAAACATGGCCCGACAACCCTCCGCATATTATTGTTGGTGCGTGGATTGACGGCGGTGAGGGAACTAGACCACAATAGTGATTTGAGGCCTTCACAGTAAAGTGCGAGACCCGAGATGAACACCAGTGTAGACAGAAATGAAAAACGGACTACCGGAGAAAATATGGTGGCCCTCAGACATCACTGGAGCAACTCCGGTGACCCGCGGACATCACCGGCGGCGCCGGTGGTCGGAGTCGGCGATGCCCCAGCGCGCCGCCAGGAGGAACCATCGCGGCTGAAGCCGCGGTGGCAGGAGGCCGGATCCCACGGTTGGGCGGGATCCGGGGAAGCAGGACGCGGCGCTCGCCACTTCTGCGGAGCCCAAAGGCCGCGGGGGACCGCGTCCCACGCTCAGCTCACTGGCCGAGCCAGCGTGCCACCCGGCCGGGCCGGGCCGGGTTGCGGGGACCGGTCCGGGCAGTGCCCATCCAGGCCGGGCCATGCCCTTCCAGTTCGGACCTAGTTCAGTCCGACCCAAGGGGGGGTGGGGGTTGGACCGGGTCGGACCGGGCCCACACCCCCCATTTTCGGATCATTTCCGATCATTTTCAAATATCATGGGCTACGGACCTCCGATCGACACGCCATCAGTTCCGTAGCTATATTCGGATCGCGACGGTCGTGTCGGTATATTACACTCAATGTTTCGGAGAACATTGTGGATGGCCGGGTTGGTTCGAACATGAAACTAACCAGGCCCTCGAAGCAGAAACGCTTATAACTTGAGCTATGAACTTTCGATTGATGTACCGTCGACATTGATGGATTCCTCTTAGTGATATGGACCTTTTGGCTTATTCCGCTCGAGGTTTGGATGCAGTTTTAGTTTGATCATGTTTGGTTGTACCCGAAATCCAACCGGACCCCTGAAATAGAAAAACCGATAACTTTCACACCGGAAGTTCGTTTGACGAACTGTCAGTGGCGTTTCTGATCACATTGAGAAACAGTCCCTATGAGTATACCATATGAGAGTTAGTGGTACGGTTGAGATACGGTCGGGTTGGTTCATACATGAAACCAACCGGGCCCCTGAGATAAAAAGGCTAATAACTCGCAGACTGGGCATCCGATTGACGCGACGTCTGTTGCGTTGAGACCCCTATGACGAGGCAGTCCTTTTAGATACGTTTTTGTGGAAATTTTTGATACTTGGAGTATCAACCTGTAGCTCGTGGAGCAGACACTCACGGAGACAAGCGTACGGAGTACGGAGACTGTGTAGTCGGCTGAGACCTGACGACTGCTTGACCGACTCGACTTCGAGTGAGTCGACTAGCCCTGTGGACGGAGCGCCCTGTATATGGATATAGACCCGCGATGGACGTACCGACCGGTAGTTGGCCGCAGACCTGTGTTACTTGACAGGAGGAGTACCTCTATAGGCTATTAGTGGGAGTGCCTGGTATTTGGCGATAGACCCACAGTGGATGTAGCGCCCGGTATTTGGTAGCAGACCCGCGGTACTCGACAGGAGGAGTACCTCAGCAGTCTTAGGTTAGTGAGAAATACCTTGGAGTCATGACATGATCACTATACTCGTCATAGACGGAGCTCTTCAGCAGTTACGGTTTCAATAATGAAAATCCTGGTTTTAGCTGAGTCTATGACCTTTGTGTTTACCTCATGATTGAGATGGTTCACTTAATTACTTAGGTATATGTATGGGCATATACCTAGGTTGTGGTTATCCTTTGATTTCATAACCTTTGTGTTTCTTCAAGATTGAGATGTGTTCCATAATAACTTAGGTATTAGTATGGTCTTATACCTAAGTAAAGGTAATCTGTTGAGATCCTTATTTTTGGTTATCCTTGTTGGATTTAGTGAGAAATTGAGGGTCTCGGGGTCCCTACTATGTATCGTATAATCACCCCTGTAGAGGCTATGCCCACACCTCGTTGTGTTGGTTGAAGACGACGGGCAGCGCTGACAGAGGTCGAGTGTTCGAGGACTGGATGGTACACTGAGGTGGACATCACGACGAGTCAATAACCATAGGTGGACTTCACAACGAGATGATAATTGGATGAGGTTAATGGGAGAGAGCGTTGTGGAGGCTATATGTACGTACACTTCAGGTAGGATCCGTGGTGGTTGATCCAGGAGCTGCGCTATCTGTACCTACCCTTCAGGTAGGATCCGAGGGGGACGACCTATGAGATGCTTCTATTCTTCCAGCTACTTGTCTTTTCTGTTTTACTTTCGTTCAGTTGTAGCTTTACTTTCAGTTGGGTTTTTATTCTGGCCTATTTACTTTTCAGCCCTTTCTTTTTTACATAGTGTATTACTTCTGGTTTTACTTTTTGGTGTTTGTTTACTTTTTTATAAAGGCAATTTTTTCCCAGTTATTGGGTTTTACGCCATTAGTGCTAGTCACCAGCCCCTGGCCTATGGAAGGCAGGCTTGGGGTAGTCACGGAACGGGCCCCGAGGACGGGTCCTGACATAAATAACATTTATTGAGTGTTAATAAAGAGTTCATACGCACTAGATTTCTATATGAGTTATGGGTGTTATGAATTCAAGGTAATGAATTTTGGAATAACTAAATCCCCTACTATCATCATTAATTAATGGAATGTAGTCTTCGTATATTACCTTTACTTCTTCTAGTAGTCTCTATAGATGAAATTATTATATATTTAAAGAGTATATAAGATCATGTAGATCACATTAGAATTGTACTAAAGACACTATAGAAGATAATGATGTGTGAAAAATTTAGATTGTGTGAATTTTGGTTACAAAAATAGTCATATAGGGTCATATTACCTAATGAAAGTGTATACTAGTGGATCCATTATTGAATAATGTTATTGAATATTGGCCTAGACTAACCAATGTGACTTCGAACCAATGTTTTCATTGTTTTTTTGGATGTTACCAATGCATTATGGAAACATCTCTAGACTTTCTAACATAGTCATAATGTTAACTCAAAAGGAAATATAGTTCCTTTGTATAGAAAAATCTATGTAAAATTTCATGTAAATGAAGCGAAGGTTTGTCAGTTCACCTATGCTTACACAAACCTACGATGGAGAAGTTTTTATGATCTATAGTGATTAAATTATGAATATCCATGGATGTTTCTTATTATGTAATGATATGTCATTCCTTATGTCTCACAATAATTGATGGTTGATGAAAAAAATACAACAAATAACTTGAAAATAGCTACATATATTTTCCATTAATGACATAGTGAACTTTCATTTTTATAGAATGGCATGACATATCTAATTATCATAAAATATTATAGCCTATATTCCCTCTAAAATAGTTCAATATAATCTAGGGAAAATATTTGGGTTCGAATAATGATTATGAATGACACATAAATTACCACCCTAGGAATGTGGTAATGGTGGCCAATACATTTTTTCAAAAGGATAATGGAACATTACCAAGGAAAATAATCATAAAGGATAAATTTTTTATAAATTTCTTAATGATGTATCTGGAAATCAGTAGGTTAACGGGAAAATATTGTCTTTTTCAAATGAATGATCAATAATCTATCTAGGATACAATTAAAGGGGGAAAATAAATTGATTTTATTTTAAAAGATTGGTTGAAATGATCCAAAGATCAACCATCTATATGATTCAATGTTAAGGTTCATGAACCATGTATGTTTCATGTTACTAATTGATTTGAAAATAATTTTTTGTATTAATAACCTAGTTCCACATTCCTTATTCACCATGATGTACTAAAATGTATAGATATATGAAGGTGAATTTTTGAGGGTGATATTGTAAAGAAAAAAATTGAAGAGTATGTATCTTCGTGTTTAATAGATTATAAGGATTCATTTGGGAGACTAAATTATAATGTGATGTTTAAACCTTTATCATACTAGAATGGAAATGGGAAAAGAACAACTTGTATTTTATTATCAAAATACCAAAAGTGTATAAAATACATAATGTTATTGGGGTTGTAGTTGATCAGCTATAAATTTGAAACACTTAATTTATATTATAGAACATTCAAAAATTGATCATATTGCTATAATAAACATTAAATATGTTATCGGTTTGTATGAATTTATATATAATATATTATACGTTTCGAATTTGAGGATTACATTGATGTTTTTGAGAATTCATCAGTAGACTATAAAATTTTTGTGTTTTAGTACTGCATGTTTCCTTTAAATAAAGGGTTATTATTTTGAGGTTATTTTTTATTATTTTCTATATTGATTATTTTTTGGATGAATAATGAAAATACTTACTTTTTATTGAAAATTGTTTTCTAATTTAATAAATTTTAATTGATAAATTTAATTCTATTTTTTTATAATTAATAGTAGATAATTTATATGATTAATAATACTATTGTCGATTTTTGAATAAATTTTATGTGTATTTTAATAAAAATATATTTCATATGTAAGAAAATATTTTTTTTAAAACTGTGTTCTCCACATTTTGAAAGATTATTTTAAAATTAATTTCTAAAACATTTGAAAGATATAAAATGATAAATGGTATTATATATTTCTAATCATGTTTTTTAATTTAGTAATTATGGATCATTCATTTTTAATAATTAACAGTAAAATCATTAAAAAAATCATCGAAGTTAAGGATTAAACAAATCTACTATGGGTTAAACCCGGATATATTAGTATGTTTACCAATTACTCTTTTCTAAATCTTATATTATATCCATATTTATACACCATGATACTGAAAATCCTAAAATATTAAAATCATGAATAATTTAGAATGACAATGACGTTGTTATATTTTAATCTATAGAAAATTTTCAAGCGTGTTCTCTCCCCCACCTTATTGAAATACACCCTACATTTTTAATAATTATACCACATTGAACCATATAAAATGAAAAAATAAAATAATAAATTATCATATAAAATAAAAAATACATGATATCTGAGTTAATTTATTCTTAAAATTCCATTCCATGGGTCATTAATAATGGATATAAATGATGCATACTGCTGAAGAGGTATTTTTCAAAGCCAAATAGTCTCAATTTATTTACTTTTCAACCTTCTATAAATCTATGCTATTCATAATAACATAATATATTAAGTACCCTCAATATACTAATATATTATTAAGATTATGAAACAAACAATTTATACCCTATATTCTATTAAATGGGAAGTGAAATTATAACTCATGCACACTTGTGAACTATCCCATCTATATAACTATAAAATTAATTTCCCTTTAAAATTTTCATGGATTGTTATTATGATGTGTTTGATGATTATATATGGTATTGATAAAATATATTTTCCTTTATAATTATGATAAAATATCTCCATTCTCACCTTCTAATCCTTAAAGAAATGATACCATCCCTCATGCGTATGTTTGGACTCCAAAGTCTATGAAGAGATGTGATTTATTTTTCTATTATACTTAAAATGGATGGTAATAAGTATATATTTAATTAATATATAATATATAAATTATATAATAGTGATTTTTTGAAGCTGAATTTTTATTTACCTTTTCTTCTCATATTTTGAAAATTGAAAACCACATTCAAGTGTACATACGACTTACCATCTCAAAGAGGAGTATGATTCATTTTTATATATCCATATATTCTTGATGTATCTAAATATTTTTATATACAATAAATATATATGAAAATTTTATTTTGAATAAAATTATACATACTATGTGTTTGTGATAAATTTATAAGGTCTTTAAATATGGGAAAAAATTATCAAGATAAATTAAACAGTTATCAACCTAAAAATATAATTTTAACAATTAATTTTAAATAAATGTGTGTTAATATTATATCTTATGATAATATATGTTGTTAAAATTATTTGAATGAAACATTTATATATTTATAAGAAATTTATGTTCATGAAACATATGGATAGATTGTTTTTTAATGATATCGATCTCATGGTAATGAATATTCTTCTCACTTTTTTCCCTATAAGTCACATATCATATTCACCACTAGAATCTTTTATGTGGTATAGATATTCTACCACAGAATAAATATTTTTATTATTTTCATCAAAATTATGGTTATTTAAATATTTATACAAGTATCCCTCTTTCATGTGGATATGATTCATAGATTACTAATATAGTAAGGCTTCGTCATCTCAATATTTGTTTGTTTGAGACATATTTTAAGTCATCCACCAATTTATGTCTTCTAGGTATTAATAAAACACCATGGACATCATATATCTTGATTTATGTTATTTTAGTGATATTTAATGTTTACTATTAATTCATTATTTCATGGTTCCTGTGATGGAAATGTTACTGAAGCGGTAAGGGATTTATGTTACAATCTCAATATTTATTAGTATTATTTCGGAAGAAATATTAAATAGAGAAATTTCCTAACATATATCTTATTAATTCCATTAATATTATTCTTATATGGTTATATTTATTGAATACATATTTTCCTTTCATTTTACTCTCTTTATGATTCCAAATGTATGGAATTATGTTATTATAGAAAACTTATATTATTTCCCTCTTTGTTAAAAAATATTTTTTCTTCAAAAAAAATATTTTCTTTAAAATATTTTCATCGATGTTTTTAATATTCAATAATTTTTTATAAATTTAAAATTTACCCATTATTTAATTTTTAAATATATATTAACATTTAATATTATTTTCATTTTTTGTATATATAACTTTTAAAGTTTTTACTGAGAAAGTGAAATGAATCATTGTTCTTTCTTACCTATCATAAACAGACATTCTTGCATTCTTGAATACTCAATATAAATAATAATCCATTTCATGTTTCCATAGTTTATTTAAAAAAAATTAATTCCCTAATATTTTTTAAATTTTGGGTTTTAAATTTTTTTTGAAAAATTAAATTATGTTTTCCTCAAAAAATATTTTAGAAATCATTCAATGTAATATTTACCCTAGGATAAAATCCATTAATGATACGTAGTAATTATTGTGATTTGATCAAATGATGCCATACTTATTCAATATATTTATTATTTATTTATACAATGAATGAGTTTCTGTAAAACCCATTATTTTTCTATAAGTAATGTAATGAATAAATTTCAAAATGTTTGTGAAACCCAATTCCACATTATAATTTAGGATATATGGTGACAGATTTATGATATTGAGGCATACATATTAGGGATTATTATTTTGTTAAATGTGGACCCAAAACTATATATCCCCAAAATGAATTTCTTCTATTTTTATATTTGATATTATAATAATGATTGTATTTAAGAGTGATCTATGTTTATTATGGGACTCTTTCCACTGTAATTGACTTGGGATTTACCCATAACTAAGGATATTAGGTTTTTCTGAGTGATCCCAATGAATATGGATTGTCAGGGTAGAATATCTGAAATACTATTGAAATGACTATTTATCATTATATATACGAAACAAACTTTGGTGTTATTTTAATGTTATAGTTTCATGGATCATTTTCCAAAATTCCTGTTTGATTTATATCTTATGTATATTATGATTTCTTTTATGACTAAAAATTAAGATCTATTATATTTATGGTATTGATTACATATATTATTATCATTTTATCGTACCCATATTATTATATTATGTTTATATCTTCCTTGTGTATCTTTACTAAGAAATATAGATCACCCTTTCATATATTTACATTAATAATCTTATGAAGAATGTATTTAAGTGTGAGATGGAATCAAAGGGTTCTAGTTTTACAAATCAAATTAAGAGATGAAGTTGATTTGTTATAAAATATTTTTTTATACCCATATTTTAAAATAAACTAAATCTATACATTTTTTTCATGATAATAATATTATGTTTTTAATATTGGTGTAAAAATGTTATATATTAATCCATAAAAAGAATCATTCATAGTAATTTTGTTGCTAAAAATAAATATTTAAGGAATTTTAATCCATAAATTATACCATCATGATATTTCAATGATTTTTTCCTTGTTTTATCATATGGTATGATTCTATTCAAAAATGGTATCCCATTTAGAAAATAGGGAAAATTATGTTGAAACAATTTAAGAAGATATTTTTCTTTCTAATTTGGCAACTTGAAATCATTTTAATTGAAAAAAAAATTGTATTTAAAAATATTATCTATGTTTTCACATGCCATTAATGGTTTTACCCTTTCTAAAGAGTGACTCAAATTTCTATAGTGAAGTGTGTCTATAGTACAGAATTACATAAAATATCACCATATTACATATTGTGGTAACTCATTTAATTTTTTGTATGAATAATGGATAAATTACCTATAAGATATATTCATGGTTTGGGATGTTCTAATCATATAAATTTCTTTATTTTAATTTATAATTATGATGGTAATGTTTACTATTGGAGGTCTATAATTATGAATGCCATGGAAAATATGATATTGATTCTTTGTGGTGGAAAAATTTAATGATGAATTCTTTTATAAGAATTTTATAATTATTTTCAACCATTGGTTTGAAATGAAATTTTTTAAACTGAAATAAAATAATTAGAACCTTATTGGCACCTATAAACCTAATGTAACTAGATTGTAAAGGGATATTACAAGTTACATTGTGGAACATGGTAATAAAATTAAAATGTTTTAAATAATAATGAAACCATGATTACAAATTTAGAAATCCTCTCATAAATTTAACATCATGAGAATATTATATGGAGTTCTAAAAACAGTATTATCTATAGTAAATTTTAAAAGAACAAAAATGTGATGTTGTTCAGATTAAAATTAGTGGGAAATAATCTCTCAAAAAAATACATAGGTAAGATGCATATGTTTACCAATTGTGATAAGTGCAATAAGTGTCATTATTGAGAGTTTATAATGATATATTAAATGTGTTATCATTTATGCATGGTGGGATGTTAGTATCCATGATTTAAAATATTATAATAATGTTAATAGTCATACCAAATATGATATGTTGTTAGAGATATGGATTAAATGATTCGATATTGGCTTTTATGCTAGTGTATGTAACATGAAATGAATTAATGATGAAAATCTTCAATATCCTAAGGAGATGGGAGTGAAAATAATGTTATGAATACCTTAGTAAATTCAAGATAATCAATTTTTGGGTTCATATATATATTAATTGTTTACAAATATCATACCAATGTATTGTTTGTTTTTTGGTAAAAAATCAGGTATTTGCAGTGATTTTTAAAAAAATGGAAATATAAACTTAATAAATGAATAAATAATACTTAAAAAACATATAGTGGATTTATTTTGGCAACATTAATTTATAAGATTTTTTATGAGTATATGTGGAATGATTTTTCACACCAATATTGATTTTAATCCCACACATGTGGTCAGTTTTATTCCATATGTGATCTAGATTTTTGATTATCATGATAATATATAATATTGATCTAAATATGTGATATTAAAATTTCAATGTTTTGTTTAATACATATATATTAATTTCATACAAATAATAACATATTCACATGTTTAAAAACTAATAAAATATTCTATTGAATGTTTTCATTCATATATTTTTTAAAAGTGTGTAGTTGTTTATACATTGGGAAAGGAAATAATAATTAAATATATCAGAAAATTTACATATGATTCTCTTGTGGGTTATTCATTCTTTGCATATTGAATTCATTTTTTAATTAGTTATAAATTCTAATCCTTTTTCAAAACCAAAATATAAAATAGCTCAATTATTGTTATTGAAATTGAATAAGTATTTTAAACAGTTAACATAGTGAGGTTTTATTCATCCAGGTACTTCAACATGGGGTACTCATGTTTTATTTGTAAAAAAAGAATTATTTAATGTGGATTATATTTAATTATTAATCTATAAATAATATTACAGTTAATAAAATTTTTTTGTTTCCTCATTTAAATGACTTATTTAATATAAATTACAGAGCATGATATTTTTTGAATGATTGATCTCAGGTCTGTATTCCCAAATTAGAATATTAATGCGGAAGACATTACTATAAAGATGATTCATACACATATTGGGTGTTATGTTTTTTATATTCCCTCAAGGTTAGAAAATTCCACCTCTTTATTCATTGGTTTTTAATACACATTTCCTTGCGTATTTTGAAAAAAAAATTAGTTTTTTAAATCGATAAAAATCAGATATGTCATAAAATTAATTTGGAACAATATATACATCAAAGAATTATTAATATGACATTAAAACAAAATAATTTTTTTTGAAAAGTTTAAAAAAAATATTTCATTATACTATATTTTTTTCTTCAAACATATTCACTATAATTATGTCATAACTATTGATTCATCTAAAACAAATATGGGGAAGAGTGGGAAATCATTACAAATATAAATGATACTCTATGTTTTATTATATTATAATGTTTCTACCAATGGTTTGTTAAAAACTACTCAGCTATGAATCCCACTAACTATGTTAACATGGAATTGATATAAATTTCATGAACAAAAGAATGTGATGAATGCTTTTAGGAATTGAAATAAGGATAGCTTAATTCTTATTGTGTTAAATTACATGTTTAATATCTAAATTTTTGATTTATATTGATTATTTTTTTATGTTCCATGGTTGTTTTTTGGAGAATAATTATCTGTTAATCTAATATTAATCATGCCAATTGAAAATCCAAATACCAAATTACCCAAAATTTGATCATGAATTGCAGATAATAAATTTTTATTTAAAAATATAGATACATATTTCATATGTTGTAAAATATAAAATATATAATGGTAATAAATGTTTATATTATATAGTCATTAAAAAATAGATGAAGATGAGTATGGAAAAATAGTTGGAACTGATAAATTATTATATTTCTAAAAATCACTATGATCCGGGATATTAAAACAATGTTCAACATTCATTGATATAAAATAATATTGCATATTTATATTTTCTAGGAGTGGAAGATGATCTTTTTTATAATTGTTGAATTAATGTTTTTCAATAAATTTTTTATATAGGAACTCTCCCTCTTTTGGTTGGTGAGGGTGTAAAAATATTAGAACATTATCACGAACTTGTTCCCTTCCAAGTGTCAGATTACTATAATGACCTGAGTCTATGATATAGAGTGTGTTCCAAAAATAATTTTTGAATGATATTATTATGATTTCATGATGATGTGATAGTGGGAGTGTCACATGGTGGTAGTAATTGATAGTAATAGTAGGGAACATTGTTTCTGTTTTTCATATCCAACAAACACTACTATTATTAAAATTTTATCTACATTCGAGATATAGAAATGTGGTCTATAGATTATATCTGTACGTGGTATGATGTGTCATCTGGTTTGTGGTATGCAGTTTGTGGATATGATGATGAGGTGGTTATGTTTATGATACAAGACATGAAACCCCTATCCTATATATATATTTCTTATATATGTATTGGAAATTATGATTTCCCATGAGCTATATTCCTATGTCATTAATATTTTTGAAATTTTATTACAATTTACTTATCTTAATGAGTGTCCCTTTATTAGATCAATTCGTAAGACATCCATCTGGATGTGGTATGATATTTGGCTGAACAATTATGCACCATTGGTACATAGTTAGTTTGACAATGAGATCATCCCATGTGAGGGCCTTAATATTCTCAATGAAGGTCTCATACATGGAACGTGGTTTGAGGAATCCATTTATTATCTATGAGACATTCCTAGTTAAAAATTCCTAAAATTTCAAAATTTACATTACAAGTCTAAAATAAAAAACTCACTGTCACCCCATCCCCTCACTAGTAGGACACGAGACCCACACCCCACTCAACCCCACTAGAGAGGATCCCCATATTGTGAGCCTCTCTCATATTCCTTTTCTCCATGATGTCATTTATTCATCACAATTTATATGTGTTGTCTATCGAGGTTAGGTATTCCTCTTCTATGTTTACATCATCTATAATTCACTATCTTACATCATTTTCCAACTATCCTCTAAAGTACATCTCCCTAGTCTATGACCTATGAAGGGTTTTTATTTATTTGTACATTTTTTCAGATTTCCAGTGTTTGGAGTGTTCCTTACATCTTAATTATTCATAAATAAATGATTTTATTGAATATTAAATATTTTATGTATTCATATTCTCATTCTCTATATTTTTTATTAATCTATGTTGTTCTTCAGTTTCATTGCTTTTTCATAGTAAATATATATTTTTCATGTTTAATTAATATATTATGATTATTTATTATAAAAAATTGGAATTTGAAGTATTTTTTACGGTGTTGGATAAGAAAAATTAGTGAGTTTTACTTTCATGTGTTCATTATATTGGTAATATAATCATATTTTGGAATTTTTTTATTGGTTTCTTGTGTATATAGTATTTGTATGAAGATTTAATAATGTGTGTAACAATATTATTTTTTGTTCAATGGATTTACATTGAATGTATTATATTCATGAAAAATTATCTTAACTATATCACATATTTTGTTACTATAGAATCTACTATTGACTTTTATATCTATACAGGTTATATATATTTATTGTTATTACACATACATGTGTACCTATAGACTGTTTTATATTTATATGTATATATATAAAGTAATATCACCTAATATCTTGTTAAAACACGCATTATAAAAATATTTCATTATTTTGAAAAGGATCCTTCCAAAAAGTGGCTCTCAAAAAAATTTAATGACTAATTGGTTATAATATACATTTCTTTAAAATTATTCAAGAAGAGTTTAATTGTATTACATTTTTTCATTGAGGGTGTGGGATTTAAATTATTATGGAATTGGTTTTTGATGAGTAAATTGTTTCACATTGGAGATCTTATTTATGTGGATGAGTGGATGGGTGTTACATTATATTTTGGCATGACACTTTCATAACATTATTTAATGGGTTCACTAAGAGTTCTCTACAAAAATCAGGTCACATAGTTGGCTTATCTTTCATGTGAGAGAGTAAAATTTACATTGGAATCTTTATGTCACAGATACTACCATGTGGTTTGTATTATTCCCTTGATGATTCCATTTCATTTATTCCCACAAACATATTTAAATTCATTATCATGGTTTATCGATTATCTCAGTACCCATCTTTTTTATTAATATTTTTTTTTTCATTTTTTTGGGAAATAATCCCTTTTCTTTCAGGATTTTATTTCCTAAAAATGATTTTGAATGATAAATGGGGATTGGAAAATGAATGATCTGATATGGTGAATTAAATTCCTTACATTAAATATATTTTTTGGAGGGAATTCATATGATTTCAGTAAATCATGTCTTCATCATTAAAATGTTATTTGGGAGTGGTTATTTTTTACATCAAAAAAATAAAATCCATTACGTAAAATTATAGTATTTTAATGTATAAATTATAAATTTTTTAGTAAATGGAAAATGAACAGAATATAGGTTTCTAACATATTATAAATTTAGTACAAAACCTATTTACACTATTCACTGTCTATAGTTTTAGTGGTATTTTTTATGGTTTATGTTCTATTCTAAATTACCCATAGTGTTGCTTATGAGGATGTTGGATTTGGAGTGACTTGTTTCCACATTAGGAATTTAATTATTTATCTTTCTCATTGTATGAACAGACATAGAGATTTTTAACTATAAATTATTATTATTTATGTCTTTTTATATGTATATAAGAGAGTAGAATGGTCTATTGATGATGATATCTATAGAAGAACATGATATTGAGAAGAGGGAAAAAATAGGTGGTTAGTATACGAGGTGAAAAGGGGTATTTATTATCAATCTTTTTTATATACTGATTAGTTTTTAAAATTTTAGAATTATATTCAATTTTTATTATTTGAATTCATTTATAACATATTAAAGTGTTATGCAAGATTCAAAATATTATTTTATTTTTGTTAATTATTATATATCATAGAGAAACAACCTAAACGACTATGTTGATGCTTATGATCCTTTCCATCATCTCAAAGTGGTCATTGATTCCCCTCAGGGAATTGGATAAAATGTTAAAGTGCTCCTCAATGTAGAAACCTTAGCCGTTATGTTACAAATGATATTTGATCATCAGATGTTAATATGATCTAGTTTTTACAGCACTCATTTATATTTACATTTTAACGATTGATTCGTGTTTAAATTTTTTATGACGCAATATGTTTTAATGAGCAGGGAACAGATAACCTCCTCAAATGATTAGTTATGATCCCCATGAGGTAATTAGGGTTTTAATTTATAATTATATGTTTCTATTATTATCATTTATTATATTAATTTTTTTATATTAATTTTAGATTACAAGGGGTTATTTTATTGGATTTGGAATGGATACTATTGAAGGTTAAATTGCGTGAGGTTGGTTTTATTGTCATTTTAGATCGAGTAGTGATCAAAATCTTGATCCTGATAACATTTTGGGAATTATTCTACAGTTTTCCTATAGTTATCCCAACAATGTGGCTAGCTTAATAAGGGTTCTACTTTTCAATTATATTATTTACATATTCCCCTTTATTCATGAATCACGGTAAATTAAAAATGGATCCAGTGGAGCCTTGTTATGTGTTTATAAAGTGGGAATAATATTTTTAATTAAATTAAGATGTTACATTAATTTTATGAATTTTAACAATAACAATGTTTTGTTGAAAAATGTGATTTTTTTTAACCAAATGAAAAAACAAGGCATATTTAATTAAATATAATGAAGATTCATTTTTTTCATTTTAAACTTATTTTAAATAGTGGATGGTAGATTTTGAAATTTATAATAATGTTATAATAACTAGTATTCTCTAAATGGAAGGAAAATATTTCCAAAGATTCATTTATTTAATTAAAAAAATTATTATTTTAACATTTTTAATTTGAGATTTTTAGTTTTTTTGCTGTAAAGAAATGTTATATTATTATATTTCAATATAATTTTGTAAAAATTTTAATACATCTGGGAATTATGTTTTATAGGTTTTAAATTATTAGTGAATATAGAAAATTTTATGTTGAAATTATATTAATAGATTATTTGTATAATATGAAAATTTAAATTTTCATCTGAATAATATGTGATGTTTAAATTATGTATTAACTTTTGTTTCATTTTTTATGGATTATCTAAAAAATAGGGTTTAATTTACCTAGGATTTGATAAAAATGATTGATTTCATTATGAAAAAATTTAAAAATTAAATAATTGTAATTTAAAAACTTTTGTTTCTGTTGATTTGTGCAATTCATTATTCATTTCGTTATTATTAGAGATGTTTGATTTAAACCATGATGCATGATTTTATGGGTTCATGCATCATGTTATTATATATATTCCCTATAATGGACTTGTAAAAAGTTGTATTCCATATAGGATGGATCTTTAGGGTGATTTTCTCTAATCTAAGAGAGTAAATATGTTTTAGACATTTTTTGGAGTATTCATTATGTATTTATTGGGATTTTTGTATGGGATAGTGTGGTATTTATGATTTCATTCCATAATGGTGGTTATGGACCTTAATATTTCGGTGAATATTCCTTAGATTAGAGATTTTTTAGGATATGTTTGTGGGATTTATGGATGGGATAGTGTGGTATTTATGATTTCATTCCATAATGGTGGTTGTGGACCCTAATGTATGGGATAGTGTGGTATTTGTGATTGAATTAGGGTGACTATTGGAATGTTAAAACAAATCCTATTAAATGAACATACAAACCCCTATAATATTAAAATTAGGAGTCTACTAGTGTAGTTGAAGTGTTTATAGATATATTCATTGACATGGTTGTTTATCTCAACCAACCAAAATGATATCAAGATTGACATAGAGCTATAGAATGTTGCCTCTCAAATTTTGAGAGCCCTTTGTTAGGGGTTCCATATGATATGTGTGAATTTATGGCTCAAACAACTGAGTTCATATTGATGGGTTCCATCTACTTCATTGTATCTCTATGGGGTTCCCCATTGGTTTTTTACCAAAAGTTAAATACTGGAATGAGGTTGTGAATAGACATCTAGCAGTAGAATCTTAGGATGGCCAGTTACTATTACCCCATGTTATGTATAGATGAATGGATTGATCAGTTGATGGGGTACAACTATATTTTGAGGATTTATTTGTAGTATGAGTATTATTATATAAGATTGAATAAAAAGGATTTCCTAAAGACTTCTTTAAGTATCCATCAAGATAACTTCTAGATTGAATTTTGGATATTGATCATAATGAATTATCAACATATTTTAATGGGAATCGTGATGTCAATGTTCATTGATCCCAAGGATTATGTCATTATAGTTTTCACTTGTGACATTATAGTTTATTTAATAAAGAAAAAATATCACACATAGCCTTCTATAAATATTTTATATTTACATTATCACAATATTATCTATGGGTTTTTGATAAATTTATTATTTTTCACATGTGTGGTGTGTTTTATATGAAATGTCAACCCTTAGTGCGGATTACTAGTTGATCATTCAATGACATAGGTTGTTATTTCAATGGAATAAAATCATATTGCTAAAGAGGTTAATATATTCATTAGGAAAATATGTTATTATCAGTCATATATGTCTGAAATATCTGATATTATCACCCCTTTTATATACCATACTATGAGAGACCGAATATTCTTATAGAATGATCAGAGATTGGTAATATTTATGTTAATAATTTATATGATGATCATTTATTCAGTTCATTAGTTTCAGTGGGAAATAATTACACCGATTTTTTTTAATGATTCTCATCTTGTTTTGGGGTTTTTAACATGTTAGAAGGAATTGATCTCATATGGGCCTAGGATTTTATGACCCTCTGATAATAACTATGAAAACTATAATCATGTGTTAATAATAATAGTGATTTCTATGATGTTTTGGTAGGATTAAAACATTCTAGAATTTATTTGTAGCTATCACAAAAAAAATAACTTGGTGTTTATATATGAACAAATGGATTTCAATCTACATCAATGGATATGGATTAATTTGTTAAACAATTATGATATTGGAATATCCTAAAATTCAGGGAAGGGTTATATATTTCTTGATAAACTGAGTAATAATTAATATGGTGATTTTCCTTAAAATTATGAAATGGATAACAGAGTGATAGGGGATCTTATATCAATATACATTTATTTAAAGAAAAATTATAGTATAGAAATCATGTAAAATATTATAATTAAATCATAAATTTATTATAAATTCAATCAATCTTAGTGGGGAGACTCAATGGTAGAGGTGAAGTGGGTTCTCTTATATAATTGCGATTCATTTATGGAATGTTAGGAGGATGATCATAAACATGTATTATCATGATGCTGATTATTTTTAATGTTAGTGAATTCAGAGTTGTTTCTTCATATGTTTAATTTCATATCCTAATAATTTTATGCAGGAATATCATAGATAATCAGGAAATTCTGGTCATGTTTTAAAGGTTAGGGATTATATAATTGTTGGTAAAATTTTTATCTCTTTTCATGGTCTATCATTATATGAAGTTATGGAATAATACTCAAGATGTGTTTTTCTTTTAATAGGATGTATCTTTTGGGAATTAGAATAAACTTTTTATATATTTCATTGCTGATATTCTATGATATCATAGAGGATATGATTATAATTGGGATATTGTTAATAAATGAAAAAGTTAGATAACTTTTTTGTCTTAGGGGATTAAATTTTTGTGGATTCCAGGTGTATGTTGTAAATATAAGAGTAAAAAAATCATTATAGGTTACCAAGGACCATTATTTGTTATTGGGGACCCTACTTTTCTTTATAGTCTGGGGATGTCTCCATTATTATTTTTCTTTAAATTATTCATTAACACGCCCTTTAATCCTTATATGAATGGTCAGATATAGTATACTACTCTGAAATATTAGGATATATTCCATGATTGTGTTTTAGAATAGATTCTATCATTTTATATTCACTATCCCTTAGTTGATACTTCCTGTAATAATAGCCACCACAAATCGATTTCCCTAGAACAATTTTAGTGACATTATTATTTTCTTGTAGATCATCATTTTTTGTAGTATGTATAGTGAAACATTGATACTTGGGATATACATGGAAGAAATAATGAAAGATAATGTGATGATAATTTTTTGTTAGATGAAAGTGATCCAGGGCCACTGGATATCTTATTCTGATCAATGAATTAGACCCCACTGGAACATGGTTTGGGTACTTGTTCTCATTAATGATTCCAGTCATCATAGAAGGTAGTGGTTTATCCAGGGGACTAAGAACTCTATTTATTTTATAAACATCTTAATTATGTTTTATTACATATCCATGGTGCTATATCGATTATGTAACACTAAGATCTTTTTAGGAAATATTTTATTTAAATAATTTTAATTCATCAGTAACCTACATTAAAAGAAATAGCGAGTTTAATTGAATGGTGTGACTCTATATGTATTAAATCAAAATTATATAATTGTAATTAGTTTAGTGGGAAGAAGTATAACTAACTCATGAAAAATCAATTTGAATTCTTTAGCTACTAATTATTTATGAAAAATATATTTTAATTTTTTATTTTTACTTTTGAGATAATTACTATCGGTTATGAAATTAATGATATATATATTTTATATACATAATTAAATATATTTTGATATTCATCCAATGGATATTTTAGTCATAAGTTATAAATAAAGACTATTTGATGTTTAAAAACATATATATTTTCAAAGGGTAATTTTACGTTGTTGGATGGCGAAACCATTTTAAATTTATATTTTGACACATTATTAATATTCATATGATTATATAAACATGTTCCATTTATTTGGGTAAAAAATTATGTCGGTTGAATTTATGATATTTTTATAATGAAATTCTTTTTTTTGATAAATAGAAAAAATCCACCAATTTTGTTGTGAATACAACATTATTCATCACAATAATTTGTATGATTTAATTATAATTTTTAATGGTTCTAAAGTATAAATATTATAAATTTTTATAATTCAATATTATTTATTTAATTATCATTAATTTTAAATTGAATTCAGATGTAAAATAATTTCAATATTTTTCAATGTTTTAACTTTTTAATTTTTTTATCTATTTTTCAAAATAGAAATAATTTTAAATTGATTACTCTAACATATTTGATTTGAATTTTGGAAAATGGAATCCATATTTGGAATAAATATATCTAAATTATGTTAAAAGGTTTATTTTATTTTTTGGTATTATGAATACTAACCTTTGTAATTATTATTAATATGGTAAAAGGGTAATCTAGGTAATTTAGGGTAAGAATATTATTATAAAGTTACACTATCACTTGTCTTAATATCATTGGATTGGTTTTTTTACCTAAAAATTCCTTGGGTTGAATTGGTATCCATTTCAATTCACCTGATTGAGATTAAGACATTGAATTTATTTTATTTTAACAAAATATAAAAATGCCTCATTCAAATTTTAATAACTAAATAATTTATAATATAATTTTATTTTAAATAATATTTTCACTATAAATACGAATATAAATGATAAAAAAATTTCCTTAATAATGTTAATTTATTTTTCATTTTTATGAAATAAATATTTACCTTAATATTTTATAAGTTAATGCTGTAGAAATTATTTAATTGATAAAAAATCAATAATATAGTTTTTATTACAGAAACATTACCCATTATAAGGTCAAAACCAATGACCAAATCTTATTGGCCTAGTATATCTTGTCCATAGTCATCAGCGGGCCAAGTTATGAACCATTTGATCCCTTATATAAGGGATTATGACACCTACATTATTATATTTAAAGTGATGTTAAAGTTGTCACCTTGATAATTTAATATGTACAAAATTATAAATATTTTTTCTCTTTAATATAAATTCAACTACAAGTATTCATATGAAATATATTATATATATCGTTATCAGGTTATTTTATTTTTATTTTTTTAAACAAATAACCAAATTAAATATTTACACAAAACTAATATTGTCATTATTTTATTAATAGAAATATAAAATATATGTTATTAATAATAAATTAAATATAATATGGGAAGATAAACTTGTTTAATTAATTTTAAAGATAAAATTGACCTCCTAGGAATATAATTATAATTTTGGTTTGATGTTATCTTTTAACAACCATGGTCTTTATTTAACACTTAAAGATAATTAATTATATAAAGTACTCACTTCATACAATATATAGTATTGATAGGTATAGTGTCTTTGGGCTTGGTAACATTACATACAATCTTAGAACATAAAAACCAACATATTTATTGAAATATTATTTAAGATGAACAAAACATTCCTTCATACATAGAATTGCATGGGATAACCAGAGGACATACATAAGAAAAGGGTGAGCTATAAATCCCAGTAAGGGTGTAAACAATAAATAACCTTAATTATATATTAAATGGTAGGAAATAGTCATATCAATGAAGAAAAAGTGAAACATTAACATAATGTCTTGATATACCAAGATTATTATAAAATAAAAAATGTTACAGTAATATTTAACCTGACATTAGCATGATCCAAGGCTCATTGCACATGGAGCATGAGTAAACCATCATTTCTATTAAATTAGCATGGGTAAACACACATTTTAACTTGATTTATCATGATACTATTCTTTACCCAATGCATCAGAGCGCTATCTGGGCGCACCCTTCTTAATAATTTCATTTCATGCATAACTGTGCCCCATAGATCATACAACATTGAATCATTAAATATAATATATATTCCTTGATAAAAGAATGTTTAATAAACACATGAAACTCTATAAAAAATAATTAAATATTCTAAAGGTGAATACCCATGATATAAAAATGGGCATAGTTTTCACTCCACAATGACATTGTCTTAAAAATAGTGGTGCAATTTCGGTAGCATAACAATGTGACATAAGAATTAATAAGAATGGTTGATGAGAGATAGGTGGGTTTATCATCATATTTACATGAAATAAAATGTAAAAAGGTCATATATATACATTTCCAAATATATTTATTGGAATTTATATTCAGACTATAAATTAATTTCTTGAATGTAAATGAGGAAGGATAAATCACTTACGGAATTTTGACATGGTAACAGGTATACAAGGGATGGATTTATTAGAGAGAAAGGGGTGTCCCATCATTCAAAAATAAGTAAGGAATTATTTGAAAGTTGGGAAATCATACCCAAACATTTCTATGTGGAAGCAAAATGGTATTTCAACATAATGAAACTTGGACAAAAATAAGAAAACGAAGAAATCCCTTAAATGGAAGTGTGATCCCAAAAGAAATATATATAGGCATGATAGAGGCTACATGGGAGATTTGGAAACCTAGAGAGGATTATAGAGAGATGATGGAATGGTTTTTTGAGCTCCAAAGGTTTTTAGTGAAGAAGAATATGAGGATGAGTGGGTATTTATAGGAAAAAATAGTGAATCCATTGTCATTTAGGTTTTGGACACTACACATTAAACTAACCAAAACCAGAAACCAACCCATGGTTTTTTACCATTGGTTTTTCCAATTTGGAGTGGAAAAATTATTTTATAAGTCCATTGGTTTAACATATTAAAATATTATACTTGATTATGTGGAGGTGATTCCGGCTTTCGAGAAAATCATTTTTAAATTTTAAAATGTTTTATAAGTATTTGAGGGCCCACTAAGGAATTTTCAAATAAATAAAACAAATGTAAAATTAAATTATTTTAAATTTAAAACCTATATTGGAAGAAATTAAAATTTATATTATTTTATTACATCACTATTGGGTCATTATTATGTCACAAAACACAGTATATATTTAAATGATATTTAATTTTGACACAAAAATTCGATTGTCTCAGAAAAATAAGAAAATTTCACCATTGTAAAATTTTGATGTTTTGATTCCAAAAAAATAATCATTTTATCTATATAATTATATAAATAAGAGAATTTTTACTTTTAAAATAAAAAATTACATTAATCAGAAATTCATGGGTTTAAACCAAAAAATCTTTTAATCTTTAATAAAAATTACAACTTTATTCCTAAAAATTATATGATCAGTTATATATAATAAAAATTAATTTATTAATAATATTTTATTATATATAATATAGTCAAAAAATACTTCATTTTATTAAAATATATTTCCTAATTAAATATTATTTAAAAATATTATTTGTGATATAAAACAATTTACAAAGTAACAATAATAAAATTAATATATATTATATACAAAAAATAAGGCACAAAATCATAATGTTAGGTTCTTGTTACATAAATTCTTATAACTCTTGAATAATACCTAATGGTATGGTGTGAGATAGTGACATACTGATGGGTTGACTCAGATAACATCGCTTAGGAGATAATCTCTATTAACTTCCACTTCTCTCATTGGTGGTACTATTCAAGAATAACACGTTGAAGCTCAGCTTGGGATTGGTTAAGGGAGAAGCCTAATGATGCTACCTTTTTCGGAGATCTAGGAAATGAGAATTGTATGAATTAATTATAATGGATGAGGGCATCACTTCCTTTGTCTTAGTAAATTGGATTTGTTAATTCTCTATATTTATTCTAAACATGTGATCATTGTTCGACGACAATATTAGAAATGATAACAATTTATAACTATGTTTTAAATTTCAAAAACATAAAACCAAAAAATTTCATTTGTTTTATATAACCATTTTACATGATAATAAATATAATTATATCAAGTTCAATTTTCATTAATAAATGTTTGGGTCATTACAATTTTCTCCCCTTGTGAACTTTCACCCTCGAAATTTCCTTTTACCACACTAAAACATATGTGGGTAACTTTGCTTCATCAATTCCTCTAATTCCCACATTTCTTATTCAAACATGTGGTTTCACCACAATACCTTGAAGAGGGACATTGTCCAATTTTGTATAACATTTTCTCTATTGTCTAAGATCATAACCAGATTCTTTTTATAGGAGATTTTATTATCCAATGTTAACACCTCTGGAATGAGTAAATTAGATGGGTTAGGTATGTACATCCTTAAGAAGGATACATTGAATACATCATGTACTTGAGAGAGTTTTGGTGGGAATTATATTTTATAGGACACTAATCTAATGAAATTAAAGATCTCAAAAGGTTTGATGTACCTTGGACTTAATTTTCAATTTTTTAAAATCTTATAACTCTCTTCCATGGTGATATGTGGATGAATACAATGTCTCCAACATTATACTCTATGTCACGCCGACAGTTATTATCATAGATCTTTTTTGACTCTGGGCATATTTAATTTGTTTCTGTATGGTATTAACCTTATCCACCATTTATTTCACCATTTTTGACCTAAGAGTTTTTGCTTCCCGACATCATCCCAAAATGTTGGTGTTCTTCACCTATTTCCATAACAGACATTATAAGGAGCCATTTTGATGCTTTAGTGGAAAATGTTATTATAATATTACTCAACCAGAGAAAGATGTTCATCTCATCCACCTTTTAAGTTCAATTTTCATGATGTCAACATTTCTTTAAGTGTCTGGATAGTCTACTTAGATTGGCCACCAATTTTAGGATGATAAGATTTTCTGATGTTCCTATTAGTATTTAGATCATTGTTGAAGACTCTTCTTGAACATGTAGTTGAGTCATGTATTTATATGAGATATATTATATATTGGTACTCCATCCTGCCTTACCACATCTATGATATATATTAGTTCCAATTCATCCAATGAGAAATCATCCCAAATTTCAATGAAGTGTGAATTCTTTTAATAACGATTCACAACAACCTAGATAGAGTTGTTTCCTTCGGATTTATTCAAATATCAGGTGACAAAGTATATGGTAATGTTCTTTCATTTCCATGATGGAATTGGTAATGGTTTCATCATCCGGTTAAACTTTTCCCTCCGAGCCTTCACATGATGATGTACTAGACAATTTGATGTAAACTAAGGGATCTACATCTTCATTTTATCCCACCAATAATTCTCTTGGAGATCTCGATACATCATTGTGTTTCCTGGTTGAATAGAAAAATTTAAACTATGTGCATAATCCATTTGTTCTTTCTTTATCATTGGATTTGAATGAACACGTTTTCTTGTCTCAAATCTCACAATTTCTTAATCATTAACATTGAACTCTATGGATTTCCCTTTTTTTAGTTTCCACTTTCTTCTAAATTCACACATCAATCTTTGGAGAATCTTTTAACCTTTCTTAAATAGACGGTTGAGCACTCATTTGTGAAAGGATTGATGATGTTCCCTTATTTATGACTCCCATATCCATCTTCATCAAATTTGACAAGATTATATCACTTTAAATTCTCATTCATGAAATAATTGTTGGGTGCTTTATACATAGAACATCTGCCACATTGTTCACATTCTCTAGGTGGTAATGGATAGAGCCAACAATGAATTTGATCAGCTCTACCCATATTAATTGGAACATATTCAGCTCTATATTTGTGAATATATAATTGAGGCTTTTGTGATCCATATATATTTCAAAATTCTGAAAAATGAGTTAATGTCACCAAATTTTTAATGTGAAGATTACTGCATACAACTTCAGATCTTATACAGGGTAATTTCCCTAATGAACATTAAATTTCTTAGAAGCCAAAGCAATGAAATTGTCAGTTTTTGTCAACACATAGCACGAGCCCTTCTTCGAAGCATCAATGAATACCAAAAAAAATTCTCCACTTTTGGGTATTGTGAGCACGAGCACAGTGATAATCCTCCTTTTCACCTCCTTCAATTGATATTCACATTCATCACTCCAAGAAAACATAACTCCCTTCCATGTTATCTTTTTAATAGGTTTTGATAATTGTGATAAATTTCTCACAAATCAGTAATAATATCTAGAAAACCTAGGAAGATATGGATATTTTCACTGATGTTGGCCTGAGCCATACCTCAGTTGTAACTATCTTGGAGGGATCCAAAGATATCCCACTACTTGTGATGATATGACCAAAAATGAGACCTCCTTAAACTAGAACTCACACTTGCATTACATTTCATAGAGCTTATCCTTTTGTAAGGTCTCTAGTATAGTTCTTATATTCTTCTCATGCTCCTCATAACATTTAGATTATATTAAAATATCTTCAATAAATACTACCATAAATTTTTATAGGTGATATCTTAAGACTCTATTCATTAATTCCATGAAAATTTCTAGACAATTATAAAGTTCAAATGGCATTATTATTATTTCATATTTCACATAACATTTATGATAAACAGTGTTGTGTATATCCAACTTCTTCTCCCGTAGTTGGGAATATAATGACAGTAAATCCACCATGGTAAAGTATTGTGTTACATGTAGCTGATCAAACAGGTCATAAATTTGGTTCGGATGATACTTTTTCTTTATCGGTGTTTTTTTGAGCTCACCCAAGTCCATAAAAAGGCACATTGACCCATATATCTTGATGAAAAATAGGATTGGTACACCCCATGGTGAAGCACTTTGATGTATAAACTATTTATCTATATTCTCTTAGAGTTGTTTCTTTATCCCCTAAATCTCCACAATAGCAATTCTATATGAATTCATGGATATTAGAACTACCCCATGTATAAGATCAATTGATAATTATACATATCTTCTAAGAGGAAGACAAGGAAATTCATTGAGAAACACTTTAGTGAATTCCCTCACATTAGGAATTTCATCAATGATGGTTGATTCCTTAGACTCGATCATATAATCAAGATATGCATTCTTATAGGGAAGCAATATCCACGCTTGAGATGATGGTGGATTATAAAATTCATCATCTTTCATGCACTTGTATATAATTAGGGGTTGATTCGTGATATGGAGATTGATTTCCCTATGACGAAAATTTATGTTTGATCAATATATGGAAGGTCAACCCATGACAATAATTGCAAAAAATTACCCAAAAGGGAGTATGCAAAAGTCTTCTGGGATGTTCATTCCAACAATTATGATAGGGGAGCAGTTATATTAAAGGGATGCGTTTTTTTCTCCAGTATCAATTCTCACCGGCAACTTTTCATCCATGATTTTTGTTGGTGTTGGGATTTTTCTACTAAACATATTGTATATAAAAGAATACGTTGCACCAGAATCAAACAGTGAGATCTCTATACATGAATTAATTAATATTGTACCTTTACCCACATCATTTTAAAGGTTCACCTAGGTGGTATTGATGGACAAAACTCACCCATAATGCCTTGGAGGTTGTTAGTTTCCTCCAAAAATCATGGAATAAAGTAGTGGTTTAAAAAATACCCTATTTTTTGTAGTTGATGCAATGAAAAACAATTTTAGAGTTGAACAGGGAATTCCTCTCCTCAGTCATAGCAGTGGGTTTTTCTTTTCTTTGGTTACTGTCCAGGTTCCCTTCTCTTCCACAAAAAAAAATCATTTTATCATCCCCATCCAAAAATTTTGGGGTGCTTCTTTCAACACCATTTGAAAGTGGGATGCTGGAATTTCAAAGCACCATTGAATTTAACCATTGGACAACCAGAATAATTTTCCACCTTTCTCTTCATATCCCCATGATACCATTGATATTCTTCGATCTCTATTTCATTCATGTGGGTACATCAGAGAATTTCCTCATATCTCTAGATGTCACAGAATGTTAAGGCTTTATATAAGCTAGGTTTTAGCCTACCAAAGAAGAAGTCAACCATGCATTTGGGGGTAACATAATATACGATTAAGTATTGTACATGTCATGTAATGATTTACTCATACGCTCCAATGGATTTTTCATCCTTTTTTCATGAGGACAAGGAAGACACTTTTGATCATAAGTCAGAGGTTGTGAGGAAAATGTTTATCAAACTCTTTTTCTGGAAATACTTTCATCGAAACTCCTCAATATTCTCCTCAAGCATCATATTTTTTAAAAATGTCAAACATTGAATATATTTACTTTCTATATGATAATAATATATAATTACCTTCCCTTGTTCAGAACTATGAAGGATGGAGAATATCTTCTCAATGAAGTTGATCCATTGTTCAGTGATTGAGGGTTAACATGAACCATTAAAAGTAGGGAGGCTTTTCTCATAAAGATATTGATTGGGGCTATTCATTCATAGGGGTTGGAGGGTTGAACATTCTAATTGACTCAAATTTATATTAAAAACATGAGTTAACCAAGATATTATCTGAAAAAATTTGTGACTCCCACTCCCATTGGATTGGAATCTTTTTAGAATAGTCGTCACATTGGACTTTGCATCGGTAGATAGCCCATGTCCTCTTTTTACTGGACATTGGATGGAATAAAAGGAATGTTAAGGGTAAAAAATAAATGAGAATCCTATTAAAAAAGAGATTTACTTATAAATTACATTAATTTCTTTAACTTATATATTTTATAAATGATCTACATACCAATATATATTCATAGAGGAATTTTTTTTAATTCTCTTAATAATGATCATACTAAGAATATTAATTTACCAAAGCATATATCATGTTAGTGTCTTAACCAATAGTAAAACACATCCCATTTTTGTAGACCGATTCTGGTTCATGTCTAGAACAAAGCAGTGTTTTCGGGGATGACACCTAGATACATCTGTGCCAGAGCTGCCTCTACCTACTTCTATGAAGACCAGGATATATTTTCATGATAAACCAATTACTAAATACTTGACAAAATTTATGGATATTTTTATTATACTTATTATTTTCCCTGATTATTTAACTAGGATTTATTAATCCTAATCACAAAAATATCTAAACCTATTCATTGATACCAACTATAACGACTTTGCTCTTTATTTAACACTTAAAAGTAATTTGTTACAAAAAATAGTCACTTGATAAAACATAGTGTATGTATAGGTCTAGTGTCTTTGGGTATTAGTAATATTATATAACAACATAGAACATAAAACACTACATCCTTATTAAAAACTTCTTTTAAATGACCAAAATATTCCTTCGTACATAACATTGAATGGGATAACATGAGGGCATGCATGAGAAATGGGTGAGCTATAACTCCCAGTATGGGAGTAAAAAATGAATAACATGAATAATATAGTTCATGTCCGAAAATAGGCATATCAATGGAGCAGAAGAGAAACAAGATCATAATGGAATGATATAGCATGATTACCATAACATATAAATGTGGAAGAAAGATTTAAATTGATACTTCCATGAGCCAAGGGTCATTGCCCAAAGAGCATGTGTAAACCCTCATTAAATAATTAGAATGAGTAAACCCTCATTGGACTAGACGTATCGTGATAAGAATTTTTAACCAATGCATTTGAGAGATATCAGGGTTCACCCTTCTTATTAATACCATTTAATGCATAAGTGTGGCACATAGATTATACAACATGGAATCATTCAATTCCATCATTTATTCCATGATAAAAGAATGTGGAATACACACATGAAACTATATAATCAATAAGTAAATGTGAATAAAGGTGAATACCCATTATAGATAAATAGTAATGGTATTCACTACACAATTAATTTGGACTAGAAAATCATGGTGCAATTTCGATAGAATAACGACGTGACATAAAAATTCAAAAAAAAAAATTTTGAGAGAGAAAATGGTATCTCATCATATTCACATGAAATGGAATGTAATGGGTTTATATAGATGCATTTCCCAACATATTTAATGGAACTGAGATTCATAATATAAAAAAAATTATTGAATGTAAATGAGGGGAGAGTGATCGCTTGCAGAATTCCATAATGGTAATTGGTGTACATGTGAGGCATTAATGAGACAGAAATTGGTCTCCCATTATTCAAACATAAAAAAGAAAATATGGTGGAGTTTTGAAATCATACTTTAAAATTTTTCATTGAAAACAAAATGGTATAACAAAATAAGAAAAAGTGCGCAAAATGATAAAGGAATAAATACCATACTTGTGTCAATGCATGCTATCCAACAACATTTGAGTGTTTTACACATGGAAATAGGGGAATAAAGTATCAGATCACCTTTCCACTCTAACGGCTCATAACTCTAGTGTTTCATGCTTCTATGATATGAATTCATTGGACCATGTGGGGGTTATCATCATTAGATGAGTTTCCCTTTCTTTTCATTATTATCTCCCTATTCATTTTTATAAGATTCCCATGCTTTTCCTTGTACTTATTTTCTAAAAATTAATAAATAAATGATAATGATGAAGAAATCCATTACTTTGAATTGTGATCCCAAAGGATTGGGAGGAACTTGAGAGAGACTTCTTGAGAGCTTGTGGAACCTTGGTATTATTCTAGATAAAGGATTATATGGGTTTGTTGAGCTCCAAATGTTTTAAGTGAAGATGAATGGGAGGTTCAGTGGGTTTATATTGGAAATTTGAGATATGTATTTATTATTTATCTTTTGGACACTGCACAATTGTCTAATAAATACCGCAAACCAACCCATTGATTTTTCCAATGTTTTTTTTACGAATTGGAGTGTAAAAAATTATTTTATATGTCCATTGGATGAACATATTAAAATATTAGGCTCTCTTATGTGGAGGTTATTCAAAATCTCATGGAAATTATTTTAAAATGTTAAATTTTTTTATATGTCTTGGAGGGTCCACTAAGGCTTAGTTAAATAAATCGAAAAACCTAAAATCATTTTATTTTAATATAAAAACATAATATTGGCCGAAATTATAATTTATAGTATTGTATTTCATCACTATTTGGTCATTATTTTGTCATAAAATATATTATATTTTTAAACGGCTTTTAATTTTTACCCCAAAAATCAATTGTCTCAGAAAATTATGAAAAATTTACCATTAGATTACTTTGACTTCCTGATTAAAAAAATTATATTTATTGTATCTAAATTAATTTATAAATATATAATTTTTTAATTTTAGAATATAAACCAATATTTATACAAAATTCATATGTTTTTCAAAAAACAACATTCAAACCTTAATAAAAATTACAATTTTATTTATAAAAATTATGCGATAATTTATATTTAATAAAATTTAATTTAGTAATTTTATTATATTAAAATATAATTTAATTCAAAAATCCATTAATTGCACAAAATATATTTCTTAATTTAATATTAACTAAAAATAATATTAGTTCATTAAAAACTATTGACAATGTAACAATTATAAAATGAATGTATATTCAATATTCTATACAGAAGAATAACACACATAATAATTATGATAGGGTATTTTTACAAAACCCATTATAAAACCCATAGAATACCTAAGGGTATGGTGTGTGATGGTGATAGACTCTGGTGGTGGCTCAGATAACATCGCTCAGGTGGTAATCTCTATTATCTTCCAATTCTCTTGTAGGTGTTTCCATTCAAGATTAACAGGTTGAATATCATCTTGGACTTGGTAAAGAGTGAATCCTAGTGATGCAAACTATTTTATGAGATCAGAAAAATGGGATTTGTATGGATCAATTCAATAGGAGGAGGCCACCTCTTCTTTTTTCTGAGTAAATTTAATTTTTTAAAGCCATATAATTATACTAATCATGTGATCATTGTTCAACTTCAATATTAGAAATGTTAACAATTTTTAACGGTATTATAAAATACAAAAACATAAAACCAAGGAAGCGAATAATTTTTTTTTAAAAAAATTACATAATAATACATTTAAATATAATAATAAAAAATTTCATTAATAAATGTTTTGGTCATTATATATCATGTTATATATATTTTTGAAAATTAATTAATTGAATAGTTTAAAAATCTATATTATTTATTGTTTATCGAAATAATGTTTTATTAAAATATTTAAAAAACAGTAAACATTTTAAAATATAAATATAATTCTAATAATACAATATAAAATGATCTAATTTATTTATTTATGGTCTATATTACTTCAAAAAAGTATGTATTTTACACTTCTAATAATGATTTATTTGTTACCCTAATAAAAAAATAAAAAAAATAACTATGTGTTAATTAAAAAAATAATGTTAAATATGATATAAATATTTGTCCAAAATTTATTGGTTGATTTTATTACAACCCTATATCATCCAATATTCTAAATTGGGACATTTTGGAGTTTTTTTGGGTAGGTTCTGATTTTATTATAATTTTCTATTTATGGAGTTTCAAAAAGTGCCCATCAGGTCAATTATAAAAGGACACCTCCTCACTAACCTATTAACTTAAATATGAACCATCATGATTGGACATCCCCTGACCTCTTCCCTTATCAACATCCCTATTTATATTCAATTGGTTCTGGTCATCTTCAAATAAAAACCCTAGTTCACTCTGAAGATATTTAGAGGAAGCATGTCGAGGAAGATGTGATCTCTTCTACTGATTCATTCAAACTTATTTCATCCTATAAATCTTCTTATTTAGTTATTTAATTATAATTTAAAAATATAAATATCAGAAATTTATTGATATTTTATTTTAATTATGAAACAATCGTATTCCACCTTCAATCCATCAAATGAAAAAAAATTACCCCACATGTGTATCTATGGATTACCATCTCCAAGGAATTGTGTAATATTTTTTTCACCACCACTAAACAATAAAGTGTATAATGTTTTATATAATAACTATATATGATTATTATAACATGATACTGATTCTGAAATATTATACACCATCAACATTAATACCATTCAACAATTATGGGAATGATATCATTGCTCGTGCGTATATACAGCCTACTGTCTCCACGATGGGATGTGATTCATTATACATGATCATCATTAAACCATGATTATATTCCTGAATTTAATGAATAAATATAATATATTTTATAATAATATCATTCAATATATAAAATAAATATAGCCTATGATTTTGAAGATAAACCAATCTGTCAAAAGTTGCATGAGAATATAAAACATTTACTATCTAAATTAAGAGTGGTAATGAAATAATAATGACAAAAATATTATAATATGATAATATATGATATCATAAAAATTATTATTATTCTGGAATAATTCAATAATATAATATAATTCATTAAATAGGCTATTTGGATACATAAGATGGATATCAAAAAATAATTAAGGGATAATATTTCAATCTCATAATTATCCGAGACTATTTATACGAATCTATTAACTAAGTTATATTTATCATCCATGTATATTTTTCCCATGTATGTAATATTTTATCTATTTTTATGTAATTTTTGAAAGTTAATTTTACCCTTCAGTGAATTTTTATTAAACCTTGTGAATTGAATCATTTTTATTTATTTGATACGAGGTACTTTTTAACTTCTTCAAAAGTGAGAGGGAAATTTTTTTAATCTTATATGGAAGGATCAGATTTTTACATCTTCATAAAACCTTATTCCTATGAATCTTTCTTCTAGATGATTTCATGTTTAATTTCAAATAAATTCTATTCTTTTCCAATTACATGACATTTTGATAAATGAAAACATTTTGGAAGAAGATAGAATATTTCTCTCATAAATTTATATCGACTGTTTTATAAAAACTAATTTCCATATAAGATGAAATTACCTAATAAGGATATGTTTCTGTCACTATTATTACTATGGTTGTATTGTTTTTATTATGGATTTCTATTTATGATTCCCATTTGATTTATATGGATTATGATGAATGATGCTGAAAAACCCCATTTTATTCCTTGGGTTACAATATGATCATTGATTTATTAATTTAAAGAAAACATAATAATGATTTCATTAAGAGATCGATGGGACCAATATCTCCCGCCAATACATTGGTTAATTATTTATATCTCATGGGATTAAAATGTCTGGAATGGAATGTAAATATCATTCAGTAATATAGGTTTAGAACCGAAAGTAAACCCAGTTCAGGAATTGACATTATCTACTATGATGGTCTTGACAATTATGAAATGATATTCTGTGATATGTGTATGAAAAAATACTTCATTTCTTATGTTATGAGTTTTGGGATTCTTTCAATCAGTTATTATGAAATTTTTTCCCATTACTTGATACCATGATCATTTATATGTTGGATAAGTCTTCCAAATGTTATGTTCATATGTCTTATGATTGTTATTTGATTGATATATCCCTTATTTAGCCTTGTTGAGAATTTGAGCTCAACATTTCATATGTTTATTTTCCCCATTTCATGAAAATGTTATTATGTAAGATATGTCAATAAGGAGTCTAGTTGTGATGATATATGTAGAAGAGAACAGAGTTGTTTTATGAACTAGTTGTTTATCTTTCCCAGTATCTAAAGACACTATACATATACCAGCATCTCATATATTTATTATATATTGTAATTCATATAAAAAAATTTAATGTAATATCAATATATGTTATTTATGGTTTCTTATATTTTGTATCATTGGAATGGTATAGTTAACCATTAGAAACTAGGCTGATAAATATTTAATAAGAACCCTAAATATTTTTATAAGTATAAGATACAATTCTAGTGTTTTATAAATGAACCTGAACAATAGAGGATAAAACCTAATATTTCCGATGATGAAATTTTATTCTTGATTATGTCGTTATTCGATTATGATTAGTGTTTCTCACACTATGCTTCTTGGTTTTAATCAATGGTTGGCACCTAAAGGAATCACATTAATGATAAATGCGACAAGCAACACAAAAATTGTCTTAATGATAAACCAAATGATATGGAATTTTGAATGAAAAGTAATGTAGCTACCGTCACACAAATTTTTCATGGTATTAATCATGAAGGGAATCCAAATGAGCAAATGAGAGAGAAACATTCTGTTGAGTCATACATGAGGCAGTGCCCACCTTCTATAACCTAGTCTTCTGATCCATTAGTGGATGAACAATTGATCAGTACCACTGAAAATATATTTTTAGTTATAAAAATTTCTAAACATGATAAAGTCATAATATTAGTATATTGTTTGGAAGGTGAATCTTACCAATGGTGGAATATTATTAAGAATATGAGGAATTGAGGTGAAATAGAGTCCATTAAATTGGATGAGTTCACAAACATATTTCTTCAATAAGTAATTTCATTCTATTTATCGAATAGAGATGAAGAGGGTGTTCTTTGAACATAATAAAAAATATGATGAATCAATTGGTACCTATATAGAACATTTTACAATAATTTTATGGTACTCTTCTATAGTTATTATTCAACCTAATAATAAAATTGATCAATTATTTAGAATAATAAAGACATTTCCTCAAAGGGATAAGGGACATTAATAATTAGGAGGAAACCATTCGATGTTTTCTCAAGGTTTATATTGAGATTGGGGTAACACATTAGTCAAATAGGATTGATAAGAAGAGAAAAATGGTATTCAAAAGAAAATCAAAAGATCACACATAAAATAATGAGTTTTCTCTTATGGTCAATGTGGGAAAAAACATGGATAAATTGTTATAAAGGTACTAGAAAATTGTCTAAGTGTGAAAAATAAGTTCATCAGGGAGTCGTATGCCGATGTGATGGGAAAATGATGTTTAATGACGCGAATAGAGAAAATTCTACATAGTATGCGCCTCCTATACATCAATGTTAAAATTATAAGGAAATATGGAGTTATGCCAATTAATTCCCTAATAAAAGGGTTATTGATGACGATCGATGTCACAAAAATCATACTACTAAAGAAAATGGGTAGTCACATGCGGTCACTATCGGCGATGTGGAGTATGATAATGATGTGATGAAAAGTAAACTTATCATACACTCTAAATTAGAAAATGTGTTATTTTATTCAAGATCCACCCGTACAATTATTTGTGATTATTTTTTTTGGGTATCAATATATTTATTTAAAAAATAGATGTTTTTTTCTATTAAAAATATTAATGCCACAAAGATCATGTCAATATATTATAATTACTTTCTAGTAGATGTTTAAGGGAATTTGATTCCTATTAATCATGGGATCCTTATTATAGTGTAATTTTATTTGACTATTATAATGTATTGGATTTGTCTATTTGTATCTCATATCTACTTACAAGGGAGGGAAGTCAAATTTCATATTCCGGATTAATATTTGATCATATATCGGTGAAAGGATAAATATAACCTTACAATAGAAATTTATTCCATATTAGGGGTCATTATCCCTATAAATGAATGTTATCTATACCAAATGGTTGGGGCGAAATATACAATTAAAAATTCACCCATTGAATAGGATTTTTAAGATTTATTTCTAGATGTATTTCTTGGTCGTCCACCATATTTGGATGCTGAGTTTTCAATAGAACTCATATCAGGTTCTATATATGTAAAAACTAAATATTTTTTCAATGATAATTACTTTCTTATAAATATTTCATAATTACATGAAATCAGAATATAAATAACTATTACATTCTATGTGACCCTTAAAATATAATTTAGTCACTTTTGTGATCTGATTTTTAAAAATATGATATACATGATTCCAAACAGTAAGTTATTTGTATTCCGATAAGAAATACATATTTTTTGGTGGATAGTTAATGACCCTTATGAATAGTAACATAACCTTAATAATTTTTATATAGTGTAATTAATAGTAACCTTACCTATGATAGTATATAAATAATATTCATATGGATGTACGAATTACCTAAGATTTGGAATAAGTAAATAAATGGTTTAAAACTGTTATTTTTACAATAAATTTTGATTTTTATAAAATACTAAATTAATCATATTTATAAAATTATTTTTAAAAAAGGGACTTCAATTTGGTATTCTACATGTCAAAAAATGGTTATGGTGAATTTTTTGTAATTTTTTTAAATACTCAAATATCAGATGACTAGTGAAATACGTTAAAATATTGTATATACAAATTATCAGTTAAATACACTATTTATGACATCAAAAGTGATGTAATACCACTTGTTTAGAACTCAAATTCATTTATCACTATTTTTGGTTGTCTAATTATCACTATTTCTCGTATTGAATGAAACTAATAAACTAATGATTAAAAAATTATTAAAACTCTCCTCTCCTCCACTATAAAAACCCCTTATCACTCCCTCTTCTCTTCACTTCTCTCAAGCCTTCTGCCTTCTCCAAATTATGTCCAAATATCTTCCTATCCTACTCTCTCATGTCCAAAAATCCTTGGACTCACCAAAAGACCAATCCCCCCCCCCTTAAAAAGGCTCTCAAAGATGTTTGGTTCAATAGGTAAATTCCTTTTTTCAATTATTTGTTTTTCCTTTCAAGTTCATTTTTTTCTATTATTAACTCTACTTATAAAAATGTTGTGATGACCCCAATAGCTTACATGTATAGGAATGTTTTCATGATAGTGGAATAAGTTATCACCATATCTTCCTTTTACCTTCTTTTATACTAGTATCAAGAACTTCATCCAAGTTGTGTCAATTTACCACATTCAAGGAGGATGGGATTTCGATTTATATTATCATTATCAATTCATGTAATGAATCTATTATTTTTATGTTTTAAACATATTATTATATATTTTATATACATTATTTAATTTTCTGAATCCCTTTGTACTAATGGTATTAATTTATAAAGAAAAATGAGTCTGTTGTAATCAAAACCCACAATTTAAATGAAACAATTATCATTAATTATCTATATAATAAATCATCCTCCTACCATGTATCAAGATTATATAAATGAACAGTATAACCTATGGATGATCATAAATAATATCCGAATTCAATTTGTGAGATTTACAAAAACTCCATTACTTATGAACAAGTGAACCGATTAAGAAAATTAAGAAAATGAATATTGCAGAATTACAAAATTCAATATAATAACATATCAATAGGGGAATAAATGAACTAAAAAGAATTATTATGAATAAATACATGTCTAAAAGGATCTGAAAGACTTTATCAATAAGTATTATTTCAAATTCCTAGAGCATAAGTTCAAGAGTGGAACACGTTCAGAGTTAAGTTAAGGGTTTTTACACCTGAACTTCCATATTAATTCAGGTTACTTTTATTTTCTATTACCTCAATGTAACACATTTTTATTATTATTTACTGGTCAAAAATAATGTCTGTGGATTATATATATCGTTACCAACATGAATCATTCCTTATTTAATGGAATGTTACACATTTTAAAAGGAACATTCAAAATTGTTTATGAAATACAGGCCTGATCCAAGAGAATTTTTCTAATAATTATCTATTTTCAAGGGCACACAATAATATATTTTTTGAAACCATTATCTTTAAAAAAACACTAATTTTATTATGAAACCTATATCTTACATCAATTCTAGTTTTATAAAAAAAATTCCTAAAATAACTCTTCTTTTCCAAGTGAACGTGTATTTATCTCAAGATTTACTCAAAGGTTTTATAAGAGTATGTTCATCTATTTCAACAATCATGTTTATTTTTTATGTATTATTTGTATTAGTGTGACATTTAATCAACTACATTATTTAATGTAATGGTTTATTATTACATTATATGTGGATGTTCTATCATAAATACATTCCCCAATTTACTCGGAATGGCTAGTGTTTATGCTTAATGTTTGAGGAATGTTATTTTAATTTCATATATTAATTTTTATATGAATGTATATGTTGTTTATGATTATCCATGTTCATATGAAGAATGTATTGGACATATTAATTGTAGTTTGGGACTTCCTATAGCCCCTCAGTGCATTGATTGGTGTCATGAGACAAACTACTTTCATCGCACAAGGTATTGAAAAAATGATTACTTATGATCATGGAATGATTCCTTGACTGTGTGTATAAGTCCCCAGCCGTAAACCTTACTTAATATTGAATTAAATGAGTAATTCACCTTTAGGATCTTTTCAGTTTTAGAGTTTTAGAGAATTAGGACATAACTATTACATCTCAAAAGATTACAATGTAGTCATTTTTACTAAAATTTCCATAAAATAAAAACTCTTAAAAAGAAACATGTCTAGTTCCATGTTTTAGGTTGCATGAATTTCCCTTAAACCCATCCTTGACCCTATTCCAAGCTATGTCCTGTGGAAAACATTTCAAAAACATGGGATGAGCATAAAAAGCTTAGTAAGGGATACACAAAGAATGAGAACTATTAGTTTTTCAAAAAAAAAACAAGTAAACCATGTATACTTTATCAAAGTAACACTTTTAACCTTTATGAAGTAGTAAAAACTCTTCGCTGAATAAAATATCATTAATTACCCTTCTGTAACCAAAAGATTACCATAAAACACATATAAATATCACATAACATATAAAGGTAACATGGGACAAAAACATACTTAAGTGGAATAACCATAAGGTCGACTTCCACACATATCACTTAGTGGAATAGCCATTCGGCCAACTTCCATACATACTTAATGGAATAGCCATACGGCCAACTTCCATACCCAATGAATTTGAGGTTATAACGTAACCACCCATCCTGGTATTCACGGCACCACCCGTTATATGGTTTATCACGTAACCACCCATAAAATGTCCAAGTACCATTATAAAATTATAACACATAAAACCAACATAAAGGAAGGATAACATTTCCACATTTCAATAACAATATATCATTTAAATATATTGACATAATATAATCCTTTATCAAAACCATTTTCAATACCAAAATACAAAAAAAGTTATATGGTATTTATTTTATTTTAAAAACATTACGGCTTGTTGAGGAAGCCAAAGATCAAGTAATACTCGCGGGGGCAGAAAAGTTCGTTGTCACCGTATACGTAAAAGAAAAATTCTTTTTGTAATTTAGTAAAATGCTTCGTAGAAAAAATATTCCTTTTGAATAAACATAAAATTCAAAGTGGTTTATACACCGTATAAAAGAATGTTGTGTATAAAACAAAATATGCCTCAATGAATGGAGATTGAGACGAAGACCCTTACAAAGACGATATCCTTGGTTTAAGGACAAACCAATTGAATAATTATGTGTGACAAACTAATACACCAAATATAAGTGGATATTAAGTGTAAAACAATCAGAGGTTATTCACACATATTCATAGAACGACATATTCAAGGAGTACAAGTTTATCCCAACGAATCAAATTTCGGTTAAAAAGTTCCCTTGCAAAAATTGGACAGCCTAACGGCGTCACTTCAAAATTCAGAAAAAGAGTTTATGAGAGATAAAAAAAGTATCTCATCACTTAAAATTAACATCAATAAGGATATATGAGAACATATCCCAACATAACAATATGTGAATTAAAATACCCAATAAAAGAAGCCTTTTAAAAAGTGAAGGGTGAAAGGTTCCCTTACCGACTTGGGTATCTTTCGAAACATACACCCCATGAAAGAAGGTCAATATATCATTGATGTAAATACTCAAAAAATAAATTATATTACACAACGAGTAGAATAATGGGAAGTACATACAACACTCAAAGGAAATTGTGGTAAATGTAGCATAAATCTCACGGGAATAAAAGTGAGATGAAAAATCCATTACGAAAACTCGGCAGCCTAACGGCGCCACATAAAACATCCAAAATGGATTGATGAGAGAAAATATGGCCTCTCATCATATGAACAATAAAAATTACAGTAAGTGTAATATAAAAGAACATCCCAATAACAAGAAAGATGAGCTTTAAAAGGAATGACATAAAGAGCGTACTTAAAAATAAAGATAGGAGTCAGATCCCTTACCTCGGGTCCGACTTGACTCGATCGTTCTTTAACGTCCTGAATAATAAACTTGAGTTAATTTCTACTTGCTTAAGAACCTTTTTAAAGTTCATTATTCATTTTATATCAATTATTGACATGTTATAAACATTATTTAATCATTTAAGTTAATAATTTTTGTTTTGTCGATATTTGGTTCTTAAGTCAAAAGTGGACTTCTTACAATTACATGTTGTTCGTGTGGTCAATGGTTCATTATATCCAGAATGATATTCATGATTTGGATATCATATATATCATATATATCCATAATATACATTTATTTATAATATTAAACAACCATTTAGAGGTAATAAATGAAATGCGCCGGTCATGGAGACGGTAAGCCGTACGTACGCATGAACGCTACTTTCATTTGTTTGTCATATTAATGGAATTAAAACTAAATGAGAGGTATGTATATTTTAATTCCAGAATTATATTCATAATTTATATGTAACATACATTATATATATTCATTATAAATATGTACTTATAATAGTACATTACATTTGGGGATAAGAAATGAAATGCACCGTTCATGGAGACGGTAAGCCGTACGTACGCATGAACGCTACTTTCATTTCTATCTCATACATTAATGGAACGAAATAATAATGATATATAGGTATATTATAGAGCCAGTATAAAATTATATATAATAACTTTAAATCCATCCTTTATACGTCCCACATATGGAATTAACGAATCACATCACTTTGAGGGGGCGGTAGTCCGCCCTTCCTTAAATGAAGATATCGCGTTTACCCATAATTTAAACCATAAAGGTATGCCATAAATGAAAAATACAGAATCTTAAGTAAAACATAAACATATTATATATCATATATAAATATAGTGACATTTTAATGGCCACCTTTGAAGGTGTTATATGAGTGTTGAACAATCATCGTTTCGTGAGGCAGAAATTCGCCATCCATGGAAACAGTATGTTCTTTAACAATTAGATGTAGGTGTGTGTAAGTGTAGCTCGAATCCTTCTTATAACATCATCCTAGTATATTGAAGATACTGGAGTTGTTACAAATGAAATGAATAAAAATAGTTTATTGGGTTAGAGAGGCAAAATAAAACAAAAGGACTCAAGTGAAGACATTACCTTAAAATCGGGTAACTCCCTTTGGTTTGAGCACAAAGGCTTCCTTGGGAAGACTTCTGCCCAAAGTAAGGCTTTAACGAGTAATAGAGGGAGTTGGAGAGACAAAATGGGTAGAGTTTGGCTGAGCCAAAGGCTCTGGGAGTGTGGGTAAGGAGGTAGAGGTGGGGGCCTTTTATAAGAGGAGAGGATGGGCACTCTGGTAAAGTTTCAAAATGTTACTTTATTTTCAAAAGTGTTTCGGATTTTAAAGGTCCCACATTGATTTATTTCAAGGATAAGGTGATAAGGGTTCTAAATCCACTCATCCAATAGGTTTTGGACACGTGTAGGTCTTAGATGATACATTATCTTTCTATTTTATTTAAATCGTTAAATAATGAGTTCATCGCTGCATCATCATGATGTCATAAATAATTTATTTATTTAAGGTCTAAAAATTATAAAAAAAATAATATGATGTAAGAAATCGTTTTATATTTCCAATGACTATTTATAGTCAAAAATATGACTTGTATAACCCCATGTAAAAATTGTTTTTGTAAAACATCTCATGTTTGTGTCATTTTTACTTTAACATTAAATAAAAAGGTATTTATGTCTTTTTCCAACCAAAGTGGATCCATGGGGTCCCCAAGTTGACCCATGGATTTTCTTGGTCGTCCATGACACATCCAATGAGGGTAGGACATGTTTTTAGGTCATTTAATTTTATTAAAACATTATTCTTACCTTAAACTTCACTAATTACCTCTAATCGTGATTAAAAACTTAATAAGTTACTATTCACCAAAAAAATTATTTTTATCCCATTGAACCACATTTTACATTATAATGACAACCATGTATGTCGGATTTTTGAAATTCAAAACACAAAGATGAAAAAATTTCATTTAAACCGAAAAATCAGTTTTTATAAGTACCACTTAGTGGTTTCACTATTCATCAAAAATTGAGGTTTTTCAGAAAATTACCAAAAATTCACCCTAAGCTATATTTGATATTCCGAATTCAAAAATGATGTCTATTTTACAAAATTCAAAACACATAAGTTTCATTAATTAATTTAATAATTAATTCCTACTGTCAAAACAAATAAAGTGTTTTAATGAAAGAAAATGTTTCAAAAGATTGACACTAGTTTAAGTCTGATTTCAAACTGAAATTAATTACAAAGACCACAATTGGTTTAGATTTTAAAAATATATTCTACATTAAATTCAAAACCAATTCAAAATATAATCTAATAATATAAATTAATAAGATTAAAAAGAGGTTTTCAATTAAAATACAACATTTTTCACTATTCATTAAAAATTGAAATTTTTTGGAAAAATACCAAAAAATTACACAAAGTAAATTTTGATGTCCCGATTCGAAAAAAGAATTTTATTTTGTCAAATATAACACATACCATTGTCCAAATGTTGATTTAAAAGAGGTTCTCCATCAAAAGGCAGTTAATCGACCTTTTAAAGAATATTAGAATGTTTATGCTTAAAATTGGATTCATTCGCATTTTTAATCCTCTAACATTTATTGTAAAAAGTAAAAATATTTGAAAAACATATATAATTATTTTTTAGTTAGTTCCATTCATTCCTGCCATCACAACAACTAGGCATTAACTACAATTTAAAGTAATATTATTTTAATATTAGAGTGCAACATAAGATTCCCAAGAAACTCGCTGTTGCGTGTTGGGTACGCCATCGAGCATAGCTTCCCCTTTAATGTCATATTAATATTTTATTCACAAATATGGATAAATATGAAATTGTCATACTCTTTATTTACGTGGGGTGTTACATCCTTCCCCCTTTTTAGAAATTGCGTCCTCGCAATTTTAAAATTGAGCTTGGAAACATCCTTGAAAGTCCCACATCGGAACAAGAGTCGATAAAACAATCACTTCAAAATAATGAAATATAAGTACAGAGGTCACCTGAGTTAACCAATAATAGGATTCCGTGTAGGAAAACATGGACATGGAAGAAAATGAAAAGGGTCATGTTCTTGAGGGAGAGTGATAGTAAAAATGTCTAGGAGAAAGTTAATCATAATAAAATCACAAACATGTGATGGGTTAAACGGTATTTGATTTCCCAGTAGGAAAAGTTAATAGACAACATTTTGTTTTAAGTTACTTTTTATTGAGGAATATTTTCATAAGGAAACATAATCACTTATCATGTTGACTTTCAAATTTTATTAGATTCCTTACACAAACTCATATTTTCTCCAAAAGACGAGTATTTAGGAAGACTTGTTCATATTAAGAGTACTATAATCAACTTCTAGAGAATCACCTAATCCACCAAAGAGAACAATATACTTCTCGTGTCATTAGGCTTTAACCAAAACCAAAACCAAAAAGGTTAGTACAAGATCAGATAATCCAAAAAAGGATAACCATTTTAAAATAATATCTATGCTTAATCTCCAAAATTTGTCCAACAAAACCCAAAGTTCAACGAGGACCGTCTGATAAAAAATTTGTCCATAAAATTCTTCAAAGTAAAAAAATATAAGATTGAAACCCGAATATTTGAAGGATTTAGTCACATAGTCTTCCAAGTTAAATCGTAACATTTATCTCCAAACAACATCAGTTGCTCTTAAAGTCTTGTATTGAAAAGTAATTAACCTAATCACATATCCTCCATGATAGGTTAATCATTTTCATAAATAAACCAAAATCAAGATACTATAAATTCATAAAATCATATAAATAAAAAGAATCAGTCAAACTAACTATGGACTTCACGTATTCCAGTGGTAGGCGATAAATACCAGTCGCGCACTTTGCTTGTGGGTTTGATTCCCGCAGCTTTGTCCAACGTGACGGTTAGTCATACGGTCTGCGTGTTGTCCTTTTTCCAAAAATATATAATTCTCAAATCATTCCCCAAAAAAGGATAAAATCCTCAAAAATAACCATAACATAATTTAACCTCAATTTTATCTCTAGCCTTTCACTTGAATCATAACATATAGTAACCCATAATTACCTCAAAAGTAAGGATCATATAAACCCAAATGGTTCTTTAAAACTATGTCCACAAAAGAAAAGATAACTATTCTATGAATAAAATTTTAATATATTAAACATTAGGGTTACACATAATATAAAAATTCTTCTAATGTAACCCCATCATCAAAAGAGACTTAATACTCAAAATAATTTCACCATAACTCTTAAAGCCCTTATATGTTGACATCTTACTCATTCAACATTCTTCATGATCCATTAACAATTCCTTTCCAAGTTATTCAGAAATACCTCTTTCCTACAAAAAAAAATCACGAATCATATCCTAAGATTCCAAAATAGGAAAACAATAGTCATGAAATAATACATACCATTGATTGGTCATTGTCAATTTATTCATCCTCAATCAGAATGGAATTAGGTATTGGTAAATGAATATTTGTATGATCTTGGTGATCCCATTCCCGAAACATCTTCATAGGACATGTGTTTGCATAATGACCATGCACACCACATTTAAAACATTCAATTGATCCCTCAAAAATAACTTCTTTACCTTTCCTCGAGTCAACTAGATGCTTCCTTTTTCAATGGAAGGTTCTTGCTTTATGACCTTCATTTCCACATCTATAGCATATTTCTGTCACTTTGAAACATTTTTCTAGGTGTTTCTTTCCACATCTTTGACACATAAGTTTTTGTACACACTTACCTTTATGATTATTACCTGTAGTTCTGTAGGGATTTGTTTCATGCATATATGATGCCTTATAGAAATCACCATGGTTTAGGTGGTCAATCATGACTCCAGATAGTTGGTTGAGGATAAACACAAGAGTTCTCATTGCAGCTCCCATAGCTTTCAGTTGCTCGCTCAGAAAATGGTCACAGTTTCCTTCACAACCACCGTTACCTTGGTGCCTGCTAGATCCAGCCATTTACTAAAACCAAGAAGGTCTGTGTGAGTATATCAAAAAAACCATCATGTACTAAATAGGAATATAAACACTAAGATATACTTACTCATTCACATTATCTAAAAACTATGACTCTTTCTGAAATCCTAACCATTATGGTCATGTCACTTATGCTTAAAGAATACCCAAACCTCTAAAGTTATCTAAACCGGCCATTGATACCAACTATAAGGACCCAGCCTTAAACCTTACTTAATATTGTATTAAATGAGTAATTAACATTGAGGATCTTTTTAGGTTTATAGTTTTAGAGAATTAGGATATAACTATTACGTCACAAAAGATTAAAAAGTAGTCGCTTCTACTAAAGTTTTCATAAAATAAAAACTCTTAAAAAGAAACATGTCTAGATCCATGTTTTAGGTAGAATGACTTTCCATTGAACCCATCCTTGACCCTATTCCACGCTAAGTCCTATGAAAAGCATTTAAAAAACTTGGGATGAGCATAAAAAGATCAGTAAGGGATACACAAAGAATGAAAACTGTTAGTTTTTCAAAACAACAAGTAAACCATGTATACTTTATCAAAGTAATAATTTTCACCTTTTCAAAGTAATAAAAACTCTTCGTTGAATAAAAGTTAATTACTTACCCTTATGTAACCAAAAGATTACCATAAAACCCATATAAAGATCACATAATATATAAAGGTAACTTGGGACATAAACATACTTAAGTGGAATAACCATAAGGTCGACTTCCACACATATCACTTAATGGAATAGCCATTCGGCCAAATCCATGCATACTTAATGGAATAGCCATACGGCTGACTTCCATACCCAAAGCATTGGAGGTTATAACGTAACCACCTTTCCTGGTATTCACGGCACCACCCGTCATATGGTTTATCACGTAACCACCTGTAAAATGTCCAAGTACCATTATAAAATTATAACACATAAAACCAACATAAATGAATGATAACATTTCCACATTTCAATCACAATATATCATTTAAATATATTGATATAATATATTCCTTTATCAAAACCATTTTCAATACCAAAATAAAAAAAATGTATATGGTATTTATTTTATTTTAAAAACATTACGGCATGTTGAGGAAGCCAAAGATCAAATAATACTTGCGGTGGCGGAAAAGTTCGTTGTCACCGCGTATGTAAAAGAAACATTCCTTTTTGTCTTTTAGTAAAACGCTTCGTAGAAAAAATATTGCTTTTGAAGAAAAGTCAAAGTCAAAGGGGTTTATACACCGTATAAAATAAGGTTTTGTATAAAACGAAATATGCCTCAATAAATGGAGATTGAGATGAAGACCCTCATAAATATGGTATCCTTGGTTTAAGGATAAACCAAATGAATAATTATGTGTGACAAATGAATAAACAAAATATAAGTGGATATTAAGTGTAAAACAATCAGAGGTTATTCACACATATTCATAGAATGACATATTCTAGGGGTACAAGTTTATCTCAAAGAATCAAATTTGGGTTAAAAGTTTCCCTTGCAAAAATTTGACAGCCTAACGACGTCACGTCAAAATTCAGAAAAAGAGTTGATGAGAGATAAAAAAAGTATCTCATCACTTAAAATTTACATCAATAAGGATATATGAGAACATATCCCAACATAACAATATTTGAATTAAAAGACCCAACAAAAGAAGTCTTTTAAAAAGAAGAGGGTGAAGGGTTCCCTTACCGACTTGGGTATCTTTCGAAACATACACCCCATGAAAGAAGGTCAATACATCATTCATGTAAATAATCATAAACGAAAGTATATTACACAAAGAGTAGAATAATGGGATGTACATACACCACTCAAAGGAAATTGTGGTAAATGTAGCATAAATCTCACGGGAATAAAAGTGAGATGAAAAATCCCTTACGAAAACTCGGCAGCCAAACATCGCCACTTACAACTTCCAAAATGGATTGATGAGAGAAAATAGGGTCTCTCATCATATGAAAAATAAAAATTACAGTAAGATTAATATAAAAGAACATCCCAATAACAAGAAATATGAGCTTTAAAAGGAATGACATAAAGAGAGTACTTAAAAAGAAAGAGAGGAGTAGGATCCTTTACCTCGGGTCCGACTTGACTCGATTGTTCTTTAACGTCCTGAATAATAAACTTGAGTTAATTTATACTTTCTTAAGAACATTTTTCAAGTTCATTATTCCTCTTATATCAATTATTGACATGTTATAAACATTATGTAATCATTTATGTTAATAATGTTTGTTTTGTCGATATTTGGGTCTTAAGTCAAAAGTGGACTTCTTACAATTACATGTTGTTCGTGTGGTCAATGGTTCATTATATCCAAAATGATATTCATGATTTGTATATCATATATATAATATATATCCAGCATATACATGTATTTATAATATTACATAATCATTTAGAGGTAAGAAATGAAATTCAATGTTCATGGAGACGGTAAGTCGTATGTACGCATGAACGCTACTTTCATTTCTTTGTCATATTAATGGAATTAAAACCAAATGATAGGTATCTAATTTTTAATTCCACAATTATATTCATCATTTATATGTAACATACATTATATATATTCATTATAAATATGTACTTATAATAGTACATTACATTTGGGGATAAGAAATGAAATGCACCGTTCATGGAGACGGTAAGTCGTACGTACGCATGAATGCTACTTTCATTTCTATATCATATATTAATGAAAAAATAATAATTATATAGAGGTATATGATAATTCCAGTATAACATCATATATAATAACTTTAAATCCATCCTTTATACGTCCCACATATGTAATTAACAAATCATATCACTTTGATGGGGCGGTAGTCCGCACTTCCTTAAATGAAGATATCGCGTTTACCCATAATGGAAACTATAAAGGTATGCCATAAATGAAAAATACATAAGCTTAAGTAAAACATAAAAATATTATATAGAATATATAAATATAGTGACATTTTAATGGACACCTTTGAAGGTGTTATATGAGTGTTGAACAATCATCGTTCCGTGAGGCAGAAATTCGCCATCCACAGAAATAGTATGTTCTTTAACCATTAGATGTAGGTGTGTGTAAGGGTAGATCGAATCCTTCTTATAACAACATCCTAGTATATTTAAGATACTGGAGTTGTTACAAAAGAAATTAATAAAAAGAGTTTAGGGGGTTGTAGAGGCAAAATAAAAGAAAAGGACTCAAGTGAAGACATTACCTTAAAATCGGGTAACTCCATTTGGTTTGAGATCAAAGGCTTCCTTGGGAAGACTTCTGCCCAATGTGAGGCTTCAAGAAGTAATAGAGGGAAGTGGAGAGACAAAATTGTCAGAGGTTGGCCGAGACAAAGGCTTTGGGAGTGTGGGTAAGGAGGTAGAGGTGGGGGCCTTTTATAAGAGGAGAGGAGGGGCACTCTTGTAAAGTTACAAAATGTTACTTTATTTTCAAAAGAGTTTCGGATTTTAAAGGTCCCACATTTATGTATTTCGAGTATAAGGTGATAAGGGTTCTAAATCCACTCATCCAATATGTTTTTGACATGTGTAGGTCTTAGATATTACATTATATTCCCATTTTATTTAAATCGATAAATAATGAGGTCATCGCAGCATCATCATGATGTCATAAATAATTTAATTTATTTAATGTCTAAAAATTATAAAAAAAATACTATGATGTTGGAAATATTTTTGGTTTTCCAATGACTTTTTATAGTAAAAAATATGACTTTTAGAACCCCATTTAAAAATAGTTTTAGTAAAACATCTCATGTTTGTGTCATTTTTACTTTAACATTAAATAAAAAGGTTTTTATGTCTTTTTCCAACCAAAGTGGATCCATGGGGTCCCCAAGTTGACCCATGGATTGTATTGGTCGGCCATGACACATCCAATGAGGGTAAGACATGTGTCTAGTACATTTCATTTTATTAAAACATTGTTCTTACCTTAAAATACACTAATTACCTCTAATCGTGATTAAAAACTTAATAAGTTACTATTCACCAAAAAATTATTTTTATCCCATTGAACCACATTTTACTTCTTAATGAAAACCATGTATGACAGATTTTTGAAATTCAAAACACAAAGATGAAAAAATTTCATTTAAACGGAAAACTTAGTTTTTATAAGTACCACTTAGTTTTTTCACTATTCATCAAAAATTGAGGTTTTTCAGAAAATTACCAAAAATTCACCCTAAGCTATATTTGATATTCCGAATTCAAAAATGATGTCTATTTTAAAAAATTCAAAACACATAAGTTGAATTAATTAATTTGATAATTAATTCACGCTGTCAAAAAAATAGCGTGTTTTTATGAAACAAAATGTATCAAAAGATTGACACTAGTTTAAGTCCAATTTCAAAGTGAAATTAATTCCAAAGACCACAATTGGATTAGATGGTAAAAATATATTCTAATTTTCAAAACCAATTCAAAAGATAATCTAATCATATAAATAAATTAAATTAAAAAGAGCTTTTGAATTAAAATACAACATCTTTCACAATTCATTAAAAGTTGAACTTTTTTGGAAAAATACCAAAAATTTACACAAAGTAAATTTTGGTGTCCTGATTCTAAAGAAGAATTTTATTTTGTCAAATATAACACAAACCATTGTCAAAATGTTTATTTAAAAGAGGTTCTCCATCAAAAGGCGGTTAATCGACCTTTTAAAGTATATTAGAATGTTTACGCTAAAAATTGGATTCATTCGCATTTTTAATCCTCTAACATTTTTTGTAAAAAGTAAAAATATTTGACAAACATATATAATAATTTTGTTGTTAGTTCCATTCATTCGCACCATCACAACAGCTAGGCATTAACTACCATTTAAAATAATATTATTTTATTATTAGAGTGCAAAGTAAGATTCCCAAGAAACTCGTTGGTGCATGTTTGGAACACCATCGAGCATAGCATCCCCTTTAATGTCATATTAATATTTTATTCACAAATATGGATAAATATGAAATTGAAATATTCTTTATTTACCTATGGTGTTACAGTATGGTTATGTTGTCCCATGTTATGAATTCCATCATTATGAAAATAGTATTGATGTTTCATGTGGTTATTCTAATAGTAGAATACCCATAATTATGTTGTGTTATGGAAATATTTACTCGGATCATTTTTCTGCCATATTATGTTCATGTTTAATTTTAGAAGAATGTGTTTTCAATTATTAACTATACATATTGTTTTTATTATATTTCACTATACTTCATACCCTTACTGATCATTTGAGCTAACCCCTTTATTATATTTCATTTTTTCTTGACATGATGATGTTTATTATGAATAGCACGCTGAGATAACCTAGGGGTTATGGATGTTGTCTTAGGAGTTTCTTTGTTTTGTATATTTTTAAATTTTAATTTTTAACTTCTGTATGAATATTGTTTCGATAATAATAAACAACTCAGTTCCATGGGTTGCTTATTCCTTGTTTGTATTCCAATGCAGTCAAATAAGGCACCAGCTCTAGGAAACTGGGTTCGGGTCCATACAGTTGGTATCAGAGGAAGTTTAGTAGAAAACATGGGTACTATATTTAGAAATAATAGATTAGGGAAGTGTACCTAAGACAATATTTGAGGATAAACATAACAGACCATCATTGAATTTTGGTAAAAAATATATTATGTGGATCTTTCCAAAAATACATCCCTGTCTGGATATGAGCAGGTAGAGGTGGCTCTGGTATAGATATACCATGGAGTGAATTATCTGGAAAGGAGTTTTGAGCTTGACCCGGGTATGTTGGTGAACATCAACGAACCTTATTGCACTGTTGGTTATGACACTCACAAGGGATATGCATAGGATAATTCACATTTTTTTATAAGCCATTACGAAAAATTTAAATGTAAAATCTTCCTCAATGAAACTATTTTTTATTATGGGATTAGTCATATGAATGATCTTAATTTATGCAACTTATTTTTCTTATGTTATGATTTTAAATTATGATTCATAACCTAATATAGTTTATGTCATCATCTAGAAATAGATTCTAGTGGAAGGAAATGTAACCACAAAAATGAATGTGTTCCATATAGGGATTTCACTCTGATTTCAGATAATGATGTTGTCTCTGGTGTTGTGACTTGTGCTGAGCAAATCATAACTATACTGGGACAACATACTGAAGATATGAATAATAAACATACCCGTATAGAGCATCCAGATCCACCATTGGGAGGAGCTATGTTAGATCGCATTATAATAAAACTGCCTATATCATTCAATTGGAATACAAACCCATTTGTAGTAGAGTAGTGGACATATTCCCCAGATAAGATATTTCTCTCTTTGGGATGTAACAAAATAGAGAAGGTTCTCGTGGTAGTTTACCATATAATTAGAGATGTAGATCAGTGGTTGTCATTGATCCAAAACACAAAGGAGGTGGAAGAAATAGAAGAGTAGGAATGGAGGAATTTAAATGAAATCTTCAAAGAAAAACATTTCCCTCTTGAACAACTAGCATATATGGAGTAGAATTTATTGAATATGAGGAAGAAATAGGATAAAAATGTTTCTATTAATGAAGAAAAAATTACAAGGCTTTCATGGTATTATGTGGACTACATATGTAATCCATGGAGAAAATTTGATCAATTCTTTAAAGGATTGAAACGATTCCTCCAAGGGGATCTAGTATCTCATAATTTCTAATTATATGAAGACATAGTATCATGTGCTATCAACACATAAAATTATTTCTTTAAGTCTTACGACATTGAGGGAATGAAAGAGAGGAAGAGGGATGCTGAAAATGTGTGGAATGTAAATAATGGAATGGGGAAGAAGGGAGGAGTTGAATTTCAATCATATATTAATTGTGGGAAGAAACCCCCTGGTTCTTGCCTAAAGGGAATGGGTGTCTGCTTCAAGTGTTGAGAAAAAGGTCACTTATCTAAGGATTATAAGGGTATGAAAGAAGGTACCAATGCTCTATGATACAATTGTTGTGAGATGGGACATTATTCACATGAATGTACTAAGCATTAGAGAAATGTTCCCCTAAGAAGGCCAACCGAGAAAGGCCAAGCATATGCAGTCATAACTATAGTGGTTGAAGTTCCTAAAAATGTGGTGGTAGGTACATTGATTGTTTATCAAACTTATCCAATGCATTATTTTATTTTAGATCATCACATTCATTTATGTCTTCGCAGTTTTCCATGAAAATTATACATGCACAATTTGATTTAATAAATGAGTTATCTGTCAAAACTCCCAGTGGATTTATATTTTCAATAAAGGTGTGTTGATCAATAACCCTTATGACACATAAACATTCTTTATTTTCAAACCATATTATCATACCAATGGTTGACTATGATATAATTTTCGGTATGAATTGGATATCAAATTACGACGTGAACACCTATTACTAGAAGAAGGAAGTTACAATTTTTTATAATGGTGTTGAATCCCTTATTTTTTGAACAGAAACCTCAGAATTTTATTCTCATATTGATCCATCCCAAATATATCTACTGAATTTAATTATTGGGTTGAAAGTGAATGAAATAAATAGGGGTGAGGAGAAGAATGTACAGATTGAGGGTGTACCTATTGTGCGATAATATGTTGACATCTTTCCAGAGGATTTTCCTGGATATCCACCAGAGAGGGAAATTGAGTTTTCCATTGACTTAATTATTGGTTCAATGCAAATATCAAAGATCCCTTATGGAATGGACACTGTGTAGTAAGTGTAACTAAATAAAAAACTAGAGGAATTGAGTGATAATGGATTTATTCGACCTATAATCTCTCCATGCGGGGCCCCTATCCTCTTTTACAAGAAGAAATATGGATCTATGAAGTTGTGAATTTATTACAGGTATATAATGATTTTAAAATTACGAATTAGTATCCTTTGCCACAAATTTATGATTTATTTGATCATCTTCATGGCACTTAATATTTTTCAAGGATTGATCTTTGATCTGGATACCATCAGTTTCTTGTGAGGAAAAAATACATTCCAAAAATAATTTTGAACATCTTATGATCATTATTAGTTTACATTAATGCCTTTTGGATTAACTAATGCGCCATCTATTTCCATGGATCTCATGAACATAGTCTTCAAGGAATATCTTTATGACTTTGTATTGGTGTTTATTGATGACATTCTAATATACACTTGAAGCCATGAAGATCATGAAAATCACATGCGCAATATTCTAAATACACTTAGAAGAAATAAATTATATGTGATATTTAGAAAGTGTGAATTTTGGCTCCAATCAGTCTCCTTTCTTGGCCACATTTTTTCTAAGTATTGAAAATCTATAGATCATTTGAAGAAAAAGGCTATTTATGAATGGCCGAATTTAACGAACATAACTGAGGTACATAGTTTTATTGTTTTAGTAGGTTATTATCATCATTTCAATAAAGTAATGTGAATATTGATTTGACGAATTCAAGAGGAGGATAGTAAAAACTATGATCCAAGCCCTACCTTCAGGGAATGATGGGGTTGTTAACTATAATTATGAGTCAATGAAATGACATGGATGTGTCCTTAAGTAGAATGATCGATTTATTGCCTTTGAGTCTAGGTAGATAATAATTTGTGAACAAAACTATACAACTCATGATTTTTATTTAAGGGTAATATTTTCTCTAAATATTTGCAGACATATCAATATGGTGAAAACTGTGAGATATATATTGATCAAAAGAGTTTGAAATATATATTCTCATAGAAGGAAATCAACACGAGTCAAATGATATGGATTAAGCTACTCAAGACAATTATTGCCCAATACACTACCAACTAGTGAAGGAAAATAAGGTGGTAGATGATTTGAGCAGAAAGGACTACATTATAATGAACAATATAGGAGTTTAAAGATATCCAATGTTCATGTCCCTAGTAAATATGGATATAGAAATTATCAAGGAAGGTAACACATCTATAATTTTTCAAATATTTTCAAAATTTTTTTTACTAGAAATGATAAAATGTTCTCAGGTTGATGATGAAGAGTTTAAAAAAACTATTAAATCTATAAATGATCGGAAGTTGACTTATATAATATATGAAGGTGGAATTTTGAAATTTGAGAAGATTATTTTTGTTCCCTCTATTCATGAGATAAAGAGGGAACTATTGGATGATGCTCATAGATCTAATTTCACTTTTAACCATGGTAGCACAAAGATATATCAAGATCTATGAGAAAAATTTTGGAGGGACAATATGAAAAGGGAGATTGCTGAATATACATCAATGTGGCTGGTATGCCAAAAATTGAAGGATGAGAGGGAAAAGTCTAAGGGGATAATGAAACAACTACCCATACCAACATAGAAGTGGGAGAATAATTCCATAGATTTGTCACTATACTTACAAGGACATCCAAAGGAACAATGCTATATGGGTCGTTGGGGATCATCTTACAAAGACCACTTAATTTATCAAAATTCGATGACTTCTCATTGAATAAACATTCAAGGATTTACATAAAAGAAGTTGTATGGATTCATTGAGTACAACTATTTATTGTATCTGACCGTGATCCTAGATTCACCTCAAAGAGTTGGAAAAGTCCCCAACATGCTCTTAGAATTGAACGGAACATCAGTAAGGCCTATCATCCTCAAACTGAAGTCCAATCAGAGAAGACTATTCAGACACTGAAATACATGTGGAGAGCATGTTATATAAAATTTAAATGAGGAAGGGACCAACATCTTCCACTTGTTTAATTCTCCTACAATAATAGTTTCCACTCGAGCATCAAAATGGAACCCTATGATGCCCATTTTTGGAAATGGTTCAGAACACTAGCATGTTGGGATGAAGTCAATGAGCGTAAGATGATAGGTCTTGAAATGGTTGAATAATTATTGGAGAAGGTTAAAACCATTCAGCAACATAACAATGAAGCCCAAAGTCGACATAAGAGTTATGCAGATAACTATAGATGAGACCATGTATTCAAAGTTGGAGACCTGGTATTTCTACGCATATCTCCATGGATGAAGTTCATGAGGTTTGGGAAGAATGGAATGTTAAGTCACATGTATATCATCCACTTCGAAAACATTTATCGAGTCGGATATTTGGTTTATCAAATAGCACTTCCACCTCCATGTTGAAATTATATTACGAATTTCATGTATCCCTCTTAAGAATGTACATACAAGATCCTTCACATGTACGCTCTTAAGTGGTGTTATAGTTGGTGGATGATCATTCCTGTGAGGAGAATCCAGTAAAGATCTTGGATTGTAAAGATAGTGTTATATGAAAAAAGACTACTGATATGGTCAAGGTACTATAGAAAAACCATAAGTACGAAGAGGCAATGTGGGAAATAGAGGAATAAATTAAGGAAATGTACCCCCAACTATTTTTGGCCATGATAGTAAAATGAAATTTCGAGGGAGAAATTTCTAAAGGGGATAAGAATGTAACGACCCAATATTTCTTCAATGGAAATTTCATTCTTATAAATATGTCATAATAACATGAAATAACAACATAATTAACTACTATGTGATATGTGACCCTTAAAACATATGTTTGTCACTTTTGTGATGTGATTTTTGAAAATCTGACATACACGGTTGCAATCAGTAAGTTATTTGTATTTCGATAAGAAAAGAAAAATTTTTGGTGAATAGTAACCTACCAATATGAATAGTAACATACCCTTATGAATAGTGATATACCTTAATGGATAGTAACCATAACTATGATAGTATATAAATAACATTCATGTTAAAGTAGGATATACCTATGCTTTAGAATAAGTAAATAAATGTTTTAAAACTGTTGTTTTTAGATTTAAATTTGGTTTTAATTAAATATAAAATTATTTTGAAAAAATGGAAATAATTTTTGGATTATACATGTCAACAAATGGTTAGGGTGAATTTTTGGTATTATTTTGAAACACTCAAAGTTTTTATGAATAGGTAAATACAGTAAAATAATGTATATACAAATTATAAGTTAAATACACTATTTATGACATCAAAAGTGATGTAATCCCACTTAGTTCTAACTCACAAGCATTTATCACTATTCTCAGTCATGGAATCATTTCTATTGTTGGTCTTGAGGGGCATTAATAAACTGATGATTACAAATTTTTGAAAACTCTCCTCTCATCCACTATAAAAACCCTCTCTCACTCCCTCTTCTCTTCACTCATCTCAAGCCTTTTTCAATCCCCAAATTCTATTCAAATATCTTCCAAACCCCCTCTCCCACGTCCTTTAGGCCTTGGTCTCACAAAAATATGAAAACCTCCCCCTTAAGGAGGTTCTCAAGGATATTTGGTTCAAGTGGTAAATTCCACTTTTAAATTATTTGTTTTCCCTTCAAGTTTATTTGTTTTCTTTTTCTATTATTACATCACATTATCCAAATGTTGTGTTGACCCCATTACCTTATATGTACTAAACTTTCGTCATGATAATTTAATAATTTATCATCATCTATTCCTTTTACATTCATTTATACTAGTAGTAAGAACACCATTAGAGATGTGTCAAAATACCACATTAAAGGATTATGGGATTTAAATTTCTATTATCATTCTAAATTATGGTAATGAAACCATTATTTTTATGGTAGAAAAAAATTATTATATATGTAATATAAACTATTTAATGTTTGGTGATCCCTGTTTACAAATGGTATTGAGTTATAATGAAAAATGTGTTTATTGTAATCAATACCCATAATTTAACTGAAACAGTTATGATTAAATAATATATAATAATTCACCCTCATGGAATGGAACCAAATTATATAAATGACCACTAACACATATATATGATCATAAATAATATTCAAATTCAATTATATATATTTACATGAACTCCATTACTTAATAACAAGTCAATTGATTATGAGATAAATAAAATGAACATTGTGGAACAACGAAATTCAATATAATAAATTATCAATAAGGGTATAAATGAACAAAAAATAATTAGGATAAACTAAATAAATGTCTAAAATGTTCTTAAATATGTTTTTAATAAGTATAATTTTATATTCCATGAGCTTATGTCCAATAGTGGAACACGTTCTGAGTTATGGTAAGGGTTTTTCCACCCCAACAACCATTTTTGTTTGGGTTGCTTTTTTTGTCTATTACCACAATGAAAATATTTTTTATTTTTACTTAATCCTTAGAAATTATTTTAGTGGGTTATATTTATGTTTACCAACCATATACTTTCTTTATTTTATGTATGGTTACACAACTTAAAAGGATCTTTTGAAATTATTTCTGAAATTCAAGCCTCATACAATGGAATATCCCTAATTCTAACCAATTTTCAAGGGAAATCTATAATATGTTTTTGGAATCGATTATCCTTATAAAACAACTAATTTTATTATAAAAACACAATCTTACTTCACTTCTAGTTTTAAAAAAATATTTTTCACAAATAACTCTTCTTTTCATAGTAAAAAAGTATTTATCTCAAGATTTATAAAAATGTTTTATAAGAGTATCTTCATCCAATTCAACTATCCTATTCATTATTATGTATTACTTCTATTATTATGCCAGGTAATATAATTATATATTTAATTTAATTTTTTATGTGTATGTGCTATCTAAAATCAATTCCCTAATTTATGCCGAATGGTTAGTGTTTATGGTTTATTTTCGGGAATTTTTTTTCATTTCATATACTAATATCAATATAAATGAATATGTTGTTAATTTTTCTCCCCGTTCATATGAGGAATTAATTGGACATAGTAAGTGTCAGGTTGGGCCCCCTATAGCCCCTCGTTTTATCGGTAGGACTCATGAGACAAACTACGAACATGTCATAAGGATTTGAATTTTTTCTTGTGGTCTTGGAACAAGGACTTGACGGTTTGGTTATGTTGTCCCGAAATAAGCATTACCTCATTTTAAAAATAGAATTTATGATTCATGTAGTTATTCAAATATCATAATACCATAGATTATTTTATGTTATGGGAATATTTACTCGACACATTATTTCTCCATATGATGTTCAAGTTTATTTTTAGAGGCATGAGTTTTCAATTATACACCATGTCTAATGTTTTTGTAATCTCCCATTGTATTGAATACCCTTTCTGAGCATTTGAGATAACCCCTTTATTATGTTTTATTTTTTCAGGACTGGAGGTTGTTTATTATGAATGACATGATGGAATAACCTAGGAGTTATGGATGTTGTCTAAGGAGTTTCTATGTTGTATTTCATTTCATTTTGTAATGTTTGACTTATGTATGAATATTGTTTCCAATAATACTAAAATACTCAGTCCATTAAGATTATTATTCCTTGTTTTTATGCCAATGTAGTCAAATAAGGCACCGGCTCATGAAAACTTGGGTTGGGTACTTATAATTCTTATTTCAATGACACCTTATATAATGACCCTAATTAATTTGCAGGAATTGATGAAGAAAATCTAAGTGAATCTAGAAAAGGGATTCATAAACCCTATTATGTTAACCTGGGAAGCACATGTTCTATTGCTTAAAAAGAAATATGTATCAATGAGACCCTACATTTATTTTCAAAAACGTATCAAGATCACAATCATGAATAAATATCATCTTCCCACATTCGAACAACTACACTGAGCTCAATACTTTTCCATGATAGAGATTTATTCAGGATATCATCAATTAAGGGTCAAGAAGGAAGATATACCAAATATTGAATTTTTCGCAAGTAATGAAAACTATGAATATATATTTATCCCTTTTTTCTCAATAATTCTACGACTACCTTCCTAGATCTAATGAATAGAGTTTTTAGAGACTATATTGATCTGTTTTTTGTATTATTTATAGATTATATTCTTGTCTATTAATAGAGAAATTAATAAAATGATGATAACTAAATAATTATACTAAATAACCTAATAAAGGATAATATTTATGAAAGAGTTGCCATTTTTAAATTTTAGCTTCATACTGTTTCATTTTTGGGTCACATAATTTTAAGAGATCATATATATATATAAATCCATTAAAATAGAAGTTTCTGAATGTTCAGTCGAGATCAAAATTTGTAAATGGGTTCCAATGTTTTCTTATTTTTCCAAAATATTATCAAAGTATTGTGGAATATTTGTCACTGTCATATAATCCACTAACCATGTTTACACTGAATGGATTTATATTACTTGGGATGGATAAATGTGAAGATAATTTCAAGGAGACAAAAAAGAAGGTTAGTGAGTGAACCAGTGCTCACATTGCCCTGTAGTGGAGAAATGATTGTGATCTATAGTGATACATCCAAGAAGGTGTTTGGATGTGTTATCATGAAAAGTGATGTGGTGATAACTTATGCCACATTGTAGTTGAAACTCCTTGAAAAAAATTACCGAACTCATGATTTGGAGTTAGCTATGATAACTTTTTTATTAATGAATTGGAGGAATTATTCTTATGGTGAAAGGTGTGATATTTATATATATCATAAAAGTTTAATGTATATTTTCACACAAAATAAGATGAATATGTTCATAATAAGTTGGTTGGAGTTGATAATATATTACAACTACTCAATACATTACAACCTTGGGAAAGGGAGAAAGGTGGAAGATGCTTTGAGTCGACAAGACCATTCTACCCTATATATTATGAGGATAAAAAATATACAATATTTATGGATTTTAAAAGTATGGATCATCAAATATTAATTTATGAGGAGAGATATTACCTTTCTCCAATCCATGTTTAACCATCTATGAAAGTGAATATTAAGGAGGAAGAGAAGAAATATATAGAGTTACAAAAGAAGGTTGGTAATTTTCCTGAATTGAACCTTTATTATGATCAAAAAATATGTTTCTAGAATCAGGTTTGTATTCCCCCTTCACCAAAATTAAAGATGGAGATATTGTATGAGGCTCATAGTCCATCACTATCTATTCACCCAGGAATTCCAAATATGATTAGGGACCCGCAAGAGTATTTCTGGTGGAATGGTGTGAAATGAGATTTCATCGAATATGTCTCTCGATGCTTGGTATGTTAGTAAATTATAGGACGTTGTAAGATTTCATGGTGTACCACATTCCATTTTATATTAATGGTATCCAAGTATCTCCCAGATGTTTTGGTGAATTATTTAGCATGCTCTAGATACAGAGTCATGTTTCAGCACAACTTATTATCATCAGATAGACGGTCAATCTAAGATGTCAATTCAAACTCCGTAAGGAATCTTGAGAGCTTATCTTTGGATTTCAAATGTGGTTGGGAACAACCCCGACCTTCTGTGGAATTTTCATGAAAAACTAGATTTCACTCTATTATTAAGATGGCTTATTATGAATCCCTCTATTGAATTATGTGATAAACTCCAACATGCTGGGGTGATGATGGGGAACAAAAACTATTAGTAACTAACATTATCAATGAAATGGAAAAAATGTTCCGATATTTTCCACAACACATAAAAGTAACTAAGAGTCCACAAAAATGTTATGATGAAAAATGAAAAAGTACATAGAGTTTTAAGTGGGTGATAAAGAGTTTCTACAAATATATCCTTGGAAAAGAATAATGAGATTTTGAAAAAAGGATAAGCTCAGACCTAGGTACATAGTTCCTTTTTTATTTCTGCATCATGTTGGGAAGGTAGCTTACTGATTAGTGAATCCAAAAAGTCTCTTTAAAGATAATTATTTACTCTATGTGTCCATCATGAGGAAGTACATACCTGATTCTTCACATGTACTAATCTCATAAGTCATACCACTTGTGAAAGATTTACTTATGAAGAATAACAGATAATGATTTTGGGTCATAGTGAAAAACTTTCTCTGAAACAAGACCACCCACTTGGTTAATGTTTTATGAAATAATATCCTATTTGACGACACTATATGAAAACATGATTATATGATGAGGGTGAGGTATCCCTAAATAATTTTTTTTAATTGATGAATTTTGAGGGATACATTTAGTTTAAAGGGATATATTGTAACACATATATGTTTATATGAAATATTTTATTTTAAATAATATTAAATATTTAGTAGAATGAAATTCATGAAATCAAAAGTTCAAAAAAACCGAGAGGTTCCATTAGTATAAAATTATAATTATATGTGTTTTTTTAGGTTATCAGTAATAAGTATAACTAACTTATGATTATGCATTGTGAATTCATTAACTATTAATTATTTACGAGAAAAATCAATTAGAAATTTGTATTTTTGGAAAATTGTTTTTTGTATGGAGATAAATGATATATATGTGTTATATACTTAACAACATATTTTTTATATTCCCTCTATGAATATTTTAGTCATAGGGTTGGAATAAACCATATTTTATGTATAAAAACCTATATGTTTTTAAACTGTAATTTTATTCCATTGAATGGAGACACCCTTTAAATTTATTTTTATACACATAATAATTTATATATGAAAAAATAAAAGAAAAAAAATGAGTCATGATATTAAAATTTAATTTGGATGAATTTCTGATATTTCTCTCATAATATTCATGTTTTGATTAATAGTAAAAAAATACACAAAATTTTATGAAAAAAACATTTTTTATGAAAATACTTTATATGGATAAATTTAATAATTGATTGGTTTTAATGTGTAAATATATTATATTTTTATCATTCATTATAAAATATGTCATTATCATTAATTTTTCATTAATTTTAGATGTAAAAAAATTTCAATCTTTTGCAATGTTTTTGCTTTTAAAACATGTTCTATATTTATGACAAAGTGATTAATTTTAAATTAATTACAAAAACTTTTCGGGTTTAAATTTTGAAAAATAATCTCCATATTTAGAATCATTATTTCCAAATTATATAAATATATTTATTTTATATTTGGGAATTATGAGTAGTAGCTTTATTAATTTTCATCAACACAGTAAATGGTTACACCTGTTAATTAAGGATAATAATAATGTAATAAAAATACACTAATACTTGTCTTAATATTATTAGATGAGTGTGTCTTGACCAAAATCAATCTTAGGTCTAAATGGATCCATTTGAATCCACTTGGATGGTATTATTTCATTTAATTTATTTTATTTAATGAAAAGTAAATATGTCTCACTCCAAATTTTAATAACTAAATCATTTTAAAAAGATGTATATAATGAATATAATTTTTATTAAAAATATTAATTTTAAATATAAATTTATTACGTTTATCATTTTATTTTATTTTTTACTTTTAGGAATAAAATAATTACCATATTATCTTATATATAGCGGTGCTGAAATTTTTTAAAAGAAGAAAAATCAATAATATAGTTTTTATAAAAATAATAACACCCATTAAAAGACAAAAACACTAGATATAATCATAATAGTAAAATATATATCAATCATAATCATCCAAAACTCCAGTTATGGACTATTTAGATTCAGATTAAATGGATTATGAAACTTATATTATTTATTTTAATGTGATGTTAATGGTGTCAACTTCATAATTTAATTAGTATAACATTTTAAATAGTATATTTTTCAGAAGATAAATTAGACTAAAAGTATTCTTCTGAAATATAGTATATTTATCTTCCTCATAGTATTTTATTTTAATTTTCTTATTAAATAAATAAGTATAATAAATAATCACACAAAACTTTTATACAAATTATTTTATTAATGGAAATATCAAATAAATATTATTAATATTTAATTACATATAATTTTAACTAATTAATAAGTATAAATAATTTTCAAGATAACATTGACGTAATAGTTATATAATAAAAAAATTTCTTCTATGTTATATTGTCATATTAATATTTGTAAAAATCAATAAGTTAAATATTGTCAAAATTGATACTATTGGTTGTTTATCAAAATAATGTTTTTTTAAATTGTTTAAAAATAATTAAAACTTTTTAAAAAATATATAATGATTATTATAGGGTATAAAATGAACTAATTTATTTATATATGGTCTTTTTGACATCAAATAAGTAAATATTTTAATATTTTAATGTTTAATTCTTTGTTACTAGGGTAAAGAAGAAAAGAAAATAACAATTTTTTAATTATAAAATAAGGATTAAATTTATATAAATACTTTTAAAAAAAATTATTGGATGATGATATTCCAACATTATATCATCTCATCTTATAATTAGGCCATTTTTGGTGGTTTTTGGGAATAGTTTGATTTTATTATAAATTATTATTTATAGAGTTTCGAAAATTGCCCCACACCTCAATTACAAAACGGATCCTCCTCCCTCAACTATTCACATCACATTGAAACATAAATAATAAACCTACCCTACTTTTTTACCTTATAAACATCCTTATATACATTCTAAATGTTTTTTTCATCTTTAAATACCAAATCTAGTGCTCTAAAAAGAATTATAGAGGAAACACGTCAAGGGAGAGGTAATCATTTCGACCAATTCTTTCAAAATTAATTATTCTTATACTTCTTATTCATTATTATTTTCAATATAATGTAATAAAATCAGTATTAGTCCAATAAATATATTTTATTATAATTATTAAACAATCATATTCAAACATCTATACAACATATGAAAAATAAAAATAACCATGCATGCGTACGTATGGCCTGCCATCTCCGTAGTGTGGTGTAATATATATTTTACCACCACCTTACATAGATGGGTATAATGATGGAAATAATACCTATATACTATTATTATAACATGATAATGAATCTTAAATATTATTCTACATCCACATCAATACCATTAACAATAATTGGAATGATATTGTTGCTTGTGCGTATGTACAACATGTCGTCTCCATGATGTGATTTGATTAATTATATATGATCTTAATTATAAAAAAATTATATAAATTAATGAAATTAATAAATATGATATATTTTATAATAATTCCATTCCTTAAATGATATAACAATATCCTTTGAACAGGAACATGAACATATCTGACAAAACATGCATAAGAACATAATGTATTTTATTTTTGAATAATGAGTGAAAATGAAATGTTACTAACAAATGGATGCTAATATTATCATATATGATATCATAAAAAGGAATATAATTCTTTAATAATTCAATAATATTATTTAAATCATTATACGTGAGTTTTGGATATATACAAATATATTAGACCTAATGTAAGAGATAATTTTTCAATCTCATTATTATCTAAGATTGTATATACGTAAGTATTTACTAGGTTATCTTTATCAACAACATTTATGTTTCCCACGTATGTAATATTATTTCTATTATTGTAATTTTTTTTAATGTTAAATTTACCCTTTGATGAATTTTTATTAAATGGTTTGAAAGGAAATTTTTTATTATTCGATATGAGGTACTATTTGACTACTGTGGCATAAGTATGAGGAGAATGTGTTTATAATGTATATGGAATGATCATTTTTTTTCATATTCATAACTCCTTATATCCATGAAGCTTCCTCTAAACTATTTCAATTAGATTATAAAATAAATTTTTTTCTTATCATATAACATGACATTTTCAGTAAATAATTTTTTTTTGAAGAATAATGGATATTTTCCTCAAGAAATAATATCATCTAATTTATCAAAATTATTTTCCATTTAAGATAACATTACTTATTAGGGTTATGTTTATTTCCCTGTTGTTAAAATAGTTTTATTGTGTTTATTATTGAATTAAATTAATGAGAACCATTTTTTTATATGGATTCTGATGAAATGATTGTTAAAAACCCCATTTTATTCCATGGGTTATAGTATAAAAAATGATTTATGTTTTTTTGGCACACATAAAAATGATTTCTTTATGAGATGGTTGGGACCAATATATCCTTCCAATTAATTGGATAATTATTTAAATCTCATGAGATATACATGACTAGAACAGAATATAAATATGGTTCAGTGATATAGGGTTGGGAAAATATGAAAACCGAATTCAGTAATAGATATTTTCAGCTATGATGGTCTTGGAAATGAGCCTTGAAAAATATAAATAATGTTTATATAATTATGTGTCTTCCAAAAAACGTCATGTTCTATTTTATGAATTTTGGGAATATATCCATTAATATTTATGAACATTTATCCCATGACATAATATCAAATTTTTTCATATGCAGGATAAGACTTCTAAATGATATGTTTTTCTATATTAAGCTTATGATATAATTGATATTTCATTTTTTATGCTTACAAGGAATTTTAGATCACCCTTTCATATGTTTCTTTTCCTCATGTCCTAATAGAGGGTATTATGTAAGATATGTCGAAAATGAGTCTAGTTAAAAAGATATAAGATGTATACAACATAGATGTTTTATAAACTATTTGTTTATGTTTCATAATTTCTAAAGACACGTTACCCATATGGTCATGTTATAGATTTATTATATGTTGAAATGAATATAAATAATATTTTTATGTAATATCAATGTATGTAATGTATGTTTTATTATGAGTTAGCTCTCCACCAATTCCTTTAGAGTATTCAGGATGTTTTCCAAACATCACAACTTCATTGATAACATTTTTATAACTCCCATGACGTTAAAGGGGGTGAGTTTGATGTAGAGTGTGGTTAGAAATTCATGGAGATGATTGCTGAGATCCATGACTATCATTAAATGCTAATTAATGATAATTTAATTCCCTTGGATTTTTTTGGGGGGAATAATTTTTATCTCGATGAAGGTATGTGGGAATGTATATCGTAGATATATCCTCGATATCTCAACAGGTTTTCCCAACAAAATTAGATTTATAATTCTTGTATTGATAGATTGTGATGATTGGACATAATGATATTTATAAATATTGATTATTTTTTGATTCTTTGGGATTTAGAGATAGTGTTACCTTTTATTAAGAGGTGTCTCTTGGTTAGTGTTTGGATATGTGGTTGTGGTTTTCCATCTCGGATTTGTTTTGATTAATGAGAATGCGAAACACTTGAGTATTATCTACTTTAATAGACTGAAACATATCATCAAATTATATTCTCTCGTTAGGACATTGGATGTGTCTATATACATTTTCATGAGGGGAGGTGTAGAAAAATATGAGATATCAAATTGAATAAGAGCTTCATTGAACACCATGGTTTTTGAATTTCAAGGGATATATGGAAAAAAATGTAATTTTCTAGGCTATTGTGTCATCCCTTGAAGGGTTTAATCATGGTGTGCTTATTGTGTCTTGGTTTGGGGAGTAGGTTTTCAGATTATTGAGTTGTAATATTCTAGTGTGGGATTTTATACATGATATGATATAGTTAGTTCGTAATGAATGGTTTATAAGATAATTGTTTTTGGAAATGAGATGATCCTTATAATTTTTAAAAACCCTTACATATCGATTGAAAACAATTTTATATTGTCTTTGTCAATTTTTTTGGACACATAGTGAGGGGTTTTGTCCCTTAAATGAAATTTTTTATGGGTAATAATGATAAATTTATGGTGATAGTCTTCATAGATTAGTATCAATAACCACGACTTGAATCTTTAGGTGTCGAGTTTCAGGGATCTTCCTTTTGAGGAGAGTTACGCCATGTTATTCTTGATACACATATGATGGGGAGACAAATTCCAAATAGTTATAGTCTAGATGATTTATTCTAATATCTTCAGGTCTTGTAATTCAACAAAAATTCTATGGGCTATGCATTGATTCCCCTTCAACCATTAAATGGGTGATTATCAATAATAAATAATGATTGGAGTTTTTTTGTTAATTCAGAGTTATTATAAATGCACCATGAAAAGTATCCGTATTTTCAAAATATAGTGGTTGAATTTTTATTATAGTGGGAGTATAATATATCATGGAATGCATTTTAGATATTAAATCTTTATAGCCTTGTTACATCGAGACTATGATTCGTCATGTCGTGATGATGTATATTTTTTTATTTAAAATTAATCTGGATGACAACAGAAATTATTAACGTTTTTTTCACTTTCCCTGGTAAGGTGATATATGGATAATACATAGATATATATGAACATTTTTTATACGTTTTAATTCTTATCTTTATAGAGATTTCAATCATCATTTTTGGTATTTTTCTTATCCCGATTATAAGGGTTTCTTAATATCCTTTTTACAAGAGTGTGTAGAATATTTATTTTCATTTTTATAGACATTGATAATATATTTATTGTATGGTGGTGTGTTCTATTATTTTGAGTCCTTCCTCATGACATCAATTCAATATTTTTATTTTCCTCACTTTCTATTCTATATCTATTTTTTATGAATAGGTTGACATAGTTAAATCATAACTAATCATTTATTAATTTTAAATTTTTTATTCAATATTCTTTATTAGTATATTGAATGATAGGGAATAACCTATGGATTACAATGAAATTAGATAATTTATATTAAATGGGATATTTAATTCACATATTATTCATATAATTCATTATTTAATTTATGTGTTACATATTCTAAAATTCTATTACTTTGAAGTTATTATTTTAGTTATGATATATGGGTTGTTTCTAAAAATTAAATTGCTGGAATAACATTCATAAAAATATAAACATTAAGTAATGGTCATGAAATTTTATTATTAGAATAATAATATTAATTTATGATTTTTTTATTATACCAATTATTTATTAGATGAAAATATTGAAACTGAATTATTGATGTAAATTAGTATTTATTTTTATCTGGTTTTCAATTACTTTTTGTATTATTCATGATTATATTAGTTTGTTATTTCATGTGTATTGTTGTGTTAATTTTTCTATTATTGGAACGTGGTGCATGGATAGAGTTAAGACACTACTTCCAGGGTTGGAATTTAGTGGATGAGGTTACTGATATAAATGTATTGGATGTGATGTTATGGAGTGTGGGATTTTCATTTGGTTGTTTTTTCAAGAAAGGATGTTTGGGTTAAAAGGGAATATTTTTAATGTTTTTTTAATGGAGTTTATCTTATACTATAGTTTTTTATGTTATATTTTGGGTTACCATCAGGTTGTCTTATTGTGTCTTGGTGGTATGAAATGTACTTTTTAATAATTAATTTGATAATGTGAAAAGGGTCATAATATATTAAATTGGTGAATTTAAATTAATTGATAATGTGTAAATGAAATATTTAATGTATGGGATGAATTTGATTGATGGTTGGGAAATTTTATTTTTGTAACTCTGCATAAATGAATGGAATAATTAATGTATTTTGGATATTAAAATATTAAGTACAATATATTAAAATTATATTTCAAATTGAAAAATTGTGAACAGTATTTTTATTTCACTACATGAAATAGGATCCCTAAATATGATAATATGATTAAAGTGATTCTTATTGATGGTAGATGTGTTGTGTTAATTGGTATAGGTGTTAAGGTGTTGTTTAGAATGATATCCTTAAGTTAGAGTTTTGTGTTTCTAGGTTATATATGTTATATTTTCCTTATTTATTCTTACACATACCATATAAGTTGAAAAAACATACAAATGATTAAATTTGTAGGGATCAATGTGTTATCCCCATCATCCATGTTTGGAATGGAATAAGTGGTTTAATGTTATATCTTCCTTGGTTATGGATTTAGACAAGAAATATGTGCGATTCCTTGAGGTTATAATCGGTAGGTTATGATATATATATTGTAGTGATTAAATGATGTCGTGTAATAAAGTGAAGGAGATGTGGTAATGATGGGATAGAATATTTATATACTATAAGGATGGATTTTAATAAAAAGATATAAAATTTTAATGTCCCATATGTTTATGATACAATATTGTGTTTCAATTTTGATATGATGTTTTTATATGGATATGTGAAATGTGGATTTCATGAGGATGTTCTATGATGTGGTATAATCTATGTGGCAATGATGATGGGGTGGTTTTAATTATGATATGTAATGTGGCATTTTGGTTATATGTATTTTTATATGTTTGGAGTATCAGGATGTTTTCATAGGGTCATTAGAGAAAAAAACATATGGGGTATTGGCTGTGGTGTAGCTAAAAAATATTTTAATCCTTTAACGTTTATTATACAAGAATGTCATATTTGTGAGAGTGAGTCATAGGAAAAAAGGTGGAATGTTAATGAGACATATTTCCATATTACTCCACATATTTATTAATTTTGCCTCTATTTTTGTTCTTCCATGTTTTCATAAGTGTTCTTGATAAGTATCGTATAGATTATACATGTATACTCACCCATCCATATATAAATCTATTTATTGATTTTTAGGAGGGATTCCATGATAAAACAGAACACCACCACCTAAATAGTTTCATTTCTATAATAGATTTTTCAATAACAACCCAATATATTATTGATTACTTCCACTATAATATTTTTTATGTATAGTATCATATATTTTATGATATAAATTACTAATCCAAAAATATAAAGAACATTAATAAAATTTAATTAATCAATATAATGGTTGTAATCCTTAAACTACAATGAAAATATTATAATAACTATATATTGAATTCCTATTAATATTATACATTTACTGTTCTAGTTTGACTATAATTAATTAATTTTTGTATTTATTATGGAAATATTAACCTAATGTTAATTTTTTATATTTTTCTATAATAATTGATATTTAGATGAATAGTATGAAAAACAATCTCACAAATACTGTCACTTTTTTTACATCATTATAATTAAAGGAAAGTAATATTTTATTAATCCATTTATACTATAGAAATATATTCAATAAATATAATTTTCTTTATCTTAATATACTGTGTTGATCTAAAAACACCAAGCATAACATTTTCAAATATATTGTATTCATTTAAAAAACATCATTTTTTCTTTAAAAAAAATTCCCTTGAAGGAATTAGGATTTTGAAAATAATTAATTATAATTAAATCATATTTGAATAATAATAAATAATTTAATTTTAATATAATGAAAAATATTAACAATTTATTCATAAACATAGATAATTTTTTTAATAAAACTATTTATAAAAAAATTTGGTGTTACCGAAGATAATCTTAATATTCCTTTTAAATACCCATATAGAATATATTTTGATAAATTTTAGTGAATATTTAGACTTTTTATGTTCATATTTTATTATAATTCTAATATTTTTTCTCATATTAAAAAATTCATGAGTAAAAATTAATTAACTTTGTAAAAACAAAAAACATCAAAAATAAATTATCTAAGAGTACCTGACATAATAAAAAATTTAATTTTTTTTGGAATATTGTGGTTGAGTCAGAAATTATGTTATCCCATCCCAAATAAATATTTACCTAATTTTTCTTCACATTCTGTGTGAAATATTTGATATTTTTGTATTAAAAAGTTTTAAAATCTAATAATTCCCTTCTCTACAACTATAAAAGGAACCACTACATATCCACCTATCAACACATACAAAGACAGTTACTATTGGATTTAAATCTATAATATTATGTATTAAACATTATCTAAACATATTTGAATCATTTATCTTGATGAAATACCTATCAATTATCCTTGTGGTGGTGTCCAAAAGAGAACACACAATGTGCGCAATAATATTTTCCACTAGAGATTTTTAATTAATTTATACTAAAAACAACAAAAACGTATACTCTCAAATAATATATATTTATGAAAAAATTATTTCAATTAAAATTATTTTTTATATTAATGTAATCCAAATTTTATCACATCCCTAAAATACTTCAAAAAAGAAATCTATAGCCATGTATGTGTGCAAACTACCACAACCCAGAAAGAAACATTGTAATTTAAATCAATGTATTTTCATGACCAGTTGAAAATTATCATTGATTATGATAATATGATACTTATAATATTTCAATTATTTTTAAATTATTATATATTTTATTTTCTACACTTCATAATTTTCTGTAAAGAAATATGATTAGTTCTGTGTACGTGCAGACTATTACCTCCTCGTGATGATGTTTCTCTTTTCATTCAATAACTACAAAAATTGGTCCAATAAAATCAGAATTTTGTATATAAAATGGTTATTGAAAAATAAATTAACTCTCATGAAGCAATTCTGGTCAACCCAGAACTGATTACATGTGTCGGCTCATGACAGGGCCAAAGATTCTTTACTAATTATCCCAGGTTAGAAATTATTGTGAGGCATAAAGAATAGTTAGTTGGGTTTGATTTATCCTATAAAAACACATAAATTAAAATATATAAAAAATAAATAGAATCAAATAAACTACATCACGTACAATAATGTAACCTCGTGGGTCACCTCTAACCATAGGATCACACTCGCTCCATGAGAAAACCAGAGTGGGAAGCACCCTGAGAAGCTAAAAAATAAATATTCATATTAATATTTATCTAAAAAATAGTTTTTTCCAATTAAAATATTACATATTCCTTTCAATTAATATTAAAAAAAATTCAAACATGTTTTAAAATAAATCTATATACAAATACAATCTTCTATTTCATTTTAAACAGTAACAAGATGAAATTTCTAAAAAACCCATTTTCACTTTTCAATTTTTAAAAACAAATTTTAATATTAATACAATTGCTATAATCCATTTTTCTTAATGATCATGCAATGGAAAAATATTTCAGTAATTAATCATGACATTAGGAGCTACCAAACAAGGGATTGTGAAACATGGTTTACATTATTTTGAAAATGAATGGAAAAATGAGAACCAAAAAATTAATAATGAAACACCATCGAAAATAGGGATAAAACATAGAATGAACAATGGAAAACTTTTATTTTGTTAGGTTATAAGGGACCTAGGATTCTCATATATCAGTGAAATGGTATAGAAAATATATCCTATAACATCCTTGTGCAGGATCCACTAGTGACGAATGCATCTCATGGTCTAATGGTGTCTAATCATAACCATATATATAGTTAGTAATGTTCAATAATTCCAACTAAGGGAAACTAATCCTCAACCCTACTAATTTACCTAACGTACTAGTCCTAATCTACCTACCTAGGTACCTAGGTTTCCCATGTTCTCTATTTCAAATGGGGGTGTGTTTTTATCAAGAAGACCTATTTGTGGATATCATTTACATTACCCAAAAATCCATCTAAATTCTAATCAGTTTTTTCCCTCCATAAGTGAATCCCCATTTTTATGTCTCATAGAAATTCACTAGCCTCTTTAATAAAAACTTATCACAAATAAATCCTTTAATAACTCAATCATATTTTTAAAATAACGTTGTATTCCACCAAAGTGGTTTTAAACATCCATAAAACATTCTCAAAATTCCAAACAAGACTCCTTATCAAAAAAGGAATAATTACACATTTGAAATAACTTTTTTATATACTTTTAAAACCAAAACAATTTAAAATTTCAATTGAAAAACAAAGGAACCACACAACAAAAACAATTTCAAAACTATGCTTAACTCAAATAAACCCATTTAAATATATTAAGTGAATTCCTAGTAAATAAATGAAGATCCAAATTTCAAGAACCAGAACCAAACATTTATATATATATAATATTCACTTCATATTAATATAGAATACCAAAATTAAAAATAAATCAAGAAATCATAGTTTTTAAATTTATGGGATCAGGTATAGGGAACCTTCCTCAAAATCAATGTGTGCCTCTTCAAATGAAAGAAACATTAACCACCCTTTCACTATTTGTACACATATTCACATTCTCTTATATGTAATGATTCTTAGACCTTATGTATAAATTTTTCTAAAATAATTTTTACATACGGATCCTAAAAAATATTAGTATACATGCATATACCACTTTCTGCATACACACGTATGCATTATTCATATATATACAAATCACCACAGCCATAAAAATATATTCACACCATATTTTGTGAATATATAAATAATGGGGATACATAAATATATATATTCCTACTTATGAATAACCATGTAAGTATATTTTCATAGTGTTAACCCAAACCATATCAGTGAGGTCCAATGCACTCACAAATAATACCGGGTTCTCAAAAACAAAAAACCCCCCAAATAAAAATTGAACCAAAAAGAAAGAAAATTGAAAAACCATACCAAAAACAAAATAATTTTATATTCCTTTGACGACCAAAGTAATAATTGGCCTCAACATGAACAATGAAACCTAAGTATCAAGAACAAACGTTGTAAAGATCCATGATTGGATTAGGGTTCCACAATGATGTTTAAACATTTTAAAATAGGAGGAAATCCCAAAATTTGTGGAATGAGAATAGAGAAGAGGCACAAAAGAGATGAACGCTCCCAAAATCTAATGGAGAAATGGTTACTGGATGGAAGGGAGGTGGCACAGTAGAGCTCTCACAGTTTAATGGGTCATGCGAGAGAGGAAGGAGGGGGTGTGAACCATGAATGTGAGATAAGGGAGAAAAATTTGGTGTTCATTAAAACATAATAAAAATAATATTATTATAATTATCATTATTATCATTATTTATCATAATAATAATGTTATTAATATTACTATTATTAAAAAATATTATTATAAGTTTCACTATTTTAGATACCCTAAGAGGGGGGGGAATCAGGGTATGACAGATTAAAACAACTACCCTTTTGACCTTGTTTTGTTGTTAGACAAAACCCACTTCTCTCTCCTTCCCATGAAGAGTATGAATAAAACTTAAAGAATGCATAGGAAGGAGTTATTTTTACTTGGATCACCCTCACTGGGCTAGGTCCAAGGAGTATACACTGGTAGTGTTCCGATGTACCAATTCCACTATAATCATATTGTTGTTTACATGTTCAAAGTGGACTCACGGTCCCTCCTGGTTTACAAAAACTCATAATTTGAGAACTCAATTCTCTCTCAACTGAAGTATGACCATTGCTTCTTCAGAATATCCAATAACATTTTATTGACATGTAGGTATCTTCATTATCACTAATGAATAAATCCTCTATTGTATGTAGATTCACTATTGACGTCCAACTTTCACCCATAGATGAATCTCACATTGCACCAAACGTATCAGGAAATATTCTAGCTTTCGACTAGATCTAAAATGACTGGCATGCATCTACCATACTTGGTGCACTTCTCCAAGCCGTCACGCAAGTTCATATCAACCACTTGTGCGACACTTGCTTCTAAAACTCCAAACTTGTGCGACTCACACCCTTTTACGCCCAAACTAATTTTGGCACGCAACTATCAACTTTCGTGATTCTTCAAAGCCTGGTGTGAAAGTTTCACTAAACCTCTTGCACGACACCCCCTTCTTCCACTCTAAACTTGGGTGACTCACTCCCTTTCTCACCCGAACAACTTTTGGTGTGAAACTATCAATGACCACACAACTTCTAATTATATTTATACTTGTGTGACCACACCACCTGTGTGACTGGATCTCTGATTTTCTCAAAGGGTTGAACTCTCTCTGAAAAAGGAGGGGTAAACCTCAATTTATAGGCATTTGGATACCCTGAGTGCTGCTGGACAAGTCACCTCTCAGCGTGCATGTCCAGCCACCCTAGTCTATGTCCCTCTAGTCACTTGCATGAACAAACCCAAAACTTGAGCACCTCCTTTTTCCTTTTCATTGTGTTTATATTCTGATCTTAAAAAACATATGGTGCATATATTTACAATCCTCCAAGACATCGGAACACAAGTCAATTTTACAAAGAAATACTTTTCTCCATTTTTCAATTTTGAGGTTCAAAAATTTCGCAAACACTGGAAAACGGCAACACCTTGTATATTATCTTTTTTGAACAGCCTCTAGATCGACCATTACTTTGTCGAAGTTCATGAATCAATCATCAATCATTAAAAATATCCCATAAACTAGACATTCCACCATGAATACCCCTTTGTCATCAAATTTGTAATTAATCATTTTCTTTGTCAATAAACACAACACGGAGGCCCACTTTTTCAACAAACACAATTACCTCAAAAATGATTCAATGATACCTTAGGGTATTCTTCCCAACAATTATTTTAATGTTATTTTATTTTTCTTATTTTAATTTTGTTTTATATATATATAATTTGGAACTCTTTGAAGGATAAAAAATTTTATCTCACAGTCAACCGGCCCATGCACCAACATTGTGCTCCCTAATAGCGGGAATGGGACCTCACATGTTCTACCCAAATGGTTGGAGAAAACATTCACCTAATGTGAAACTCAAATCTGTCATTTCATAGATCCATTTATCGTTATTTTCACATGGTTTCCAATAACTATTTGCAACCAATGCTCCACTAATATAGGGGTTCACAATCATTGTTAGGCCTCACCGTTTTGAGCCAAACTATGCCCGAACAATGCACAAGAAAAATACAACATGAATACTCTTAAACAAAAAACATAACCAGGAACTCTACCTGAACATCAACCAAAATAACCAACATCATGAAAATATAAAAATAATATAAAAATCTAGGGTCATGTTATGAAAATTTCCCTCACCACAAACACTTTCCTACCCTATAATTTCTCCTAGCTAAACAAGGAATCAATATTGTGGTTGAAAATAAACAAGGGAAACAAAACCATGTACATTATGTGACCATCCACTAAACTAGTCATGCCTGACTATCACTAATAGAAACTAAAATAAGAAGAAACATGATGAAAATAATAGGTTTCTCTCAACCATAAGAACTCTACAAGAAGTGTAGGACCCACAAAGGAATCCTAACAAAAATAAACTTGGGAAATCTTTACAAAGACCAAGAACAACAACCCCTAAGAACTCCCAAATCAACTGATAAAGTCAAGACACATAGGGAAACAATTTAAAGTGTTCAATAAAATAATGAATAGGAATATTATTCATTATTTCAATATGAAATTAGCATCATGAAATTGAGCACATTCTAAAACAAAAATGGTCTAAAAAAGGGATAACCACACAAGAGAGAAAATCATGCCGAGACATGCATCCAAAAAGTGAAAATATTTAATGGGTTTTTCCATAATATAAAACCACAAACAAAAAATTTTATAGTTATACTTGGCCATGAATACATCTACAACCAAAGTGTAACTTTCAATAATTTTGGATTAAAAAATAATAAGAAACTTAAAAAAAGAATAATTTGTTGAGTCAATAAGTTTTTCTATATGACTTTTAAATTCCTTCATGTTTTGAAAATCACAAACACCTTACCTTAAGGCAAATCTATTTTTACCCCTTGTTTCATTTTATGATGGAAAATTTCTTTCCTCAAGGAAATTTATCATTATATTGTTTTTATTTTTCAATCACTTTTCTTTTCTAAGTTTAAAATTCAAATTGTAACTAAAAACCTCGAAATCGTATAATACATAGATATGAAGCATTCTTTTTTAAACTCTAAAATTCTACTAGTTCGACTCTGAAATTGTACTTGTTTGACTCCAAACTTCTACTAGTTCGACTCCAAACTTTTACTAGTTCGACTCCGAACTTTTACTAGTTCGAATCTGAACTTCTACTAGTTCTACTATGAACTTTTATGAGTTCGACTTTAATCTTCTACTAGTTCGACTCCGAACATTAACAAATTTTGACTCCGAACATTCACTAGTTTTACTTGAACTTCTTCTAGTTCGACTTTGAACTTCTATGAGTTCGACTCTGAACTTCTACTAGTTCGACTCCGAAATTTTACTAGTTCAACTCCGAACTTCTATTAGTTCAAATGCTAACTCTTCAAGTTTAGGTACATAATTTCTGTGAATTCAAACTCAGAATTTCATTTAAATTCAAACTTCGTAACTCTATAGAATTCCGGTTCCAAATTCCTACAAAAAAAATTGGAATATCTCTTTATTATAAACACGAAATTCTATTTTTTAGATATGCTATAAACATTTATACTTTCATTACATTCTGAACATTTATTTACCTTCATTCAGAACATCAGTTTAACTTATGATTACACTTATTCTAAAATAAAACAATTTCATGCCTTCAGTTATCAACTTAACATTTAATGAATTATACGGGTATAGGTCCCTACAAAATTCAGGGAAGAATTTTTTCATTGGATAAGGGAGCTTACAATTGGAGCTTCACATATAAATAGGATCTCATTGAACGTGCTCAAGAATTTAAGAATTTTGGTGCTAAGAACTTCCTGAAGTGATTTATAGAGAGAGGGGCTCTTATTAACTCTCAAGCATCGTGCAGAATGTTTGAATGGAATGTTCAAACTTTTCCTTGTGCTGATTTGTTTCAGGCGACTCTGATTATTGTTGTGTACAATTGAGGGCTTCTGGGGATAGGAAGATAGAGGTTATAACTCCTGGATGTTGAGGGATACCTTGTTGAGGAAGACAGAGGTTTCGACTACCTGATAGTTGAGGTCATGCAGGGATAGTAAGACAGACTCTGCTCTTCGTATCATGGGCTTACCCTGGTGTGGGTAAGGCGGACTTTCTTGAAAGTATAAATCTAGGGAACTTTATCCATGGTTGTTGGATACCCTTCTCTTTGGGTTAAAATACTTATTACTTATTACTTGTTTTGTTACATGTTTTTTTCCACTGAATTTTGTATTGTTGAGAAAATTAAACATTCTTATACTTCGGCATAATTGTACTCTGATATAGTTAGATTCTATACAATTTAATGAAGATTCTTAATCATTGTAACGTTTGTCAAGTTTCATTTTTGGAATTACGTTTTTGGAATTTTTTAAGTGATTATAACTTATAGAGGTTTGTTGAATTATCTTGTTTAACACTGTTAAACATAATCATCCTAAAAATTTCTTAAGTGAATTTTTAAAAGGTATAATTCACCCCCCCCCCCATCTTGTATCTGAGAATCTCATTCTTATTTCGATCATACGTTTGGTATTATAGAGTATATCTTACTCAGACACATACCATCCTAACAATTGGTATTACAGGATCTGGTTCAATCTGAATAAATCTCACGATTAGATTCAGAAAAATTGCTTCTTTTATAACTTTCAGAATTTTATATTTGGAATTGAACATCCGGATTCATATTTTTTGGAATCTATTTTTTCAGACTCATATTTTGGATTCACTTTTTCGTAGAGATACTTTTATTCTATATTTTTTTGATTTGAATATTTTCCTTGTTTACAAACTTTTTCAACTAACATGTTTTTGTGGTAAGAATATTATTAAAGATGGCAGGAATCAATGTTGGTTCCATAGACAATCTTAATCCAACCAGACCACCAATATATTATGGTAATGATTACGAATATTGGAGACATCATATGAATACATTCATTATAAACAATGGGGTTGAAAATTTTGTTATGCTTACTAGTGGATACAAAATTCCTAATTAAGAAGTAAGTGCCTTTACAAATCAACAAAAGCATGAATATCAAAATAACAATAAGGTACAGAATACTTTATATTGTTCAATGACTAGAAATATATTTAGACAAATTTCTTCTTATGAAGCATCAAATTTATATGGAAGATACTAGAAGTTACACACTTTGGAACTTCCAATGTAATTGAGATAAGAAGAGACATGCTTAGAGCCGAATATCATGTTTTTAGTTATCCTAATGGTGAACCCATATGCAATGTACAACATAGATTCATGACTATAGTGAATAGTTTACAGTAAATGTGTGGAAAAGGATTATATGTAGAATCCCATTATGACAAGATCATCGACATCATGCCAAATGAGTGGGAATCTAAAAGGACTGCAATTGATGAGAATAGAATGGTTACTCAGATTACCATTGATGAGATGTTTCGAACTCTTCTTCCGCATGAGACTATAATGAAGAGAGATGATGATATTGTGAAGAAGAATGGATATAGCAGTGTAGCTTTTACTACTACTTCCAATCATATAAAATTCAAGACTCTGAAGAGAGTTACTAGATCCAGATCTAAGAAATTTTTTTCTATTCCGAATCTAGTGAATGTGAGTCCTCAAAAAATGAATTAGAAAATCATTCTCGAAGGAAGAACAAGATAGGTGGACAGAAGAACATTCAATTTAAATACAAGAATAAGTGAAGGAAATACAAGAATTATTTTGAAGTTACATGCTACAAATATAAGAGAGTTGGACACATATGACCTGATTTCCCTATGCTCAAGAGAAAAGAAAGAAAGGAAAGGAATTTAGAGAAAAATAGAAAAAGGTATTACAAGTCCAAAGATAAGAATGTTTTGAAAGCTAATGACACATGGAGTGCTAGTGGTGGAGACTCCTCAGATGAATCATCGGATTATGAATCTTCTGGACAGAAGAATCTTGGTTTTATAGCAAAGCTAAATATTGATAATCATTACATGATGGATAAGGTACACAATGCTAAATCAATGACCAATTTTTCTTTAAATGCTAAAGATAGTAAATATTATAACTCTTCGGATGAAGAATCTTCTTCTGATGAAGATAATACTTTACCTACCTATGAAGAAGTTTCTAGGTTTTCCAAACTTCTTGTAAATGAGTATTCAAAAATAATGAAAAAACTCGATAAAGAAAATTCTAGGAATATTATTCTTACTAAGGAAAAATCATATATTTCTAGAGATCTTGATAAGAAAATTCTAATTTTTAATGTATTTTAAAAAATATTGGGGAATTATGTTCTGAAAAGAATAAACATTCTAATGATCTAGAAAACATAATTTATATGAAAAATGTTTTTGAGCCTAGCTCTAGCCCAAAATCAGATGTTTTTTAAGACAAAAACCTTATTATAAAACTAAAATCTGAAGTATTTTCTTCAAGTAAGTTTTTTCGAAACATTACCCTATGTAAATTTCTTTTCATAAAATGTATTCACAAATTCGACCTCGAAGGAATACTTCTGGTTTTTGTTACACAAGTTCTAAAACAATTTTTAGTAACAACTACTTTGTTCCTCAAAGTGACCCATTCTGCACAAATTGTTAATGTGGTGGCCACTGGGAAAATATTTTATCCCTAAAAAAACCCAATCATTAGGATTTCATAAGGCTTATTTTTCTAAGAAGATGTGGGTACCCAAAATTTTACATTCTGGGATTTCTGGATCCAAGAAAGTCTGGATTCTGAAAACCCAAATTTATATTATTTTCAGGAAAATAGGGAATGTACCAAAAGTAATACATGGTAGATGGATAGTGGATGTTCCCGGCATATGACTGGTAACAAAAACTATTTTGAAAATATTATCAAAACGAAAAGTAAAAATGTTACTTTCAGAGATAATGCTCAGAGTTAAATTATTCGTATTGGTAAAATCACACTTCTTGGAAAAACATTAATTTCAAATGTATTATTTGTTAAGGGTCTTAAGAACAACCTCATCAACATATGTCAATTATGTGATGAAGGCTACCATGTGAATTTTAGGAATGATAAGTGCCTAATACACAATTCAAAGGAAGAGTTTATTCTTTCTTCCCATAGGAAAGATAATGTTTACACAGTAAATGTAGAAGACCTTAGAAGCTAAGACTTACCTTATCGTAGTGAAATGGAAGATCATTCTTGGTTATGCCATAGAAGGTTAGGACATTGTAACCTTAGGAACTTATGTAAACATTCTATGAAAGTATTAGTTAAGGATCTTCCAGGGATTATATTTGATTCTTAAAAAGTCTGTGAACCTTCTCAATAAGGCATGCAACGCAAATCAAGTTTTAAATTAGTCGGTTTAGTCTCAAAAAGTGACGCATTATAGCTAGTGCATCTGGATCTTTTTGGTCCAACACAAACTAGAAGCACTGGGGGAAAGTACTGTGAATTTGTTTTGGTTGATGATTACACTAGATTTACGTGGGTCTATTTTCTAGAAAAGAAGTATGAAGATTTATCTTATTTCAAATGTTTTAGATCCCAAGTCAAAAATTAGAAAAACCTTCCATTCAAAACTATTCATCGTGATCACAGAGGAGAATTTAAAAATTCTGATTTTGAAGCTTTTTATAGTAGAAAAATTATAACTCACAAGTTCTCAGCACCCAGAACACCGCAAAAAATGGTGTTGTTGAAAGAAGAAATAGAATTCTTCAAGAAATAACTAGAACCATGTTGAGTGAGTATTCTGTTACAAAATATTTTTGGGCTAATGTTGTATGTAATTGTTTTTACACCAAGGCTGCATGATT